>CM056050.1:123487040-124687040 GCA_029574335.1 Rana kukunoris | reverse complement strand
CAGTAGAAAAGCGATACAGTCCACTGCTGACATTATATATATTGGATACTCCAACAATGAGCGCTCTCTACTATAGTTCTTGTGTTTCTGTTTATCTGGGAGGTTCTAGCATCTTTTGTTGCGTTTACCCTTTTATATAAAAGAAGTATAATATCCAGCAGGTAGAACAGGAGCCCCCCCCCTTTAACCCTTTCATGCCTAAGCCTATTTCTGACATTTGGTGTTTACAAGTTAAAATACATATTTTTTGCTAGAAAATTACTTAGAACCCCCAAACATCACATATACATATATATATATATATATATATTTAGCAGAGAATCTAGAGAATAAAATGGTGATTGTTGCAATATTTTATGTCACACGGTATTTGTGCAGCGGTGTTTTAAACGCAACTTTTTGGGAAAAATTAACTTTCATGAATTAAAAAAAAAAAAAAGAAAAAGTAACATTAGCCCAATTTTTTTACATAATGTGAAAGATGATGTTGCGCCGAGTAAATAGATACCAAGCATGTCACACTTTATAATTGCGCGCACCCGTAGAATAGCAACAGACTACGGTACCTAAAAATCTCCAAAGGCGACGCTTTAAACTTTTTTTTACAGTTACCAGGTTAGAGTTACAGAGGAGGTCTAGTGCTAGAATTATTGCTCTCGCTCTGACAATCGCGGCGATATCTCACATGTGTGATTTTTTGTTCTTATTTATTTTTATAATAATAAATTGTGTTTTTTTTTTTTTTTTTTTACATTTTGATCACTTTTATTGCTGTCACAAGGAATGTAAACATCCCTTGTGACAGTAATAGGTGGTGACAGGTACTCTTTATGGAGGGATCGGGGGGTCTAAAAGACCCCCAATCCCTCCTTTGCACGTCAAAGTATTCAGATCGCCTAAAACGGCGATACTGTGTACATTTTTAAATCCGGCGCCATTGGCAGCCGAGAAACCCAGAAGTGACGTCATGACGTTGCTTCTGTGTTAACATTGCAGAGGCTGAATCAAAGCCATTTACGGCTTAGTTTCAGTCTCCGCCTGGACACAGGAGGCGCGGGATGGAGGATCGGGTCTCCCGGAGGGACAGGACGCCCGGTCAGAGCGGCGAGAGGCGGCAGGAGGGGGGGATTGTCCACTCCCGTTCCCCCGGCATAACAACCGCATCGGTTGTTATGTCTGGATAGCCAATCGCCGGTTCTAAACGATACGGGATGATGCCTAGAGCTGCAGGCATCATCCCGGTATAACACCCGAAAGCCGAGGACGCATATATGCGTACGCTCGGCACAAAAGGGTTAATGGCCGCAGAAAGTATGCTGACCCACAAATACAGTAAGACATTTTCAGGTGGTCTAATCTCTAGCTTCTACCAAACACTGTAATCAGTTTCAACACAACTGTTGCTTTTCAATGGCATCTAACCTACTGCAGTACTATTTTTTATTTTTTATATTTTTATTTTATTTTTTATCAAAGAACTATAATCAGATCATACAAAGAAAACACCACAGTACCAAAATCAGAGATAAAAAGTGGGGCACAGATCGTTGATATCTATTGCACATATCAAAGTCAAAGAAAAAGGAAAAAACAACAAAAATGGGAAATAAAAGGATTTTTAATAAACAGCTTACCTGTAAAATCCTTTTCTTGAAGTACATCACGGGACACAGAGCGCATAGCCATTACACTTGGGTTATATGGGTACCTTCAGGTGTGGACACTGGTGTAATCAATTTCACAGGAAGTTTCCTCCCTATATAACCCCCTCCCACTGGGAGTGCTTCAGTTTTGTAGCAAGCAATTCTCCCGAGGTTACACAATGTTCCCCAAAAGAGGGGTGGGAGCTCTGTGTCCCGTGATGTACTTCAAGAAAAGGATTTTACAGGTAAGCTGTTTATTAAAAATCCTTTTTTCTTTATCGTACATCACGGGACACAGAGCGCATAGCCATTACACTTGGGATGTCCTAAAGCAATGCTCTATGAAGGGAGGGAGACCGTAAGGCCAAGAATAGCCAAATAAAACATTGTCAGGAGAAAACATGGCTCCACCAACAGAAAAACAAGAGGGCGTGAACCGGGCCAGAGGATACTATACTGCTGCCCGTAGGACCGCCTGCCCAAAAGCTGCGTCCGTACCCTTTGCAACGTCCAACTTATAAAATTTAGTAAACGTATGTACGGAAGACCAGGTTGCCGCCTTGCAAACCTGTGCCATAGAAATCTGATGGTGTGCCGCCCAGGAGGCACTCATGGCCCTCGTAGAATGGGCTTTAACTGATAAGGGAGGCGGAACGCGCTTCAGACCATAGGCCTGAAAAATCAGCTGCTTAATCCACCTAGCCAAGGAAGACTTGGCAGCCGGCTGACCCTTCTTGGGGCCATCCGGAAGAACAAAAAGCACATCTGTTTTCCGAATCTTCTCTGTAGCCTTGAGATAGACCCTCATGGCTCGAACCACGTCCAAAGTATGAAGCCGTCTTTCCTCTCTGGACTGGGGAGTAGGAAAGAAGGAAGGTAGGACTAGGTCCTGATTCAAGTGAAAACTGGATATGACCTTAGGAAGGAAAGAAGGTTGAGGCCGCAGAACAACTCTGTCCTTATGCAGAATAAGGTATGGCTCCCTGCATGACAAGGCTGCCAGCTCGGAAACCCTTCTGGCTGAAGCCATAGCCACCAAGAAAACCAACTTTCGGGTTAGTAGCACAAGAGGGATTTCTGTCAGAGGTTCAAACGGCTGCCTTTGTAAAGCTGACAAGACCAGATTTAAATTCCAGGGGCAGAGGGGAGCTCTAATAGGGGGATTCACATGCAAGACCCCCTGCAAGAAGGTTTTCATAAGCGAATGGGTGGCCAAGGGTCTTTGAAACCATATTGATAAAGCCGACACCTGCCCCTTTAGAGTACTAAGAGCCAACCCCTTGTCAACGCCAACCTGGAGGAATCGCAAGATCCTGTCAATCAAAAACTTTCGAGGATGCCATTTTTGAGACTCGCACCACTCCACATAGGTTCTCCAGACTCTGTAATAAATATTTCTGGAGACCGGTTTCCTAGCCTGAATCAACGTAGATATGACCTGATCTGAGAGGCCTCTGCCCTTAAGAATTAGGGATTCAGCCGCCAAGCCGTCAAATTTAGCTGCTGTGAAGCAGGATGGCAGATTGGGCATTGAGACAGCAGATCTGGGCGCAGGGGGAGCGGCCCCGGCGCCCCGACTGACATCTTCACGATGAGTGCGTACCAAGCCCTCCTGGGCCAGGCTGGGGCCACCAGGATCACAGGCCTGCGCTCCACCCGGATCCTCCGTAGAAGGCGGGGAATCATCTGCAGTGGAGGGAACGCATACAGAAGAGAAAACTGGTGCCAAGGGCAAACCAAGGCATCGGTCCCGTAGGCCGAGGGATCCCTGGCTCGGGATATGAATTTGTCCAACTTTTTGTTGGATCTCGTTGCCATAATGTCCACGTCTGGGACTCCAAATCTTTGGCAAATCTCTTGGAATACCTGGGGGTGAAGCGACCATTCCCCCGGGAGCAACTGTTGACGACTCAAAAAATCTGCTTGAGAATTGTCTATCCCTGGGATGAACACCGCCGAGATGCAGGGTACATGGGCTTCGGCCCATGAGAAAAAAGGGATTTTTAAATACAGCTTACCTGTAAAATCCTTTTCTTGGAGTACATCACGGGACACAGAGCGGCATATTCATTACTATATGGGTTATATGGAGTACCTTCAGGTGTGGACACTGGCAATCTCAAACAGGAAGTCCCCTCCCTATATAACCCCCTCCCCTAGAGGGAGTCCCTCAGTTTTGTAGCAAGCAGTATGCCTCCCAAAATGGTCACCCAAAAGAGGGGTGGGAGCTCTGTGTCCCGTGATGTACTCCAAGAAAAGGATTTTACAGGTAAGCTGTATTTAAAAATCCCTTTTTCTTTCTCGTACATCACGGGACACAGAGCGGCATATTCATTACTATATGGGATGTCCGAAAGCAATGCTTTAATGAGGGGAGGGAGACATCTTCCAAAGAAGGATTTAATTTTAGAGGTATACTCAAATACTAGTAAATCCAACTTAAACGAGAAATGTAAATCTCAAATCAAATCAAGGGAGCCCCCTCAGATCCTGAGGAGCTTGAATCGCGGCCTGTAGTACTGACTGCCCAAAGGCTGTATCCGCATTCCTTCTTACGTCCAATTGATAAAATTTTGTAATGACTACGTTGCTGCCTTGCATATTCGAGCCCTAGAGATCTGATGATGTGCTGCCCAGGAGGTGCCCATGGCCCTGGTAGAATGGGCCTTTACCGACAAAGGAGGAGGCACCTCTTCACACCGCAGGCCCGAACAATTAATTGTTTAATCCATCTTGCAATGGTGGATCAAGCGGCTGCCTGACCCATCTTGGGCCCTTCCGGTAAAAACGAACACCACATCTGTTTTCCGAACCTTCTCTGTAGCTTTAAGATAGGCCCTTACGGCCCTGACAATATCCAACGTATGCAGCAACCCCTCCTTTCTAGAGGTGGGTTTTGGAAGAAGGATGGAAGTACCACATCCTGGTTCAGGTGGAAACTGGATATAACCTTTGGTAGAAAGGAAGGATGAGGACGGAACCCCGCCCTATCCTTATGCAAAATGAGATATGGTTCCTTACAAGATAAGGCTGCCAATTCCGATACTCTCCTGGCCGAAACTATGGTGATCAGAAATACCGACTTTCTAGTCAGTAAAATCAAGGTACCTCAGCCAACGGCTCAAGGGGTTGTTTCTGTAGGGATGACAGAACAAGATTTAAAGTCCCATGGACAAAGTGGTGACTTGACAGGAGGATTAATACGCAAGACCCCCTGTAAGAAGGTCTTTACCAGCGAGTGGGTGGCCAGCGGCCTCTGAAACCACACTGACAGAGCTGAGATCTGTCCCTTGATTGTGCTTAGTGCCAGGCCTTTATCCACTCCTAGCTGGAGAAAACTTAACACCCTGTCAATAGTATATTTACGGGAATTCCATCTTTTGGATTCACACCAGCCTACGTAGTTCCTCCACACCCTGTAATAAATCACCCTGGAGGCCGGCTTTCTAGCCCTAATCAGGGTAGGAATTACCTGCCTAGACAGACCTCTACCCCTGAGAATCAGGGATTCAGCCTCCAGGCCGTCAAATTTAGACGTTGTAATGTAGGGTGGAGGATCGGGCCTTGTGAGAGTAGGTCTGGTTGTAGAGGAAGAGTCCAAGGGTCTCCCACTGCCATCTTCAGGGCTAGTGAGTACCAAGTCCTCCGGGCCCAAGCCGGAGCTACTAGAATGACTGGCTTGTGCTCCACTCTGATCCTGCGCAACAGGCGAGGGAGTAACTGTAGCGGAGGGAATGCATATAGAAGTTTGAATTGATGCCAAGGGCAAACCAACGCATCGTTTCCGCAGGCCATAGGATCCCTCGCTCGAGACACGAACCTGTCTAGTTTCTTGTTGAACCTGGATGCCATTATATCTACGTCCGGCATTCCCCACCTCTAGCAGATTGTCTGAAAGACCTGGGGATGCCGAGACCACTCCCCTGGCAACCGACTCTGGCGACTTTAAGAAGTATGCCTGCAGGTTGTCCACTCCGGGAATGAATATCGCCGAAATGCAGGGTACATGAACCTCTGCCCACTGAAAAATCAAGCTCTTGAGCGGCCTGACTCCTGGTTCCCCCTTTGGTGGTTTATGTATGCCACCGCCGTGGCTTTGTCTGACTGGATTCTCACCGGGAACCCCTTTAATCTGGAGGTCCATGCCAGAAGGGCTAGGCGAGCAGCTCTGATCTCCAAGATATTGATGGGGAGCTGCCTCTCTGCTTTCACCCAAGTTCCCTGGCGAGAGAACCCCTCGAAGACCGCCCCCCCAGCCTGCCAGGCTGGCGTCTGTGTTAACTACCTCCCAGACAACAGGGCTGAAGGATTTTCCCTTTAGAAGATTCTGGGGGTTCAACCACCAGGCCAGGCTTTGTCGGACCCTTGATGATAGCGTCAAAGGGGACTCTAAGGCATGTGCCCTCTTGCCCCAGGCTGCTAGAATGGCTGCCTGTAGGACGCGAGTGTGGATCTGAGCGTACGGTACTGCCTCGAACGTGGCCACTAGCTTGCCTAGTACTCGCATACACAGGCGAATAGTTGGTTTTTTCTTGTTTAGAACCAACTGAACCAACCCCTTGATAGCCTCGATCTTTACAAGGGGCAGGAACACCCTTTGCTGTTCTGTGTCTAACCTCATGCCGAGGTATTCCAACTGCTTTGTAGGCTGGAACGCTGACTTTCCCCGGTTTTAGGACCCAGCCGAATCCTTCGAGGTACCGAACCGTGAGGTTTACTGCCTGTTGCAGACCCGGCCGTGAGTGATCTATGATTAAAAGGTCGTCCAAGTATGCTAGGACTGTGACCCCTTGGATCCTTAAATTGGCCAGAACTGGGGCTAGGATCTTCGTGAATACCCGGGGGGCCGTGGCCAGCCCGAAGGGGAGCGCCCTGAATTGGAAGTGTCGCTGCCCCACCGCGAAGCGTAAAAATCTTTGATGCGACTGAAAGATTGGTACATGAAGGTAAGCATCCTTTATGTCTATGGAGGCCAGAAAATCGTCCCTCTGAAGCGCGGCGGCTGCTGACCGGATGGATTCCATCCGGAAGGAACGAACCCTTAGGTAACCGTTTAACCTCTTTAGGTCCAAGATTGGCCTGACATCGCCGTTGGGCTTTGGTATGACAAAGAGATTGGAATAGAAACCTAGCCCTTGCTCTTGGGCTGGCACCTCTATTATTACGTCCTGGCAAAGCAGGTGATCCAAAGCTGCCAGCATTGAGGCCTTCCTTGCTGGATCCTTTGGTAGCCTTGATTCTTGAAAATGAGGCGGAGGACACCTTAGAAACTCCAGTCTGTAGCCTGTGGTTACAGACGCCCGGACCCATTTGTCGGGGATCTTGGCTTCCCAAACTTCTGAGAAGAAACAAAGCCTTCCCCCCACCCGCGAGAGTGGGGGCGCCCCTTCATAAGGCAGACTTAGGGGCTGTCTTTGTCGGCTTGCGATACCATGGCCTCTTACCCCCAGGGGCCTGTTCCTGCGATCTACTGTTAACGTTGGATCGTGCAGGCGGCCGTCGATACTGCCTGGAATTTGAGGGCCCCGAGACAGGAAAGAGCTGCCTCTTAAATGTAGGACCCCGGAATGTCTTTTTGACCGGTAAAAGGGTACTCTTGCCATTTGAAATAGTCTGAATATATTTATCCAGATCCTCTCCGAAGAGTCGTCCTCCATGGAAGGGAAACCCTGCCAGAAGCTTTTTGCATGGGGGCTCCGCTGCCCAGTTCTTCAACCATACGAGCCTTCTCATGTGCACCAAAAATAGTGATAAACGAGAGGCCTGCTGGATGGAATCTTTTATAGCATCTACAGCAAAACACAGAGCTCTGGGAATGTCAGAAAACTCTTCTGCTTGTTGGGTAGGCATGTCCTTTAACATTTCTTTTGTCTGGTCTTTTAACGCCTGACAAACACCAATCGCAGCCACAGTTGGCTGTACCACTGCTCCTGCCGTAGCAAAGGATGCTTTTAAAAGTGTCTCTAACCTTTTATCAACCGGATCTTTAAACATATGTATGTTTTCCACCGGGCAAGTTAGTGATTTATTCACACATGAGATGGCTGCATCCACTACTGGGAGCCTCCACCTCTTGGAGAATCTTTCCTCCATGGGGTAAATGACCGCAAATCTTTTCGGTGGCAGAAAAATCCTGTCCGGCCGTACCCAATCCCGAAAGATCAATTCCTCCAAGAGAGGATGGACCGGAAAAAACTGCGTTGCTTAACGGAGCTTTCAAAGAGCCCAGAGAGGATACCGGAGGAACGTGAGGCTCTGGCAATGGTAAACTAAATGCCGAGCGGACCATGTCCGTCAAAGACTGTACCCACAGTCTTTCTGTCTGGGAGTCTGAAAATGGTTCCTCAGAGGCAGATCCCTCAATCCCTGAACCCTCTTGGTTCAGGTCTAGTCGATCCTCCTGTGATTCCAATTCCTTCGGAGAGAGAATCTCAACATCTGAGGATACACCTCTTGTGATGGGGGTCTAACCCGTTTCTTACCAGGAATAGCTCTAGCGATTAATGCTGCTATTCTCTCTTCTAGCCCCCCTAGGGATACGGCTAGCATCTCCTCTGTGATAAACACAGGGCTGGGCTGATCTGGGCCAGCCTCCGCACCAGATCCCCCTAATGGCTCATCCAAGGCGCCCTTTATGTTAATAAGTTGCGGGGAAAGTATCGGTCTATCATCAGAATCAGAAGGGGAACCCCTTTGTTTTTTGGTCTTTTTTGTACCCTTTGACCCCGAACCTTTGGAAGCCATAATACAAAATCGAGGGACTCCGCCCACACAACAGACTGTAGTGGCCAGGAGTACAAAACCAGAGCTTAGGGGACAATAGATCACTAATGCCCAAAAACTGATGGGATCCCGTATGTTTTTCTCTTTTTTTTTTTTTTTTTTAAATATATATTATATATATTTTCTTTTTTTTTTTTTTTAAAACATACAGTGACCCCAAACTTAGTTTGCCAGCCTCCAACCTGCTGCAAAAAGGGGGATTTCTTGGCTTAACAAAAAAGGCATTGGAACAAAGTCCAGCATTACTACCCCTCTTCCGCCACCGGGAGTCACTGTTCTGCCGCTCTGCGTCCTCTCCTTCTGAAATCAGCCTCAGACTGAGCACTGACAATGCCTGCTGATCTATAACAGCACAAGGCGCGCCCCTGTATGACGCCGCAGGCACGCCCCCCCCGCCCTCCTGTCTGAACGGCGCGAAAAACGTCTATAAGACGTGCGCGCGTATGCCGGAACAGGAGGAACATGGAGGAGCCGCGCTGCTGGAGACCCAGGACTGCAGAAACAGGCGGCAGATTCAAACCCCCGGCCAGGTAGGACTCTCCAAAAGGCCCCTAGGGATCCTTACTAGTCCTAGGAAGAAAGCAGCAGGTTAGCTAGCAACACATTCTTAGACAGGGGAACCTAGTGATGGGGGAAAAAAGGTGTCATCCTGTCTCTCTCAGACATAGTGAGCAAGGTTGCCCATGCAGAGCATACTTAGGCTATCTCCCCTTTTAGGTTACCCCGGAGAGCCTGCTGTCGAACCAAGTCCCGCAGGCTCCCCCTTACCTGCTCCATGCTGCAGGATGTTTGTCCAGCAAACTGATCCAATCTTCTCCCATCTCCGTGGGTAGCGTAGTAGACCTTCAGGCCCTGGGGTCCTATGAAGGTACCCACTGTCCTGGACCTATATAGCACCCTGGCAAACAGGAACTTATGGTTTTTACAAACTCCAAGTCCTGGGCCCAGGGTCCAGCCCTCCAAAGAGGAGCATTATAGGCAAAACCCCACGGTTTGGGGCCCGGGTACTGAATATGCCGCTCTGTGTCCCGTGATGTACGAGAAAGAAATCAGGTTTACTTCTCTTTGGGCTGCTGGGCTCTTCGTGCCCCCCTGGTGGTTTATGTATGCCACCGCAGTGGCGTTGTCGGACTGTATCCTTACTGGCAGACCCTGAAGGGGGAGAGTCCAGGCGATCAGGGCCAGTCGAGCAGCTCTGATCTCCAAGATATTGATGGGAAGCAGTTTCTCTGCCCCCGACCACAGCCCTTGCTGGGTCTGTTCTTCTAGAACTGCCCCCCAACCTAACAGGCTGGCATCCGTGGATACTATCTTCCACGAGATGGGGCAAAAGGATTTTCCTTTTGACAAATTTTGAGAGACCAGCCACCAAGACAGGCTGCGCCGGACCTTCGGGGAGAGCACTAACGGACGATCTAACGCCTGAATGGACTTGTTCCAAGCAGAGAGAATGGCTGCCTGAAGATATCTGGTATGGATCTGGGCGTAGGGCACAGCCTCGAAGGCGGCCACCATCTTCCCCAGCAGTCGCATACATAGGCGAATAGTCGGCCTCTTCTTGCCTAAGATCATTTGAACTGCTTGGGCTATTGATCTGATCTTTGCTTGAGGTAAAATTATCCTCTGGCAGTCTGTATCTAGCCGAAGGCCTAGATATTCCAACTGCTTTGTGGGTTTCAATACCGATTTTTCTAGATTTACAATCCATCCGAATTCCTCTAGATGCTGAACTGTGCGACCTACTGCCTGATTGAGGTTGGAGGCTGAGCTGTCGATAACCAGAAGATCGTCCAAGTATGCCAAGACTAAAATGCCTTCTGTCCTTAGGACGGCTAGCACCGGGGCTAACACCTTTGTGAATACCCGCGGAGCTGTTGCCAACCCGAAAGGGAGGGCTACGAACTGGTAATGGCGGTGATCTATCATAAACCGAAGAAACCTGTGATGTGCCGGGTAGATCGGCACGTGCAGATACGCATCTTTTATGTCTATAGATGCTAGAAAGTCGCCTTGATGTAGGCTGGCTGCCACCGAACGTATGGACTCCATACGAAAGGTCTGAATGTTTAGAAAGCGATTTAGGCGTTTGAGGTCCAAGATAGGCCTGACGTCGCCATTGGGCTTTGGTATTATGAAAAGGTTGGAGTAGAATCCCAGACCCCATTCCTGGGTTGGTACTTCTACGATTACTCCTTGGAGTAAGAGACGATCCAATGCTTTTGCAAGAGAGGCCCTCTTTAATGGGTCGCTTGGAAGACTTGACCCCTGAAAATGAGGAGGGGGGACTTCCCGAAACTCTAGCTTGTAGCCCGTGGTTACCACGGATCTTACCCAAGAGTCGGGAATTCTGGTCTTCCACACTTCGGAGAAGAACCGAAGCCTTCCCCCCACCCAAGAGAGTGGGGGCGCCCCTTCATGAATCTGACTTAAGGACTGGTTTAACCGGTTTGCGAGACCATGGCCTCTTGCCTGTCGTGGCTTGTCCTTGTGGGCGGCTATTAAATGCCGAACGCCCGGGAGGCCGTCGATACTGACGGGAAGTTGAAGGGGCCGAGCCTGCGAAGGCCTGTCGCTTAAATGCGGGCCCACGTGATCTTTTCTTGATGGGCAAGAAAGAACTTTTACCACCTGATATGGTCTGGATATATTTATCTAGGTCTTCACCGAATAGTCTCCCACCATGAAAGGGAAATCCTGCTAAAAGCTTTTTGCAGGGTGCCTCTGCTGACCAGTTTTTTAGCCACAAAAGGCAACGCATATGAACCAACAGCAGAGATAAACGGGACGCCTGTTGAACGGAGTCCTTAATAGCATCTACTGCAAAGCAGAGAGCTCTTGGGAGGTCAGCCAATTCACGAGCTTGCTGAGCCGGTATGTCCCTTAATATCTGTTTAGTCTGATCCTTTAAAGCCTGACAAACGCCAATGGCTGCCACTGCTGGCTGAACCACGGCACCTACTGTGGTAAAAGAAGCCTTCAGTAGGGTCTCCAATTTTTTGTCGACTGGATCTTTAAACACCTGGACATTTTCCACCGGACAGGTCAGGGATTTATTTACGCAGGAAATGGCTGCGTCCACGGTAGGGAGTGCCCATTTCTTTGCAAACTCTTCTTCCATAGGATAGAGAATGGTAAACCTTTTAGGAGGGATAAAAATCCTATCAGGTCGAGCCCAATCCTGAAAAATCACGCTCTCCAGAAGGGGGTGAACCGGGAAAGATGCACCACCCAATGGTGCCTTCAAGGAACCTAAAGAGGATACCGCGGGGGCTACTTGTTCTGACACTGGAAGTTTAAAAGCAGTGCGAACCATATCCGTCAGAGACTGGATCCACAGGCTCTCTGCTTGAGAAGCCGAAAAAATTTCATCTATAGTGGAATCTTCAATGTCTGACCCGTCAGGACTCAGGTCCGCTTGATCCCCCTGTGGGTCCAATTCCTCCGAAGAGAGGACCTCTGCATCTGAACACACCGTTTTAGGTGACGGGGATCTAGCCCGTTTGCCACCCGGCAAAGAGCGGGCAATTAAAGCAGTTAACCTTTTCTCTAGCCCACCCAGGGTGGATTCTAGCATTTCTTCCGTAACATAAACGGGAATGGGTTGATTGGGGGCCGCCTCTGCCCCTAGCACCCTCAATGGCTCCTGCACGATGCTGTTCGGTGGTCTATCTGGTGAGGGTGGGACCACTGGAGCCTGGCCCAAATCCTCTGACCCCGTTGGAGACCCCTTTACTTTTTTGGCACCTTTTGCAGCCTTAGCTGGTCCTGATCCCTTGGGAGCCATTGCACAACCTTGAGACACCCCTACAGCCAACACCCAACTGTTGTAGCTAGAAGTGAAACATTAATAAGGACAGGCTATGTAAAATCTTTTCAAAATTTTCATACGCCTGAGAAGGCGGCAATACAGAGGAAAGCCCTGTGAGTATTGCCACACCAATGCCCGTTAGCTGGAGTCCAAGGTTGCACCGACTCAGATACTGTCGGATCTAAGGCTGAGTCCCTTTAAGCAAAAAAATATTTTTTTTTTTTTTTTTTTGTCAGTGTGGACTTTTAAGTCCAGACCTGAAGATCCACAAACCACCACTGGGTGTCACTGTTAGCCAGAACTGGCTCAGCTGCGCGCTCTGTCCTCACTCTCCACTGCTCTCAGGAGGGAATGACCAGCCAGGAAATGCTTTTTTGCTTTATCTGAGACTGACGCTGCTGGACCGCCCCCCCCCCACGCCCGCTGACGTTGTAAAAGGCGGCGCGCACGCGCGCGCACGCCCCCCCACGCTGAAACCAACATGGAGGAAGCAGAGAGCAGAGGAGAAGCCCGGACCAGCGCTAGAACACAGACACCTGGTAAGCCACTATCTTTGTAGTGCACACATAGAGGAAGCTGTTTTCCTAGGCTTCCTAGGAACAGGAGTTTTGTCAGCCCTTCCTCTCTATACACGTGGGGCTGCAGTATCATGCTAACAGGCAAATCTGGGGGGAGTAGCAAAATACATATCTTTTAAAAGCATATATATATCTACATGTTATCTGGGTAAACATTAGTACATCCCATCCTGCCTCAACAGACATAGTGGAGATAGTGGCTGATGCACAAGCATACCATTAGCCAACCCAGAACCCCCAGGGGGATACCTACTGTCGAACCAAGTCCCGCAGGTTCCCTCTTACCTGCTCCACGCCGCAGGGTATTGCAAACTGCAAGAGGCCCAGCCTTCCCCCATCTCCGTGGGTATTGTCTTGGACCTTCAGGGACCGGGGTCCTGTGTTAAGGAACCCACACCCCTGGACCTATATAGCATCCTGGCATCAGTAGCGTTTAGTTCTTGTAAGAGACTAAGGCACTGGAGCCCAGAATCCAGCCCTCCAAGGAGAGGCATTATAGGCAAAACCCCACTCCAGCAGGGCCCGGGTACCGTACACCTTGGCTTTGAAGCACTTCGGACGGATCCGGCTAGCTATCCTGGGTCCCGAGACCTCCGAGGCACAGCTAGACGTGACCAACACCTAAGACACTGGCGAAAAAACTGAAGCACTCCCAGTGGGAGGGGGTTATATAGGGAGGAAACTTCCTGTGAAATTGATTACACCAGTGTCCACACCTGAAGGTACCCATATAACCCAAGTGTAATGGCTATGCGCTCTGTGTCCCGTGATGTACGATAAAGAAAAATGTAATTGTGACATACAACTATAGCTTATAGAGGTATACACCAGGGGTCAAAGTAGAGAGAGAGAACATAGACATGGGAGGGGTGGGCCCAAAAGAAACTTAAAGTTAGTAATCCCACCCGTCTCGGTCAGGCGAGAACAGGTGGGGTACAAAATTCAGAGAAGTCCCAAGCCTCCCATATATTGTTAAACTGGGTTACAGCATTTCACACCTGAGCAGCCATATATTCCATTCTACAGATTTCCAAAATCACCTTCAGAAGTTGGGCCTGAGAAGGGGGTTAGTGGATAACCAATGTAGAGGGATAGTTATTTTACCTGCTAGTAAAATAAAGGAGGCCATTTTGTTCAAAGATTTCCAATACCAGGAAAAGGAAGGCTCATAAGACAATGTAGTGGATCCATCAACAAAGAGTGATCAAGCACTTGTTGGATCAGAGACATTACCATAGACCAATAAGGAACAATAATCTCACATTGCCAGAAGATATGGAAATGGGTACTTCTTTCTTTACCACAACGCCAGCATAGAGGGGAAAGGGAATGATCCTGACAATGTAGTACTTCAGGAGTTCTGTATTAGAACATAAGGCTTTTATAAGCTGTCTCTCTCTGTGCCACGCATCTGGAAATTTTGAAAGTGAATGTCCATAATTTGTTCCAACATGGGAGGGAGATGGGGCTTTGAAGAATAAAAGACCATTTACGCATATACGCATGGCGACCCACAGAAATCGAAGTGGAGTCACGCAGTAGTTTATAAAGAGAGGAGATGGAGGCCTTGAGCACATATAAGTTCAAAGGTGGTGGGTTTGGGTAGTATAAGCGAAGGGAAAGTGTGAAAAGATAATGTTTAATTTTTAGATAGAAAAAAAAAAAAAACGTATGCGTGGGATGTGAAATTTATTCTAAAGGTCTGCAAATGTACGAAACCTGCGGGTGACTGGGTGAAAAATTTGGCGTTGTTGAAACAAACCAGCCTCACCCCAGGGTAATACTTGAGGGTAGAATAGGCTATTGGGGATAATGGGAATGTAGAGTATATTGGACAAAGGAGGACATGGCAAAGACAGAGACAACTTACTAATGCAGGCATGCCAAATCTTCAAAGTAAAGGGCATTGAGGTCAGACATAATCTATGCAATTTGGTATCTTGAAAGTAGAGTAGGGGACCAGAAGAGAGAGGAGGGATGAGCTGGGTATAATGATCCCATTTCAATTTCCGACCACCTATTTGGCACCGTCTGAAAAGACTAGGACAGGAACGATCGAAGGTGGGAGGCAAAATAGTATTTAGGAATGTTGGGTGCACCTAAGGCACCACTACAGTACTATTACAAAAGGAAAATTAGGAAAAATATGTGCATTGCCAGTCTGTTCAAATCAAATTTCATCAGGGAGGAAACATCTCAAGTGTCAGGTATCTTAAATACTGTACATAACTTTTCCACTGAGGACAGTTAATATGTTTACCTAGATGTGACATTTTTTTTAGGATGTGTTTTTTTTTTTCAATCTTTGAATTCATGCAGCGAACATTGGAAAAATCTATAGGAACTGCTACAAATATGGGATATTTAACACCTTAGCAAAGAAAAATATCTGACCTGTTGCAACATCACAGGGTGTGCTCTAGTCCTCAGGAAATGGATTATCTAAAGATTGGAATACAAACATTAAGAACTTTCAATCTCCTACATAGGCTACATAGAATGATTTTGTCTGAGCATTTGGCATCTTATAACTACTTTACTCAACATGTCTATACGGCAGTTGGTATCATTGTTGCACATCCCATCTTTGCCTTTAACATGGTAGTTTACAAAATCATATCTTCTCTACAGATATGAATAATACAGACGTTACTTATAAACTGTGATCTCCTTAAAGATTTGCCACTTGATATTGTCACTCTGCCGATTCAGGGCAAAGTGACAGTTTCTTGGCAAAGGGGTCCGACAACCCACTGATACTGACCCCAGGCAGTTTGTGTCTGTGATGTCATCGCACATGCTGGCATAACTTGCGGTGGTGCCATCTTTGATTCTGTACATTGTGGTTCTCTTTCTGTTATCATGTAAGGCCGCGTACACACGATCGGTTAAACCGATGAAAATGGTCTGATGGACCGTTTTCATCGGTCAAAACCGATCGCGTGTGGGCGCCATCGGTTAAAAAAAAGCCAGCTTTAAATTTAACCGATGGATTCCTAACCGATAGGTCAAAACCGATCGTTAGTAGGCATGAACCATCGGTTTAAAATCCACGCATGCTCAGAATCAAGTCGACGCATGCTTGGAAGCATTGAACTTCATTTTTTTCAGCACGTCGTTGTGTTTTATGTCACTGACACAATCAGTTATTTAACCGATGGTGTGTGGGCACGACGGACCATCAGTCAGCTTCATCAGTTAACCAATGAAAACGGTCCATCAGACCATTCTCATCGGATGGACTGATCGTGTGTACGTGGCTTAAGTTAACTATAACAATAGAGTTTCGTTTATTTTACTGTGCTACACTATGGGATTTCCCTTTTATTTCTCCTTTGTCTTATATGCCAAAGTGGAAGCCATAATATAAACCCAGCCGATGAGTAGTGGGACAGCCAGGCATGGGCTCTGTGTTTGTTTAAAATCCTGACATCTGCCACACCAGATTGAGTTACTGCAAGGAGTACATAATTGTATGACAGCCAGGCGTGTGAACACTGGTGGCTTTCACGTAGAGCGTGCATTTGTCGGAAGTGGTTCACATTTTGCAACCAATATCTTAAGACTTTTTTCACATTTATTTCACCTCATGGAGTTTATGGTACACTGTCTTTTTCACAGTTTTACATTATTCTCATTTAAAGTCAAATTAAACCTAGATTGTGATACATATTTAAAGTGATAGTGCACCTTATTGTGGTCACATGGTAAATTTGGTGCTTGTTGCAGAAGAAGAAAAAGCAACGGGGGAACTTAGCAAGTGAATGTCAGTGGGTCGGGGGCCCTTTGCAAAGTTCCCTTTGCCCTGAACAGGCAAGGTTGTAGTTTCTTTTTAAACAAATTACGGTATTTGAACATTCTACTTGCCTACAACCCTCCCTCTCCCTTTTTAGGTATCTTGTACTGCATATATTCATACTCATGTCTAGTAGGTCATGACAGCATGCCTTTAAGGCCGTGTACACACAATCAAATTTGTCCGCTGAAACTGGTCCGACGGACCAGTTCAGCAGACAAATCCGATCGTGTGTATGGGCTAGCGGACATGTCTGACCGGCAGACAAATTTTAAAGCCTGCTTTAAAATTTGTCTGCTGGAGACATGTCCGTCGGATATGTCTGCTGGTTAGTACACTAACCAGCGGACATATCTGCCTGCACAAGCGTTGAATGGATGCGACGCATGCGTGGAAGTTTTTTACTTCCTGGTGCGGTGACGTGGCGGCGTCAACGTCACCGCCACGTCACTGCGCTGTCTGCCGGCGGGGATTTTGATCCGATGGTGTGTACTAGGGTTGTCCAGATACTAGTATCGGCATCGGTATCGGGACCGATACCAAGTATTTGCGGGAGTACTTGTACTCGCCCAAATGCTCCCGATACCTAAATAGAATACTTTTTGGTATTTATCAACATGTTCTGTGAAAATTCTTTGAGTTTTTTACTACTGCGTGACAAGCAAATAAAACATTTTTATTCTTTTATAATGTCTTGAGTTAGAGTTCTTCATATTTCTAAAGAAAATATCCTTAGTCTGTATTGTGGTTTGAAAACTGTCACATGACATTTAAAAAAAGTATCGGTATTCGGTATCGGCGAGTACATGAAAAAAAGTATCGGTACTTGTACTCAGTCCTAAAAAAGTGGTATCAGGACAACCCTAGTGTGTACACACCGCCAGACGAAAATCCCGAGGAGACATGTCCGATGAAAACGGTCCACGGACCGTTTCCATCGGACATGTCCCTCCGTGTGTACGGGGCCTAAGTGTATACATTGCAAACTAATTACACCATAATATAAAAAAAAACGGTGCTACTATTTCATTGACAAAAGAACAAAAGAACAAAATTATATATTAATTTGTCTTTGTCTACCTTAAGAACTATGGTTTATCTCTTCTTACCTGCTCAGCAGTGATACCATTTCCAATAGCTTGTTGTACACTTTCTCTAGTGACTTGCGCCACTACCAGGTTAGGAAAACGATATAACATCTCAGAAAAAAGAGCAATGAGAGCGATCTGCAGTTCTGAATCTGAGGACACAGCAAATGTATTTTTTTTCTTAATATAGAAGAAGAAATGCACATTTTACAATTTTGGTTTAACCCTTTGGCTGCTGGTCACATATTTCATGGCTGTTCTCCTAGTTTGTCAGTGAAGAAGTTTAGATCTTTTTTTTTTCTCTCTTTTAGATCTATTAACCTTCATTCATCCATGCTAAAACACAATCTTAAAATTACAGGTGTACCTTGTAATCTACCTAAAGTGGAAGTTCAGGCAAAAACGAACTACCTAACGTTACTATGCCACATTCTAAAGCCCCGTACACACGGTCAAACTTTTTGCCAACAAACTTCAAAATGAGCAAGTTTTCCAAAAAATCGAACCGTGTGTACGCTCCATCGGACAAACTTTTTCGGTTTTCATCGGACAAAAGTTCACTCTGCAAACGGACAAAGTTTTCGGCAAAAAAAGTCTGATGGTGCAAAGTCCTATCGCGTGTACAGAAATCTATCTGACTTTTGTCCGAAGCGCAAATACACATGCCCAGACCCAATGTTAAAATCAACCAACAATAGCAGAAGTTGACCAAAGGGTGTCAGTAAAGAGCAGAAAAACCAAGTGATGTTGGGAAAGTTTTAGGAAAGTTTGCAGAAAAGTCAGAGCGTGTGTATGCTATGGGTGTGCCCGGCCAATTCCCTTCAGACAAAAATCCACAGAAAAGTTTGTTTGAAGTCCAATTGTGTGTACGAGGCTTAAGATTAATTTAACTATCCCTGTAAAGCAAAAATTGCCATACTTACCCGTTCTGCAAGGTAATTGACAGCGGCTGTGTCCTGTTAATGCTGCCTATGCGTGTGTGTGTGCCCCCCCTGCATGTACAGTTGTAGTAAAGAGCGGGAGAGTGTAGGTATAGGGACTCCTACAGGACTCCATGGGGTGTGGGTCTGCACAGCCAGGGGACACTTTCATAAGTCAATTGAGGATTTTTTCTACTTTTTTCAGAAAAAACAGCAAGTACATGTAAGGTATATTATCAGTTTTTTTAAAATAATTCACTTTAATGTCACTTTAACTTTTTATATAATGTTAGTGGCCACGAGTCACCCAATTCATGCAGATCTTACAATTAATCTAATGCCAAACAAACCCCTCCCAGTTTTTAATGCCTGTCTGTCCCCTCGTTTGGGGTTTTTATACTCTATTTCTCCTAATGACCACTGTTGCTGATGTCCCTGGAACTGAAAGCCTTCACTGAAACACGAGCAGAGGTAAAGTCTTCTAATGGCCACACTTATAGTAAAAGAGCAGATTTTCCTCACTATGGAGGGATATGTTTGGATGGAATACTAACCTAAAGTACATACACAGTATAAAAAATGTTACAGCACACTTACCTGCATAGCTCCCAACTGTCCCTGATTTGGAGCAATGTCCCTCTTTCCCCCTCATTTTGGTCCGATTTACATAGTTGTATATAAAATGCACTTTTTATCTTTCAAAAGTTTTTCCCCGTGCTAAATCTTTCATCCAAATTCTAAATTGCTGCATTTGTAAATATTAAAAGCCTATATAACAGGAATAGTATTGGTAAAAAAAAAAAAAGCCCTTGTGGATTTAATTAACCTTTCTTTGGTTAATTCTCCTTTAAGATGGTGTGGCAGGAGGTGTGTCCTATGCCTACATACGTTTGCTAGTAGGTGTCCCTCATTCCCATCTCCAAATTTTGGGAGGTATGCTTACCTGTATATGCATAGAGTCTGTAGTTAGTCTCTACCACAATAAAACCTTGCTTGTGGCTATCCAGAGTGGAGCCAGATATCCCAGATGCCAGATTAATAGCTAGTCGTGTTGGGTAGTATCGTCGGGACTTTCTCTATTAATGATATGACATGACATTAATAAATCTGAAGTTGAGGCAGATATAAAAGACACAATTAAAAGAGCTCTGTAATCATTAATACATCCTTAAATACATCTTTAAAATACAAGCAGTATAAGTACCTAAAATTTCAACTGGATTCCAACTCTTTTAGTCCCTGTATATTTTGGCTGGAATTTTGCATTAAAGAGGTTGTAAACCTCTGTCATGAAAAATTAACAAAACATATACCGTATTTATCGGCGTTTACCGCGCATTTTTTTCCCCTTAAAATCAGGGGGGAATCGTGGGTGCGCGATATACGCCGATCCCAGCGCTGTGTTTGAACGCCACCGCTGACATATACCGGGAGCAGTACACTCGGGTACACTTGGCCAGGCTCGTCTCCGCTCGCGGTCACGCCCTGTGCCGCCTCCCAGCCTTTATGCGAGAGGAGCCGAGCGTGCCCAAGTGTACTGCGCTAGGTATATGTTGGCGGCGGCGTTCAAACACAGCGCGGGAAGCGGGGAAGACACCACCAAGGCCGCAGACGGACGCCGGACAAGGCCGACGGGCAAGACACCGACGAGGGGCATGCAAACTAAGTATTTTCTTTTTTTTCTTGAAATTTCCCTTCTAGGTTGGGGGTGCGCGCTATACGCCGGTGCGCCCAATACCCCGATAAATACGGTACTTCTATCGTGTGTATTTGTATCCAAAGCACCAAGTGTAATTTCTGTCTGCCGTGGTTCTTCTACTATCTGCACGAGTCGTTTCTGGCAGGTTGTGTGGACTCCAACAAATCCAGGGGAATGGAGAGGGAACCTCCAGCACACAGCCAGCGACTGAGAGCCTCAGCCCCTATGGGATTGTGTAGAGGAGTATATCCATTCCCTCCGGTCATGTCTCAGATTACACTCAGCTCTCCTCTCTGAGCTGTGAAATGTGAGTGACATCAGATCCCCATCCCCTGCCTCCTAAAGCTCAGAAATACTTTTTAAACTGTGCAGAAGAAAGTGCTGCAGAAAAAAATGGGTACAACTAATGTAGGAGGATTTGTTTAATCTCTGTATATCAGCTGAAGCTAGCCATGTCACTGAGTAAGGGTCTACAACTACTTCAAGCCTTGGCAAATCTAGCAAAATTATTTTTGTTGGGCGTTAAAATATTGCAGTCTGAGAGCAATGCAGTTTGATTCACATGATAATCAGCCTACAAAAGGACTTTATATGATACAACATAGCTGGCTTTAAATTAATATTTGAATCTATAGTGATTATATAATTATTTAAAGAAAACTGCCGTCTGATCACATAATCTGTAATAAAAACATCTTTGCCATTTTGAAGCTTCCCTCCAATCGCTTTGCATATTATTTTATATATACTGTGATTCTGTACTTGCCAAATATGCTGCAGAAATCTCCCCCCACGAAGTCTAACTGTAGGCAACTAAAGCTGCTGCCTATTCACTTCCTGGATTTACACAGACAGGCACACCTCCAGCTCTGCAGCCTTGAAGTTTTCATTGGCCCGCTTATGACTCATCCCCCCTCCCTTCCTGGCAAACTCTTAAAAGAGTTAGGGCTCTTTCACACGGGGCAGATCAGTAATGATCCGCCCCGTGCACCTCCGTTTGCTCAGCGGGGATCGCTCCGTTGATCTCCACTGAGCTGCTGGATGACAGGGCGGTCCCCGCACACCCTGTCTTTTCTCCGCTCTCCCCTATGGGGAATTGGATGAACACGGACTGTCTGTCCGTGTTCATCCGATCCGATCCGCCAGACGGAAGGTAGGTTTTTCCTCCGGCATACTTTGCCGGATCGGAGCGGATAGGATGACATGTCTCCGCTGACATCTGCAATCCCATAGGGATACATGTATGTTTGTTTTTCATCCGACAACGGATGGATGAAAAACGGACATACGGAACGTCCGTGTGAAAGAGCCCTTAGAGAGAGAGCTTTGCATGATGTCATAAGCCTAGGCTAATGACCAGACAAGAAACAGAAAGTAGGCAGTATAAGGTATTTACTGGCAGAAACATATTTTTTTATTATCCAAAGTTAAAACAACAAAGGCAGAAGATTTAATAGATGGAAAGATGAAAAATGACCTAAGAGCTGCTTTAAGTACATGGAGGGATAAGTATTTCAGCCAAAAATGAACAGCAACTTTGTGTAAATGTTTTGTAAACAGGTTATACTTAAATAGTTTTAAAAAACACGAATTGTTAAAATCGGAGAATTAAAGAATATATTGTTAGCATATTGATAGATATCATCGGCCTAAAGCCACTATGAATTACGTATTCTTACAAAATGCTGATCCAAAATAATACAATTTAAAAACATGTTTTTACTCCAATTAGATGACCAACATTGAAAGCGTAAAATTCAGATGCAAAAATATTCTTATTTTTAATATTGAAAAGGAACCGCTTACCTTTCTCTGAAACACTAGTCCAAATTCCCGCAGATGCTGCAGAAAAGTCAATAAGGAGTCACTCATCCCTTCCACAGAGTAATCCTTTTATTTAGTAAAGACAAGATGAGAAATCAATAAGGCCTTACATTATACATCAATGTTAGCATAGACTGTTTTATATTTTGGCTAGTATGCCATGCTTTACAATATGTGTTAAATCTTATAAATACCTTTCCAAGTGTTGAGAAGCTCAGCTGGAACATGAAAGAAAGAATCTCTACAAGATTCATCCCACGTGACTGCAGATAACAAAACAATGGCATTACACACAGGAACAGAGACCGACACTTAATAAAAAGCCGTAATAGACCTTTGCAGTTGGGACATGCCTTAAATTCACAGTCCCAGTTTTCCAGGCTACATCTTATGGATCATACCATAGTTTAGGAGGTTCTCTTGGCAAGAGACAACAAGGGGATGATATCTAGGAGTTATTTTATCCTCCAAGACGCCTCTGTGTTGCCATGCAGGGGAAGCTGGGAGAGAAATTTGGGTACCATCAATGGTGAAACTTGGGAGCTTTGTTTATCTTCTGCTGCCCTGGTTTCAGTGTTGGTCTCTCAGAAGCTGTCCCATTTATTTTTTCTACATAGGGCCTATAGAACACTTGTTCAGTTACATAGGTGGAGAAATAGGCACGCTCCCTTATGTCCAAACTGTGAGCGGGATCATGGTGATCTTCTCTGGAGGTGCCCCAAACTTCTTCATTACTGGACTGAGGTTTTGGATACGATGTCACGAGTATTTATGTTCAAGATTCCAAGGAACACCATGGTTTGTCTGCTGGGTGCACTGGAGGAGGAATCCCTTACCTCGAATGCACATACGACTATTTACGCTTATTATATGCCGCTCGTAAGTTGATTGCAAGGTATTGGATGGCTCCTCAGGTACCCACCAGGAGGTGAGTGGAACAAGTGAATAACACGTTTATATGTGAGAAGTTGACATATCAACATAGGAATGTCCACTGTAAATTTTACTCTATGTGGCAACCATTGCTGAATGTTCTGGGAGAGTTGGTGGGGGACAGAATTTTCCAGGGTCAGGCCTATATTAGGACCTTGTGCTAGATTATTCAGGTGATGATGATCTATATATGAATTAGGGCTGTACAAATTAACTTTTAATTAATCGATTAATCTTTAATTTTTTTGATCGATTAAAATTCATTTGATTGGTTCTCATCTCTCTGCCGACTTCTGGGCCTTCAGGGAGTTCCGTCGGCGATCTGGTGACGTCGCGGACACCGTCCATCTGAAGGGCTCCTTTGCTGTCCCTTCATATCTGCATGCCGGCGGGACCTTACTATCTGCCACTGGCAAAGGCTGTTACACTTCCCTCTATCACTTCCATCTATCACTTCCATCTATCAACCTGGCATTCTACAACCATCCACTGGGAGTTGTGATAGTTCCCTTCATGGGACATCTACATGCCGACGGACTGATGTTAACCCCTCCTCATCTGGATTCAGCAGTGGTATCATTGTGCACAGGGCTTTTTTTCTCAGAGAATAGATGCAGGAACTCCCCACAACAAGTCACCTGTTGTGTGCACCCCCTAACCACCTCCGAGCACCATACAGTGGTTCCAACCCTCTACTTACATCTGAGCACCATTCGTTGGTTCCACCCCCTACCTACCTCCGAGCACCATTCCTTGGTTCCACCCCTACCCACCTCTGAGCACCATTCTTATTTTCCACTCCATACCCACCTATGAGAACCATGCCTTGGTTCCATTCTCTACCAACCTCTGAGCACTATTCCTTGGTTCCACCCCTACCCACCTCTGAGCACCATTCTTATTTTCCACTCCATACCCACCTATGAGAACCATGCCTTGGTTCCATTCTCTACCAACCTCTGAGCACTATTCCTTGGTTCCACCCCTACCCACCTCTCAGTAATGGATTCAGAAGTAATTTGTATATGATAGGAAGTAAAAAAGATCCCCTGTAGCCAGCAACAATAGACTCTGGCTAGCTAACAAAAATAGACCCCTGCTTCAACAGTTGATGTCTCCCAGCAACGATTGTCTCCCAGTAGATCCTCTACCAGCAACAATAGATCCCCCCAGCAGCCAGTATTAATAGACCCTCCAGTACACCCCAGCACCTCTTGCCATTACATGCATTCAGAGCTGGAGGTGCCGTAACTGCGTTCCCCACGTTTCTGCTGAAAAAAAGCCCTGATTGTACACATTTTTATACCAGTATCATCCTTAGCTACATGTTTTTATGACTGCTTTTGGTACCATTTGGTATTACTCGCACCATTTTTACAGTTTATGTGGCTACATCGATTTTATCTCCAGTGCAATATTTATTTGGTTACCTATTTGAAGACTATAAAAGTTTTAATGCTATTCTCATCAAGCGCTGCCTTTGAGTGTTTTTTGTATCCTGCTATCCATTTTTCCAGTGATTGGGAGCTGCACTGGGAATCAGCCTGCAAGGAGATCAGCTAAAAGTAGTTGGATCTGTATGTGCGTTATAATTAATCGAAATTAGTCGATTAATCGATTAAAAAAATAAACGATTAATCGAACACAAAAATTTTGATCAGTAACACCCCTAATATGAATGATTTATTTTTCTCTCTGTTGGAGGAGGTTTTGCATTTCCAGCGTTCTGGACTCTAACCTTAATGAGACATTTTGGGTATACGTGGTCCTGTTGCATTCATACTACCTGCGGAAATGCATACCGTTTTGATGCTAAGGGTAATTTCTTATGCAACTTTGGTGCTTGCCTATATTTTGTACCGTCATATTATATCTCATTTGGTGTATGTATAACCTTTGATGTGTGTTTTATGGTTTGCCCAATAAATATATTTTTTTCAGATTAAAAGGCAGGAATAGAAGTGCAATGTTTGCATAGTACAGGACATCCAAATATGCTTTAAAAGGTGAAAAGCAACGTAAAGTGTAAGTTTACCTTTTCAGAAAAATTTAAAAAAGGTGAACTAACTGAACTATCCCCCCATCCCTGCTGCACTTTCCTCCATGTATGATCAGCTTGCACTATCCACGCAGCTGGTGCTGCAGTCCCGTCACTTTAAAGCTAACTTTACCTAGCCTAAAAATTGCCCAAGATGAAAGAAAAAGACCTGTGGTGGCTGCAAGTTCAATATCTGTGCAACCCTTTGGATCTTAAGCCCAGGGAGTAAGCAAAGCTCATCTCTAAACCATGATTAAAGAATATGTAATCCCAACATTTCATATTCCTGATATATACCTGCTGTACCATGTACTTTTATGAAAAAGTATCCTCTTCTGTTTGAATTGCTTTCTTTGTGTAAAAAAATCTTTGGCGTTCCTGCTAGTCCCTCTGTTTTCCTAGAAAAACTGACTTATCCTGACAGGCTCCACTTGCACAGCCTTTCATTGTGAAGATCAGTGGTACTGCTGTTTCTCCTCCCTAGTTCTTATGCAGCTTAGAACAGAGGGAATGTGATCACAAAAGGGGAAAAAAAGTTATTTATAACTTTTTTTTTATATCTATACACAAATGTTTTGCGTTTAATTTCTATTTCAAAGTGAATGTTTTTTTATTTATTTTTTACAAGGTGTTTCCTGGTGTAAATGATGTAATTTATCTTGAATAGCATATGAATGGGCTACCTTAATGCAATGCATGTTAATGCCATAAAATTCATTTGCTTGCCATTAATTGACACATTATCCAATTAAGGACCGTTGGGTGTTTTTCAGATTTGGCGTTTACAAGACTAAAAGAGGTTTTTTTTGCTAGAAAATTACTTAAAACCCCCAAACATTATATATATATTTTTTTTAACACGCTAGAGAATAAAATGGCGTTCATTGCAATACTTTTTGTCACACCGTATTTGCGCAGCAGTTATACAAGCGCACTTTTTTTGGAAAAAATTAACTTTTTTGAATTAAAAAATAAGACAACAATAAATTTGGCCCAATTTTTTATATGTTGTGAAAGATAATGTAGCCGAGTAAAATTATACCCAACATGTCACCTTTAAAAATCGTGCAATGGCGTCAAACTTTTACCCTTAAAAATCTTGATAGGCGCCGTTTAAAAAAATTCGATAGGTTGCATCTTTTGAGCTACAGAGGAGGTGAGCACGAAAAATGTTTTTCTTATTTATTTTATTATTTTTTACACTGAATTTTATTTATTTTTTTATCACTTTTATTCCTATTACAAGGAATGTAAACATCCCTTGTAATAGAAAAAAGCATGACAGGTCCTCTTAAATATGAAATCTGGGGTCAAATAGACCTCCGATCTCATATTTAGACTTAAATGCAAAAAAAAAAAAAAAAAAAAAAATGGAATTTTTGTCATTTGAAAAAATGACAACAAAAAAATGTGCCTTTAAGACACATGGGCGGAACTGACATTTTGACGTCACTTCCACCCTGCTATGCTATGGGGATGGGTGGGGGCCATCTTGCCCTCACTCGCATCCCCACACAGCAGGCTGAAGGACCCGATCGCCTCCGCCGCTACCGACGGTAACGGTGATCTTGCGACGAATCCGCCGCGGAGACCACCGTTATCTTTTATAGGACCGCTTACACTAAAGATGGATACCTTAGTTGTGGCAGCAGCTGCTGCCGTTAACGAGATATCCATCTTTAAAGTACCAACGTAAATGTACATGAGCGGGTCCTTAAGTGGTTAAAGTGTTTAGAAATCAAAATGTTATATCTTGCTGCTTACAAGTCCTTAGATTATGGTGGCTGCATTCATTTTCTTTTATCATACTAAGAATGTTTTTAGCAAGTATGGAAAACACTTCATGACCTGGCCAGGTGGCCAGAAGTGCAGTGTCCTTATCACTTTTGCTTTCTGTTCAGCCTGCAGGAATAAACGCATCTTTATTTTGCTAATCCCAACAGCTTCCATGTAATGGTAATAACATATTTGAAGTTCAGCCTAGGTGACAAATTATGTCTCCTTTCATAGATACAGTGGGGGAGTGAGTGTAGCCACTCAGGGATAAACCAAGTGAAAGTAAAAGGAAAAAATACAGTACCTGTCGCCGAGAATGTGTTTCCAGCACAACGGCATCGCTCTGATTCTCGGCGACATTGTGCCGACATCTCACACTCGCTGGAATAGAAAAAGCATATTCCAGCGAGCGCGTCATAGAAACGACGAGCATCCGACTTGGATTCTCGCCAATTCTAGCCGCGCCGTTTGATATGAATCATGAGGGGGAACTCCAAGCCAAATAAAAAAAAAAAAAAAAAAAAAAACGGCATGGGTTCCAATCCATACCAGACCCGTATCCAAGCACGCCGCCCGGCCGGTCAGGAAAGGAGTGGGGACGAGCGAGCACCCCCACCCCTCCTGAGCCGTACCAGGCCGCATGCCCTCAACATGGGGGGGTTGGGTGCTCTAGGGCAGGGGGGTGCCCTGCGGCCCCCCCACCCCAAAGTACCCTGTCCCCATGTTGATAAGGCCATTGGTTGTCGGGGTCTGCGGGCCGGGGCTTTCCTGAATCTTAAAGACCCCTTTAATAAGGGAGCCCCCAGATACCGCCCCCCGCCCTAGGTGAATGAATATGGGGTACATCGTACCCCTACCCATTCACCTGGAGGAAAAGTGTTAATAAAAGAACCTGGGAGCGCCGAGACGACAGCCGAAAAAAAGATGGAAGAAGACCCCCCAGAGAGTGGAGAAGACCCCCCGAGCTGGCTAATAAATTATTTTAAAAACCTGTGTTGTGCGTTTATTTTATTAAACACTTTTCCTCCAGGTAAATGGGTAGGGGTACGATGTACCCCATATTCAATTACCTGGGGTGGGGGGCCAGTATCTGGGGGCCCCCTTATTAAAGGGGGCTCCCAGATTCCGATAAGCCCCCTGCCCGCAGACCCCGACAACCAACGGCCAGGGTTGTCGGGAAGAGGCCCTGTCCTTATCAACATGTGGACAGGGTACTTTGGGGTGGGGGGGCCGCAGGGCGCCCCCCTGCCCCAGAGCACCCAACTCCCCCATGTTGAGGGCATGCGGCCTGGTACGGCTCAGGAGGAGTGGGGGTGCTCGCTCGTCCCCACTCCTTTCCTGACCGGCCGGGCGGAGTGCTTGGTTACGGGTCTGGTAAGGATTGTGGTGGAACCCCCACGCCGTTTTTTCGGCGTAGGGGGTTCTCCTTACAATCCATACCAGACCTAAGGGCCTGGTATGCCCCTGGAGGGGAACCTATGGCGTTTATTTAAAATTTGGCGCGGAGTTCCCCCTCATGATTCATACCAAAAGCCGTGGCTAGAATTGGCGGGAATCCAAGTCGGACCCCCGTAGCTTCTATGGCGGCTTTTTCCCATCGCGGCTCAGCGCTGGCTCATAGGTGGTCAACCTCACCGAGAAAGAAAGCGAGATTGACACAATATCGCGGTCACCTACTGAAGCCTAAAACAATAAAGCCACCTTATGCAAAGCTGCAATATTTGAAACCCAACCCCATTCTGACATTAAAGTGTAACTTCACTCAAAAGAAGGGGGAAAGGTAAAAGAAGCACAGGTCTTTAGAATGGATAATGCAGTAATATAGGAAGTCTTTGCACTATAGTTCCCCATGTACAGTTTCCTCCCCAGCAGAAGCAGGGAGATCACGGCATAGTGGGTTCTCAGGTACAGCTTCCTTTCCAGCAAGAACAGTAAAGATCACAATAGTGAAAACATCTGAAGATAGTGATCCAGTACACACCATCTTTCAAATGTCTACCCTCTAAAGATGCCACAACAAGTTGGGTACTTTATATTAAAGTCTAAGAGATTAAGTACTTACTTCGGCTGTCTTCAAGTACTGTAGCATAAAATACCAGAGCTGTGAAGCTGTATCTAGCAGTAGGAATTGAAATCCAGCTGAAGAAATGCTTGGAGCTTCTCCAGAATCACTACAGAATGAACAAACAAACAAATTTAAATAATACATTTTTGCATGTATGTAGTGAACATTGTTTCCTAATAAAGTACAGCCAAAATGTAACATGCATGGTCCCATGGGAAGGCACACAACATAACAAAATGTAACAGATATTGCAAAAATATTAGGCCAATTTCAAAATAAAAAGTTGGATCACCAGCACTTCCTGATCACACAAGTATCCAGGTTCGCCATCAAGCTTCCTCCTCCCTAGCTTTATGGGAGACAACCTTTCATGAAATTGCATTACCTGAACCTTTGGCTCCACATTAAATGCAAGTCATTGCTGATAAATTACAAGTCGATCAGCCAAGAAACAAATAACTGCATAGCTGAAATACATGTATACTTTATCTGTATGGCTCTGCCAACAGCCTTTCTCAACAATTTTTAGGTCACATGGTTAAGATTAGTTAATTGGCGGTCATTGGGATAATGTCCCTTACATTGGTGGTGGTCAGAGAGAAGAATGCTCCCCTTAGGCCTTGTACACACGATCAGTCCATCCTACAAGAACGGTCCGAAGGGCCGTTTTCATCGGTTAACCGACGAAGCCGACTGAAAGAGGGGGTTCACCCTTAAAACCACTTTCTCCCATCCCATCCAGCATACTGGCGTCAGCGCCAGTATGCGGTCTTTTTTTTTTTATGTGTACTTACCTCTTAATAGATAATTAAATTTTCGTCCTACCGCGGGGTATGGCACCGCTATATAGCGTCACGCCTTCCGAAAACAGCCGACTAGCACTCGGCTGTTCTCGGCGCCTGCGCACAGACCCAGAAGCTGACTGCACAGGCGCCGTATACAGCCGAGTCCTATTTCAGCTTTTTTCGGATGGCGTGACGCGGCTATATACAGCGCCTGCGCAGTCAGCTCCTAGGTCTGTGCTCAGGAGCCGTATAGCTCCGAGAACAGCCGAGTGCTAGTCGGCTGTTTTCGGAAGGCGTGACGCTATATATGGCGGCGCCATACCCCGCGGTAGGACGAAAATTAAATTATCTATTAAGAGGTAAGTACACCTATAAAAAAAAAAAAGACAGCATACTGGCGCTGACGCCAGTATGCTGGATGGGATGGGAGAAAGTGGTTTTAAGGGTGAACCCCCTCTTGAAGGTCTGATGTGCCTACACACCATCGGTCAAAAAAACGATCGTGTCAGAACACGGTGACGTAAAACACACAACATGCTGAAAAAAACGAAGTTAAATTTTTCCAAGCATGCGTGGACTTCATTCTGAGCATGCGCTGCCTTTTGACCGATGCCTTTGCATACTAACGAACGGTTTTGATCCATCGGTCAGGCATCCGTCGGTTCTATTTTAAAGCAAGTTCTCAGTTTTTTGAATGAAGAACAACTGACCAATGGGGCCTACACACGATCGGTTTGGACCGATGAAACTGAAACTTCAGTCCATTTTCATTGGTTTTGACCGATCGGGTGTACGCGGCCGTACAGTGGTGGCTCCCTTACAGTCGAGCCTCTGTTTCTGCCAAGTGGTGTTGGAGCTGGAACTATTCAGAACCCTTCACATAGGAAGTTAGTTAGCCACAGCTCAAGTAACCCCTAGTCACTTCTGGAGGAACCCTAGTTGAGGATGGCTGCTCTAGAAGATCCTAAACTACCATCCTTGATCACTTTTTTACTAAATTGTGAAGAGTTGACAAATCAGATTCCAATGTATTAGCTGAAAGAAGAGAAGCACAATAATTGCGTTTGCCCTCTGAATGTGCAGTATAGCTTATGTTTTTTAAACTACAAGACTGGCTGAACACAATTACAAACTATTTAGCAGTTATGAGAGCAAACAAAGTATCCATTTGAAATGTATTACCCTGCTTTTCTGCTTTAAACCTAGTTTGACACTAGATGCAGTGCAAATACACAGCGAATTTGTGGCAGATTCGGCATCGCATCTAAACCGCAACCTGTTCATTGCGAACCGATTGCAGAGTGTATGTTAAGTGAACGATACCCCACAAACGGTTTGCAAATTGCAGCACAATTTTCAGAATCGGATTGTGGGCGTTCATAATCTGATTCTGAGGCAGACAAAAGAAAGGATCGTGCACCAGTTTGGTGCAAATGGGTTGCGATTCCTGTGCAAATGACATGTGGTGTCTCGCACTGCAGCAGTGTGAACCCAGGCTCAAAGTGTAGCCATGTAGCCTAAGGTCTCATTCACACCACACCATGGTGCAGAGAGGTCAGTTTTTTTATGCACGCGTTCTGAAAGGGCACAAAAAAAACAAACAAATGTTCTCTATGTGCCCTGTTCACACCAAAAAACACTGGTTTTACGTGCAGATTTTTCTGTGTCGGAATTGGCACCGTGTATGCAGTTTTCTGCAGGAGAAAAAAACTGACATGACGTCAACATTGGTGTGAACAGGGCATAAAACTGACTGAAAACTGATGTCAACGTGCATTAAAACTGATGTCTCTGCAAGTGAAATCTGCATGCTTTTCCCATCAGTTCCTATCAGTTTTCAATCACATATGGTGTGAACGAGCCCTAAATGTTGGTCCTGAGCATGTATAACTGCCAGGATCCTGTCACGTAGAGGAGACATTGCAGCTTGTTAAGATCAAGGAATCTGCATGCAACAAACTCCCCCATTGACAGAATAAAATGGAGTTGCCTAAGCCTCTATAAGCAAAACATGCACTTGCTAGATTCAGATAAGCAAATATCAACTGTTTTAAATATTGGCATGTTACACTCATTAAAAGTAGATGTCCAGGTTTAGTTAAATAGTGATGTTAAATAGTTTATTTGGCCAAGCTGGCCCAAAATAACTAGCTCCTTCACCAACATGTGTGCCCACTGGGTGCGCTGTAAAAGCTTCAGCTCTGTGTTCTGGGTGTAAGACGAGACCTTCCCTTTTTACACCCAGAACAAAACAACATTAGGCTGAGCCATTCATAGGCATATTTGTATTCTATCAAAGAATACAAAGCTTCCTCTGATTGGCTGAGTGAGAGAGGCGGTCTGACGACATCATAATCTCTGACTTGGCCAATCAGATTAAGCTTTGTATTCATTGATAGAATACAAAGCTGCCTGTGAATGGCTGAGTTCCACTCAGCCGAAGCTATTTTGTGCTGGGTGTGAGACAGGAAGTCCCGGCTCGAACCCAGTGCTGTATACTATATGTAGCTGAGGCTACATATTGTTTATACAGAGCGCCCAGCGGGTGCAATGATTAGTGAAGGAAATCGTTTGGTTGGGCCACCTTGGCCCAAACAAACTATTTCCAGTTAAAGTAAACCTGCACATCAGTTTTAAAGGCCTTTGTTAACATGCCTTAACATAATAATGTCAAACACAGATCTGCCCACTTTTGTGTGTTTTATATTTTTAATATTACACTGGGAAATAGTTCAAAAATACACATACTGTACTTAAAAATATGCAGGAGCCCTTCTGTTCTTAGACTAATGCTGAGGATAAGCATTCAAAGTAGTAGATTGTAGAATCACATCACCTCACTGCTTCACCCCATTTCCCAAATTTGAGGAAACAAGGTGTGATTTACCAGAAGCTAAGGATATCTAGTGGATTCCATGTCCAGCTATTGTAAACTGGATTTTTATTGCATAATTTACAGATACATTTTTAAAACATGCAGGCTTACCTTTTCATGAGACCAGCTGAAATGAGAAGTTGCGATAAATCCTGACTCACTGATGCATTTGGTGATCCAACCATAAATTGAAGAATAACCTGAAAATCGAAAATAACAGTAACATTTCAGTGTTACAGACATAACTAAATATTTGGTTCAAAATTTGCAATGCTTCCAGATGGACATATAAAAGTACAGAATGTTCAAAGTGTAATAGCCCTCTATCCACCCATCCCTGCAAAACTATGATTGAATTTGGAAACATCAACCATAAGAATGATCAAATATACCAAGTGTAGGCTAGCATGTTTGCTAGATTCAAACAAAAATCCCTCAAAAATGAGAAGCAACAACTACTTAGCAATAAACAGCAGACATCATCTTTAAAACTGCACTTACATAAGCTGTCAAAACAATCTATATCTAGACCCACATCGATGCTCTATAAAACTTGAAATGACATTTTTTGCAATCAACACACAGTACAAAATGTGTTACCCTAAGGATCCAGTTTCTTTAAAGCCTGAATAACAGAGCAAACATAAATAGATCCTGTTCTCTTAAAGTATGTTCACAGCACAGTGCTTGTGTTTTGTAATTTGGCCCCCTGTATCACCTAAAAAAACCTGGCTGGTTCTGCCCTTCCTCCTTTAAACTGACCAAGAATTATAATGGCTGCTGAGCCTTGACACTGTGGTCAGTTTACGTGGCTCAGTCATCCGCAGCCCTGCTCTGTCCTCCTCTCCCCCTCCCTCCCTGGCTGTCTGCTCATGACAGTGCCCACCCCTTTACCTCCTGCTGCTTTAAAAACTATAGTATATTAATTCCACCCCCCCCCCCCCGTTTTATAACAACATGTGTCCCAGTGTCTGATCTATATGAAAAAAATGTTGATCATACCTTATATCAGAGCGTCTACCGGCGCACACGTGACTCAACAGGAGTGCTCGGCCTCGTCTGCTATAGCTGTCAGATGAGGAGAGGAGAGAGCCAAGGAGTCACGTGAGCGCTGGGAGGCGCTCTGATATCAGGCATTTTTTTTATATAGATCAGACACTGGGACACATATTGTTATATAACAGAGAGGATAGCATGAATAGGTTATAGTGGCTTAATAACCACTTTAATGTACACTTTTTTTTTAAATCCATATTAACCCAACTAGTAAAATGCTAAGAATCAGGTAGTAAAATGCATGCACAGGTCAATGTTATTCTCTTACAAAAGATACATGTAGCAGTGTGGAAAAAGTTAGCGCAGAAGGTGTATAGATTACGGTCAATCTCCTCAATAATAAACCAAAATGTCAATTCGCGCTCGATAGACCAGTAGCAACTTAGTTGCAACTCTCTGCAAAAAGGTATACTTGTGAATTAAAAAAAAAAAAAAAAAAACACACACACTAATATTGATATATGGTACTTGGCTTAGTAAGATATACATAAATATCAAGCTGTATTAGGGAGTGTTGTCTGGTCAGTCAATAGGTCCACACACACATTGCTTACAAGCTGCTGATGTAATTCAGTAATATCAGAAGCTTGTGAGCAATGCAATGTAGTGTTTGAAGGGATTCTCTAACTGGACAAAATTGCCTGATACTGTACAGCTATATTGGTGATTTGTGGAATTCAGAAGAATACCTTTTTAAGAGAGTTGATAGTTGCTAAATTCAAGTAGTTTGTCCTGGTAGTGTGACTTGACATTTCAACGTTATGACCAACTATCTAATTATCTTTGTAAATACAACCAGCAAGCTACAGTAAACCTGATTTTCACCTCCCATCTACTTTCAGCATATTTATCCAGAGAGAGAACATCTTTTCCATGTTTATCGGGACCCAGCTGACTGCCATCATCTGCCCAGGCTTTGCCTCTAAACAAGATCAAAGTAAAATAATCAGAAAGGTAAAATTGATGCAGACAGACTACAAAACACATAAAAATAATAAAATATTTATATTTAGGTAGATTTTGACATGCATCTAAATCCACAGTTCCTCTCAAGAGTGATCCATGGCTGGATCGCTTTTCAGAAATAACTGAAAAACAGTAAGGAAGCGATGCGACACCTACTTATTGCATGTTTTAACCCAAATTTGCAGAAAAAAAGGGCGGCTTGCGGCATTTTCCCATTTGAACGGGATGCCATATGTTCGGTACTTTTTGCTGCAGTCACGAAGTAGAGCATCACGACAGCAGCATGTAAATACCCCTGTTTGTTGCCATTTGCAGCTTAAGGATTGGGACCGTTGGCGGCAAAAACATAGTTCAACCATACATTTTTACCGCCCCCCTCCCCAAATTCATGTCTAAATAAGACATTTGTTTTTCATTTGCTGTTTTATTTCCACATGAATGTGGAGTTATCCTTTAAAGGGGAGTAAAGAAAATGTAATAAGAATACAGTGTTTTTTCTTATAGAGATAGAAAAAGCAAACACATGTCTATCTCTTCTGTAAAATCTTCACTATTTTGACGATTTTGCTTAAAAACTTTGGCCCAGATTCACATACAATTGGATTCGCGTAGAGTATCAGAAATACTCTACGCCGCCGTATTTTACCTGGCTCTACGTGGAATCCAGGTAGATTTTGTCCAGTAAACTACGGCGGCGTAGTGTATTTCTCCCGATGCAAGCCATCTACGCGAGTAGGGGGCGTGAAGCATTTAAAATAGGCGCGTTCCCACGGCGAACGAACTGCGCATGCTCCGTTCAGAAATTTCCCGCCGTGCATTGCGCGAAATCACGTCGTAACGTCATTCGTTGTTTGAGTAGCGTCGTTTACGGACATTCCTATTCCAGAACGGGTTACGTAAAAAAAAAAAAAAATTAATTTAACGCGGGAACGACGGCCATACTTAACATGGGCTACGCACCGTTAGACCAGCAAATAGCTGGTCTAACAGTACGTAGCAAAAAATGACATAAGCGATTGCGAAGACCACTCGTATCTTCGTGGATCGCCGTAAAAAGTCATTTGCATATCCCGACGCTGAAAACGACGCGGACTCCTCCCAGCGGCCGCAAAAATATCGCAGCGTAGATCCGAAGGCTTACGAAGACGTAAGCCTCTCGGATCTAAGCCCGAAGCCGCCGTATCATGGTTTGAGGATTCAAACTAGTGATACGGCGCGCAAAATTTGAAATTACTCCTGTCTAACACCAGTTAGACAGGCGTAATCGCTCTGTGAATCTGGGCCTTTGACTTTTACAAAAATATTCCTTCAGACCCTTTTCATCGTGTCTACCTGTATTGCAGGAGCAACATGCCATTTAATGGGAATGGTCTATGGGACCGTCCCGCAGTTTGGCACTAGATTTTTATTCTGTGCTGCAGAGTTGGATGTGGCAGATCTTATAGGAGGTATGTAGGGACCTGCCAGACAAAGGGAATTTGTTTTGGAAAAAGGTGAGTATATAATTTGACTCATTTAAATCATCCTAATATAAAACCAACATTTTAAAATGTTCAGCAATCTGCCTACAGATGAGATTCAGAACCTCTAAACCAACAAAAAGGTCAATGTGTTTGTCTGATGAACAATTTACCTATGTGCATATACACTATATTGCCAAACGTATAGGGACGCCTGACTTTACATGCACATGAACTTTAATGGCATCCCGGTCTTAGTCTGTAGGGTTCAATATTGAGTTGGCCCACCCTTTGCAGCTATAACAGCTCTTTCACAAGGTTTAGGAGTGCGTCTATGGGAATGTTTGACCATTCTTCCAGAAGCACATTTGTGAGGTCAGGCACTGATGTTGGATGAGAAGGCCTTTCTCACAGTCTCTGCTTTAATTCTATTCAAATTTTTTTTATCAGTTTGAGGTCAGGGCTCTGTGCAGGCCAGTCAAGTTCCTCCACACCAAAATCACTCATCCATGTCTTTATGGACCTTGCTTTGTGCACTGGTCCAAATCATTTGGTGGAGGGGGGGTTATGGTGTGGGGTTGGGCTTGGCCCCTTAGTTCCAGTGAAGCAGACTCTTAGGCCGCATACACACGATCAGACCGGTCCGATGAAACTGGTCTGCAGACCAGTTTCATCGGACCAATTCGATGGTGTGTACGGCCCATCGGACAGTTGTCTGTCAGACGAAAGTTCTAAAACTTGCTTTAAAATCTGTCCGTCGGACAGGTTAGATGGTTAGTACGCCAAAGCATCGGACCAAAAACCTGCGCATGCTCAGAATCAAGTCGATGCATGCTTGGAAGCATTGAACTTCCTTTTTTCAGCATGTCGTTGTTTTCTACGTCACCGCGTTCTGGTCTGATCGGATTTTTGGTCCGATGGTGTGTACACACATTAGACCATCAGACCACTTCAGCCTGGTCCGATGAAAATGGTCCGTCGGACCAGTTTCATCGGACCAGTCTGATCGTGTGTACGTGGCCTTAAGGCGTCAGCATACCAAGACATTTTGGACAATTTCATGCTCCCAACTTTGTGGGAACAGTTTGGGGATGGTCCCTTCCTGTTCCAACATGACTGCACACCAGTGCACAAAGCAGAAGTTAGCATTATTGGGGTTTACATATAATTTAAGGGTGGCATGCTCTTTATTAACTTTTAAAACAATATCCTACTCATTCACATAAGATAAGAGTACAGCGTTATGCATTTCAATAGGGGAAACCTCTGAAGAAACAGGGATGACAACACTGCTTGGTAGATCAGTAAAGAAAAGACAGCAATGTCAGCTCACTACAGTTAGGAGCTTACTGGAATTCTTGCAAAAAATAAAAAAAAGGTCTTCTGTAAAAAGACAAAACATTAGGAAATGTGCTTGTACTGCAGAGGGGTAACAAAATCTAATTTTTAAAATTTTGCCCAAACACTATAAGGGATTTTAAAATACTAAATATTAATTGTAAATGTAATATACTCTTATGACATGAAAAGCACTATTTGAATGAATGAGTAGTAGAAACACATTTCCTTACCCTCCCAGTAATGCAATTCTTAGGTTTTCTCTGAAAATTGAATTCAGGATAAACCCCTGCAGTCCACCAGGGAGCTGTTGAGTGTGCCACAGTCGCAGACCAGACAAGATTTGTGTGTTCTCTTCATGTTCCCTGGTAAAGTAAAATATAAAAATAAGCAGATTTAGTTTACTAAAACACTGAAGTGTGTGTTTACAAAGATATCAATGCTTTTAAACAAATGATGTTTTCATATGATGCTTCTGAAACATTTGTATGCATGTTGTTGTGTATTTCCTCTCTGAAGTAGTCATGTGCAGTTGAAATGTCAAAGATACAGTGCCTTGAAAAGGTATTCCTACCCCTTGACATTTTCCCCATTTCGTCATATTACAAGCAAAGACGTAAATGTATTTTATGTGATAGACCAACACAGAGTGGCACATAATTGTGAAGTGGAAGGAAAATGATAAATGGTTTTCAATTTTTTTCACAAATAAATATCTGAAAAGTGTGACATGCATTTGTATTCAGCCCCCTTTACTCTGATACCCCCAGAAGTCACATAATTAGTAAATAGAGTCCACCTGTGTGCAATTTTTTTCTCAGTATAAAAAGAGCTGTTCTGTGAAGCCCTCAGAGGTTTGTTAGAAAACCTTAGTGAACAGACAGCATCATAAAGGCCAAGGAACACACCAGACAGGTCAGGGACAAAGCCGTGGGAAGTTTAAAGCAGGGTTAGGTTATAAAAAGGATATCTCAAGCTTTAATCATCTCACAGAGCACAGTTAAATCCATCATCCAAAAATGTAAAGAGTATGGCACAACTGCAAACTTACCAAGACATGGCCGTCCACATAAACTGACAGGCCGGGCAAGGAGAGCATTAATCAGAGTAACAGCCAAGAGGCCCATGGCAACTCTGGAGGTGCTGCAGAGATCCACAGTTCAGGTGGGAGAATCTGTCCACACGACAACTATAAGTTGTGCACTCCACAAATCTGGACTTTAAGGAAGAGTGGCAAAAAGAAAAAGCCATTGTTGGAAAAAAGCCATAAGAAGTCCTATTTGAAGTTTACGAAAAGCTATGTGGAGGAAAGAGCAAACATGTTGAAGAAGGTGCTCTGGGCAGATGAGACCAACATTTTACTTTTTGGCCTAAAATCAAAACGCTGTAAGTGGCAGAAAACTAACACTGCACATCACCCTGAACTTAGACACCACTCCGACCGTGAAACATGGTGGTGGCAGCATCATGTTGCGAGGATGCTTTTCTTCAGCAGGGACAGGGAAACTGGTCAGAGTTGATGGGAAGTGGAATGGAGCCAAATACAGGGCAATCTTAGAAGAAAGCCTGTTATGCCCTGTACACACGATCAGGCTTTTGCCCGACCAAATTCACATCAGAATTCCAACGGAACTCCATCGGAGGAAAAGAGAACATGTTCTCTATGTAAACTCTGATGGAATTTCTCGGAATACCCGATGGAAAAAATCAGATGGGCATATACACGGTCGGAATTTCCAATGGAAAAGGTGTGTCTGACTTTTTTTATCAGAAATTCCGATCGTGTGTACGAGCCATCAGAGTCTGCAAAAGACTTGAGACTGGGACGGAGGTTCACCTTCCAGCTGGAAAACGACCCTAAACATACAGCCAGAGCTACAATGGGATGGTTTAGATCAAAGCATATCCATGTGTTAGAATGGCCAAGTCAAAGTCTCAACCTAAATCCAATTGAGAATCTGTGGCAACTGGCAAGACTTGAAAATTGATGTTTACAGATGCTCTCCATCCAATCTGACAGAGCTTAAGCTATTTTGCAATGCAGAATGGGCAAAATGTTGACTCTCTAAAAGTGCAAAGCTGGTAGAGACATCCTCAAAAAGGCTTGCAGCTGTAATTGCAGCGAAAAGGTGGTTCTACAAAGTATTGACTCAGGGGGGCTGAATACAAATGCATGTCACACTTTTCATATATCTATTTGTAAAAACAAATTGAAAACCATTTATCATTTTTCTTCCACTTCACAATTATGTGCCACTTTGTGTTGATCTATCATATAAAATTGCAATAAAATAAATGTACGTTATTGGTTGAAACATAACAAAATGTGGAAAATTTCAAGGGGTATAAATAATTTTTCAAGACACTGTATCTTGGCTTTCCACATTGCAGCTTTCTCTAGCACGTCTCAAATGTATTTGCACATGTTTAAGATAAGTATAAAATGTATTTATCTAGGCACTCTGGTATCCAGAACCTTTGATAATAGCAAAGCTAGGACAGTCAGGTTTGGTGCTCAGTGTTCACTTCTTCCACTATAAGCCTTTTATCAACCATATATAATTTGAGCTTTCCATCTACCCATATCCCCTCCTTTTCTTCCCCACCTCCTTGCCCCTTTTTCTTTTATTCTTTTTTTCTACTCTTCTCACACACACACACACACTCTTTTTCTCCATTTCTTTATTGTATGGTATCTACATAGACAGGCTTTTACTAGGTCTTATGTACTCTTGGATTGGTTGAGAATTCCAATCATCTTCCCCTTTTTCTCTACCCACCCTTGAGTATCCTTTGAGGATTTATTTTTATTGAAGACAGATACCTTAATACTGAGCACAATTTTTCTATGACTATAATACTATGATGTGAAATGTCATTTTCTAAACTCTGGGTATGAGAATGTTTCTGAGATCATGCTTGTCACCCTATCCATTTGACCCCTTCCATGATCAGAGCTATTTTTTTGCTATCTCGTACTGGCATGACAATTGTGCAGTCATGCAACACATGCAAATTAAATTTATTTCAAATTAATTTCATACAAATAGAGCTTTTGTTTGGTGGTATTTGATCACCACAGTTTTTTTTTTGTAGGTTTTATTGAATTCTGAAAAAAAAAAAAAAAAAAGTTTAACTTCTAGCTATAAAACATATCCAATAAAGATTATTTTTGTTTTACTTTCTTCATAAATTTTGGCCAAAATGTATTTTGCTACATGTCTTTTGTAAAAAAAATCCCAATAAGTGTATATTAATTGGTTTGTGTGAAGGTTATAGTGTCTACAAATGGCGGTATATTCAGTTTTTGTTTTTTTTATATTAGTATTGGCGTCAATCGGTGACTTATAGCAGGACTGTAATAGTGCAGTGACACTAACCGACACTGAAGGGCGGACTGACTGACACTCACACTGATTTCATCAGTGCTAATAATATGCACTATCAGTGTTCTAATGACACTGGGTAGAAACGGGCTAACATCTGGGGGCAAACAAAAGGTTAACTATGTGCCCAGCCAGTGTTCACTGTGTGCTGACTTTACTAAGGGATGTGATGGTTTTTATTCCCTGCTTTGCACAGAGACAAAAACCATAACATACAGTCAGTAGAGAAATCTGCGTTTACCAGGAAATTGACACTCGTGTATATATATATACGCGATTCTGCTCAGCATACCCACACTGTAGCAGTAAAACTACAGTATGCAGTTGGCTCAGGAGCTATTTTATGCCAAGATCTTTGTGTCTGTCTGTTATACCTTGTTAATTTCTCATTAATAAAAAAATAAAAAATCTGGAAAATGTATTTCTCTAGAGCACTATTAGATAATTACCTGGGCTGGCCTTAATGAAGAAGTCCAGAACCAAACACACATGCAACTGCAATTAAAATATTGATTTAATTTGATTTCAGATATTGTAGATGAATAACTAGATCTCTTACTTGTGGTTTTCTTTTTTCACCCACAATGCAACAGCTGCTTGGGGCAAAGGCTGTTCAAGGAAGAGCATTCGCATCACATAATTCTTGGCAAGACTCGGCAGTTCCCTGAGAGATGGAAGACACAGAAAAGGAGATCAGAAGAAAAAAAAACACTGAGAAAAAGTGTAACACATAGGGACCCATTTGTAAATGCTTTCACACAACTTTCACCCAAGATTCACAATTTTTTTTCCATTCAGTTAGAAAATGTATGAATCCTGGGTAAAAATATTGTGAATCTTGGGGGGGAAAACATTTATAAAAAGGTAGCATGTACTCTTATACAGAACTTGCCATTGAGCCTGACACTGAGGGTAGATGTACAACAGAGCTGGCACTAGCTACTGACTGGATAGTGCACTTTGTAACTTTACTGGTTAGGCACAATTATTATGCAAAAAAAACATTGGTCCAATTTACTCCTGTTTGGTCTGTTGAATGTACCCGTGAAAATGTGTATTTGTTCAACAAATGTTTATCCAGCTAGAAATCTTGTGACTTAAAAACTTCCAGTGCTATCGGCCGCTTAAAGTGGATGTAAACCGGTTCCAACCACTTTTTACTACAGGTGAGCCTATAATAAGGCTTACCCGTAGCTACTATGGATATCTCCTAAACGTGAACGGTTAAGGAGATATCCCCTGTATCAGCATGTGCCGACGTCATTGGCACATGCACACTGAAGCAATGGCTCGTTCGTGCCGCTGCTTTAGCCAACGTGCCATTACCAGCACCGGAACCTGCTAATAATTGAAGTTACTCCAGGAGACATATTGCCGGCCAAATCGGTGTGTTGGGACCGCTGCGGGGGCTTCGATCAAAGGTAAGTATATCATAATGAGCTAGTATGCAATTCTAGCTCATTATGCCATTGTCTTGAGATAAAGGGGTGGGTTTCCGCACCAGAAAAGGGAGGGGGTTAAAAAATAATCAATTAATAATAAGTGTTAAGCTGCTCCTCAAACCAGTGATGAACTGTGATTGTGTTACAAAAGAAAAGAAATGAAAATAAGAAAAAAAATAGAGGGCGCTAGTGGTTCCTAGTTGGACCAATAGGCGATTATAATTTATATAATACCGTGTAGAGGTGGGTGACCTATGAAAGTGACCACAGATAAAGATGGTTGAACACAAAAGCATAAAGGTACTGTGAACAATAAAAATACATATATATGAATGTCCCAAAACGAAATAGGGTTAAATTTAACAGCCAAGGCAGTAGATGACGTGCTAGACACGAAACGTACGTCGGCGGCTATCTGGTCACATCCATGCCCCAGCTGATCCCGGCATCCGACAAGTTAGCTTAGCCAGAGGACATTACGCTGCCAGCTGAACGCCATACGAGCGAGGCTGCCGCATAGGAACTTGTCACGCTTACAGCTCTAGTGCCGGGCAGGCACCTTCCAAGTAAGAGGCCAATCGGCATTATTGATTTTTATGTTTTTAATAAATGGAATTATGCTATGAGATCCCCTTTGTTTTTCTTGGGTTGACCATACTTTGTATATGAGTGTGGCGCTCCAGATCCAGTCCAGATCTTTTCACTAAAGTAGTCCATATGGTGAAGCTGGTTTATATGGTGAAGGCATTACTATCACGCTGAACTCAGATTGCATGACAAGTCTCAGAAGAATTTGCCTTCATTTGATACTTCTACTGCCTTGCCTGTTAGATTTATGCCCTTGTCTTGCAGATTTTTTTTCCTCCCCATGGGTTTATCAATTTTTTCCTTGCTATCTCTGTGGACTACAAAAAACACCATCCCCTCTGTTATAGAGAAGAGAGGAAGGTATTGGGTAGTCTTAATATAATCCTAGGGTGACAGCATTGCTCAGTTTGGTTGCCACCCTAAAACAGGAAGTGTGTTAATGGCAGGATTACCAGCTCAAAATAAAGAAAAATAAATAAAAAAAGAAGAAAAAACGAATGTAGTTGCCACATCAAACAGACTGGTAAGCTGCAATTATATACATTTTTGTTTTGGGGTTTAGTTGTGATTTACAATGCAGTAAACAAGCTCTAACAAGCCATTTCTGAACTCTGGTGTGTGCGCTGGGAAGACACAGTGCCAAAGCGTTGATCCCAGTGCATCATGGTTTCCTTTTTTTTTAAATGACAGCGACACAAGGAATATTTTAATAAGCTCTTTTCATACAGTGGTGTTAGGACGCATCGATTTCCATTGCGCTGAAGAAAAGTAATGCATGCATGCAAGCAGTACTTTTCTTCAGTGCACAGCACACAACACAGTGGTGTGAACTGACACAATAGCAAACAAGGCAAATTGTCTGCAATGGGACTGTACTGGGCAGCATTCTAATGCAAATGAGCCCTTAAAGTTCACAGCAAAGATTTAGGGCTCTTTCACACGTCCGTTTTTTGGACGTCCGTTAACGGACCTCAATGCTTCCCTATGGGTTAGCATCCGCTAACGTCTGTTAACATCCGTCTGCGGTAAGCTCCGTTTTTTTGGACGGAAGAAAACCCTATTTTTCTTCCGTCAAAAAAAACGGAACGGACGAAAAACGGACGTTAACGGATGATCCGTTTACCATCCGATCTGCTAACGTCAGTTTTTCATCAAAATATGTAAAAAAAAAAAAAAGTTCTAAAAAAAAAAAAAAAAAAAAACGGATGAAAATACGGATGAAAAAAACTGATGAAAAACGGAACGGAAACGGATGTAAACGGACGAAAAACGGATGAAAAACGGATGAAAAAAACGGATCAACTGAAGGGGGAAAAAACTGATCTAAAAAACTGAACGGACGTGTGAAAGAGCCCTTAAAAGTTGAGTTTTCACATGAAGGGTCAGATCAAGTCCACCTGTCAGTATTTCAGACGGACCTGATTGTTTGGTCCATTCACCCCTATGGACACCTGACTTTGTCCATACTCCATTTACACCTGCCTACGTCTGATCTGTTCCACTAAAAAACATGGAAGGGAATCTGTCCCCTTCCTTCTAGGTGGATCAGATCGGAGGGCACCAGGTGTAAACAGGCAGTGGAGTCCATTTACTCCCAGTAGCCCATGCATGCTTGCAAAAATAAAAATTAAAGAATTATGTGCTGTCCCAAAAATAAATAAATGCATGCAGCCCGGTAGGTCAGGAAAGGGAGGAAAAGAGCGAGCCCCCCCCACCCCTGAACCATACCAGGTCGCATGCTCTCAACATGGGAGGGGGGGGGGGTGTGATGGGGAAAAGGGCCTCTTCCCCACAACACTGGTCTGTGGGGGTCTGCAGGCGGGGGGCTTATCAGAATCATTGTACACCTAGTTATTTACCCCAAAAGTGTCCAAAAAATCAAAACACAAAAAAATATATAGATCCATCGTCAATCACGCTGCGTGCCGTACTAAAAAAAAAAAGCCCCGTCTGTGACAAAGGCTAAGTGCCAACTGCTCCGTCTGACAGTTCTTAAATAGGTAAGGAGCGGGGCCACCTGGTGACATCACCTGGTGGCACCGCCCCCTGTGAGGTCATCGACCAGTGTATGCTGGGCTCACTCATCACCTCCCTTTCCTGACCTTCCAGGCTGCATGCTTATTTAGAATATGTAAATGTGTTAGTGTGCATAGTCTGGACACAGCTTTGCTTTAATAGCCCTTTAGGATTTCAGATCTAGTCAAGCAATTAGCATGCAGAGGTTAATCACAGTTCCAGTGGAAACATATTTTAGAACACATAGATTTTGGGCGCTCAATAGGATATGATAAAGTGAAAAAAAAAGGTATTATTTTTGTGATAAATTAACTTGATTACACATATCATATTCACCTAAACACAGCCAAGCATGTAGCAGGGTGGTTGTACAGCCTGTCGAGGACACCTGGACTCAGTTCTTGAAGAAATTCATGAAGATTCTTGCACTTTAGCTGTACTCTTTGCAGCTTCATCCTGCATGTGCACAAAAAAAAAATATTTCATTTAGAACAGTCTCTCTCAACCTTTTTTTGCAGTAGAGGAACTCTTAAGATTATTTTTAGCTTTTGGGAATCCCCTGCTAGAACCAATTTGCAAGTGGTAAAAATCCCCTTACATTGGCAAACCAGTGGGAAGAATGCACCCTTAGAGTGGTGGTCAGAAATCGATAGTATTTACAACAGACACGTTTACAGAATGCTATTTTCCCAGCACTGTTAGGAGAGATGCGGCTTTCCTACACAGCAGCTGCTCTGTGTACCCCTGCCCTCTGCTGCCCATTTACGAAAAACTTTGTATTTTGTGAATAGTTTAACATAATACAAAGTGCTTTGTGATTGGACAAGAGGAGAGGAGAGGTGTGCAAAGCAGCTAAAGATGACCCTGCAGGTGAAAAAGTTGAGACCTGAAGATCTAATGTCAGGGTGCTGCAAGTAAAGTGATAGCTGTAGTTCCAGAGCTCAGTAAAATTTAAAAATTAAAGTGACAAGTCCACAAGGTGACACACACCTCGTTAGACTTACCCACAGTAAGGTTGGATTCACACCTATGCATTGTTTGTGCTTTTTGCATTTTGCAGATTTGCTCTACAGAACGTGTTCCATAGGAAACCATGTTAACCACTTAAGACCCGGACCAATATGCTGCCAAATGACCAAAGGGGTTTTTGCGATTCGGCACTGCTTCGTTTTAACTGACAATTGCGCGGTCGTGCGACGTGGCTCCCAAACAAAATTGGCGTCCTTTTTTTCCCACAAATAGAGCTTTCTTTTGGTGGTATTTGATCACCTCTGCGGTTTTTATTTTTTGCGCTATTAACAAAAATAGAGCGACAATTTTAAAAAAAATGCAATATTTTTTACTTTTTGCTATAATAAATATCCCCCAAAAATATATAAAAAAACATTTTTTTTCCTCAGTTTAGGCCGATACGTATTCTTCTACGTATTTTTGTTAAAAAAAAAATCGCAATAAGCGTTTATCGGTCGGTTTTCGCAAAATTTATAGCGTTTACAAAATAAGGGATAGTTTTATTGCATTTTTATTAATTTTTTTTTTTTACTACTAATAGCGGCGATCAGCGTTTTTTTTCGTGACTGCGACATTATGGCGGACACTTCGGACAATTTTGACACATTTTTGGGACAATTGTCATTTTCACAGCAAAAAATGCATTTAAATTGCATTGTTTACTGTGGAAATGACAGCTGCAGTTTGGGAGTTAACCACAGGTGGCGCTGTAGGGGATGTGTGACCTAGAGTGTTTGTTTACAACTGTAGGGGGGTGTGGCTGTAGGTGTGACGTCATCGATCGCGTCCCCCTATTACAGGGATGACGCGATCGATGCTGCGGACACAGAGAAGCACGGGGAAGCCGTGTGTACACACGGCTCTCCCCGTTCTTCCGCTCCAGGGACGGATCGCCGCACTCCAGCGGCGATCGGGTCCGCGAATCCCGCGGTCCCGGAGCTTCGGACCGGGTTGCGGGCGCGCGCCCGCGACCCACGGCTGGGTACTAAAATCAACGTATATATACGTTGATGTGCCCAGCCGTGCCATTCTGCCGACGTAAATGTGCAGTAGGCGGTCCTTAAGTGGTTAAATGGACTGTAGTGCAAATCTGCAAAATGCACGAAAACTGCATAGTTGTGAATCCAGCACCTTTAAGAAAGTACAGAACAGAGAGATAAGTAAGAAAATGACAGAACAAACATTACTTCAATATATTGTATTTCTGCATTTTTTTTTTAATCCAAGCTACCTGAAAGGTGAAGGCATAACCACGTACTATAAAGGGCAGACTGGCCAGAACTGCTATATTAAAAGTCTGGATTCACCATCTTTGTTCTGAGAGCCACTGTGACTGGGACAGAAAGTTAACAGAAGATTAAAAATGTTAGTTGTCGCTACATCAGAAGATGAGGGAAAATTTTCCAATGGAAGCATCTGGTCTGGTGACAACTGTGAGGGGATTTCTCACACATCTCCTGATGTATCCCTGCAGCAGGAAGTGAAAAGAATCCCCCTAAAGGGACACAGGCAACAAAGCAGAAACACCTTAAAGGAAGGCGTTCCAAGCCTTCCACACTCTACCCAAAGTTTTAATTTTTTTGTGCTCAAAAAAGGGACTTTATAGCAGGACTGCGATATTGAAGCGGCCAAATCAGACACTAACTGGCACTTTTTGGAACCAGTGACACTAATAACAGTGATCAGTGTTAAATATATGCACTGTCACGGTACCAGAAAAACCCTCTGACGGGATTTTAAACTGTACCATTGACTATGGCTGGGAGGGGTAAACATCAGGGGCGATCAAACTGTTAACTGCGTGCCTAGCTAGTGTTTGTGTACTGTGTGGGAGGTGCTTTTACCGGGGGAAGACATGTATCCATGTCCCTGCAGGAACACAGGATCCATGCCTTCTCTACTGACAGAACGGCAATCTGCCTTGCTTACATAGGCAGACTGACGTTCTGCATCTGTCACAAACGATCAGTGGGTGCCGGTGGAAATCGAGTCCGCAGTACCCGCTGTGCATAATCATAGTGGGAGCAAGCAGCCGTCAGCGTTCCCACTACCAGGGAGTGCGTGATCACACACACACACACACACACATATATATATATGAGCCGGCACACAGTGGCCACCTTGTAGCAGTAAAACTGCTGTAGAGCGGTCATTAAGTGGATAAACAAAGGTGGCGGACTGCAGCAAAGAAATTACCTGTCCTGCAGCTCAAGTAAAAAAGAGGCTGTCCAAACTCATACCTATTAGGCTACTTTCACACTGGGGCGTCGCCGACGTTGGCGATAAAGTGCCGCTATTTTTATCAGCGATTTACCTTTTTTTTTTGTGGCCCTTTTCAGATGCGTCACACTATTAACCCCCGCTAGCGGCCGAAATAGGGTTAAAACCACCCGCAAAGCGCCACTGTAGCAGCCCTTTGCCGGCAGTTCTGAGGCACTGCCCATTGATTTCAATGGGCATGGGGCACTACAGCGCCTTAAAGATGCGGCTGGCAGGACTTTTTTGAGCGTCCTGCCAGCGCACCGCTCCAGTGTGAAAGGAGCAGCTCTTTCAGGGCGCTTTGCAGGCACTATAGCACCTGCAAAGTGCCCCAGTGTGATCGCAAGCACTAAAGGGCTCGAAATCTCTATGCCATATATCCCAGGAGACAACAGCTTCCACGCACTGGCTGAAAGGAGGTGGACCTGGTGTATATATATATATATATATATATATGTATATATGAGCCGGCGCACAGTGGCCACCTTGTAGCAGTAAAACTGCTGTAGAGCGGTCATAAAGTGGATAAACAAAGGTGGCGGACTGCAGCAAAGAAATTACCTGTCCTGCAGCTCAAGTAAAAAAAAAAAAAAAAAAAAAAAAAAATTAGAGGCTGTCCAAGCTCATACCTATTAGGCTACTTTCACACTGGGGCGTCGCGGACGTTGGCGGTAAAGTGCCGCTATTTTTATCGGCGCTTTTTTACGGCCCTTTTCAGACGCGTCTAGCTATTAACCCCTGCTAGCGGCTGAAATAGGGTTAAAACCACCCGCAAAGTGCAACTGTAGCAGCGCTTTGCCGGCAGTTCTGAGGCACTGCCCATTGATTTCAATGGGCATGGGGCACTACAGCGCCTCAAAGAAGCGTCTGGCAGGGCTTTTTTGAGCGTCCCGCCAGCGCACCACTCCAGTGTGAAAGGATCGACTTTTTCAGGGCGCTTTGCAGGCGCTTTAGCCCCAGTGTGATAGCAAGCACTGAAGGGCCCGAAATCTCTATGCCATATATCCCAGGAGACATCGGCTTCCACGCACTGGCTGAAAGGAGGTGGACCTGGTGTAAGTTAACAGGGGGTATTAGTCCAATAGGGTTGATTTACTAAAGGCAAATAGACTGTGCACTTTGCAGTTGCTCCATAGCTTAGTAAACGAGGTAAAGCGTCACTTTGTAAACAATACCCAATCACGTGCAAAGAGAAAAAAAAAGAGAATTTTTGCTTGCACATGATTGGATGATAAAAGTCAGCAGAGATATGCTCATTTACTAAGCTCTGGAGAAATTGCACTTGCAAAGTGTAACTGCCTAGTCTATCTGCCTTTAGTAAATCACCCCGTTGCCTTGTAGATCATAGGAGGGAACGTGCATCCTAAGGTGACAACACTGCTCCTGCTCAGAAAAGGTTGTCACCCCAGGACAGGAATCTGCTGGATTATTACTGGTAGGACACAGCTAGTGTAATGTATCAATGAGTGATTATCCATGTCTACACTTACATTACACACACACACAAGCTCACTCATGCTTAAAGAGAAAGCAGAACTGTTCGGAGTCAGCAGTCTGTATGAAGCCCAATGCGTACAATCCTGGCAGAGTCATTGTACAGGACGACACACACCGACTAGAAGACCACTCCGTATACTTTTACACATATGAAGCATGCTATACAATAATGTGGTGGGACAAACCACAGCCCGACAACCCAACACACTGCTGATTTATCTGTCAGACGACTAACCAACTCTCACACGAACCCTCTTTCCCTTACCTGCCTTATATACACGCACGGTCTCAGCTAACCGGAAGTTGTGAAGTTCCAGCGACTGCTTAACGCTCCACCCACTTCCCTATTCTAAGCCAACCAGAGAGCCGAAAAAAACAACCAAAGAGGAGAAAAGGCGAGTGCGCGGCTCCCCCTACTGGACAGCTGTAATAGTGCGCACTGAGCGCTCGCTGGAAGTTCTCTTCAGTGTTGTGTATCACGTTATTCAATGTATACACATTGTCTAAGGAAAATGAATAAGGACAAGATCACACCAGAGAGCTGTGTTATTGGCTTCATGCGCACTAGGCTCTTATGAATGCCTTGCTCGGGAGAAAAGCTGTACCTAAGTCAGCGTTTGGTCAAGCCAATGTGCGTTCATTTATTTCAATGGCCAGAATATTAATTTATTCCCGGCTATTGGAATGAATAAACACTCAAGCACTAAACCCGCCTAAGGTGCATCGGATATTTTTTATTTATTTTTTGCCCAAATGCTCCTTTCCTGAATGTGAATTTGGTGCGTTTAGATTTCTGCCTCTAAATGCCTGTAAACGTCCGTGTGTGCACATAGACCAGTGTTTCTCAATTCCAGTCCTCATGCCCCCCTAACAGGTCATGTTTTCAGGATTTCCCTCAGATGAAAAGGCTGTGGGAATTACTAAGGCAGTGAAACTGATCAAATCACCTGTGCAAAATAATGGAAATCCTGAAAACCTGACCTGTTGGGGGGGCGTGAGGACTGGAGTTGAGAAACACTGACATAGACTAACATAGATGGGTGTTTAGGGTCAGAAAAAATGTGCATGATTTTCCATCTGTTTGATCTGGACTCTGGTTGCTAATGGAGTGATTTATGGAAGACACTTGGATACAGGGCCCTGACCACTTTGGGAGTGTTAGCATTACTGACTATATATGCAGATTAATACGTGTCTGCTGGCTTCTGTGTGTTCATGATTTCCGGTCCCATATTCTGATCCCATATGTAGCACCCTGGAGTTTAGGCAGGGTTGCTCCTAACAAATTTACTTGTCAGGAGTCATTATTCTGGTTGATTGATAGAGAAATATTGATTTCTCCCTAAGTTTGGCCTCTTTGCACCTTTCTCTTCTACCACTAGGTGGCTGGGTACTTGTTGGTACTAGATAAGAAAAGGACAACCCAAGGTCAGGTTATGGGTATATTGGGAATCTCAGCCAATGGGCAGGAGTTTTCTTGGATCCCTTGGTCTGCTGGGAGAGCCTATATATTCGGGTGGAGTCAGGTGATCGGGGTTCTGTGCCACCCTGACCACTGTCTGGGTGGACATGTGTCGCATGACCCGAGCTGCTAGGCTGGAGATTGGGCCTATCCCGGGTACATCTGGCTGCTAGGCTGTCTGAGGGCCAATCCAGAAGCAAGAGGGCAGCGCAGGGATGGGACTGTGGCTTGCAGTCCAACCAAAAGTGACGGTAGAGAACCTTTCGTGGTCGGAGGTAGAAAGGAAACTGTTGCCACTAAGGGACCAACCACCTTATTACCAGGGACCATGGTGAGTAACTAAAGCAAGTACCGGAGCAGTATTCTCACCAACCGGGGACGGTGAAGAATCTGGAAATTTCATTGGGTATCAAGCCAGGGACCCAGACAGCTGAGGTGACAATTGCAGAGCAGCCTTGTATGTCAAGCCAGGGAGCGAGTAGGCCAGTGGGGTGACATTTGAGAGGTATCTGGTGTGCCAAGCTAGGGTCCCAGCATAGAAGCCGAGTTGACGCTTGAGGAAGATACCACCATCAAGATTGGAGAAGCTCAAGGGATTCAGTGGCAGTGAATCAGTGGGTCTAGTGAAAGACCGGGAGCTCAGTGGGCTTTAGAACTACAAGGAGTGATTGTAGTGAAAGAAAAAGGAACACACATTTGTATTAGGAATTGTTGAAGACTGTTGCCAGTGTTCCTGCACATGTAGAAGTGGCGTCTTGCTGGGTGCCTTTTCCTGCATGGCTGTCCTCCTATTGAGTCTACCAATTGATCTTGCAACTACCTAAGGGTGTCCTGACCCTCTATAAAAAGATTGTTAAAGGAATTAAACTTTCTTTTGCATTCAAGAAGTGTCTGGCACCCAATAACTTTAATAACTCTGCACCCACCATGCCTCACAACCCACTACATACAGAAGGATGTCAACTATCTTTGGCCCTGGAGGTCCTCATTAGACCAAAGGAGGCCTGGGACCTTGCTACATATATTATACCTGTTATCGCAGATCTAAATCTAAATATTATAAAATTATATTATACTATAATATTATATTATAATTATATTACCAGCTTTTTACATTATAATAGAATGAAAGCTAAAAATTTCTTCTTTTTTTGTGTATAGAGAAAGGGATGTTTATAACTCTTTTTGCTGTCTGTGTCCCATTGGGGAGATTTCTCTTCACTTCCTGTCGCATAGCTACAACAGGAAGTGTAAGGAACTCCTCCAAAGTGAAGTGACAGTAAATCCCTGGTTGTCTCTAGTACTAGGGTCCCCATCCTGTTCTCAAAATTAGGGATTTTCTTTTACTCTTGGTTCTAACAGTCACCAGGACCAATAGAGAGGCTGTAGCTTCACTTTTACCTGAGAAGGTAGGCATTTATATGGATGGCTTTAAGATTCAAAGTTGACCACCCATCTAAAAATACAGTCTTCTGTCTATGTCTAGTAATGACTGTGGTGAATGAGGACCGGACTGGGTGAAAATTGAATCGATTTAGGTCGACCCTCACATCACACAGATGCTGGTAAATGTATCAGATTGTGGGTGTGATCAACTTAATCATGGCCATATACATTCTGATTGTACAATTACTTTAGATCTACCGTGTAATTTAAGGATTGTGCAATTGGATAGAAATTGATTGGATTTGATCGATTTGTCCTGATATTACATGGTTTTAGTAAATGTAAACAAGATAGTACAGAGACTGTACAATCAGATTGTAGTGTGTATGGTCACCCTTAGATAAATATCGTACTAACAAATCTAAAAAGCCAGGATGACATACCACTTATAAATCAGAAAAAAACAATTATTGCTCTTTCAGTACTTTTAGAATAGGTCACTGGTTCCATCTAGTGGTGATTTATGCACACAACAACATTAGTGAGCAGGAATGTTTGCATTCCGTAAAAACATGTGCTTTAAATATGCAGTATGCACCCCCCCCCCCCCCCCCAAAAAAAAAAAAAAACCTCACTAAAAAACATATTCAGAAAAAATCAAAAATAATCTGCCTAGTTCTCTTCTGTGGACTATAGAACACCTCCCCTTATGGTTTAGAGAAGAGGAGCGGATGACAAACGATGCTCCTCCGTGGATACAGTACACTGTGTGAGCATACTGTCTTTAGCCCCCAACTGCCCCTGATTTTGGAGGGACTGTCTCTGATTTGGAACAATGTCCTTCTGTCCCTCTTTCCTCCTCGTCTGTCTCTCATTTTGGTCTGATCCATATAGATGTATATAAATGCACTATATACCTATCAAAATGTTTTATGGTGCTAAACCTTTTACCCAATTTTTAAATGACTGCATTTTCAAATTTCAAAAGCCAGTATAAAGGAATAGTAGTGAAAAAAAAAGCACTTGTGGGTTAAACCAATAATTTTTTTTTGTATAATTCCCCTTTAACCACTGGTGTTTACAAGTTAAAAACAGTTTTTTTTTCCTAGAAAATCACCTAGAACCCCCAAACATTACAGAAAGTATTGCAATGACCGCCATTTTATTCTCCAGGGCGTTTTATATATATATATATATATATATATATATATATATATATATATATATATATAAAACACCCTGGAGAATAATGTATAGAGAAAAACCGGGACGGCCGCACTCCAAAAAAATGTTTCCTTTTAATAAAACTGGTCACAACATGAACATATCACAGCAAAAAATCAGGAGAAAAACTGACGCGTTTCACCCTATCATACAGTGCTTATTCAATAATGAATAAGCACTGTATGATAGGGTGAAACGCTTCAGCTTTTCTCCTGATTTTTTGCTGTGATATGTTCATGTTGTGACCAGTTTTATTAAAAGGAAACATTTTTTTGGAGTGCGGCCGTCCCGGTTTTTCTCTATACATTTTTGCATACTATTGCAGTGCCTGCACCCAGGTGTTTGGACTCCACCTTGCAGTTCCCTGGGACCTCTGAGCACTAAACTTTCTTTCTCACCCTGGAGAATAAAATGGCGGTCATTGCAATACTTTCTGTCACACCGTATTTGCGCAGCGGTCTTACAAGCGCAATTTTTTTTGGAAAAACACTTTTTTGAATAAAAAAAGTGAGACAACAGTAAAGTTAGCCCTTTTTTTAAAATATTATGGAAGATAATCTTATTCCGAGTGAATTGATATCCAACATGTCACGCTTCAAAATTGCGTCCGCTCGTGGAATGGCGACAAACTTTTAACCTTAAAAATCTCCATAGGCATCATTTAAAAATTCTACAGGTTGCATGTTTTAAGTTACAGAGACGACCTAGGGCTAAAATTATTGCTCTGGCTCTACCAATCACGGCGATACCTCACATGAGTGGTTTGAACACCGCTTTTATATGCGGGCACTTCCCACATATGCGTTCGCTTCTGCACGCAAGCTGGGTGGGACAGGGTGCATTTAAAAAAAAAAAATCTTATTTATTTTACCTTTTATTTTTACTCCTGTTCTTTTAAAAAAAAAAAAAATCTGTCACTTTTATTCTTATTACAATGTAAATATTCCTTTTAATAGAAAAAAAGCATGACAGAACCTCTTAAATATATGATCTGGGGTCAAAACGTCAGATCTCATATTAACACTAAAATGCAATAAAAATAAAAATAAATTAAATGTCATTTGGGAAAAAAAAGGCTCGTGGATACAGGGGTTATGGTAACTAGTTGCTGCCATAACAACGGTATTCCTCTTCAAAATAACGTCGTATAACGACGGCGGGCAGTCTGGAAGTGGTTAAGAGGGCATGGCAGGGGGTGTGTCCTATGCCTACATACTATTGCTAAGCTAATAGATGTTATTCCCTTCTCAGAAAGTTGGGAGGTATATGTGAATGTTGTCACCCTAGAACAAAAAAACTGAAAATTGTATACCACCTACCTTTCTATAATTTTCCTTTACTGGTATGTGGCGGCCGCTATACATATTAAAACATTTTTGTTTTTGACTGATGTGTCTCTTTAAAATGGTTATAAAAGGCAGAAGTTTTTTTTTTTAATCTTAATGCATTCTATTCATTAAGATAAAAAAGCTTTCATGTGCAGCCCCCACAATGCTTACCTGAGCCTGATGTCGATGTGCACTCTCTCTGTCTTCACCCTTGGCTCCCGCTGCTGCCAATCACAGCTAGTAAGCAGGGGGCGGACTAGGGGTGGAGCAGGGGCGTAGCTGAGCTGCTCTGTGTGTGTCAATGGACACACAGAGTGAGGCTCAGGAGCGTAGCTAATTGAGTGCCCCCATAGCAAGAGGCTTCTGGAGCAGCCATGCATGTGCTCCAGATCCAGGCTGTGTGTGTCCATAGACAGACCCAGCGCCACTAAAACATGCCCTCGCTCCCTCCTCATTGGAGTTTAACTGACAACAGCAGGAGCCTATGACTCCCACTGCTCTCAGTGTCTCCTGTGAGACCAGGAAGTAAGGAGAACTGTGCTACAGCTGGGACAGCGCTGGATCTGTGAGAGAAGTCAGGTAAGTGTTTAGGGATAGTTGGGGAAGATATGGAAACATAGTAGGGAGTTTTCTTAAGAGAATGCAATAAGATAAAAAATCATTAACAAAATTAGACTTTAGGACCACTTTAACCCCTTCCATACAGGGCATTTTCACCCCCTTCCTGCCCAGACCAATTTTTATATTTCAGTGCTGTTGTATTTTGAATGACAATTGCGCAGTCATGCAACACTGTACCCAAATTAAATGTTTATGTTTTTTCCCCCCACAAATAGAGCTTTCGTTTGGTGGTATTTGATCATCTATGCATTTTTTATTTTTTGCGCTATAAACAAAAGAAAAGCTACAATTTAAAAAAAAACACAATGGCCCGGATTCACATACATCGGCGCATATTCATGCCGCCGTAGCGTATCTCTTTTACACTACGCCGGCGCAGCGCGGAGAGGCAAGCATGAAATTCACAAACAAATGCTCCGAACTATGCGCCGACGTAAGCGGAAGTAGGTGGAAGTGGGCTGGAAGTGGGCGTGATCCATGTTAATGAAGCGTGACCCCATGCAAATGATGGGCCGGGCGCCAGACAAGTACTTAAAAGGAACTGCGCATGTGTCGGGACATGGACGTATCCCCGTGCGCATGCATAAAACCACATCGGAACAACTGCCTAAGATACGCCGGATCACTGTGTACGCCGTGAATGTAACCTACGCCCAGTCAGACCCACATCGGCCCATATTCACAGACATCCAATGTACATTACGTAGGCTTGTGTTCCCTGGTCTATACCTTTGCATTGGTTGCGCCTCATCTATGGGGAATAACTTTACGCCGAACGTAAAACTTACGCAAACCGCTTAAAGCATGCGCCGGCGCAAGTACGTTCGTGAATCGGCGTATCTCCCTCATTTGCATATTTGAATAGAAAATCAATAGGAGCGCCACATGCGTCCAGCGTAAATATGCGGCCACTCTACGCTGGCGTAGGCAAGTTGCGTCGGTGGGATAAAGTCTGGTTTTAGGCGTATCTAAGTTTGTGGATTCGGCGCACAGATACTACAGTGCATATTTGTACTTACATGGAGTATCTGGAGATACGTCGGCGTAAGTGCTTTGTGAATCCGGGCCAATATTTTTTCACTTTTAAAAGTAATAAATACCACAATTTAAAAAAAAAATAAAAAAAAATTTTTTTTCCTCAATTTAGACCGATATGTATTCTTCTACATATTTTTGGTTAAAAAAAAAAATCGCAATAAGCATATATTGATTGGTTTTTGCAAAAATTATAGCGTCTGCAAAATAGGGGATAGATTTCTGGCATTTTTATTTATTATTTTACTAGTAATGGCGGCGATCTGCGATTTTTATTGTGACCGTGACATTGCGGCGGACACATCGGACACTTTTGACACGTTTTTTGGGACCATTCACATTTATACAGCGATTAGTGCTATAAAACTGCACTGATTGCTGTGTAAATGTGACTGGCAGGGAAGGGGAATGTCATTTAGTTATAAATAATGGAATGACTCAGCATTATGACCACTAGATGATCTGACTATCACAGTAAATTTGGATGTATTTCCAATGATTATCAGATCAGCTCCATCTACTGGCCATAATGCAGTGTTTCCCTGATTCTCTCTATTTGTTATGAAAGAATAGCATTCAACCAGGAGAGAAAATAGCCTAATGACACTTGATTTTGCCCCACTAGCACAAAACAAGTGTATATGCAGCTTGGCGGATTGAATAATTACTGACCACATATTTTTCCCAATCATAAGTAGAGGTACACTTATCTCATATATGCATATTTACACACTCACAATAAGGATCAGTAAAACAAGAAAATGTTCTGTGCAAAAGAAGCGATACTAAAGGGCCGTACACACGATCGCATATTCCGACAGCAATTGTGTGATGGACATGTTTTGTCGGATAATCTGATCATCTGTATGCTCCATCGGACAATTGTTGTCAGAATTTCCGACAACAAATGTTGGATAGCCATGCTCCCAAATTGTCTGACAACAAATGTGTTTTGTCAGATTATGCGATCGTGTGTACACAAGTCCATCGGACTAAAATCCAAAGTACAAACGTGCATGCTCTGAACCAATGCTAATTGAACCAATGCTAACCATCAGACAACATTAGCAGAAGTTGGCCAAAGGGTGGCTCTAAAGAGCAGAAAAAACACATAGGGCCAGATTCAGGTAGAGTTAGGCTGGAGTATCAGTGATACTCCAGCCTAACTGTCACTTTAAGCCGGCGTTTTTGTTTTCTGTAACCAGAAAACAAGAAACGCTGGGTTGGAGTTCCGATGCGAGCGGCGTAATTGATTTCGCCATCGCATCGCAACTTTAATTTAAAAATGGCACTGGGGGCGTTCCCGCTGATTTACGCCGAAAAAATATGTTAATCAGCGGGAATCGGCAATTCACGATCGTATTCGGGCGCGACGCAGTGACTTTCCGACGTTTCCGTAAGCGATACGCGGCGTAAAGATAAAGCAGCCCCCTAGTGGAGTATCCTATGTTAAGTATAGCCTTCGTCATCGCGTCGAAAAAAAAAAAAATTGCGTCGCTTGCGTAAAACGTCCATGAATGGGGATTTGACGTCATTGACGTTCACTGACAGAATTTGGAGCATGCGCACTGGGATGCATTGACAGTCGACGCATGCGCAGTACGTTCGCCGCGGGATCGCGCTTAGTTTAAATAATACACGCCCCGTACCCGCCCAATTTGAATTCCGCCGGCTCATTTTCGATACGCTGCCGCAACTTTAGGAGCAAGTGCTTCATGAATAACAGCACTTGCTCCTAAAATTTCGCCAGAGTAACGTAAATGAGAAGTGTTACTCCAGATTAAAGATGCTCCCATCTACCTGAATCTGGCCCATAGTTTTGTTTATGTTGGCTGAAAAAGTTCTTCTGTCTGTATGCAGAACAAGTTCACGGGCAACGCCCTTCAAACAAAATTCCACTGATTTGTCGGATGAAAGTCCGATCGTGTGTGAGAGGCTTTTTCTTTCTCGTACATCACGGGACACAGAGCGGCATATTCATTACTATATGGGTTATATGGAGTACCTTCAGGTGTGGACACTGGCAATCTCAAACAGGAAGTCCCCTCCCTATATAACCCCCTCCCCTAGAGGGAGTCCCTCAGTTTTTTCGCCAGTGTCTTAGGTGTTGGTCACGGAATAGCTTTGCTCCACATCCTTGGGATTAAGGGCGGGCTAACCGGATCTGTCCAAGGAGCCTCAGTGCCAAAGTGGACAGTACCCGGGCCCCAAACCGTGGGGTTTTGCCTATAATGCTCCTCTTTGGAGGGCTGGACCCTGGGCCCAGGACTTGGAGTTTGTAAAAACCATAAGTTCCTGTTTGCCAGGGTGCTATATAGGTCCAGGACAGTGGGTACCTTCATAGTACCCCAGGGCCTGAAGGTCTACTACGCTACCCACGGAGATGGGAGAAGATTGGATCAGTTTGCTGGACAAACATCCTGCAGCATGGAGCAGGTAAGGGGGAGCCTGCGGGACTTGGTTCGACAGCAGGCTCTCCAGGGTAACCTAAAAGGGGGGACAGCCTAAGTATGCTCTGCATGGGCAACCTTGCTCACTATGTCTAAGAGAGACAGGATGACACCTTTTTCCCCCATCACTAGGTTCCCCTGTCTAAGAATGTGTTGCTAGCTAACCTGCTGCTTTTCTTCCTAGGACTAGTAAGGATCCCTAGGGGCCTTTTGGAGTCCTACCTGGCCGGGGGTTTGAATCTGCCGCCTGTTTCTGCAGTCCTGGGTCTCCAGCAGCGCGGCTCCTCCATGTTCCTCCTGTTCCGGCATACGCGTGCGCGCGCGTGCGCGCGCACGTCTTATAGACGTTTTTCGCGCCGTTCAGACAGGAGGGCGGGGGGGGCGTGCCTGCGGCGTCATACAGGGGCGCGCCTTGTGCTGTTATAGATCAGCAGGCAATTTCAGTGCTCAGTCTGAGGCTGATTTCAGAGGGAGAGGACGCAGAGCGGCAGAACAGTGACTCCCGGTGGCGGAAGAGGGGTAGTACATGCTGGACTTTGTTCCAATGCCTTTTTTGTTAAGCCAAGAAATCCCCCTTTTTGCAGCAGGTTGGAGGCTGGCAAACTATGTTTGGGGTCACTGTATGTTTCTAAAAAAAAAAAGAGAAAAACATACGAGATCCCATCAGTTTTTGGGCATTAGTGATCTATTGTCCCCTAAACTCTGGGTTTGTACTCCTGGCCACTACAGTCTGTTGTGTGGGCGGAGTCCCTCGATTTTGTATTATGGCTTCCAAAGGTTCGGGGTCAAAGGGTACAAAAAAGACCAAAAAACAAAGGGGTTCCCCTTCTGATTCTGATGATATGCCGATACTTTCCCCGCAACTTATTAACATAAAGGGTGCCTTGGATGAGCCATTAGGGGGATCTGGTGCGGAGGCTGGCCCAGATCAGCCCAGCCCTGTGTTTATCACAGAGGAGATGCTAGCCGTATCCCTAGGGGGGCTAGAAGAGAGAATAGCAGCATTGATCGCTAGAGCTATTCCTCCGGTATCCTCTCTGGGCTCTTTGAAAGCTCCGTTAAGCAACGCAGTGTTTCCGGTCCATCCTCTCTTGGAGGAATTGATCTTTCGGGATTGGGTACGGCCGGACAGGATTTTTCTGCCACCGAAAAGATTTGCGGTCATTTACCCCATGGAGGAAAGATTCTCCAAGAGGTGGAGGCTCCCAATAGTGGATGCAGCCATCTCATGTGTAAATAAATCACTAACTTGCCCGGTGGAAAACATACATATGTTTAAAGATCCGGTTGATAAAAGGTTAGAGACACTTTTAAAAGCATCCTTTGCTACGGCAGGAGCAGTGGTACAGCCAGCTGTGGCTGCAATTGGTGTTTGTCAGGCGTTAAAAGACCAGACAAAAGAAATGTTAAAGGACATGCCTACCGAACAAGCAGAAGAGTTTTCTGACATTCCCAGAGCTCTGTGTTTTGCTGTAGATGCTATAAAAGATTCCATCCAGCAAGCCTCTCGTTTATCACTATTTTTGGTGCACATGAGAAGGCTCTTATGGTTGAAGAACTGGGCGGCGGAGCCCCCATGCAAAAAGCTTCTGGCAGGGTTTCCCTTCCATGGAGGACGACTCTTCGGAGAGGATCTGGATAAATATATTCAGACTATTTCAAATGGCAAGAGTACCCTTTTACCGGTCAAAAAGACATTCCGGGGTCCTACATTTAAAAGGCAGCTCTTTCCTGTCTCGGGGCCCTCAAATTCCAGGCAGTATCGACGGCCACCTGCACGATCCAACGTTAACAGTAGATCGCAGGGACAGGCCCCTGGGGGTAAGAGGCCATGGTATCGCAAGCCGACAAAGACAGCCCCTAAGTCTGCCTTATGAAGGGGCGCCCCCACTCTCGCGGGTGGGGGGAAGGCTTCGTTTCTTCTCAGAAGTTTGGGAAGCCAAGATCCCCGACAAATGGGTCCGGGCATCTGTAACCACAGGCTACAGACTGGAGTTTCTAAGGTATCCTCCGCCTCATTTTCAAGAATCAAGGCTACCAAGGGATCCAGCAAGGAAGGCATCATTGCTGGCAGCTTTGGATCACCTGCTCTACCAGGACGTAATAATAGAGGTGCCAGCCCAAGAGCAAGGGCTAGGTTTCTATTCCAATCTCTTTGTCATACCAAAGCCCAACGGCGATGTCAGGCCAATCTTGGACCTAAAGAGGTTAAACGGTTACCTAAAGGTTCGTTCCTTCCGGATGGAATCCATCCGGTCAGCAGCCGCCGCGCTTCAGAAAGACGATTTTCTGGCCTCCATAGACATAAAGGATGCTTACCTTCATGTACCAATCTTTCAGTCGCATCAAAGATTTTTACGCTTCGCGGTGGGGCAGCGACACTTCCAATTCAGGGCGCTCCCCTTCGGGCTGGCCACGGCCCCCCGGGTATTCACGAAGATCCTAGCCCCAGTTCTGGCCAATTTAAGGATCCAAGGGGTCACAGTCCTAGCATACTTGGACGACCTTTTAATCATAGATCACTCACGACCGGGTCTGCAAAAGGCAGTAAACCTCACGGTTCGGTACCTCGAAGAATTCGGCTGGGTCCTAAACCGGGGTCAGCGTTCCAGCCTACAAAGCAGTTGGAATACCTCGGCATGAGGTTAGACACAGAACAGCAAAGAGTGTTCCTGCCCCTGGTAAAGATCGAGGCTATCAAGGGGCTGGTTCAGTTGGTTCTAAACAAGAAAAAAACAACTATTCGCCTGTGTATGCGATTACTAGGCAAGCTAGTGGCCACGTTCGAGGCAGTACCATACGCTCAGATCCACACTCGCGTCCTACAGGCAGCCATTCTAGCAGCCTGGGGCAAGAGGGCACATGCCTTAGAGTCCCCTTTGACGCTATCATCAAGGGTCCGACAAAGCCTGGCCTGGTGGTTGAACCCCCAGAATCTTCTAAAGGGAAAATCCTTCAGCCCTGTTGTCTGGAAGGTAGTTACCACAGACGCCAGCCTGGCAGGCTGGGGGCGGTCTTCGAGGGGTTCTCTCGCCAGGGAACTTGGGTGAAAGCAGAGAGGCAGCTCCCCATCAATATCTTGGAGATCAGAGCTGCTCGCCTAGCCCTTCTGGCATGGACCTCCAGATTAAAGGGGTTCCCGGTGAGAATCCAGTCAGACAATGCCACGGCGGTGGCATACATAAACCACCAAGGGGGAACCAGGAGTCGGGCCGCTCAGAGGGAGGTGAGCTTGATTTTTCAGTGGGCAGAGGTTCATGTACCCTGCATTTCGGCGATATTCATTCCCGGAGTGGACAACCTGCAGGCAGACTTCTTAAGTCGCCAGAGTCTGTCGCCAGGGGAGTGGTCTCTGCATCCCCAGGTCTTTCAGACAATCTGCCAGAAGTGGGGAATACCAGACGTAGATATAATGGCATCCAGGTTCAACAAGAAACTAGACAGGTTCGTGTCTCGAACGAGGGATCCTATGGCCTGCGGAACCGATGCGTTGGTTTGCCCTTGGCATCAATTCAAACTTCTATATGCATTCCCTCCGCTACAGTTACTCCCTCGCCTGTTGCGCAAGATCAGAGTGGAGCACAAGCCAGTCATTTTAGTAGCTCCGGCTTGGCCCCGGAGGACTTGGTACTCACTAGTCCTGAAGATGGCAGTGGGAGACCCTTGGACTCTTCCTCTACAACCAGACCTACTCTCACAAGGCCCGATCCTCCACCCTACATTACGGCGTCTAAATTTGACGGCCTGGAGGCTGAATCCCTGATTCTCAGGGGTAGAGGTCTGTCTAGGCAGGTAATTCCTACCCTGATTAGGGCTAGAAAGCCGGTCTCCAGGGTGATTTATTACAGGGTGTGGAGGAACTACGTAGGCTGGTGTGAATCCAAAAGATGGAATTCCCGCAAATATACTATTGATAGGGTGTTAAGTTTTCTCCAGCTAGGAGTGGTTAAAGGCCTGGCACTAAGCACAATCAAGGGACAGATCTCAGCTCTGTCAGTGTGGTTTCAGAGGCCGCTGGCCACCCACTCGCTGGTAAAGACCTTCTTACAGGGGGTCTTGCGTATTAATCCTCCTGTCAAGTCACCAATTTGTCCATGGGACTTAAATCTTGTCCTGTCCACTTTACAGAAACAACCCTTTGAGCCGTTGGCTGAGATTCCTTTAGTCTTACTGACAAGAAAGTTGGTTTTCTTGGTCGCCATAGTTTCGGCCAGGAGAGTGTCAGAATTAGCAGCCTTATCGTGTAAGGAACCATATCTCGTTCTGCATAAGGACAGGGCAGTTCTCCGGCCCCATCCTTCCTTTCTACCAAAGGTTATATCCAAATTTCACTTGAACCAGGATTTGGTACTTCCATCCTTCTTTCCAAAAGCCACATCTAGAAAGGAGGGGTTGCTGCATACCTTGGATATTGTCCGGGCCATGAAGGCCTATCTTAAAGCTACAGAAAAGATCCGGAAGACAGATGTGTTATTCGTTCTACCAGATGGCCCCAAGAAGGGGCAGGCAGCTGCAAAATCCACCATCTCGAGATGGATTAGACAATTAATCATTCAAGCCTACGGTTTGAAGAGGTTGCCTCCTCCTTTGTCGGTAAAGGCCCATTCTACCAGGGCCATGGGCGCCTCCTGGGCAGCACACCATCAGATCTCTATGGCTCAGATATGCAAGGCAGCGACGTGGTCATCAGTCCACACGTTTACAAGGTTTTATCAACTAGACGTGAGAAGGAATGCAGATTCTGCCTTTGGACAGGCAGTACTACAGGCTGCAGTTTGAGATCCTCGGGATCAGAAGCACCCTTGGTTGTAAAAAAAAAAAAAAAAAGAAAAATTTTTTTTCTTGACTAAGTTGGAATTATTATTATTATTTGAGTTTACCTCTAAATTGAATCCTTCTTTGGAAGATGTCTCCCTCCCCTCATTAAAGCATTGCTTTCGGACATCCCATATAGTAATGAATATGCCGCTCTGTGTCCCGTGATGTACGAGAAAGAAAAAGGGATTTTTAAATACAGCTTACCTGTAAAATCCTTTTCTTGGAGTACATCACGGGACACAGAGCTCCCACCCCTCTTTTGGGTGACCATTTTGGGAGGCATACTGCTTGCTACAAAACTGAGGGACTCCCTCTAGGGGAGGGGGTTATATAGGGAGGGGACTTCCTGTTTGAGATTGCCAGTGTCCACACCTGAAGGTACTCCATATAACCCATATAGTAATGAATATGCCGCTCTGTGTCCCGTGATGTACTCCAAGAAAAGGATTTTACAGGTAAGCTGTATTTAAAAATCCCTTTATTGTGGAAGGTTTCCATTAGAAACTCAACAGGCTCTGATGATGAAATCCAGCCCTGCCATTTATCTCTGTGTCCCTGTGGAGACCCATTTTCTAGACCCATGCTGAACAGGAGACCTTGACATTAAACCCCGCCCTCTCCTTACACAAAGCCCCACCACTTGTCATTTAACAGTTTTGATTTGTACAAGTACACAGTGGAAGAGATTAAGGCCCCTTTCACACATGCGGACCGCTCATTTCAGTTTTTTTTACATCCACTACCAATGCAAAAACAGATGAAAAACTGACCATCTGTCAGGCGCCGTACACACGGCCGAGGTTCTCGCTGAAAATCAGCGAGAACCTCGCTGGAATGCACATTCCAGCGAGGACCTCGGCCGTGTGTACGGTCTCGGCGAGCTTCCCGTCGGGAAGCCCGTCGAGCCGAAATAGAGAGCACGCTCTCTATTTCCTCGACGGCCCGCCTGGAAGAATGGCTGGTTGCCATTCCCGACGGGCGGGTCGCCGAATTCGACGGCCGGGCGAGAACCTCGACGGGCGGAACGATGTGTTCTGCCCGTCGAGGTTCTCTGCCGTGTGTACACGGCCTCAGTTTACATTTGTTTTTTGTCCCATACGTTTTTCTTAATCGTTGAAAAATAGGGCTTTTATCCATTAAAAAAAAAGGATGTTGACGGAACAGTTTGCTGAAAATGGTTGCAAATGGATAATCATCCATTCTCATCTGTTTTCCCATAGGAATGCATTGATGTCCATTTTTCATGATGAAAAACTGGGCTGCGGAGTGCAGCCGTGCGAGTTCAGCTGAACTTGCACGATTTCACTTCCGCTGGCAGTCCCGATTTCGGCCGCGATTATAGAGACAGGTTTCTGCACAGATGTCAATGTAAATTGCAAAAAGTATTACAGAAACTACTTTTTGAAATCGGTGCAGCGCCGCAGATGCGGCGTCGCACCGATTAGGACGGTGCCATTGCTGGCAATTTGCGTCAAATACCGCCGTTTTGACATGTGGCATGTCAAAATGCACCAGTGTGAACCAGGGCTTACCGTCATTTTAACAGCGCTATTGGGCCACTAGCAGGGCGCTTTTAACCTAGATGAAGAGGTTAAATATGCCCATGTAGTACCGCTACCGAAGCACTTTGCAAGCGCTTTTTGACAGTGGTGCCCATTCATTTCAATGGGCAGGAGCGGTGGAGGAGCGGTGTATACACTACTCCTTCACTGCTCCAAAGATGCTGCTTGGAGGACATTTTCTGAGACTGCAGGGGAGACGTTTTTCAGGCGCTTTACAGGTGCTATTTTTAGCCCAAAAGCACCGGAAAAACGCCCCAGTGTGAAAGGGGTCTTAAAGGGGTTGTAAAGGTACAAGTTTTTTTACCTTAATGCATCCTATGCATTAAGGTAAAAAAACATCTCACAGCACCGGCCCCCCCCAAGCCCCCATTGTACTTACCTGACCGTTCGAATCTCCCGGGCGCGTCCACGTTGTCCTCTTCGGTTCCCAGCCTGGCCGTTGATTGGCTAGGCTGGGCGGATTGATAGCAGCGCAGCCATTGGCTAGAGCTGCTGTCAATCAGAGCGGATGAAGCGGCGCGCCGGGGGGCGGAGCTGAGTGATACAGTCGGCGGCCATGGCCGCCGCTGTATCACGGGAGCGCGCTCGCAAAAGCTTTCCACCGTGCGAGCGCCCTCGCATGAAGATGGAAAGCTTTTGCGAGGAGGAGCCCAGACAGCCGCCGAGGGACCCCAGAAGACAGCTTTCCGGGCCACTCTGTGCAAAACGAACTGCACAGTGGAGGTAAATATAACATGTTTGTAATTTATTTAAAAAAAAAGCCCTGACTTTAGTGTCCCTTTAGGCTTTGACAATAAAACCTATAAGCTGGTTTCTATGTAGAGTTGCGCCAGATTTTGCACTCTCTAGTTTTAACCCAGGTTCACACTGGGCTGCGGGAGTGACGATTTCACTCCCGCTGGTCAGTCCCAACTTCGACCGCAATTACAGAGACATCTGTGCAGGTTTCTGCACAGGTGTCAATTGTCGGCAGATGCTACCGGTTTGACATGCAACTTGGCATGTCAAATTGCATGTGAACCAGGGCTTAGTAACCCCCCCCCCCCCCATTTGTTAGGCACCATGAAGAATCATTGGCGGAAATCTACTGATTCTCGCAAGTGGCCACCCCTGGCTTCCCTGTACTGACATGTGGCTTTAGCCTTGATGAAAATGGAATACGTCACTAAAGGTATGTATTTATTTATTTTTATCTTGCATTTTAAGCATACTGTTTTTATGACAGGAGAGATTACTTACAGCTTGCTTTAAATAGTACAATGGTTTAACTATTTGTAACCAGATGGATCCTTGTATTGGATAACGCACATCAGGCATTTTCTGAGAGGACAATGTGGTCTTTGACTTGCCGGAGTGCTTTCAGCCAGAAAGAACAATAAAAAAACACATGAAGGAAGTGCGCAAGGTTAGGAATTTAGAATGTATGGGCCTTATCCATTCTTGTGATGGTTTGGAACAAGCAGACTTATGTTGATGAAGTTAACAAATTGAATCATTTTCTGGTAGTGATGACCTTTCTGCCTCTCTTGGGGTAGATTTCAGGAGTGACTTCACTAATAACTACTGACCTGTAGCAGACATTTTACAACTTATGTCCCATGTGGGCATATTTCATGAGCACTGACTAAACACATCTCCTTCTTCTTATATACCACTAAGCAAAGTTTGGCACTGTTTTAACAAATATTCATAATACATGTTTTGTCATTTTATTTTATATTTTCTTATATTTTTACATTTGTGTGATTTTTATCTATTCTTTCTACACAATTCATAGCTGTTAGCTTTCCAAGATTAAGGAACAGTTCCAAGAGTTTTGATATTTGTCCCTAAAGGGTCCCCAGTAAATGCTTTTATTTACCTCAGGAGTACAGCTGGTACATACCCCTAGCAGTGGTTTTGTTACCACCACTAGCCAAATCCCCTTATGCTGGCCATTTTTGTTCAGTCAGCAGCCTCAAAGTTTTATAGGTCTCCCGAGAGTGGAGGGACTCATTCACTTTTGCACATATTATTTAGTCATGACAACAGCACATGACATGTACATAGCACCTAGACTATATGAGGTGTGGAAAAGATGGAGCTTGGTCACACATGGTAATGAAATCTCCAGAGGTTTCCATCCGTTTTGCTTTCTGTTTGCCTGTCTGCCGAATGGGGCCTTCTTACTATGGTGTCTGACACCGTGTCCTATTCGCCTGGTGGCGGGGTGGTCCCCCGAGGATCGCCCCGGTCAGTATCCAGTGACTCTCCCCTGAGGACCCGACCCTCGTTCGAGTACTTAAAAATGTACCACAGTTGCCACGTCTCTGTATATGTCTCCTGTCTTTGTTGGCTAGTGAGAATCAAGTCCTCCAGATGGCCAATATCGTCCACCTTAGTGAGCCACTGGGCAATGGTTGGCGGGTGCTGGAATTTCCAGCACAGTGGTATGCAGGCCTTAGCTGCGTACCACCGATTTCTTGTAGACCCGCGTCGGGACAACCGTCGCGTGCAGTAAAAAGAGCGCCGGGTCATCCTCCAGTGCATGGTCAGTGAACATCTGAGTTATGCGGAGGACTTCTTGCCAGAAGCCCCGTATTCGGTCGCAGGACCAAAACACATGCAGGAGGGTGCCTCTCTCTGCTCCACACCGCCAGCACAGATCCGATGACATGGGGATAAGTTTGTGTAATAGTGCTGGCGTTCTGTACCATCGAGTCAAGATTTTGTAATTCGTCTCCTGCACCCACACGCACAGGGACGACTTATGGGTAAAAGTGAGTATGTGTTGTCTCATACTGCTGATGAAGCGGCAGTTCAGATCCCTTTCCCATTTACTGAGGCAAGGGACCTGCCCGTCCTCTGGGGGAGTATTCAGGATGTTGTACGTCAGTGAAAGAGCGTGAGCAAGGATTCCGGGTTCAGTGGCTAAAGTCTCAAATGTCGTGGGAGGTAGGAGAGAGTCGTCAGGCAGTTGTACACTACTCAGGAAATGACTAAGTTGCAGGGCTCTCAAATAGTCCAGGCCGTAAGGGCCCGAAGGGTCCATAAAATCCGTGGGTCCCTTCCATTTGCCCCCAATGCTGAAATGTAATGCTTGGTGCAGCCCAGCGTTCCGCAGTTCCAAAAATTTCTTATCACTCAAGCCAGGGATGAAGCGGATGTGACCTATCACCGGTCTAAGGCGTGAGTCGCGGGTTGAGAGATGTGCCTCAACCAGTAGCTGTGCGCAAATGGTCAAGGTCGTGCCTATAAGGGGGTGCCGTCTCACTTCCGGGGGCAGGTCTGACTGACACCAGAGTGCCCTCTGGAGTGGAACCAAGCTCTGGGCCTGCTCTATCTGGGTCCACAGTTTAGTGTCTGCATGTCGGCACCAGTCTAAGAGTCTGTTGAGGTGAGTGACCCGGTAATACATACGGATTTCCGGTAATGCTATACCGCCGTGCATTTTCAGGTTGGAGAGCATATTGCGGTTTAGGCGAGGATGCTTCCCCGCCCATAGAAAACGGGTAAAGGCGGAGTGCGTCTGCTTAAAAAAGGCCCCGGGGATGCGTATCGGGAGGGCCTGCATGAGATACAAAAACTTGGGCAGAATAGACATTTTCAAAATATTGCATCGGCCCAGCCAAGAGTGCAAGCCGCTGTTCCAATGGTCCAGCAGCGTCTGCACCTTCTTCAGGAGCGGGGGGAAATTAAGTTGAAATAGGGATAGGGATGCCGGAATAAGCGTGCTCAGATATTTTAGGGCTGTGTCAGTCCACTTCAAGTTAAAGCTGAACTTGAGCTTTCCTAGATTGACCTGGGAGACCCCCACCCCCATGGCCTCTGACTTTGTGAAGTTAATCTTTAGGTTTAAAAGTTGGCCGTAAACATCAAACTCTTCCAGGAGGGCCCGCAGGGAGGCGGCGGGTTTTGTGAGCGTAAAAACATCAGATCATCGGCATATGCCGATATCTTGTGCTGTGTCCCCCCCCACTGTAACTCCGGGGTTCAGACGAACGTGGCATAGGAATGGTTCCAGGGTCAGAGCGAAGAGCAGGGGTGACAATGGGCAATGATTCAGACAGTACGCCATTCGTTCTAACCCTGGCCGCCGGGTCCGAGTACGCCGCCGCCACGCAGTGCATCATCTGGGTTTCCGAGACCTATGTGCCTTAGCGTCGCAAACAAAAACCCCCAGTTCACCCGATCGAACGTCTTCTCTGCGTCTGTCCCGAGAAGGACGGGTGCCCCGATTTTGTCGAACCCTGCATTAAACAACCAGTGCTGCTGTACTGCCCATGGGAACCCCCTGGGAATGGGAATATAAATATGTCATTTACTGGCCCCTTTCTATTGTGATCAATAACAATCACTCACTGTGTTCATTCATAACTGAAGCATAGTAAACCACGTTTACTATACTTCTGTTTGTGAATGAACAGGAGCCTCTGTACATGGCCATCTGTTTATTCACTGTCCAGTGCAGCTTAGGCTGCAGAGAAAGGTATGGAAGAAATAATACTTTCAGCCATTTTCTCTTTCTCAAAAGTGAGACGTCAGGGTTCTGTTTAGACCCCTGTCATTTCGTCAAAGCTTCCCCCACCCCACCCGCAACTGCTTTGTAAAATATATATTTTTTTAATGGAAAAAATAGATAATAAAACAATGTAAAAAAAATTGTAAAAAAATGAAGGTCTCATTCACACAGGTTCTCTAGCCTATACAGTGTGAACGAGCGGTTTGTGTGGCTGGAGCCTCCTGTTTCTCTGAGGACACAGCGGCTATACAGATGCAGTCGCAGGTCCTAATTTGACAGGTGTGCATGTGTGGATGAGAGGCCACAAACGCTGTCTATATTCAAGACCATATACAGTACCTGCATACACACCCCTGCAAATTAGGACCCGTGGCTGTGTTTGTAAAGCTGCTGCAACCCCGTAGTATAATCCGGGGACATAATTTTTATTTTATTGGCACAGGATGGCATAATGGACAGAGTGCTGGGCACAGGAAAACATAACACACAGAGAACTGGGCACAGGACTACATAATACACAGAGAGCTGGGAACAGGACTACATAATGCACAAAGCTCTGGGAACAGGACTACATAATACACAAAGTGCTGGACACAGGACTGCGTAATACACAGAGCGCTGGGTACAGGACTACATAACACACAGAGCTCTGGGAACAGGACTGCATAATACACAGGAGGGTATTGGGCATAGAGTGCAGGGTTCAGAGGTTTGCTATGCACAGAGGACACTTCTGCCCCCACATCCATAGCTCACCTCTGCACCCTTCTCTCATAGATTATCTCTGCAGCCAACGCTTAGCCCTTTCCCCACAACATCTAAACTCTCCATCTCTCCATGCAGCTGCATCAGCCCTGACCCCCTGCTCCCCACTGCCCTCATCTGTGTACAAACAGACCCCCCATCTGCTCACCTCCCGGTCTCAGCCCTTCACAGAGTAAAGTTTTGGCTCCGCCTCTCCTCCACTGAACCGCAGCAGGAGTGGCAGTGAGATCGTCCAGTAGGGGGCGTCGGCAATCCAAGTCACCAGGCTGTATCTCAGCCAGCATAGGATGACCAGTCTAGTTTAATTCATCCCTGAATCTGGGGACAAAACCAGGGACAGACTTAGTCTGGGCACAGTGTCCTCAGTCCGGGGACTGTCCCCGGAAACCGGGAACGACTGGTCACCCTACTGTACAGGCCACAGCACCCATGCGAATGTGCCCCAAGACCTCATTCACACACATTATTACTTAATACAGTTTTTTCTTTTAGATTTAGCAGGTATTTTTTGTGCCTTCGTGCTTTGGGGTGCACGCCCTACCCTAATGTAAAAAACGGCGCCATTTTTAGTACCCAGTGAAATAGGAGACAGTCTGATCTGGTATATATGAAACACCTAGAGCTACTGCTCATGGGAATCTACTGTATGTTACTCTCTTGTTCACCACCCCCCAGATGACGTGTGATTACACGAAACGCGTCAGAAAGAGACTCCATTGCCGCCACATCTTTATTTACTACATGCGCTGTACCTTCATTGATTATGTAAGTGCAATTGGCCATTAAATTTTAACACTCTTTATGGCATCACACTATGTTGCCTCTTCTCTTCCTCTCCACATACTTTTTTATCTGAACATATACCCGAGGGCTAAACTTATGTCACATAAGTTAGGGCCTATCTACTATACGGGCGACTACGTTTTTGTTGCAAGAGCCATTGGTGGATTCCTTGTTCCTGTGGAGATTAGGGATGAGCTCTGCGTTCGATTCGTTAGTTGAAATTCAAACAAAACAGGTCATTCGCGCCAAATTCGAGTGACGCGTCACGGCCCATAATTCACTGCGGCATTGCGCGCTGATGATTGGCCAAGCATGCACTATGACCCGCATGCTTGGCCAATCACAGCGCGCAGGGGCTCAGGGGGTTTAGTACACGCCCCACACTATAAAAGGCTGCCTGCAAGGCGGCCTCGTGTAGTGTGTTGCAGCGTTGTTAAAGAGATCAGTCCTGTAGAGAGAGAGAGAGAGAGACAGTGTCTTTATTACTAGATAGATAGATAGAGCAGGCAGGCTAGTCAGTTTAGTTAAATTTACAGTGTGTAGAGGATATATATATATATATATACATCCCTAGGAGTTGTACATATATTTATACACCTGTATAGCTTAGCTAGATCAGTTCTTCCTAATTTACTGACAGGCAGGTGATTGTGCTATTTAAAGGCGTTATCACAGGTATAGACACCCAGCAGGTACAATATTTAAAGACATTTTTCTTTTTTTTGTTGTTATTTAAGCATCATTAAAATCACTGCTCCTGGAGCAGTGATTTTAACCACTTAAGGACTGCTGCATGTACATTTACGTCGGCAGAATGGCACGTACAGGCACATTGGCGTACCTGTACGTCCCTGCCTAGACGTGGGTCGGGGTCCGATCAGGACCCCCCCCCGGTACCTGCGGCAGTCCCCGTGGCTGTCCGAGCGATCCGGGATGAGGGGGCGGCTGTTAGTTTTTGTCCGCCCCCGGCGGATCGCTCCCAGCCAATCCGTGCGCTCCCCCGTGTGTCACTTCCTCTGCCTGTGTAAACACAGGAAGGGGGAAGTGATGTAATCTCTCCTCTCGGCGGGATTTTCAACCGCCGCTGAGGAGAGAAGACATCACACAGTGAGTCTGCACAACACTACACTGACACCAGTACACACAGGCACAATAACCGCTTGCGATCACCCCTTGGGTCATTTAGCAGCATATTTGTCCGGTCCTTAAGTGGTTAATGATGCTTAAATAAAAATAAAAATAAAAATTCCTTTAAATATTGTACCTGCTGGGTGTCTATAGTTTGCCTGTGAAAATGTCTTTGAGAACCTGGGTCTTGGAAAAAAAGTTTTAAAAACGGTTGTATTTTCAGGAGTCCGGCTCCTGAAAAAAGCAACCGTTTTTTTTTACTTTTTTTCCATTGATACATGTTCCCTGGGGCAAGACCCGGGTTCTCAAAGACGTTTTACGACAATGACTTGCATATTAGGCTTTAAAATGATCACTTTTGAATTCGAACATTCAAGTCCCATAGACTTCAATGGGGTTCTAAATGTTCGCGCGAACGTTCGGTATGTTTGACGGTTCTGGTGCAAACCGAACGCGGGGGTGTTTGGCTCATCCCTAGTGGAGATCCCTTTTGGAGTTTACGTCGTTAAGCCTGTTTGACTTATGAAATATATGTTTCTTTAAATCCACGATTTCCGGTAAGCCTACATCTTTATCGGTGGAGGGATAGTTACTTTTCAGCAGACTCCTGTTTCATCACTTCAATGTTCTAATTATCACTCATCCGTGATACACGGTGGATGTTTTTTGTCACCTATAGTCATATATGGACATTTAATCACACAGTGTTACTTTGGACATTAGTTCTTATTTTGTGTGATTTCACTGAATACTATTCACGTTTTGTTTTATCATCACAGTATATTTATATTGTTTATTTATGCTGATTTTTATACCGGTATTTCATTATACATTGTATTTATAAGCGCTGCACTTCCACTCATATTTCACCACCTCTATAGGCAACCAATTTTTCTTTGGCTATATATCCTAAGCAGAGATCTTTAATAAAAGGGAAATGAAAATGTAAAAAAATGGCACCATGGTTTTAGGGATTATATTAGTTGTTTCAATGTGTTGTCTGAAATCGTGCACAGATTCCATGAAATGTCAATTGACGTTTTGTAAGGCACAGTGTAAATGTGTGAAAGGAGGAATTTCTTGCGTGAACTGGATCTGATTTTTACAGAGGTGGGTATTGTACAAGATGCTGGGCATATATTTTCTTAGACCATACACACTGGGGGATTTTAAATAAGCTTTTGGAGTGAATATCTGAAATTTCACAAGCCACGCTGGGAGAAAGCAGCCAGCTGAAAGACAGGAGAACTTAAGTCATATTGTGGGAGTGGAAAAAGTGTGGTGTTCAGCCGTGTTTAACTTACAGTCTATGAAGGGAAAGGTTGTTAGGGGTCACTCCCCTGGAATAGAGCCACAGGAAGCTGTGCTTTAGGCATATGCAATATGGGGTCAGAGAAACTCGCATATACACAGAGTGTAATGTAGAAAACTTTAAAGCTGCATTCCAGGTAAGGCAATTTTTACATAGTTACATTGGCCCAGCCTGGACTTGTAACCATGCATGCGTCACACCTGTGAGATCCCTGTGAAAGTTAGATATAGTAAATACCGCTACTACAGTGATTGCCACTAGCTTCTGGGTCCCGTGCTGAGTGATTGCACTGCTGCATTGTGAACACAGGAGGTCGCTTACTGGTCCCGAGCACCATTCAGAGAACACTTTGCATTTTCTTAATGAATGCAAAGGGTTCGCTGCTTGAACGAGGTGCAGAAGCAGAAGTGGTGACATCAATATCTCCTCCTCCTACAATTATAGTAGGTTTTGTATTCATCGAGAAGATGCAAAGTGCCCTCTGTATGGTGTCCATGCCAAAAGAGTGACCTCCTGTGTTCACTAAGTAGCACGCAGCTGGTCTGCAAGGAACCCATGAGCTAACAGTGATCATTGTAGTAGTGGTGTGGCACAGGTATGGCACATGCATACTTTCATTGGTCCAAGCACCTTACCTAGCAGCAGGGCCGCCATCAGGAATTATGGGCCCCCTTACACAGCTTCAGGCATGGGCCCCCTGGGGCAGAGGAGCAGGGGGGCTGCCACGAATTGAGAAGCAAGGGAGGCACAAATTGGGGGGGGGGGTTGCCCTGGGGACCTCTGGGCCCCTTACAAAAAGAATATAAAAAAGGGGGGGTAGCCATCTGGGGCCCTGGGGACCTTCGGGCCCTTTAATAAAAACACATATAAAAAAATATATTATTTTTTTTTAATAAAAAATATATAAAAAAAGGGGGGGTTGCCACCTGGGGCCCTGGGGACCGCTGGGTCCTATAATAAAAAGAAAAAAAAATAATAAAAAAAATATATAAAAAAAAAAATTAAGAAAAAAAAGTGGGTTTGCCATCCGGAGGCCCAGGGGACCTCTGGGCCCTTTTATAAAAAAAAAATAATAATAATAATATATATAAAAAAAATTATATATATAAAAGGGGAAGGGTTTGCCATCCGTGGGCCCTGGGGACCTCCGGGCCCCTGGGGACCTATGGTCCCTTTAATAATAATAATAAAAAAAAAAATATATATATATATATATATATATATATACTGTATATATATAAAGAGGAGTTGCCATCCAGGGCCCTGGAGCCCTGTACCCCCCTGATGGCGGCCCTGCCCAGCAGTACCTGCATTGCTTTAGAACATGTATGCAGATTGACTTCTGACTTTTTTCTTACTTTTCTGATTTGTATACTTGTTCTTGGTCAGTGACGTAAAAAGCATTAAAGCCAACAGGAAAGAATAACAGGCAGCCAACAAACATGTTCAAAAGTAGGCTAGCCATAACAGCCCCTATATTCCTCATGCCATGCATATTTTAAGGGTATATAGCATTTTACTACAGTTTCCCCCTCATTACTCTCTAAGATAATGCTTACAGAATGCACATAAATGCTTTACAAGTGTGAAGAGCGTCCCACTTCCAAGAAAATATATAATCACAGGATCATGTGACTTCCTGTTCTATTACATTGCCTGAGCAAATGCTCACAAAATGAGTGGAGAGGCTTTGCAAAATGCTTGTAAGCACCCAGACTATGATCACTTACTATCTATTACATTTATTTATTTATTTATTATTAACTATATGCAGTTAAAAATGTGTAATGATAGGATTTGGTACATTAATACCACTTTTTGACTGCACCATAGCACATTTACTGCGCCAGGTGCACCATGCTGCACAGGATACATGTGTATATAATAATATACTGTATATATAATATGTGATCCTGCCAGGGTATCGTTCCCGATGTGATTATACAAAGCGGGTCCCGCAGACCGGATGTTCGCTGGCACCCGCTGATTATTCGGTACACAGACAGAACTGTGATATGTAAACAAGGCAGATTGCCGTTCTGTTAGTAAAGAAGGTATAGGTCCTGTGTTCCTTTAACCTCCCTGGCGGTCTTCCCGTGTGTGGCACGGGGTGAGATTTTTAAGCTAAGATCGGTAACCCCGTGCCACACACGGACTTGCCTCGCTGGATGCAGAAAAAAGTTTACTTACCTTTTCTCTGCGATCCAGCGATGAATCTCCGCAGTACACGGCGGCCGGATGTCCGCCTGATGCTGTGTGTACCGCCGATTACCTTCCCTGCGAGCGTCGCGACGTAGGGGGGGGAACGGCGCCAAATTCAAAAATGTAAACAAACACTATACATACAGTACACTGTAATCTTATAGATTACAGTACTGTATGTAAAAAATACACACCCCCCATGTCCCTGTACACTACATGTCATTTTATATAATAAAAACTGTTCTTTCTCCCTGCAAACTGTAGATTGCCCATAGCAACCAAAAGTGTCCCTTTATGGCAAACATTGTTTTAGAGCAGCTAAAAAACAGCGATAATAAATCAGAATCACTTGCAGAATTTAGCGATAGCGATTTGTGGGGAAATTCGTCATAAAAAAAATAAATAATGACAGCAAAAATTCTGCAACTGAGCAAATTTCAGTGATTTTGATTTGATTACATTATTGAATAATTTTTACTATAATTATATTATTATTTGTTATAATTTTTTATAATTATTTATTATATTATAATTTTTAATAATAAAAAAAATAATCATACCTGGGATGCCTATTAGACTCTTGTTTGGATAGATTTCAGTGAGTTATTCCTAAGAATTACAAGCCTACAGTATAAAACGCCAAATTCCCTTGCAAATAATGGTACCGCTTTAAGCACCTAAAATCTGAAAGAATCATACCGCCAGGGAGGTTAAAGCAGAGGCACCAATCAATGCCTTTCACTAGTAAAAGCATGTCTCCCACTACACCGATTTACCAGCTAGGAACACATTTAACCCTTTGATCAACCCTGATGTTTATCTCTTCCCTACCAATGGCATTAGTACAGTGAGAGTGCATATTATTAGCACTGATCACTGTAATAATGTCACTCGTCCCCCAAAAAAATGGTCAAAAGTGTCAGTTAGGTGTCCGATTTGCCCGGCCCAATATAGCAGTCCCGCTATACGTCAATGATCACTGCCACATTACTAGTAAAAAAAATTGGATTTATATCATGGGACTTTTTTTTTTGTGCTTTCTTTTCAGCACACAGGAAGTGACAAGGATATTTCTGGCAAGATCAACAGGTATTTTCTGTACTTGAAAAAAATGCTCTTAGTCTACAGACAGCTCATTTATAGACTTGTAAGCTGCAATATATAATTTTTTTTTGGGCTTAGATACACTTCCTGTTACCTTTTCGCCACTCGCCCGGGCTCTCTTGTCCCAGCAGGAGACCCCGGCTGGCCGGAGACCTGAACAAAACCGGAATCAGGTCTTGGATCTAGTAACCTGGAAGCAATGTCATGACATCACTTCCGGGTTTACTGAAGACTTAATGTCGCCAGATTTAAAAACAATTACAGTATTCAAAACAGCCAAACTCGGCTCGGCTACCATAGATCTCAAACCCGCACATATACGGGTTTGGGAGAAAGATCTACACCTTCAATTTTCCGATACCCAGCTGACACACATGTACCGGCTCGCTCACTCCAGCTCGATGGAGTCTAAAACTCAAGAAACAAATTACAAACTTCTGACACGCTGGTATAGGGTACCGGCTGACTTAGCTCGTATTTACCCCTCTGTGTCGGATCAGTGCTGGCGAGCATGCGGACATAAAGGCACGCTATTACACATATGGTGGGACTGCCCCCGAATCAGGCCCTTTTGGGAAGACGTCAAACTCCAAATAAAAGAGATTCTAGACCTAGATATCCCCCTTTCGCCAGAACATTTCCTTTTCCACCTCCCTCAAATCCCACTTAGTAGATATAAGAAAAGTGCACTACCGCACCTTCTTAACGCAGCTAAACGTATAGTCCCTATATACTGGAAGCGCTCGCAGGTCCCGACAAGAGAGGAATGGGTGGCCAAGGTAAATGAAATCAGAGAGGCCGAGCACTGGATAGCGACCTGCAGGGGTACCCTGGATAGCTTTAATACGGTGTGGGCATCCTGGGTAGCATATATCACTGACCCTGGGGAGATGTCCTCAAGCCTAGACTTGGCACTACTGGAACTAGCTGAACCGGCCCTTAGAACCAGGGTGGGGGTAGTGTCCTGAGCGAGAGTGGCATGATCCTGGACGTGGCCCGCTCGACGCAGACTCGAAGACTTCTACTTGAATAGCAGGTATGCTCCTACCTATCTCCCTTCTCCCCCTCATCTTACTACTGTTTCCCCTCTACTCTTTCCCCTACCTTCTTCAAGCTTTTAAACTCCCCCGTCTATGTGTAGCCTTATGGTGAACTGACCTAGGAAATTGTTTTTACCTTTTTATGTGTTTCTCTGTTTGATCTCCAAAGACCTATGGTTCCGCCATTTAGCTAGTGTGATGAGGACCTACGATGTAATGTGGCTGCCCTTACTCCCTCTAAGCGGGAATGTGTATTTTGCGGTGGTAGGCGCCGGGAGGAGCGCCGGTGGAGGTCAGACGGAGGCATACTTGGCCCCTCTCCACTGGTGTCAATGCCGGCGTGCTAAACCTAGGGAGGGACGAATGCACTATTGGACTGTTGTTTTAGGTCTGAGGTCGTGATACTAAGCTCACCATGCAATACTGCGAGGCTGCAGACTACACTGTAATACTATCACTGTATTCTTTGTTTTGTATTTGTATTCAAAAAAAAAAAAATAAAGACAGATTTTGCAAAAAAAAAAAACAGCCAAACTCAGGGATACCTCCATAAAGAGTACCCGTCACTGCCTATTACTGTCAAAGGAATGTTTACATTCCTTCTGACAGCAATAAAAGTGATAAAATAAATATTTAAAGGGACAGTGTAAAAATATATATTTTTTAAAGCAAAACACTTACGTAAGTCACACCCACAAATGTAAACAACATTCAAACCACACATGTGAGGTATCGTTAGAGCAGGAGCAATAATTCTAGTGCAAGACCTCCTCTGTAACTCTAAACTGTTAACCTGTAGAAATGTTTAAATCATCGCCTATGCAGATTTTTAAGTACCATAATTTGTCACCATTCCATGAGTGTGCACAATTTTAAAGCATGACATGTTAGGTATCCATTTACTCGGCGTAACATTTTTTTTTTACATTCTACAAAATTGGGCTACCTTTACTTTTTTTTTTTTTATGAAAGTGTATTTATTCCCAAAACAAATGCAATTGAAAGACCGCTGCGCAGATACAGTGTGACAAAAAATATTGCAACAATTACCATTTTATTCTCTAAGGTCTCTGCTAATATATCTATATATCTATATATAGATATATATAGATATATATAATGTTTTTGGGTTCTACGTAACTTTCTAGCAAAAAATACTGATTTTAACTTGTAAGCAACAAGTGTCAGAAAAAGGCTTGGGCCTGAAGGGGTTAAAATACAGTTAGATGCATAACAATTTTTTTTTTTTTTACTAATTATCTCTGTAGCAAAGGTTGATATGCCTTTTGATCAGTGCTTACTGTTTTTTTTGGGAGTAATGGGGTAGGGAGGATCGCTTATAAACCAAACCTGTGATAGAGAGGACTTACTTTATTTCTAAGTGCCTCAAGTGAACTGTTTTCATTTGTAATTCTCTTTACAGTACCCGATAACAACCAAACAAAATTTGTTTTACTGAAGCCAGACCATTACGAAATAGCATTTCATTGATTGCAGTGGTACTACACTTTGAGCTGAGTGCAGTACTGTATTATTCAATGAGCTCCATCAAGTCATGGCAATAGCAAATAACTGAATCTTTGTAAAATAATATTTAATCAACGGCCATACTGGATTTAATGTTTTTGGTCTCGGATTGTCATGGGATTATAAGGAATAGGCCCCAGGTTTGGGAAATGGAAATAAGAAAAAAAATCTAAAAAAAATGAAATAGAAAGGGCCCTATTTTTCCAAGCTATATTCTGTCTTCCGTGGAATGTACATTTTTTCTTCCTTGTCTGAGTTATGTCACATCTGGTACAGGCTGCCAGCATCTCAGGTTAAAGGCTGGCCTCATTTTTTCACGTGTGATAGACTGGAAGCCAGCAGCTGAATAGGTGCCTTTGTTCAATGCTACCTTCCGAAAGACTTGCCTTTTCATACCCCCACCTCCCATGGGGGAGCCCGAAATACTCAGACCAAGAATGAAGAAAAAGAAAACAGAACCTATACTCACAGTAGCACAGCTAGAACATAAACAAGCATTTCTACTTGGGTGGATGATTCTATCATTACAAATTTAAATTAAATTAAAATATTTAGGGCTAAGGGCAACCTTCCTAAATTATGCAAAAGAAATAATAAAAAATACTGATGCATTTTGTAAACACAGAAATTTACATTGCTACAGTATGTGCCTATCATGTTTCTGTTATAGACACATTTTGAAGCCTAAAAAGCTTAAAGTGAACCTAAAGCAAGATCCCAACCAAGGAGAGGGACAAAAAGGAGGTAATTTCTGTTATGCATTTGCCCCTCTTCTCTCAATTAAGTGAGCAGACCAGCACCTCTGCCCTGTAAGCCACTCCATAAGTTAAAATCCAATATAGCAAGACACAAAAACTGTGTTAGAGAATCTGCAATCTCATTAGATACACCTGAAACGACCCCTCAAGAACCATACCATGTAGCATTTAGCATTAGCAAAAATGCTACATGTGCCTATTAGGGATGAGCTTCGCGTTCAATACGAACGTATGTTCGACTCGAACATTGTCTGTTCGCACGTTCGACGAAATTTGAATAAAAACGGTCGTTCACGCCAAATTCGAGTGACGCAAAACAGCCCATAATTCACTGAGGCATTGCCCGCTGATGATTGGCCAAGCATGTTGTATGTCCCGCATGCTTGGCCAATCACAGCGTGCAAAAAACATAGAGCCATAATTGGCCAAAGCCTGGGTGGCTTTGGCCAATTATGGCTCAGGGCTTTAGCACACGCCCCACACTATATAAGGCCGCCTGCTGGACGGCCTTGTGTAGCGTGTTCCGGCTTGTTAATGAGAGCAGTCAGAGAGACAGAGAGATTGTCTTTTTATATAGCTAGATAGAGCAGGCAGGCAGGCTAGTCAGTTTAGCTTAATCTACAGTGTGTAGAGAATATATATACATCCCTAGGAGTTGTACATATATTTATACACTGTATAGCTTAGATAGATCAGTTCTTCCTAATTTACTCCTGAAAAAACGACCGTTTTTAAAACTTTTTTCCATTGATACATGTTTCCTCGGGCAAGACCCTGGTTCTTAAAGACGTTTTCACAGGCAAACTATAGACACCCAGCACTGCAGGTACAATATTTAAAGGAATTTTTCATTTTTTTTATTTAAACATTATTAAAATCACTGCTCCTGGAGCAGTGATTTTAATGATGCTTAAATAAAATAAATAAATAATAATAATTCTTTTAAATATTGTACCTGCTGGGTGTCTATAGCTTGCCTGTGAAAACATCTTTGAGAACCCGGGTCTTGCCCAGGGAACATGTATCAATGGAAAAAAGTTTTAAAAACGGTCACTTTTTCAGGAGTCCTGCTTCTGAAAAGACGACCGTTTTTTAACTTTTTTCCATTGATACATGTTCCCTGGGCAAGACCCGGGTTCTTAAAGATGTTTTCCAACAATAACTTGAATATTGGTCTTTAAAATTAGCGTTTTTGAATTTGAACGTTCGAGTCCCATAGACTTCAATGGGGTTCTAAATGTTCGCGCGAACGGTCGGTCTGTTCGACGGTTCTGGTGCGAACCGAACGCGGGTATGTTCGGCTCATCCCTAGTGCCTATCTGGTGCATTTTAGTGCCTTAGGCAGCCTATTCAAAGTAACAGGCTGCCATAACATAATAAACGCTAACGCATGGCATTATGCATACAGTATGTGCTAATTCAGCAACTCAACTATTGCCCCAAAATCAGTTTGTTTCTAGTGCAAGTTAAAAACTGCCTGATTTTATGGGGGCATACGGGTTAAAGCCCTGCCCAGTCAATTAGTATCCTTGCCTAAACACATCTTATTCACCTTACTTTTATAACTGAACATTCCCTACTCCTTTAGTAAATCCACCACCCTGACAGTATGAGATGGAGTAGTAAAGTTCAGCAATTGTTGAAACCTCAAAATTCATACCAAACTCTTACCTGAGCATGCAACCTGTGTGGCCAAGAAAAGGGGGGGGGGGGGCAAGCGCACAGCTTCCTCTGGAACAGTAGAAGGCCATAATTCCTCAACGTGGGAAGGGGACCTTGTGAGTGATCGCCCAACCAAAGTCTCCATGTTGAAAAGGACAAGGGCCTCTTCCTCCCCAACCATGGGCAGAATCCAGGAACCTCTTTTTTTAAATAAGGGGCTTTCAGATACTGGCCCCCATCCCACGAAAATGAGCAAGTACATAGATAGTACCTCTATTCATTCACAAAGCAGTAAATAAGTACAACATACACGTTGACAAGTTCTTTATTTAAAAAAAAAAAAAGTAAATCTATTGTCATTCACTATGAATGATGCCCTCTGGAAAAAAAAATCACACCAACCCAACACAACATGCTTTGCTCCTGAAAGAGATTTGTGCCAAAAGAAAGATTCCAGGCTGAGAGTTGAATTTTAAAGAGAGGGATGGTCAGGGATGGTGGCTGATGTAATTAACTAAATATGTACATGGCCATATAAGGTCAGTGATGTCAGTCACTATCCCGAGTCCTATGTATACATTTAGATGTCAGCTAGTAGTACCTGGCTGACAGCTGAGTGGCTAGAGATATGTGGTTGCTAAGAAGCTGTCATATTACAGGGTTGCCTTCAATTTAAACTCCAGGGCTGGGATTCAGAAAGAATGGCGTAATTTTAGGCGGGCGTAACGCATATCATATGCGCTACGCCGCCGTAACTTAGAGAGGCGAGTACCGTATTCAGAAACAACTTGCGCCCTAAGTTACAGCGGCGTAGCGTAAATGGGCCGGCGTAAGCCCGAGTATTTCAAAGTAGGCAGGTAGGGGGCGTGTTGTATGATAATGAAGCGTGACCTCATGTAGATGCATGGCTGAACGAATGGCACATGCACCGTCCGTGGACGTAACCCAGTGCGCATGCTCAGAATCACATCGGATAGAATGCCTAAGATACGCCTACGACGTGAACGTAACTTACGCACAGCCCTATTCGCGCATGACTTACGCAAACGACGTAAAATTTGACGGCTGTTCTGACGTCCATAATTAACATTGGCTGCGCCTCCTATAGCAGGGGTACCTTTACGCTGGTCGTACGTCTTACGTAAACGACGTATATCAATGCGCCGGGCGCAAGTACGCTCGTGAATCGGCGTATCTAGCTCATTTGCATATTCAACGCATAAAGCACCCCTAGCTGCCAGCGTAAATATGCACCCAAGATACAACGGCGTAAGAGACTTACGCCGGTCGTATCTTGGAAAACTTCAGGCGTAACTGCCTTTCTGAATCGCAATAAAAATGCGACGGCGCAGATTTGAAATTACGGCGGCGTGTCTTGAGGGAGGAAATCTGCTTGGCCGGTCCATACCTAAATGGGGAGTTATCCTTTCCCTACTCAACTGGACCTTTTTATGTCGCTAATTATTGTCACTGTCAGATGTCTGACCGGTCTCTACTCTACCCACATGTGCAATGTACATCAAGCATGAGAGCCGAGGCAATAAATAGGCTCTGCCTGACCCAAGATGGCCACCAGAGCCACATGGGGCTGCTGCATCTAATCGGTTAACCTCCCCAGTGACCCAGGTAACCATAGAGGAACCACGTTCTTTTAAATTTCCCTCCAACTGTAATACCACTGCGGTCAAGCGTCACCTACAGATGAGAAAATAGACTGCATATGCCTACAAGCACAAGGAGACAATCGGTTGTACTGTGGTGCATGCCAAAAGGAAGTGAAAAAAAAAGAGAAATACCAGGTCTCTACTGCTGCCAGGCAGGACTGTGCTGTGTTACAGAGCTGTTGCTGAAATTGCGATGGTTGCCATTGCCAGTATGGGGTCTGAAGATATGCAAATCATTATCAGCATACCTGAATGCTTGTATGAAGCAATTTTCTGATCAATAGGATTATTTCAGAAAAGCATTCAGGCATGCTAATAGTGAACTGCATATTTGAAGAGCTGTGTCTACATCTCACTATTGGATGAACAGAAATACAAATTTGTAAAAAAAAAAAAAAAAGTGGATTTAGCTGTTTGCCTGGAGTTCAGCTTTGAAAATGTTTGTTACCTTAAAATGAGGCTTTAGATTCCCTGATACAATGAAATGCTAAGGCATTTTGCATTTCTGCACCATTTTCTTGACTGGCAGATTCCAGGTAAGAAGACAGAATAGCATAACCAATTCTACCTTTAAAAGGAATAGTTAGTTGAATGAAGAGGTCAGCTGCTATATGTGCTGTTGGTGACAGGGTAGATCTCAGCTCTGATTACACATGGTATTCTGAAATGATTAACAAAGGAGCATTTTGTAATAGTGAAAAAACTGCCTCGACCAGGAATTTTGGCACACTCCGAAAATACTGATATAATTTAACAGTTTCGCAAATATTTGAGTCTCATATTTACTGTCTTGCAGCAGTAAAATGCAGGAGTCAACCGTGGCTGTTGTTTTTCCATCCTGATCCAAAGGAAATTAAAGAACTTTAGTGCAAACAAATCTGTTTTAGTCATTTAACAAAAAAATTATGTATATGTATTTTTATATGTTAATATAGTTTTGAATTATGAATAATTTAATGTGTAGTTGTAATGTATGGCATAAAATTGTCTCTTTTGCCTTTTTTTGTCACATTCGAGAAAAGAAAAGGGTTTCCAGTTCTCAGCTGTAAGATAGAATCCAATGAATTTCACAGTCTGCCATGTAACGATAGAGGGTGCTGTTTTACTTGTTCAGATGATACCACCATGTCCTATGGCTGCTGAGGAGTTGGGGACAATATATGAAAAAGTCTGTATTGTACATTTGAGTTCAGGTCACATATGATTCTTTGTTTGTGGCAAACATACTTTTTCTTTACCACTATAAAATAATATATAACCTTTTCATCACATTTTTTAGTTTGTAATTTTGAAGTTCAGCACTGTTGATAGCAGCTTATTGGATATATTGCTTTATTTCCTTTAGATTTTTAACTTTACCAACTGTAAAACAAGATCTATAGTATAAGCAAAAAAACTTTGCAATACACAGACTTTTAACATCTGTAGCTCTTGTAACATTAAAGTCCTGGCTTTGTAATCGCACCCGATTCCCATCTGCATTATCTTCTCAGGTTTCCATGGGTGTTGTGCTAACTTCCCACATGACGAAAAACATACCTACTGTATAAGCAACCTATAGCAAGTAACTATGATGTTCGTAGTGTGAAAATAAATGAGTAAATGTGCTTAGATGTTTCACTCTTTCTGTACTTACCGCAACGTGTGTTTCTTGTAATTCAATAAGGGACACAGGGTCAGTAGTTTTTCTGATATGATTGGGTTATACTGCTGCCTTTAGGAGGCACTAGACACTGGCTAACCAAAGCAGTATTTAAGGGATGCATCACAAGCAAACAGGACATGTGTCCCTTAAAGGGGTTGGAAACTCTCAAGGTTTTTCACCTTAATGCATCCTATGCATTAAAGTGAAAAACGTTCTGTTGTGCAGCACCCCCCAGAGCCCCTCTTTTACTTACCTGAACCTGATCGTTCCATTGATGGGGACGAGCACAGCAGCTCCAGACGCTTCCTCAGGTCCTCATTGGGTAGATTGATAGCAACAGGAGGCATTGGCTCCCGCTGCTGTCAATCGAATAAAGTGACACAGAAGTCGGGTGGTGTCAATGGACCCAGCAGGAGGACTCGGGAACATGCCTGCATAGAATGCAGCCAAGAAGAGGAGGAGCAAGGAGCGCCCCTGAGGGACCCCAGAAGATGAGTATTGGGGCTGCTCTGTGCAAAACCCTTGCACAGAGAAGGTAAGTATGACATGTTAATTTTTTTTTTTTTTATAAAAACACTTTACAACTCCTTTAATGAAGTCCAAAAAACAGATCATATGGTAAGTACAGAAATCCAGTTTTCTTTATCGCTCATTATTGTGACACAGGATCAGAGGATATTCTCATACGATTGGGATGTCCAAGAGCAGTTCACGTGAGGGAAACAAGCGCACATAACTAGACATGTGCAGAATGGAATAATCTGTTTCGGATATATTCGTTATGTAACTAGATTTGTTTCGTTTCAGAAATGTATTTCGGAATTTGTTTATTTTCGTTTCATTTTCTTTAAATTTCATTTGGTTTATTAACTTTCTAACAAATTCAAAATTTTCAGAACGATTTGAGTTTAGATCGGTCAAAAAATTATCGACCAGTTAAAATTCTGTGTAAAGAACAGCTGGTTGTTAAGCAATAGATCAGGAATCTGGTTGCCACATCCTTAAAGAGGAGTTCCACCCTAAAAAATGACTTTTCTTTAACCCCCCCTCCCCCTTACATGCCACATTTGGCATGTAATTTTTTTTGGGGGGGAGTGGGGGCTTCAGTAGGAGTGGGACTTCCTGTCCCACTTCCTGCTTCCGCCGAGGGGCTGGTTAGGCAATTAAGCCTTAATCGCCTACACCAGCCCCTCCCTGTAGGCGATCACATGGGACACTGACAGGTCCCATGCGATCGCCTCTCCAATCAGCGGCGAGCCACGCCGCACGCATGCGCAGTGCGGCTCACGCATGAGCAGTGGGTGCCCGGCCGTGAAGCTGAAGTGTATATGTGTATATACCGTATTTATTGCGGTATAACGTGCTCCCGCGTATACCGCGCACCCCTAAAGTGACCCCCAATCCTGTGGAAAAAAAGTTATTTTTGTACTTCCAGTTTTGGTGTCTTGCGCGGCGTCCATCGGCGGCCTCGTCGGGTCCGGCGTCCTTCTGCGGCTTCGGGTGTCCTCTTCGGCGGGTCCGGCGTCCTTCTGTGGAATCGGGTGTCCTTCTGCGGCTTCGGGTGTCCTCTTCGGCGGGTCCAGTGTCCTCTTCGGCGGGTCCGGTGTCCTCTTTGGCAGGTCCGGTGTCCTCTTCGGCAGGTCCGGCATCCTCGCAGCGTCCTCCCCGCTCGTTTCCCGCGCTGAGTTTTGAATACTGCGCCAGCATATACCCAGCGCAGTACACTCGGGCAGGCTCGGCAACTGTCGCGCTCACGTCCTGTACGTCCAGGACGTGACCGCGGAAGAAGCCGAGACTGGCCGAATATATCCGAGTGTACTGCGCTGGGTATATGTCGGCGCAGTATTCAAAACTCGGCGCGGGAAAGCGGGTATCGGCGTATATCGCGCACCCACGATTTTGCCCTGATTTTCAGGGCAAAAAAGTGAGCGATATACGCCGATAAATACGGTAAATACACTTCTATTTTCTTTTACAGAAAAAATCTTCAAAAGACCTCTTAAAAATTGCTTTGGATTTCTTTTTTCCCAAAATGTGGTAATTGTGTGGGTGTTTATACTGTCTTGGCACTCCAGGACCATCAAACATGTGTAGCACCCTAATGTTTAGGCAGGACTGCTAGTAAATTTACCTGCCAATGATGGCTGCCTTGGCCAATTGATAGCAGATCAATTGATTCCACCCTAGTTCTGGAATTGCTGCACTTCTCTCGTCTTGTCACTAGATGACCGGGTATCTGTTGGCATTAGATAAGACAAGGGCATTGCAAGGACAGGTTAGGAATAGATTGGGTGTCTCAGCCAATGGGCAGGGATTTTCTTGAGTCCCTTGGCCTGCTGGGAGAGCCTATTTATTTGGGTGAGTTCAGGTGATCGGGGTTCTGTGCCACCTGGATGGATGTGTGTTGTATTGCTCCAGGCTGCTAGACCAGAGCCTGAGGCCTATCCTGGGGACATCTAGCTTTAAGCCTGTCTGAGGGCCAATCCAGACGCATGAGAGCATTGCAGGGTTGGGAGTGCGGCTTGCTGTCCAACCAGAAGTAACGGTTCTGCGGAGAACCTGTCATGGTCAGAGGTAGAGGGGAAGCTGTCGGCACTAACGGACCATCCCTGTGTTACCAGGGACCACTGTGAGTAGCTGAAACAAGTACCAGAGCAGTATTCTTACCAACCAGGGATGGTAAAGAATTGGGAAACTTTGGTGAGTCTCAATCCAGGGACCTAGCAAGCGGAGGTGACATTTGCAGAGCCGTCTTGTGTGTCAAGCCAGGGACCAAGCAGGCCAGTGGGGTGATGCTTGAGGAGTATATGTGAGTGCCAAGCTAGGGACACAGGGTGATGCTTGAGGAAGATACTTAGTGAGACGAATGCAAGAGTTCAGGAGATCAAGTGGCAGTGGATCAGTGGGTCTAAGGGATAGACTGGGAGCTCAGTTGAGTAAAGATCTAAAGAGGAGATTGTGGCAGGAGTGAAAGAGTCCATTACAACCTTTTTTAGAAATGGTTCAAGATTGTTGACATAGGAAACAGCGTATCTACCCATGCAGATGTGGTGTCTTGCTGATGCCTTTCTCTGCATGTCTGTCTGCCTATAGAAGTCTCAGAGCCTGCTAATTAACATTGTAGTCTCAGAGACTGCTAATTAAAGGGTGTCCTGGCCCTAACCCTCTCTCCTCTGGTTCAAGAGAAAATAAATCTCTTTGCATTCAAGAAGTGTCTGACGCCCATTAATCTACCTTACATTGCACCCACTATGCCTCATAACCTACTCAGAAGGATGTCAGCTGTCCCTAATGCCGCATACACACGGTCGTTTTTTGCGATGAAAAAAAACGACGTTTTCTGTGAAGTAAAAAACGACGTTTTTGAAACGTCACTTTTCAAAGACAATTTTGCATACACACCATCGTTTTTTCACAAAAAGCGAGGTTACGTTCACCACTCTTTTCCATTGAAGCTCGCTTCATAACTAGCTTCTGGGCATGCGCGGGTTGAAAAACGTCGTTTTGAAAGACGTTTTTGCTACACACGGTGACTTTTTGTGAAACAAAAAACGACGTTTTGAAAAACGACACAAAAAATTCAAGCATGTTGGAATTTTTTTTTGGTCGTTTTTTTGAAGACAAAAAACGACGTTTTGCCCACACACGATCAATTTAAATGACGTTTTAAAAAACAACGTTTTTTTTCATCGCAAAAAACGACCGTGTGTACGCGGCATAACTCTGGAGGTCAGCATTAGGCCTGGAGAGACCTGGGACTTGACTACACATGTGATAGGTAGTCAGGAAATTATTTCCTAATTTCTGCCCTTTGAAAGCTTAAAGGTGCCCCTGGGATTTTGGACTTCTCTATGCATCAAAAAATTCTCACATATATGGGAGGAGTAGCAACATTTGTTTTGTTGTGTGTTCAAAATATCCTATTAATTGACAGCTGTGTGTACAAAAAAATGCATTTTCTTTATTCCTACTTTAATAACTTGTGGCAAAAATATGATATTCAAAAGATTCACCGTACATCAAACTTGGGGGTATACATTGGGGGTATACATGCCAAAATTGGGTTATTTTGTGGGCGTTTCTCCTTTCCTGACACTCTCAAACAAGTTAATGGGCAGTTAGAAAGTTAGAAAATCAAATACAAAATGTATGGTCCTTGAAAGCCTGATGGTGCTTCTTGTACTTCGGACCCCTCTATGCATGTGAAAAAGTCTCACACATGTGGTATGATAAGGTGAGAAATAACGTGTTAAAATTACAACTTTGTAAAATAACAACATATTTTATTTAATTTCTTAATTTTATAAAATATTGTGGAATAAAATCATAACTTCAAAAAACTCTTAATGCTTCTTACCAAATACCTTGCAGCATTTACTTTCTGAAAATAGGTCATTTTTTTATTTTTTTTACACGATCCTGGTATTTTAGGCCTCAAGAAATTAGATAGGCAGTTAGTACATCAGGATTGATACATTCCAAATTCATGTACCATAGTTTGTAGATTCAAAAATCTATAACTTTCACACAGTCTAAATAATATACACTTATTTTTTTACCAAATAAATGTATCAGAATACATTTTGGCCAAAAGTTATGAATTTATGAAGTTTTATAGCAGAAACTAAGGGAAACATTTTAATTTTATTTATTTTTTTATTTAATTTTCAGTCTTTTTTGCTTTATATTGTAAAATGAAAATAAAATAAATATGTGGTGAATAAATGGCACCAAAAGAAAGCTCTATCTGTCTAAAAAAATTATATACCCGTATTTGCCGGCGTATAAGGCGACTAGGTGTATAAGACGACCCCCTAATTTTGCAGCTAAAAGGTTGGTTTTGGGAAATACTCGTCATATAAGACAACCCCCTTCCGACACACCTCACTGTGCCCATTGCCTACCTCACTGTGCTCATTGCATACCTCACTGTGCCCATTGCATACCTCACTGTGCCTATTGCCTACCTCACTGTGCCTATTGATAAAGGTATTTGTGTGGAAAATCTCGCGCCAATGTGGGGGAGGGGTGAGAAAATTAAAATAGAAAAGCTGCTCCCTGGATAAATCAATGGGTTGAATTATAACAATTGTGTGCGTGGAATAGGGGCGCTAAAAGAAAATTGAATAAATAGGTGAATAAATACAACCTATCCCAATATAAACATAAATCCTTATTGCAAATTATTTAAAGAAATGTGCAATTTACATATAAAGTCAATGGTAATGACAACACCTGCAGTGAAATAGTGTGCAATTACATATAAATAAAATGTTGTTCAACAATATACAATATACAGTGAGATGTATAGTGACCATAAATAATATTAAAGTGCTCCGTGCTCAAAATCCTTGTGGTAGGTTCCACCTTCACCAATAGGACACCTCAAGTGGGGATGGATGGCTCCTTACCAGATGATGTTGACCTAAACTAAGGTCAATAGAGCTTGGGTAACAACACCTTTCACATGGGGATTCCAATGTAGTTTGACGAGTATTGCAGATGTCATAAAGAAAAAGGAAGAACAGCTCCCATAGTGTAAAACTATTTATTACGATGTAAAATTGCAAAAACACAGTGCCAAGTGGCCTCTTACTTGGATAAGTGCCCGTATCCCGGCACTGAGGCTGTAAGCTTGTACCTGGGCACGCATTGATTATCCACATCCGGTTATCTGGTTTCCTCGCGCACTGCAGTGGAACGCACGCCGGTCTTCGCTTCTCTCTCCACACTTACAAGCTTACAGCCTCAGTGCCGGGATACGGGCACTTATCCAAGTAAGAGGCCACTTGGCACTGTGTTTTTGCAATTTTACATCGTAATAAATAGTTTTACACTATGGGAGCTGTTCTTCCTTTTTCTTTATGACATCTGCAATACTCGTCAAACTACATTGGAATCCCCATGTGAAAGGTGTTGTTACCCAAGCTCTATTGACCTTAGTTTAGGTCAACATCATCTGGTAAGGAGCCATCCATCCCCACTTGAGGTGTCCTATTGGTGAAGGTGGAACCTACCACAAGGATTTTGAGCACGGAGCACTTTAATATTATTTATGGTCACTATACATCTCACTGTATATTGTATATTGTTGAACAACATTTTATTTATATGTAATTGCACACTATTTCACTGCAGGTGTTGTCATTACCATTGACTTTATATGTAAATTGCACATTTCTTTAAATAATTTGCAATAAGGATTTATGTTTATATTGGGATAGGTTGTATTTATTCACCTATTTATTCAATTTTCTTTTAGCGCCCCTATTCCACGCACATCACTGTGCCTATTGCCTACCTCACTGTGCCCATTGCCTACCTCAATGTGCCGATCTCCAGACCTTATCCCTGTATGCAGAGTCAGACAGACTGCAGGCGTCCATTGTTCAAAAGACGCGCAGCCTCCTCGTCCTGTTGCGTGATAGGCGGAACGCTCAGTTTCCCAGCAGAGCCTGTGTTCTGTGTTCTGCCTATCACGGAGGCCGTCCAAGGCCGAGGATGAGAGGATGAGAGGACCTGGACACTGAACAGTGTTTCGCCTATCACGGAACAGGACGAGGAGGCAGCGCGGCTTTTGAACAATGGACGCCCGCAGTCTGACTGACTCTGCATCCGACGTATAAGGCCGCGTACACACGATCGGTCCAACCCGATGAGAATGGTCCGACGGACCGTTTTCATTGGGTCACCGCTGAAGTGGCCTGATGGTCTGATATGCGTACACACCATCAGTTCAAAAACCGATCGTGTCAGAACACGGTGGTGTAAAACACAACAAAGTGCTGAAAAAACGAAGTTCAATGCTTCCAAGCATGTGTCGACTTGAGTCTGAGCATGCGCGGGTTTTGAACCGATGCTTTTGCATACTAACCATCAGTTTGGACCGATGGTCAGGCGTCCATCAGTCCGATTTTAAAGCAAGTTTTAAAACTTTGGTCCGAAGGACGACGGACTGATGGGCTGTATACACGGTTGGTTTGGACCGCTGAAACTGGACTTCAGTGCATTTTCATCGGTTTGGACCGATCGTGTGTACGCGGCCTCAGACGACCCCTGACTTTTGGGCAATATTTTTAAGTACAAAAGGTCGTCTTATATGCCGGAAAACACAGTAAAGTTAATTTGGGTACAATATTGCATGCCTGATTAATTGTTATTTAAATTATCGCAGTGCTAAGATTTGGCCTGGACAGGAAGGGAGTTTAACATTCTGGCCTTCAAGTGGTTAAATAGCTGCCTTAAAGAGCATATGAACAGAGGATCACTTGGCTGCCTTGCAAATCTGCAAAACATTTGCCTGATGCCTAAAAGCCAAAAGGGACATTGACTGAACTAGTAGAGTGCACCTTGAGAGGAACATAGGTGGAACATTTTCCCTATGACCATAAGCTTGAATAATGGACTGTCTAAGCCATTGAGAAATGATAGAAAGGGAGGCTGGCTCTTCGTTATGGAGACCATTAGGAATGATTTTAAAAAACAGTCAGTATTTTTAATGGAAGCAGTGGCTGAGAGGTAAACCAGCACAGCACGATCTTCATCGAGGCAGTCAGTGTACATTTTCTTTTTATGTACTGAAGCTTGACAGAGAGATGGAAGAACAATGTCCTGATTAAGGTGAAAGGCCAAAAATACCTTAGAAAGGAGTCTCTCAGCCAAATCCTACCTTATCTCTGTATAAGGTAGGGGGTCCTTTACAGGATAAGCCTGACAGCACAGACACAAGTCTTGACCAATAAATGGGAGGCTAGCAGTTTTAAAAAAAATAAGATTGCAAGATCCATGTGACCTCCTTTGGTTTGAAGCAAATATCCTGAAACACCTGTCACCTGAAACCATGACAAGGACTCCCTGATTTAAAAAAGATTTGCAAGAGCAGCATGGAGGTCTGCTATCCTGTGTGAAGACACGGTGTGGGGTAACCCCTGGACACCATATCTCTTATTGAAGTATGCAAGATTCTTTCTGACCAGGTGCCTGCAAAGGCCAATAGACATACCCTCTGTTTAATAAGTGGGTATGTTTCTTCATGCTGAAAAAGACTTGCCTGCAGGCTGGGGGGATTTTGAGGCCCAAGGTTTGTAGTGGTACCATCCTTAGGCTCAGAGGTGTATTTAGGTTTTGTGCTGCCCTAGGCCTGACTAAACTCGTGCACCCCCTAATTTAAATATGACCCACCCCTTCCTGTCACGGCCACACCCTGTGTTGTTTAAGACCCGCCCTGAAATTTTCGAGTGAGGACACTAGTTCTGAGGGCATGGGGGGGGGGAGCAATGGATTCCCTTAATTTACTTAGATTTCCTCTTACTTCCTGGTTGCCCATAGAGCAGGAAGTGAAGGGAAATCTTCGCAATACTTTAAGTAGATGGGGCAGCAGAAACATATAGCACAGTGAGAAAGGTTTGTGGTCCAGGATGACAAAACAGTCAAAATTGGAAGCGCCCCACAGTTGCGGAATGCCGGCCGCCCGCATACTAGAAGCAGTGCGGCCGCTTTATGAGGGTGCTAGACTGATTTTCCTAACAGTGTATCGCAAGCCAGCGGGGACTCTTTTCGTGCTGCCCCCTGCAAAGTGCTGCCCTAGGCCTGGGCCTTGTTGGCCTAGGCCAGGATACATCTCTGATAAGGGCTTAACTTTTACATGAGAAGTCTGGAAGAAATACAAGGAACTCTTATTGGCTTTAGAGGCAGGATAAAGTTTGCCAAATTGAGGCTTAGGTTTCTCCTTCTGTGGTAGATGAGTAGGGGATCCAAATTGGTTTACTAGTACTGTATGCACTAAGAGACAACCAACGTGTTTTAAGGGACAGAAAACCCTTCCTGTTCATCAGGGCTTCAGCTAACATTAGAAACATGCTCACTATCAGGGAGTCAGTGAGGCAGACGGATTAGCTACAGGAGCTCCACAACGGCGCACGTCTCCTAGGAGTAGGAGCGTGTGTGCTTTAGCTCCAGGCAGGCTTAGGAGGCAGACAGGCAGAGTCCCTCCCAGCCCTGCTAGCCCAGTCCACCCTCCAGTTCCAGCCCTGATCTCTCCTCTCCTCCAGCTCAGCTCCCTGGCTTTATGCAGGTAAGAGCCCTCCTACCAAAGCTGCTGACGGCCGTCCTTTTCAGGATTAAGCCGCAGCAATAAGGATCTTCTTTTCCCCATCTTTTTGTTTCCCTGCACTCCCTCACCTCCATCATCCCCAAGGGCCCCCTTCCTCTATCCTCCGCCCGGAAATTTTCGCCGTTCTGGGGCTCTTTTGAGGGCACCGCGCCAGGCCGCCCTGAATCGCGGGGCCGCGGTCTAGGAAAGACCGCGGCTTCACTTGCGGCCTAACGGCGCGCCGCTCCCCACGCCTCTGTGGTCCTCACTTCAGCCTCCAGGAAACCCCCCTTACCCCAGAAGGACAGTTACCCGGCCCTGTCTCCCACCCTCTCAGCCCCCTGTTTATTTAAAGAAGCACCCTGTCAGCCCTCATCCCACTGCCTGAGCAGGCAGCCATCCCACCAGACCAGCAACAGGGTCCCCCGCTCAGCCCCAGCCCCCCCCCTGTCTCTCCAACGCACAGAAGCTTGATCCAGGGGTTACCCGATCGCCTCTTACAGGGGTCAGGAAGGAATTTTTTCCCTACCGGAGCATATTGGCCGAGCGCCGCCAGGGTTTTTTGCCTTCCTCTGGACCAAGCCAGGAGAGAGGAGTTAGCCAATTCCTCTCCCCACTGCCCCGAAATCCCCCCCCCCCCATGGTGTATTGGCGATCATGGCATGTAGGCAATATTCTGCCGAAACCATTTGGAGTTTGAGGCAATGCGCCGCAATACTGCCAGCCATCACCAAAAAGGCCCTAAGAACTGAGCGACTATTGAGAATCGATCATAGATCGACGGTCAAACATTTCAGCCATTTACCCCAGCTCAAGCACATATCATGTGCTCTGATCAACACAAGATCGGCAGTAAAACACCGACTTGAAATCCGCGACTTCATTCAACAAAATGATCTAGACTGTCTTTTTATTACAGAGAGCTGGCTCACAGCCGACTGTAACACCATTCTAGGAGAACTGGTGCCAGAAAATTACTGTATCATAACGGAAAACAGAATAGGGCAAAGAGGAGGCGGCCTGGCGGTGATCCACAAGACTCATCTTGTGATCACCAAACCAGTCCGCCAAAACCCTCTTCCATTCATGGAAACCCTTACTCTGCAACTGCAAGCAAGTTCAAAGGAGACCATCCACATTCTGCTCTGCTATAGGCCGCCCGGCCCAAAATCGCAGCTGCTATCATCATGGACGGATTTCTTCTCCACTTATACCCTCAACAGCAAACAACTTTTGCTGCTCGGGGATTTCAATCTCTGGGCCAACTCCTCACAAGACCCCATTGCCGACGCCTGTATTGACCACCTCGAAGGATTAGGATTGCAGCAACTAGTATGTGGACCCACACATGCTTCAGGTCACACACTTGATCTTATTTTCAGACAAGCTCTGGAAATAAAAATTTGGGAAAATGAAAAATTGCCATGGACAGACCACCATGCAATTATATTCAGTATTTCCACCATCCCCCCTGCAACAAAAACATCAAATCCAGTGACAACACACTGGACTAGATGTCAGAAGAAGCTCCACTCGGAACTCTTCAAAACCACTTTAACCACTTCCATACCAGGCACTTACGCACCTTCCCGCCCAAGCCAATTTTCAGCTTTCAGCACTTTGAATGACAATTGCGCGGTCATGCTACACTGCACCCAAACAAAATTGGCGTCCTTTTTTCCCCACAAATAGAGCTTTCTTTTGGTGGTATTTGATCACCTCTGCGTTTTTTTTTTTTGTGCAACAACTAAAAATAGAGCGAAGATTTTGAAAAAAAAATAAAGTTTTTATTTTTTTCTGTTAATTTTTTTGTAAATGAGTATGTTTTCTCTTTCAATTATGGGCACTGATATGGTGGCACTGATGGGCACTGATGAGGTGGCACTGATGGGCACCGATGAGGTAGTTCTGATGGGCACCGATTAGGTAGCACTGATGGGCACTGATAGGCGGCGCTGGTATTGGGCACTGATGGGCACTCATGGGCGGCACTGATGGGCACTCATGGGCGGCACTGATGGGCACTCATAGGCAGCACTGGGCACTCATAGGCAGCACAGATGGGCACTCATAGGCGGCACAGGTGGGCACTCATAGGCGGCACAGGTGGGCACTGATAGGCGGCACAGGTGGGCACTGATAGGCGGCACAGGTGGGCACTGATAGGCGGCACAGGTGGGCACTGGTAGGTGGGCACTGGGCATGGATTGGCACTGTGGGGTGGCACTGACAGACACTGGGGTGGCACTGATGATCACTGAGGGGTGGCACTGATGGATCAATGTTGCCAATCAGTGCCCATGTGTGGGCACTGATTGGCATCATTTTTTTTTACTGCCACCCCTTTTTTTTTTTTTCTTTTTTTTTTTTTGTCATTTTTTTTTTTTTTTTTGTTGTCATTTTTTTGTGTCTTTTTTTTATTTTCCTGGTGGTCTAGTGTGGCGATCCGAGGGGGGGCTGCGCTGATAAACAATCAGCGCGAACCCCCCCTGTCAGGAGAGCCGCTGATCGGCTCTCCTGTACTCGCGTCTGTCAGACGCGAGTGAGGAAGAGCCGTCGGCGGCTCTTCCTGTTTACATCGTGATCAGCCGTGATTGGACACGGCTGATCACGTGGTAACGAGGCTCCGCCGGAGACTCGTTACCGAGATCGGAGGTGCAGGGTGTCAGACTGACACCCCGCATCACCGATCGCCGCGCTGCGCGCCCGCACGGGCGCGTGCGGCATGAAATCGTGCTAGACGTTTGAGAACGTCTAGTCACGATTTCATAACCACTTCCCTGCCGTAAATCGGCTATTGGCCGGGCGGGAAGTGGTTAAGGAAAAAAATAGAAACAACTCAGCCGCATCAAACGGCCGTTTAAACATTGGAAGCCATAAACTCGGCCATGCTACAGTCAGCCGACTTGGTAGCGCCGAAACGACGAACCCGCATTCGGAAAAACAACCGCAGCTGGTTTAACAACCAGCTGTCGTTACTGAAGCAAGAACGCAGAAGGGCTGAATCTGCCTGGAAAAGATGTTCTTCAGAGCTAAACCTATCCATCTACAAGGCGACTACAAGAAAATACCACAAAGGAATTTTCCAAGCTAAGAAAAAGTATTTTTCGGAGGCTATCAACGGCGCCCTAAACCGCCCCCGCGAACTCTTCAAGATGGTCACCCAGACCATGAAACCAGGATGCATTGAAGCCCCCAGCTCGGACACACAAGAATTTTGCAATGAACTATCGGATTACTTCATTAATAAAATCGAGGTAATCCGTGAAAGCATTTAGCAAAACAATTCCCCCCTCAGCCCCCCCTGCAGCCTCTCACACAACACCCATAGTAATTCTCCTATATCAGGTAAGTTCGCCCTGGAACCCATCTCCATCGAGACCACTAAGAATGTCATTTGTGCTCTGCGTAATGGCACAGCGCCAAATGACAGTATCCCCACAAAACTGCTGAAGGAATGCGCCTACATCCTGGCTCCTCCCATCACGCAGCTTATCAACCAGTCTTTCTTGGAGGGCATAGTGCCCTCACAGTTGAAAGAGGGTATAATCCAACCCATCATGAAGAAACCCTCCCTGGACCCCAAGGACCCACTCCACCGCCGTCCAATAACAAGCCTCAACGTACTCTCAAAGATAATGGAAAAAGTAGTGGTACAACAGCTGCAACAGCATCTAGATACCTACAAGCTACTTGACCCATTGCAATCAGGCTTCCGTCCCGGACACGGGACGGAAACAGCATTGCTGAAAGTATGGGACGATGTTCTCAAGGCCGCAGACGAAGGAGAATCTTGTCTTCTAGTTCTGTTGGACCTAAGTGCCGCTTTCGACACTGTAGACCACAATCTGTTACTGACTCGGCTTGCTGAAGTAGCCAGAGTCGCAGAAGGCGATTTATCTTGGTTCTCCTCTTTTCTGGAAAACCGATCGCAAACAGTGAAGTTAGGACCTTTTACATCTGAAAAACGCACAGTAACATGCGGAGTCCCTCAAGGATCGCCTGTCACCAGTGCTGTTTAACATATATCTTCGTCCTCTCTTTGAGATTATCAGCATCCAAAAACTGCTCTACCACTCATATGCAGATGACACGCAACTCTATTTCCGCATCTGCATCAGACAGGATCACCACCTCAATCTAGAGACATGCCTCTCTTTGATAGAGGACTGGATGACAAAGAGTTATCTTAAACTCAATGGAGCGAAAACAGAACTTCTCCTGTTTCACGCCAAGCGCAGGAATCAACTTTCAACAGCGTGGACCCCCCCGCCTATTTTGGGCAAGCTCATCACCCCTAGCGCCAAAGTCAAAAGCCTAGGGGTCATTTTTGACTCCTTTATGACAATGAACGCACAAATAGGGTCAGTAGTCAGCGGATCTCACCATCTACTGCGCCTACTACGCAGACTCACTCCGTTCATCCCTAAAGAAGATTTAGCGGTCGTGGTGGGAGCAATTGTTAACTCCAGGCTGGATTATGCAAATGCCCTTTACCTCGGCCTCCCCAAGTACCAAATCGCTCGTCTGCAAGTCGTTCAGAATACGGCCGCCAGACTTGTGACTGGGAAAAAACCCTGGGAATCCATCTCACCATCACTGGGAGCCCTTCATTGGCTGCCAGTCAAAGACAGAATTGCTTTTAAAGCTCTCTGTCTTACGCATAGATGTGTCCATGGGAATGCCCCCCTTTATTTATGCGAAATAATAAAAGCACATAATCCCAATCGCGTTTTGCGATCCACGAATCGGAACCTACTCCAGGTTCCGAAAGCCAACTTCAAGTCCAAAGGAGAAAGGAGATTCGCGATCCAAGGTCCCAGACTATGGAACGCTTTACCAACCAGCATTCGGTTGGAGGAGAACCACCTAGCATTTAGGAAAAAGGTCAAGACTTTTCTCTTTTGATATCAAAGGAGACAGGAACAACAAGCGCCCAGAGGCGATTCAGTTTGCATGTGCCGCGCTATACAAGTTTTCATTCATTCATTCATTCATTCATTCATTCATTCAACATGCATAGACTCAAAAAAGGGCTTTCCTTTGTAAATCTATTGAAAGTGACACTAAACACACAGAGTTTAATTTGCATTATTTCTTCTCTGTATGTGGATGATGGCACTGTAATTATTTTAATAAAAAATGTGAAGTACATTTTCTCCTAATCAATATACAGCTGTCACATGACATCACTCTTTCCCAGCCTGTCTGCAAGGAAACAGAAACAGGAGGAGCCTCTAGTCCTCTGCTACTGGTCACATGTTCAAAATGTAAAAAACAGCATTTGATATACAGAGCAAAACTAAATAATTGATATCAATAAACTGTTTTCAAATATATATTTCTATGACAATTTAAATCAAATCTTTATTATTCTTTGGCAATAGCGTGGGCGAATTTTGGCCAATCACAGGTTGTGTCTCACCCATCCAGCCCGTGTCTTATAATAACAAGGAGGTGAAGCCTCCATCAATCAAAATATAATGTCCCACCCCTATTGTGTTTAGCTTGTTAGTGGGCATGAAGGAGGAGGGAGAGAGTGGGTTGTCATTTACCACTGTGTATAAGCCTACATGTGTGACTCTGTAGTCACATGGACTGCTCAGATGTGCTAGGGAGGAGAAAATACACTGAAAACTGAGCATGTGCACTAGCTGCCAACACTTCTCTGCCAAATCCTCAACTGCAGTGGGGACATGGAATGATATGGGATTAATGACACTTTAACCACTTCAGCCCCAGAAGATTTGGCTGCTCAATAACCAGGCCATTTTTTGTGATATGGCACTGCGTCGCTTTGACTGACAATCGCACGGTCGTGCGATGCTGTACCCAAACAAAATTGACGTCCTTTTTTTCTAACAAATAGAGCTTTATTTTGGTGGCATTTGATCACCTCTGCGATTTTTAGTTTTTTGCACTATAAACAAAAGAAGAGTGACACATTTTGAAAAAAAACAAAAAAACTCTAAATCTTTACATTTTTGCTATAATAAATATCCCATTTTTTTTTCTCTTTCTTAAAAACACATTTTTCCCTCAGTTTAGGCTGATATGTATTCGTCTACATATTTTTGATAAAAAACAAAAAACGCAAGAAGCTTAAATTAATTGGTTTGCGCAAAAGTTATAGCGTCTACAAAATAGGGGGTAGTTTTATGGAATTTTTATTATTATTAATTTTTTTACTAGTATTGGCAGCAATCTGTGATTTTTTTCAGGACTGCGACATTATGGCAGAAAGAACAGCCACTTTTGATAATTTTTTTTTAAGGTATAATTACAGTTATTTAAAAAAGTTAAATAATCTTGAGGCTTTCACACTTGAGACACAGTAGCGGCTGTTTAGAGTCAGTTTGCAGGCACAAAGCGAGCCTGCAAAACGACCCAGTGTGAAAGAGGTCTTAGTGGTGGACACAGCAGCAGATGTGATAGATTTTTTGAGGCAAAGGGGTTGATTTGCTAAAATTGGAGAGTGCAAAATCTGGTGCAACTGTGCATGGTGTCTAATCAGCTTCTGACTTTAGCTTGTTCAATTAAGCTTTGACAAAAAAAAAACAACCTGGAAGCTGATTGGTTTCTATGCAGAGATGCACCAGATTTTGCACTCTATGGGCCAGATTCACATAGAATTAGATTATCGTAGCGTTTCCCAAATACACTATGCCGCCGTATTTTACCTGGCTCTACGTGGAATCCAGGTAGATTTTGTCCAGTAAACGACGGCGGCGTAGTGTATTTCTCCCGGCGCAATCCATCTACGCGATTAGGGGGTGTGAAGCATTTAAAATAGGCGCGTTCCCGCGGCGATCGAACTGCGCATGCTCCGTTCCCAAATTTCCCGCCGTGCATTGCGCGAAATCACGTCGTTACGTCGTAGTAGCGTCGTTTACGTACATTCCTATTCCCGAACGAGTTACGTTAAAAAAAATTTTTGTTTTTAAATTCGACGTGGGAACGACGGCCATACTTAACATGGGTTACGCACTGTTAGACCAGCAAAAAGCTGCTCTAACATTACGTAGCCAAAAAATGACGTATTCGATTGCGAAGGACACTCGTACCTTCGTGGATCGCGGTAAAAACTCATTTGCATACCCCGACGGTGAAAACGACGCGGACTCCACCCAGCGGCCACAAAAATATCGCAACGTAGATCCGAAGGCTTACGAAGACGTAAGCCTCTCGGATCGAAGCCCGAAGCCGCCGTATCATGGTTTGAGGATTCAAACTAGTGATACGGCGCGCAGAATTTGAAATTACTCATGTCTAACACCAGTTAGACAGGCGTAATCGCTCTCTGAATCTGGGCCTATAGTTTTAGTAAATCAATCCCATAGTGTTAATGGACAGAACTGGCTCTTTAGCACACTATTACCTGAAAATGGTGTAGCGCAACTCTCCTAAAAATGACCCTATATCAATAATATACAAAAGCATCCATAGTATGTAAACAAAAACCAATGTGCGTACAAGAAATTATTATGCATACAAAAACTTGCTTTTCTCTATATACCATACACAATGCCTCCAAAAATATAAAAATATAGTCCAATAAGGCGCCTTTCACACAGAGGCCGGGCGGCTGTCCTGCCACAGTTAAAAGCATGTTTCTTTCTTTTGAAAATCAAGAATTCAGGCACAGCGATCGGCTGCATTTGTACACTGCGATTAGCTGCGTTTATATGCAGCTACGTTTAGCTGCGGTTGGCCATTATTTTTATCCTCATAGCAACCGTTTTTATTTTGATGTGCTTTCTGTTGTTTTTTCTTTTGTTTACGCTGCCATCCGCAGCTGAACAGCAATTCTGTGTGTAGATGTCCGCATTCAGATCAGCCTCCTGGTTCCAGCATCCAGGACAGCAACCTGATCTCTCTTTGGTACTGCACAGCTTGACACAGCCTGGCTTGGCACAACACAGCTCTCTTGCTCCTACTTGGTTGGTGCGCTTCCCCCAACTGCTCAGCTCCTTCCTGTGCTTTTGCTTTTATCTGGTCCCTCCTGCTCCCAGGTGCATATGGGCCTTGTAGTTGTGGCCCATGGATTGCTACTATAGTTGTAATCATTCTTCATGTCTACATCTCCCATCGTCTAAAAGCTAACAGAGTAGAAGATAATCAGATTGGGGAAAGGAGTTCCATAGGATGAAAGAGGTTCTGGAAAAGTCCTGGTGGTGAGCATGGGAGGAGGTGACAAGGGAGCTAGAGAGCAGGAGGTCTTGGGAGCAACGAAGATAATTATTAGGTTGGTTATCCCCATGCACTCCTAACTGTTTCACTTTTCGTCATATAGCTGTCTACAGTTCTGACTGAACTTAAACTACAGGCAGCATTCTGTTCGGAGGAGTGACTAAGGAACACTCCTAGATAAATCCTGTTACATCTAATTTAGCAAGGAAGGTTGTTAAAGATTACAGTTCTAAAGAACATATGTTCAGCATGTCCATTTGGAATTTAGAAGTTTTTTCCTCTATACTGTAGCTTATAATGTGAAGCAATATATTCTGCAACTATTGAAATGTGTAGTTGACATGGTAGTTTGTTTAATTTTCAAAGCAATGTATGATCTTAGTGGATCTTTAATTTGTGCGTTATTGGTAAGCTGCAAGCTTTGCAAAATAAAATGTAAAACAACCACCTTGATGATGTCATATTGGAACAAGCAATGTGTTTTTGGAATCTCTTTAAAGTTTTGAGCTACTTACCCACATAAGCTAAAATGTTTGTGTTAAGAAATACGATTCTACACTAGCTCTCAGAATTGTTGAATATGGGCGAGATGACAAGATAAATTAGAAATGCAAACAACACAAAGCTAGTCATTGGTCTACTTTTTTGAAAAAGCAAAGGAAGGAAAGAAAGAATAGGAACATATTTAAGCGGAACATTACTCTCAATCAACATTGAATATTTTAAAATCATTATGCTCCTAGCTTTAGTAGATAGATAGGATATTATAATATATTTACTTAATTTTTTTTTACTACTAATGGCGGCGATCAGCGATTTTTTTCGTGACTGCGACATTATGGCGGACACTTAGGACAATTTTGACACATTTTTGGGACCATTGTCATTTTCACAGCAAAAAATGCATTTACAATGCATTGTTTACTGTGAAAATGCCAATTGCAGTGGGAGTTAACCACAAGGGGGCACTGAAGGGGTTATGTATGACCTCATCTGTGTTTCTAACTGTAGGGGGTTGTGGCTGTAGGTGTGATGTCATCGATTGTGTATCCCTATTAAAGGGATTACATGATCGATCACAGCGCCACAGTGAAGAACTAGGAAGCTGTGTTTACACACAGCTCTCCCCGTTCATTAGCTCCGGGGTCCCATTGTGGGACTCCAATGGCGATCGGGTCCACGAGTCCCGAAGTCCCGGTCGCGGAGCTTCCGCGACCCACGGTTGGGCACTAACAGAGGACATACCTGTACGTGCATGTGCCCAACCGTGCCATTCTGCCGACGTAAATGTGCAGGAGGCAGTCCTTAAGCGGTTAATGAGTAGGGCCCTCTGATTCCTTCTGTATTGAATTGTATTGTAACTGTACTGTCTGCTCTCATGTTGTAAAGTGCTACACAAACTGTTGGCGCTATATATATCTTGTATACGGTAATAATAAAAAGCAAGGAGACATGAATAGATGGGTAAGTTTGCTTTAAATATAAAAAATGAATAACTTGTGCCACAGCACGCGTGTACCCCTGCATGGCTGCATTGGCAGCTTAGTGGAGAGAGGTAAAAATGTGGCTCAACCACCTGTTTTTATGTCCTCGCCCCAGTAATTAAATTACACCTCCGTAGCAAAGAATCTAGTTATAGGCAGGAACAATGGATTTCAAGCTAGAGTATATCGTATAAGCTACAGTGGGGATCGAAAGTTTGGGCACCCCAGGTAAAAATTTGTATTAATGTGCATAACGAAGCCAAGGAAAGATGGAAAAATCTCCAAGAGGCATCAAATTACAGATTAGACATTCTTATAATATGTCAAAAAAAGTTAGATTTCCATCATTTACACTTTCAAAATTACAGAAAACAAAAAAATAGCGTCTGCAAAAGTTTGGGCACCCTGCAGAATTTATAGCATGCACTGCCCCCTTTGCAAAGCTGAGACCTGCCAGTGTCATGGATTGTTCTCAATCTGGGAAGACCAGGTGATGTCGATCTCAAAGGTTTTAAATGCCCAGACTCATCTGACCTTGCCCCAACAATCAGCACCATGGGTTCTTCTAAGCAGTTGTCTAGAAAACTGAAACTGAAAATAGTTGACGCTCACAAAGCTGGAGAAGGCTATAAGGCTGCGTACACACGATCAGTCCATCCGATGAGAATGGTCCAAAGGACCTTTTTCATCGGTTAACTGATGAAGCTGACTGATGGTCTGATGTGCCTACACACAATCAGTTAAAAAAAAACGATCGTATCAGAACGCGGTGACGTAAAACACAATGACGTGCTGAAAAAAATGAAGTTCAATGCTTCCAAGCATGCGTCGACTTGATTCTGAGCATGTGTGGATTTTTAACCGATGGTCGTGTGTACTAACGATCGGTTAGGCGTCCATCGGTTAAATTTTAAAGCAAGTTCTCTTTTTTTTAACCAAAGGATAACTGACTGATGGGGCCCACACACGATCGTTTTGGACCGATTGTGTGTATGTGGCCTAAGAAGATAGCAAAGCGTTTTCAGATGTGAATATCCTCTGTTCGGAATGTAATTAAGAAATGGCAGTCATCAGGAACAGTGGAAGTTAAAGCAAGATCTGTAAGACCAAGAAAAATTTCAGACAGAACAGCTCGCAGGATTGTGAGAAAAGCAATTCAAAACCCATGTTTGACTGCATGATCCCTTCAGAAAGATCTGGCAGACACTGGAGTTGTGGTACACTATTCCACTATAAATTGATACTTGTACAAATATGGTCTTCATGGAAGAGTCATCAGAAGAAAAGCTCTTCTACGTCCTTACCACAAAAATCAGCGTTTGAACTTTGCAAATTAGCATATAAACAAGCCTGATGCATTTCTGTGGACCGATGAGATTAAAATAGAACTATTTGGCCAGAATGAGCAAAAGTACGTTTGGAGAAAAAAGGGCACAGAATTTTATAAAAAGAACCTCTGTCCAACTGTTAAGCATAGGGGTGGATCAATCGTGCTTTGGTGTTGTATTGCAGCCAGTGGCACAGGGAACATTTTACGAGTAGAAGGAAAAATGGATTCAATAAAATTTCAGCTAATTTTGGATGGTAACTTGATGCCATCTGTGGAAAATCTGAAGTTAAAGAGAGGATGGCTTCTACAAATGGATAATGATCCTAAACACACCTCAAAATCCACGGGGGATTACATCAAGAGGCGTAAACTGAAGGTTTTGCCATGGCCTTCACAACCTCCTGACCTCAACATAATTGAAAATCTATGGATAGACCTTAAAAGAGCAGTGCATGACAGACAGCCCAGAAATCTCAAAGAACTGGAAGACTTTTGTAAGGAAGAATGGGCAAAGATACCTTAAAAAAGAATTGAAAGACTCTTGGCTGGCTACAAAAAGCATTTACAAGCTGTAATACTTGATATTAACTCAACAGGGTGCCCAAACTTTTGCAGACGCCATTTTTTTTGTTTTCTGTGATTTTGAAAGTGTAAATGATGGAAATAAAATCTAACTTTTTTTTTGACATATTATAAGAATGTCTAATCTGTAATTTGATGCCTTTTGGAGATTTTTTCCATCTTTCCTTGGCTTCGTTATGCACATTAATACAAATTTTTACCTGGGGTGCCCAAACTGTCGATCCCCACTGTATAGTTACATGCTCAGATGCAAGTATATTTTGTCACACTCTTAATCTGTCTTTTACAGTATTTTTTTTAATACATTCTCTTGCTTTATAAAGACCCCTAGTGTGTTTGATCTTTTAAAAACACATTCCTGCTATCTGAAAATGTTATACATGTATATTAAAATGTATATAGCACCACATTTTATCAGGGGGCTATATAAACACAAGGGACAAAATGGTTCTTTATTCAGGAATTAACAGAAAGTCCTGCAGTGAATAACTAAAAGTAAATTAGAACCACGTGGATCCCCTTTCTTGGTTCTTTTTCCCAAAGAGCATCCATTTCACTTTAATCCAGAATTGAGCCTTTCTTTTCCTCTAGATTTTTGTGATTATAAAACTAACATATTCCGGAAAGCGGTAACATAAATCTCCTCACATCTGTATTGTGGGAACAGACGTTTGTTGACCTACTGAATCTTGTTAATACGTTTCTCTGCCACCAGAGGCCTCTAAGGAGATTTATCAAGTGGCCATTGTCTGTAGCATCCTTTGCAATGATGTCATTGGTTGGTATAACCAATATAACAGGTACCTATGGTGTCTGGCATTTGATATTTCGATAACCCTCTTTTTCTCTTATTTGGACATGCAGTGTTTGTTCCCACATAGAATTGCAATCCGATATTGTTAGTATTTGCAGGACAGGGTGGTCCGTCTAATAGGGTATTGGGGACTAGTGTGATTTTCTAATCAACTTCAATAAAAACTGAACCTCAACTTAAATAATATTAATTAAGACAGAAGGGTTAATTTCAGCCTACACAGTTTGTCAATTTACTCTTCAATATTTGACCAAACTGGCATGAAAACCAATACTTTAGCCTCGCTTAACCAGCTGAGATATTTATACCACTGCCTTCATTTAGACCAGGGGTGTCAAACTCAATTTCACCGTGGGCTGCATCAGTATTATGATTCTCCTCCAAAGAGCCGGTTGTATCTGTAAGATTAGATGTCCAGCGCATCCTCTCCCTTTACATTAGATGTCAAGAGCCACCCCACCATCAGAAGTTGAGTCCCTTACATAACAGTGCACCCCCTTTCCTTATGCTGCTGCTAGGAAGAAGCTGGATGCATTGCTTGAAAGCAGAAAATAAGGGTCTGGAGGAGGACCAGGGGAGGGCTGGAGAGGCGCGAGGGCTGAATTTGGTGCGCGAGCCTTGTGTTTGATACCTGTGATTTAGACACTGTCTGCCATACTTAAGTTTTCAGCTCACACTAGGTATCTATAAATAAAGACATTGCACCCCAAGTTAACACTTAAATATACAAAAATACTGAGATAAGAAATGTACGTATAACATACTAGCCTGCTACAACATGGATTGTGAATTATAAGTAAACACTCTCAAAAATATTGGTATTAACTGCTTCTAGTTCGGGCCTTTTCTGGCACTTTTTGTTCAAATGGAACAATCAGTATTTTTTGCTTGAAAATTACTAAGAACCCCCAAACATTTTTTTTAAAGCAGAAGCCCTAGAGAATAAACTGGTGGGTTTTGCAATTTTTTTTTTGTCACATGGTATTTGCGCAACCATTTTTCAAAAAAATTTTTGGGAAAAAAATACACTTTTTTTTAACTTAAAAAAACCCCCACAATACATAACCCAATTTTTTGTAAAATATAAAACATGAAGTTAATGAATGAGTGAGTAAAAAACGTATAGAGCGCAACACATGCGAACTGAATTGCCTCTGGGCGCTGTTTCCATTCCTTGGATAAAGGAAGGCTTTGCCTCAGAAGAGATGAGTTTTAATCATTCTCCTGGGAACTCTCTAATCCCATCGAATGATCCTTTCCGTTGCTAACACGGAGATACAGCTGTGTGTCGTCTGCGTAGGAATGGTAAAGTAGCTTCTTGTTGCTGATGATCTCAAAGAGGGGACGGAGGTAAATGTTGAATAGTACCGGTGACAAGGGGGATCCCTGAGGGACTCCGCATGATACCGTACGCATTTCTGACGTGAAAAATCCCAATTTCACTGTTTGTGATCTGTTTTCCAAGAAGGAGGAGAACCAAGGTAGATCCGCTTCCGTGACTTTGGCCACTTCAGCTAGCCTAGCCAATAGTAGTCTGTGGTCTACCGTGTCAAAGGCAGCAACTTAGGTCCAACAGGATCAGGAGAGAAGGTTCTCCTTCATCTGCGGCCTCTAGGACGTCATCCCATATTTTTACCAGAGCAGTTTCGTTTCCGTGCCCGGGCCGGAAGCCTGATTGAAACATATCAAGTCATTTTTGGGTTTCTAAATGATGTTGTAACTGTTGTACAACTTCTTTCTTCATTATTTTGGAGAAAACATTTAGACCCGTTATGGGTCTCCTATTGTTTGGGTCTTTCGGGTCCAGGGTGGGTTTTTTCAGGATAGGTTTTATGGTACCTTGTTTCAACAAGGCAGGCACCATGCCCTCCTTGAATGATTGATTTATAAGCTGCGTGATAGCTGGTGCCAGTATATCGGCACATTCTTTCAGCAGTTTAGTGGAAATGATGTCATTGGGTGCTGTGCTGTTGCGCAGAGTCCCAATGATATTTTTAGTGGCAGCGATGGAGATCGGTTTTAAGGTGAATTTCTGTGCTTGAGGCGGGTGTAAACTGGCATCAGGGTTGGGATTCATGCAGATTCCATTATGCTCAATGCTTAGTCGGATTCTTTCGATTTTATTAATGAAATAATCCGATAGTTTGTTGCAAAATTCTTGTGAATCAGCATTGGGGGGCTCTAGGCAGGCTGGATTCATCGATTGCGAAACCAGCTTGAAGAGTTCGCGAGGGCGGTTTATGGCCTTGGTGATGATGTTGGTAAAATGATTTTTTTTCGCCATAAAGATTTCCTTATGATATTTCTTTGTTATTGTCTTATAAATAGTGAGGTTTCTATCTGATGAGCTCCTTTTTCATGCAGCTTCTGCTCTTCTACGCTCTTGCTTTAACAATGTCAGCTGGTCGTTAAACCAGCCGGCGTTGTTTTTCCCGAATGCAAGTTTTGCGTTTTGGTGCCACCCAGTCAGCGGACTGAAGTAGCACCTTGTTGATGGCGTCTAGTGTTTCTACTGCTGTTTGTTTATGCTGTATTGGGGAATTTTTTTTTCCTACGGTGGTTTTGAAGAGTTCCGAGTGGAGCTTCTTCTGAGACCTAGTCCAGTGAATTATCACCGGTTTTCTTGTTTTATTTGGCCTGAGGTGACTGACAAGTTTAAATTTAATGGCATGATGATCGGTCCATGGTAGTGGCTCATTTTGCCCGATCTCAATTTCCAAATCCTGTTTGAAAATGAGATCGAGGGTATGGCCTGAGACATGAGTGGGGCCTCGTATTAATTGCTGCAGACCTAATCCTTCTAGATGGTCAATGCAGGCATCAGCGACGGGGTCCAACGATGAGTTGGCCCAGAGGTTGAAATCCCCCAGCACCAAAAGGTGTTTGATGCTTAGGGTGTAAGAGGAAATAAATTCTGTTAATGACGTGACAAGGTCAGTTTTTGGGCCAGGGGGTCTATAGCACAGTAACATATGGACCGTGTCTTGGGGGTTTGTTTGCAGCTGTAGAGTGAGGGTTTCCATGAATGGAAGCGAGTATTGGAGGACTGGTTTGGTGATCGAGAGGTGAATCTTGTGGATCACCGCCAGACCTCCCCCTCTTTGCCCCACTCGGTTCTGCATTTGTATGCGATAATTTGCAGGCACCAATTCTTCCAGAATGGTGTTGCAGTCGCCTGTGAGCCAGCTTTCTGTGATAAAGAAGCAGTCTATATCATGTAAAAGGATGAAATCATGGATTTCTTGCCGGTGTTTTACTGCTGATCTAGTGTTGACCAGAGCGCAGGAAATGGGTTTGGGCTGGTGCTATCTAATGCGATCTTTTCCTGTTAATCGTCTATTGATTCTTAACAGTTGTTCGCTTTTTAGCGCATTTTCGGTGACCGTTGGGAGTATTGAGGCAAATGTTTTTAATTCCCAGATGGTTTCTGCTGAGTATTTCAGATAACCCATAGTTGCAGAAAAAAGACAGGAACGTATTGATAATTAAAAGGGGGGGGGGGGTTAGGCAATGCTGGGGAGGAGGAAATAGTGAAGCGAACTTGTCACTACTCTATGTCCTCCTTTTTTGCAGTTTGGTCCAGAGGAAGGCGAAAAACCCCAGGCGTGCTATGCCAATCTGCCTTACCTGGGGAAAAAATTCCTTCCTGATCCCAATAGGCGATCGGTCATAACCCTGGATCAATATTATGCAAAAGGAAGGTGTAGCTTTCAGATTGGGAAAAAAGGCCTATGCCAGGGAGGGTGAGGGGGGGTGTGGGTGGTGGATTATGATGCTATGGGTGTACCAAGATTGCCGCCGACCGGGACTAGGCCCGAGCCGGGGGCTAAAGTACAGGAGGGGGCCACGGGGGGAGATAAAGGGGCCTGTAGGGGTTACAGCGTGGGGGGGGGGGGTCCTCGGGGGGGCCCAAAGATGGGAGGTGATTCTAATTATGCTAGTCTTCGGCGTGCGAGGAAGGGCGTCCTGCTAGGCCGCGGGTGAAGCCGTGGACTTTAATGGGATGCCCTCCCACAGTTGTGGCCGGGATCCGAGGAGCTATCTTAGAGCCCCGAGGGTTGCGGTGGTAAAGTGGAGAGGGGGGGGTCTCGGAGGGGTGAGGAGAGCGGCGGGATGGAGTGTGGGATGCCGGGGGAGGTGATCGTCCGCTCCCTGGGACTTGGAGAACCACGGCTATCCTGAGAAGGATGGCCGTATCCAGTCCCAGGGGGTTACCAGGCTAAGTCGGTGCGGGCTTACCTTTGGAGTGAAGAGTGTCAGGGGGGAGAGGAGGGTTGCTGCTCCCGGGTGCACTGCTGCTGTGAGGCTGGGCTGGGCTGAGCTGGGACAGAGGGCTGGACCTGCCTGCCAGCCTAGAGCCAGCTACACGGCCTACTGCTAGGGAGTCGTGCGCCGTGAGTGCTCCTGCTGCTAATCCACCTGTTAAGCCAAGTAAATAGATGTGAAACATGTCACGCTCTAAAATTGTGCACGCCTGTGCAACGGTGACAAACGTCATACATTTTTCTATCCCTGGCGATGCTTTAAAAGCCTTTACAGGTTACCACTTTAGATTTACAGGGGAGGTCTGGTTCTAGAACTACTGCCCATGATCTGACGTTCACGATGTAAACATTCTTGTGACAGCAATAGGCGTGTGACAGGTCCTCTTCATGGAGAGATATGGGGTCTATACGACCACAAATCCCTCCTCTGCACCTAAAAGCATTCAAAACACCAAGATCAGTTGCAGGCATCATTCCGGTATAACCACCGAAAATGGTCGCTGGACGGGAAGTGGTTAATGTTATGTGTATAAATTAAAACTGCACACAAATTACATAACTATTGAATTTATACTAATGGAAACTGGATCCAGTATTCTATACACAATTCCATGTTGAATTACTTGATCGCCAAAGAGGTGAATTATCCCTGCAAGGACTGGCACATCAGGAGCAACTTGTTTGCCACTAGGCATGAACCCTGAAGATTTATATTATATAATCAAAAAACAGTTAAGCCATTCATTTTTTTTGTTCAGAACTAAAATTAATGAATTGATAACATATATATATATTTTGTTTAAGTCATCATTCTACAAACAAGAACATGAGAAAATGTCTAAAGCTAAAATCTGCCCAAATTTAGCACAAACACACCCCAACTTAAATGTCGACCTAGTTCTTCCTGAAGAGTTAAGACAAGTTGCTGTAAATCAGAAAAAGAATCACCAATGGTCACATAACTGATTACTTTTTTAGTTAAAAAAAAACCAATATGAATACTATATAAAAGTATAAAAAGGCAAAAAAACACATGAAAACTTAAAGCACAAATATCTGCCCTATTATATAACATTTATGAATGAGTCAATACATTTAAAAAACATTAGATTAAACAAATGAACAAACCCTTGTACTACACACATTACTGTTATGTAGCCTTAAAAAAATTTCTAGCAAAAAGAAAGGAATGATTTTTTGGCTGATGTTTTAAACATGTAAATTGTTTCTTATCATTCAAGAAAGTCAGTCATAGCTCCCGGAGGTTTTGTGTGCTCACAGATGTGATTGCTCCCTATTGGACCATTGCCCATATCTCTCTTCCTCTGTCCTGGTGTCAAGCTTTTGTTTTATGCAAAATTCTAACAACATTATCAGATTTCAAAAGTTGAATTTCCTTTAAAGTTGGGGGCCACATTAAAGGAAAGTAATGGAATATAGTGTCATATCACACAGGGAAGAAAAAAAAAATTCTTGGCAGAACGATATGCACAGTATCTAAAATGTGAACTGAACTCACTTATTAACCACTTCAGCCCCAGAAGAATTTACGCCCTTCCTGAGCAGAGGATTTTTTTTTGCGATTCGGCAGTACGTTGCTTTAGCTGACAATTGCGCGGTTGTGCGACGTTGTACCCAAACAAAATTGACGTCCTTTTTTCCCCACAAATAGAGCTTTCTTTTGGTGGTATTTGATCACTTCTGCAGTTTTTATTTTTTGCTATAAACAAAATGGGAGCGACAATTTTGAAAAAAAAATAATATTTTCAACTTTTTGTTGTAATAAATATTCCCAAAAATATATATAAAATATTTTTTCTCAGTTTAGGCCGACATGTATTCTTCTACATATTTTTGGTAAAACAAATCACAATAAGCATATATGGATTGGTCTGTTCAAATTTTATAGCGTTTACAAAATAGGGAATAGATTTATGGCACTTTTATAAATAAAGGGATATCCCTGCGCTTAGGACTAAAGGTGGGTAAAATGAGACTGCAGCCCCCCCTAATAGATGCCCCCTAGGGGGTACTAAGAAAGGTAATGGTGTAATGTGGGGGTGATGGCGCTGTCTAAAATACTCCTAAAATGTATAGGAGTGGTGGTGCGGTTCTAATGCACCTGTCGTAATCCCAAGCTGGGAAAGGCAGTGTATTAACAAGGGGCTGTAGCAGCAGGTTGTCTGTGGGCCAGTCTAACAAGGACAGTGTGTGTATAAAATGCACAAGGTGGGCGACCTCTAGTTAAGAAAAATGTGTCATAAATTATAAAGACATCCAATGTCTGTGAACACCGTGTATATAAAAAAAAGGACGTGCGCAAGCTTATGTGCCAGAAAGTGGTTCAATAATGGTATAAGTGCTATATGTCACTGTGATTGGTGTGAAGACCAAAAAAGTGTGCAATGCTAAGACCTCCTAATGGAGACCTATGGTGGAGGTGTATGTGGTCAAATGTAAACAATATCAATGGCGTGTACACATATATATCTGACCACTATAACCAAACATTAATGACGTCACGTGTGTATATATACATAGAAAGTCATTCAATCCTAAAAAAGAAGAAAATTGTGTCTAACATAAACCGACAATGTACGAACATAATATGTATAAGGAATATATGGGGTGAGTGGGGACCCTGGTGGGGGAGCACCGGCACCACAGCGGAAGCACCTACTGCATTAATCAATCACCTAGTCACTATGGACTGTCACACATAGAAGCAATTTTTTATTTCTTATTTCTGGACTTTATATATGGTTCTCACCACAGTGTATATATATTCCTTATACATATTCTGTTCGTACATTGTTGGTTCACTAGGCAGCAAATTCAATTCATTTGCCTGCCCGTGCCATTCTGCGGACGTATATCAGTGTGCGACAGTTGGGAAGCGGTTAAAATGGACCCGTTATTATTCATCATTAATACAAAAGAAATACAATTCCAAATGTACCCCTGTTTTCCACATATACAAAATATGCTTTTTTTTATGGCAGTGAGGTGTCTGCCCACTAATGTCATTCTTTTGAAACACTGTAGGTAGATATTACCTCCTTCAGTTGTCGTACATCAAACCTACACCTGGAGCATTACATACTTATAAATGTCTATTGAAATATCTAAAATAAATTGTCTGTAAAGACTACACTCCTCTCTGGCTGCAATGGGTATCTACCAAATCAATGGACGATTGCAATAAAAATCAACACCTAGGAACATTAGTTGTAAACCTATGAAAATAAAAATGAACAATGCATATATTTGTATAATGTGTACTTGCCTCTATCCAAAGAGTGTGGTTTCTAGTTTTTCTCTCCTTTCTGCACTATCTGCGGTTTTTATTTTTTTCGCTTTATACAAAAAACTGACAATTTGGAAAAAATATATATATATTTTTTACTTTTTGCAATAATAAATATAAAAAAAAAAATAATAAAAAAAAAATAATAAAAAAAAAAATGTCTTCATTAGTTTAGGCCACTATGTATTCTTCCACATATTTGAATAAGCGTATATTGATTGGTTTACACAAAAGTTATAACATCTAAAAAATAGAGGATAGATTTAGGATATTTTTATTTAATTATATATTTACTAGTAATTGGCAGCAATCAGTGATTTTTAGCGGAGCTGCGACATTGCGATGGACAGATCGGACACCTAACTGCCATTTTTGACACTTTTTTGGGAACCATTGACATTATTACAGTAATCAGTGCTAAAAATATGCACTGTTATTGTACTAATTACACTAGCAGGGAAGAAGTTAACACTAGGGGCGATCAAGGGGTTGAATGTGTTCCCTCTGTGTGTTTACAAACTGTATGGGGGACTGTGGAACTATGTGACTGGGGAAATACACAGATCCTGTCTTCCTGCATGATCTGTGTGATCTCCCCTGTCAGAACAGAAATTTGCCTTATTTACACTGGCAGATCTCTGTTCTGTCACTGCAGGGAACAATGGCCAGTGTCCTATAGATATAGAGACTGTCCCACCCGTCGATTGGCCAGTGGGCGTGTGCGTGCCGCCGGAGTACAAATCGATGTGTACGAGCCGACAGGCCTGTCACAATAAGGCAAGCAAACCAAGCAATTGCTTGGGGCCCAAATCTGGCCTGGGGCCCCAAGCAGGGCTCTTGCTGCTCTTACTATAAATGCTGCAGCCTCAGGCGGCTGCAGCACTGCTGCCTCTCTCGTCACTTCTTGCCCTTCCCTGTAGCATGGCCGAGCTCCTCTTCCTTCCTCATGTCAGTCCGGCCGGGTACCACACGGTACAGGAGATTCAATTTCCTGTTCCCAGCCGGAATGACAGGAAGTGCACACTGAGTGCTCACTTCCTGTCAGTCCTGCCGGGAACAGGAAACAGAATCTCCTGCCGCGCGGTACGGTGGGGGGGGTGGGGGTAAAAAGAACATGGGGGGTAAAAAAAAAATTTCAATTGTTAAAAATGTTATGCACAGTATATGCAACAGCAGTATTTGCACTGTAAACCTTTTTAATTAATATAAAGTGTGGGTGAATTTAAACTTTATTGCTATGCTATGGTTCCTGTAGGCTTTGCGTGCATGCGCGGTGGGGGGGGGGGGGTTTGGGGTTGGGGGTCTCCATGTGTATTTTGCTTGGGGCCCCCAAACTCCTTTAAACGGCCCTGCGAGCCGACATACAATGACGGTCGATTCGCTGGAACCAGCCACATTGCCGCAGTACAACTATGACGGCTGGTCCTTAAGTGGTTAAATCAGGTTCTATTTAAAAAATTTGATCAAGGATGTAACATTTCTGCACTTGTGCAGCATCCGTTTAATTGCTTTTCCAGTTGGTTTGTTACTAGTAAAGGAACACACAAGGACTTCACACCCTACAAAAGATCTATTTTGCACAGAAAGGACTTTCCCAGACTTTTCAAGTTGTGGGTCTGTACAACTTGCCAAAATCAAGCAATATGTAACATACAATTCAACAAATGTATTCATTCCAGAGAAACTATGAAAGTTTGCTCCACTAAAAAAAAGCAAATGACAAATTTGTTTTAAATATTTGTAGCAAATACCACATGGCTGTTTCCACGTCAAACGCCCTCACTTGTCACTCTTCTGTGGTAATAAATAACTACAATTAGAATTAATGCTAATATTGGCCACTGGGTACAAATCATGTGAGGTAATGGCGTTTATGAGGAGACTTCTTGTGTGAATGATCTATGAACTTTTACCAACATGTACATTATAGCCTGGTAAGGACGTTGACACATCTTACCTCATATAATTTCCGATATAAAGAATTCTCTTGAACACAGTATCTGTCCTCAGCCTGTAAATTCTAATGAAATATGGAAAATTAACTGGCAATCAATTAAATACATCTAATATTCCAACTAACTATGGTAAGGATCATATAGGACAAATATTTCTTATGGATTGTATGAGTCCATATTATTTCTACCATAGCTAATTGTAAAGCCCATTTCCAGCCAAAACATTTTACTTTGCATTGGACAGTGTAGGGTAGAATATTAACCACTGTCATTTTTTCCCTTGATTTCCTCTTAAGACAGAGAGTAATTAAACATTTCTATAGTAAGGACACAGACAAAAGCATTTTAAGAATGCTCTATTGCTATCCATGCCACTTGGGGGTTATTTACGAAAACTGCATGGTGAAAAATCAGGTGCAGCTCTGCATCGAAACCAGCTCCCAGGTTTTATTGTCAAGCTTACAATAATTGTAATTGATCACAGTGTAAAACAACCCATTCCGCTTAAAAAATAAATTAAGGGGGAATTTTTTTTGTATAAATATATATATATTTTTTTTATAAATACCCTTTTCCCTTTTTTATAGGTGGTCACATACATTCTGATCTCAGCTGCATAAGAGCTGGGGGGAGGATCAACAACAGTACACTGAGCTTCCCAGTGACAGGCTGTGCAGAGGGGGTGGGGGAGGGTGTGCTAGGACAAGTCTGATCATTAGAAGACAGCAGCCTGAGTTCCCAACATAGCTAGAGAACTGATAATGATGTATTCTCCTGCTTAGTGTGGTCAGTATTTAAAAGGAAAGCAGAGGAACTAGCAGGAACGCCAGGGATTTTGCATAATGGAGGCAATAACAAGAGAACAGGATATTTTCTCATACAAGTACATGGTACAGCAGGCACATATCTTCTTCTTTTTTTTTTTACCACTTCAGACTACACCAACCAACACGAGACTTGCTCACATTTTATTTGCTTATAACGTCTCTGCTAAGGTTTTGCATCATTTGTGGTTTCCCTTTTTTTTTATTCCCCTTTTGATTATTTGTTTCTTTTTGTTTCTTTTTGTCTCTCTCTTTTCCTTTTTTTTAATATTATTTTCATGGAGAACGTCTTGTTATTTACACTTATCACTTTTAAAACTTACATATATATATGAAAGCCATCAATCCCAGCATCCTCCCTCCCGCCCTTCTCCCCCCTGCCTACTCCAAAACCACCAGGCCCTTTTATTTTCCAATCTCAATTCTATCTTGTTTCTTATGCTCACATCATATCTGCAAATTTCAATGTCTGCTTAAATTCTATCCAATGTATCCAGTTCTCATCGTATTCTTCTAGCCCCTCTGTATCAGGCACATATCAGGAACATGAAATGTTGGGGTAACAAATCCTTTAATTTAACAAGCTAAAGTTACTAGCTGATTGGATACCATGCATAGCTGCACCAGATTCTGAGTGCTCAAGTTTTATTAAATTGCCCTCCCCATTGACATTGGTAAATTATTTGTGGTAGGTTGGCATGATGTATTTTCTGATAAAAACTTGGTTGAACATGGCCAGCATAACAGTCAGACATAAAAGGTAATTTTACATAAGGAGCAAATATTATAGCTGTCCATAAGTAACCAATTGATACTATTTTAAAGGTCATCTCCAGACAAAACTTTGTGTTAAAACATGTACCTGATAGGAGACTGAGTTGATGAGGTTGGCCTCTCTTATATCTCCTCTCCTGGCTCCACTGAGGATTAGACAGAGGAAACCGAAGGACAAGAGGGACACAAGTGCCTGATGTGGAAGATCCCGGACTGGCAACTGGCGATTGCGGACTCTTGCGTGCATCTGTTAGCTGTTCTATAGGAAACTCTATGCGCTTGCGCACATTTACGTGCCAGGCGTCTCACAGGGATTCCCTGACACTACTGTGTAAAGGTTTTATGAACAGTATAGTTTGTGATATATTGATCTAAAATTACTAGACACTATGGGGCAGATTCACGTAGATCGGCGCATTATCATTCCGGCGTAGCGCACCACTTTTCCGTTAGACTTGCGCAATCTAGCCGCGTAATCCGGCGATTCACGTAGCTTTTACGCAAGAGCTTGCGCAAACGTAAGGTTTTTTCCGTAGGCGTAAGGAGGAGTAATACAAATTGGGAGGGACGTGGGCGTGTTACATTGAAATGAGCCGTGACCCCATGCAAATGAAGGGCCGGCCGACTCGCGCATGCGCGCGTGAAGGAAACCATGTCAGCTCCGTTGTGCGCATGCTCACAACTCGGGAGCGGCGCAATCATTGAAATTGGAAATGGACTAGGGCAATGTTGTGAACTACGCAGACAGCATAAATAGACACACACAAACGCCCTTCCATTGCAAAAGTACATCCCTTTGTGTCCCTTCCCATTGAATCAAGTGCTTTTGCTCTGTTGTTCGTTAGAGTGTGTTTTGTAGTTGTCAGATTAGTGTTCTGTGTGATCTTGTGCTTGTTGGTAGTTTTGTGAAAGTGTATTTTGATAAGTGTTTGAGACTGTTTGTTTGATTGATAGATTTCTGAGCGTTTGTTTTCTTGCATTTTTTTTTCATCTGATTTTTTTGTGTGTGTTTCTTGCTGAGTGCTAGTGTGATTTTTGGCTGTTCTTTTTCTCTTTGTGTGTGTTCTTGTCTGATTGGTTGTGCTTGTATTTGTGACAGATTTTTGGTGACTGCTAGTGAGTTTGTTTGGAAGTATGACTGAGAGAAAAAGAAAGCTCAATTTTACTGTGGGGGAAAAAAGAATTCTTGCCCGGGCCATTACCGACTATGGGCGTTTTCTCCACGGCCCGCAGAGTGCCACCACCACCCGGCCAGGAGGAGGGAGATATTGGATATAATCACGGAGCAGGTCAATTCATCGGGGGAGGGGGAGACACGGACCCGCTCTGGGATAGAAAAGAAAATAAATGACCTCCGGCGTGAGGTGAAAAAAAAACTGGCCGCAATAAATGCCCATGCCAGGGGCACAGGAGGGGGCCCACCATGCCGGGTTAGATTTTCAGAGACGGAGCGTGTGGTGGCCCTGACCTTTCACCGGCATGAAGTGGAGGGCCTGCCAGGCTTTGACACAAGTCCGGTCCCCGCGGTGCCAGGTAAGGTTTTTATTTCTCTCAGGTGTGTAGCATGTGTGGGGGAGGGGGTGAAAGGGAATATGTGGCAAGTGTGTGGATCCTCCAACCTGTGAATGTTTTGTGTCATCCACAGCTGTGCAGGAGGGTGCAGGGCCATCTGGACTGACCGCTCCAACCCCAGGACAGCAGCCTAATGAGGCCCCCCCAACAAGGCCAGAGTCCGCAGAGGAGGAACAAGAGGAGGGGGAGGATCATGCGGAGGACGATCATGAGGAGGAGCAGAATCATGAGGAGGAGGAGTCCATGGAAGGCACTGGCCCTTTGGTTTCTGCGGACTCTTCCCCTCTGGCTGCAAGAAGCCTGCCCTCCCTAAGGGTCAGCCCCCCCCCCTCCTCCCCCAACATGGCTCCCCTCACAAGGGCCTCCCCTTCTCCCCGGCCACAACCATCAGCAAGAGCCAGGAGGTCATCCCCAAGCACCAGGGGGGCGCCCAATCTCATGCCCGCCTGTCTGAGAAGGAACCTGGCCACCCAGACCCGCCTTCTGAGACAGCTCTGCCAGACTATGGGGCGGGTGGATCAGAGCCTGTCCTCCATTAATGATAGCCTGGGTAACCTGGACTCCCACTCCCGGGCCTCCACAACCTGCCTAAATGACCTGCAAACTACAGCAGCAGGCGTTGGGCAGGATGTGAGGGCCCTTACCCAGGCTATCCAGGGCAACACGGCAACACTTGGTGCTGCCCTGGACAGAATAGCCGTGGCCTTGGAGGGCAGGCCGCCAGGTGGGCAGATCTCAGGGGCTGCTCCTCCTTCCCCGGCTTTTCCCCTCCCCCATGCGTCTCCCCTGAGGGTCCGGGGCCGTGGCCGGGGGCGCCCCAGGCGTGGCTCAGGCAGAGGGCAATAATTTTTTTTTCCCCCTTTTGTTTGTTTTGAAAGCTTTTTTATTTTTGTTCTCTGCTTTTTTTTGTTTTTTCTAAGCATTTTTTTTTTCAATGCATTTTTGTTTGTTTGACTTTTTTGGCATATTTTGGGTTGTGAATGATGTTTGAATGTGGGGGTGACATTCCTGCTGGAAAAGGGGTGTCACCCTCAATTTTGGTGGAGAAGGGTTCCCCAGGACCAGGGAGAAGTGATTCCCAGGTCCGTGTGAATGGTGTATGAATGTACAGTGACATAATTGGAGCCTTGACGTGGCGTTACTGCTCACCAGTCTTGCATGGTGGACTGGTGCCAATCCAATTTGATGAGGATGTGGGGTGTGTGTGCTAGGGACCATAGTGGTGTGCATGCATGCATTCTCATTGTGCCATGATTAATGTGTGTGTTTAACGTGCAAAGATGCCCAATATGAGCTGCCTCCTGACTGCTCTTCCCTCAGAAGACGGGGTATCCTCGGTTAGGGGTTGATTTTCTGGTTGGGGGGTCAGATCATCACGTAGCTCAACCTGCAGGCCCTTCCTCACTGCGAGATTGTGTAGCATGCAACATGCAGCGATGATATGGCACACGAAGTTTGGGGAATACAACAGTGTACCCCCAGACTTATCCAGGCATCGGAAACGTGACTTCAGGAGGCCAAAGGTGCGCTCCACCACTGCACGGGTTTTGATGTGTGCTTCATTGTATCGTTCCTCTCCTGGGGTTTGGGGGTTCCGGATAGGAGTCATGAGATGGGGTCCCAGTGCATATGCAGAGTCACCTGTAAAGGAAAAGACAGGAGAATGTTAGTCATGCATGTGCCACTTCTGTTGTGCATCACGGGAGGGGATAGTCATGCCTGACTCCCATGTCACTCACCAACCAGCCAGGTGTTCCCATACACGTTCTGTTCGAATTCTGTTCGGATGTGGCTTTGATTGTAGATGTAGCTGTCATGGCTGGACCCTGGGTGTTTGGCACGGACGTGCCATATGAGGCCTTGGGCATCAACTATCACCTGTACGTTGATGGAGTGCCAATTCTTCCGATTGCGGTACATGTGCTCGGTCTCATGGGGGGGCTGGAGTGCCACATGTGTGCAATCTATGGCCCCGATGGTGCGTGGGAATCTGGCAATTCGGTAGAAATCTGCCATTGCCTTGATTCGAAGCTCCTCAGTGGTGGGTTTGATGATTTGGTTGGCCAAGCGTGTGAGGATTGCAGGGACAACCTGGTGCACACATCTGCTCATGGAGGATTGTGACATCCCAGCCACCACTCCACTTGTACGCTGAAAAGAGCCACTGGCAAGGACATGGAGTGTTGCCAGGACCTTGACCAGTGGCTGCACTGCATGTGAGCGTTGTGTTGGGCTGGTGATGTCCTCCTGCAAGGTTGTGGTTAATTCCAGGATGGCATGAGGGGGGAATCTGAAGATGCGAAAGACCTCTGAATCATTCATGCCAAACAGGTGTATGCGGGTGCGGTATACCCTCTCCCGTGCCATCCTCCGTGCCCTCCTCCTTCTTTGGTCATCTATATTCACTAGTGCAGCTATGAGCGACGATGCCCCTAGCATGTTGGCAGTCAAATTGTAGTGCAACACGTGTGTGTGGTCTGCTCCTCAGTAACGGTGTTGCTTTATCTGACAATTAGACTTTTTTTCAAAAGTTAGATCAGCTTTTATGGGCTCTAACTTTAGACAGGACATTTTGCAGTTGCGCACATCGCGTAGCCTGCGCAGCAACTGCGTTTTTTTGTGGATCCCCGTAACTCCCTCATTAGCATATTTGACTAGCAAATCAATGGTGTGTCTAGCGCAGTTTTGCGCGAAGGGAAGCGAATGTCTAACTCAATTACGCCGGACCAAAAAACGTAGATTTCTGGCGTATATTGTTTTGTGAATCGCGTCCAACTATACGCACGCGCACATTTAGACTTACGCACGCGCAACAGCAGTTGCGCACGCGTAATCGCTCTGTGAATCTGGGCCTATGAGTGATTTTAAGGCCAACAATGGACCAATCTTATGTCAGGTTATGAAATGGATTTTTGAACAAAATGAACAGACAGAAACAGAAATATTCTACAAACTCCATAAAATGCTTGAAAAAAAGTCAGCCTCATTTTGGCATACCAATTCTTTTGAAAGATACACCAAAGAAAAAATGAATCCTTTGGATTAAGAATACAAATTTTTCCAAATTGGAACAAATTAGTGATGAGTTTAAGAAGGTGTGGAAGGACAATCTGCAGCTGTGTTCTCAAGTCATGATGACCACTATCACAAAAGAGTACAGTAAACAAATTGTCAATTTAGACATTGATATTATATAAAAATACTTTATTCCCCTCAAGAGTCATGCGTTGTATGCAGGATTTAGCAAAAAATCAAGAGACAATTTAGCTGAATTTAATAAAAAGATACTTCTTAACAAAAAGAGAAAACATATTGGTGGTTTCGGATAGCCTTTAATGACGGCATGGCCTATAAATGGATTACCACCCCATCCACCACTTTCAACGGAATTAGTATTAGTATAGAAACCCACAAGCACAGATGGTTTTCCCTACAATTCACCATTCGTTATGCTGCGTACACACGATCAGGCTTTTGCCCGGCCAAATTACATCGGAATTTCAACAGAATTTCATCGGAAAAATATAGAACATGTTCTTTAACCACTTAAGACTCAGACCAAAATGCAGGTAAATGACCTTGCCCCTTTTTGCGATTCGGCACTGCATCGCTTTAACTGACAATTGCGCGGTCGTGCGACGTGGCTCCCAAACAAAATTTGCGTCCTTTTCTTCCCACAAATAGAGCTTTCTTTTGGTGGTATTTGATCGCCTCTGCGATTTTTATTTTTTGCACTATATACAAAAATAGAGCAACATTTTTGTTATAAGAAGAATCAAATAAACTAAATTTTAGTCAATCATTTAGGCCAAAATTTATTTAGCCATATGTCTTTAGTAAAAAAAAAATCGCAATAAAAAAAAATTAGCTACCTAGCGGGAACAGCGACACTAATACAGCGATCAGAAAAACGATCGCTTAGTGACGCTGGCAATAGGGAGTGAAAGGGTTAACTAGGGTGGTGATCAAGGGGTTAAAACTTTATTGGGGGGGTAGGGGGCTACCCTGAACCTAACACTAACTGACTGTCACACTGCCTGTCACACTGCCACTGAATACAGTAATCATACATGTATGATTACTGCATTCAGTGACACTGTGACAGGGGGAGGGCGATCGCAAGGGGTTTTATCTGACTATGTGTAGTGTGTGTCAGTGTAGTATTAGTGCAGACGTACTGTGCGATGTGATCTCTCCTCAGCGGTGGTTGAAAAAAATGCTGAGGGGAGAGATCACATCGCTTCCTCCTTCCTGTGTTTACACAGGAGGAGGACGTGCTGGCGGGGGAGCGCGTGGATTGGCTGGGAGCGATCCGGAGGGGGCAGACAAAAACGAATAGCCGCCCCCTCATCCCGGATCGCTCGGCCAGCTACAGGGACCGCCTTATGTACGGGGGGGGGGGTCCGATCGGACCCCCGAACCCCCTCAAGGCACCAACGTATATATATACTTTGATGTGCCTGTCGGTGCCATTCTGCCGGCGGTCCTTAACCAGATATCTAAAGTTCGATGGAATTAATCAGAATTTCCAATCAAAAAACTCAGATAGGGCTACACACGATCAGAAAATCAGATGGAAAAAGTCTATCGCAAATTCCGATCGTGTGTATGGGGCATTAGATTACTCTTCCTCTTATGTACAGGCAAAATAGTAGTGCACAGATGAACCTCAGGAAGGGATAAAGGCAAAGGAGCAATCTGTAGACTACTTTGGTTATTTTGAACACTCCGTTCTGGAGTCCTGGATTGTGCCATTCATCCATCCCAGTGGGTGTTTCTCCCATGAATGTGCAGAAAGACCTCCATCTTTGAGGTCTTGAATGTTGGTAATTGGCTTGTGAGTGTTGTGCGCACATGGGTGTGGGAGTGGTGTATATTCATACAGGATTACTGGATTTGGGTGACACATACATTTAATAATGGATTATCTGCACTGAGTTGATTTCTTGGATGCTTATGAATTAGCTTATTTGCACATGTTTATCTAAAGCACTGTATCTGTCTATCATTTGTTTAATTTATTTCTGACGCACCAGCACTTTTATCTTGATAGCGCAACACGTTTATGCTTTTATTAGTTAACTATAAATGTGTATATATAATGTAAATGCAGCTATCACCATTTGAACATTTGGATTATCATATTTCTGACACTAAGCACAACCATTTTCCATTTTTCAGTATTACATGGAGTAGTTAGTTATGCTAGCTATCTGCTAACTTAGAATAGGGCATAAAGAGTAAGGGCCCTTTCACACGGGGCGGATCAGTAATGATCCGCCTCCGTGTGCTCCGTAAGCTCAGCGGGGATCGCTCTGTAGATCCCCACTGAGCTGGCGGATGACAGGGCAGTCTCCGCACACTGTGCAGGGACGCCATGTCTTTTCTCCACTCTCCCCTATGGGGTCTTATGTCCCTTTTCATCTGCAAACGGAGGGATGAAAAAGCGGACATATGGTCCGCACGTGTGAAAGGGGCCTAACTGTCACCATCCTTGGCTCCCTGAAATCCCTAATGACACATTTGTTTGAGCAGCCTTGAGTCTAAAATCTGCAGTCAAATCTCTGCAATTCATAAGAAAGTTATCTCCCTCTAAGCAGTTACATCTGAAACCTAAAACGTATGTTTAAACTTACAACAATTATTATCCCAAGGCTAGTTGAATGGATTTACAACTTATCTCAATGTCCTGTGGCTGTCAGCAAGTATTTTAAACTTTAACCACACCTGGTCGAGTAAAAGAAAAAGTGAGAGAAACCTTAAAATTCTTTTGATTCAGTTTATCTAAATATTCATAACTTTTTAGACAAAAAGGTTAGCATAACTGAATGCTTTGTAACAAGAAAATCTAACTTCTTAGCAGCTTTAAAGGGGTTGTAAAGGTTCGTTTTTTATTTTCTAAATAGGTTTCTTTAAGTTAGTGCATTGTTGGTTCACTTACCTTTTACTTTGATTTCCCTTCTAAATGTTTTTATTCTTTGTCTGAATTTCTAACTTGCTGTTTCTCCTCAGTAAGCTTTGCCCCATCATCCGAGCCGTTCTGGCTGGGGGTTAGTCAGCCAGAACAGCTTACTGAGGTAGAACAGGAAGTGAGAAATTCAGACGAAGAAAAAAAACATTTAGAAGGGAAATCAAAGGAAAAGGTAAGTGAACAAACAATGCACTAGCTTAACCACTTCAGGCCCGCGCTACCGTCGGATGACGGCAACAGCGCGGGCCTGAATATCCAACATGCCGTCATTTGACGGCATGTCATTCAGGCGTTCCCAGCGCGCGCTGTAGAGCACGCTGCGGGGAAGCCCTGTGTTGTCCGTGTCCCTTGGACACGGCCAATCACAGATCGCGGCGAACGGCCAATCAGAGTGGCCGTTTGCGATGCAATCTGTGGGCCAATGAGAGATGATCTCTCATAGATCATCTCTCATTGCCGTGTTACACAGAGACAGCGTCCTGTCTCTGGGGAGGAGGAGCCCGATCTGTGTTCCTTCTTACATAGGGACACAGATCGGTCACCCCCCCAGTCACCCCCCCCTCCCCCCACAGTTAGAACACACCTAGCATACACATTTAACCCCTTCCTCACCCCCTAGTGTTAACCCCTTCAATGCCAGTCACATTTATACTGTAATTAGTGCATATTTATAGCACTGATCGCAGTATAAATGTGAATAGCGCCAAAAATGTGTCAAAAGTGTCCGATGTGTCCACCATAACGTCGCAGTGAACAAGTGAAGAAAAAAGGGGCGCTATCTGCTAATATATTGAACATTAAGTATACAACATATAAGTGAGCAATATAAGTGAAAATCGTGACACAACAATATGAACATATGAATGACAAAAGAGTGAGTACAAATTCCATCGCCTCAGAACAATGAGGCCTCAGGGCCTCAACATAGAACTGGACCTCAATTGTTTTTTAACTGACAACTAGTATATTGAGTCGTTATTTGTCCTCAATACAGGTGTACACCTTAGCTAACACCCTAATATTGTATTTTTCTTCAAAATTGTCGCTCTTTTTTGTTTATAGCGCAAAAAATAAAAATCGCACATGCGATCAAATACCACCAAAAGAAAGCTCTACTTGTTGGGAAAAAGGGACGTAAATTTTGTTTGGGAGCCACGTCGCACGACCGCGCAATTGTCAGTTAAAGCGACGCAGTGCCGCAAGCTGAAATTTTACCTGGGCAGGAGGGGGGTGTAAGTGCCCAGTATGCAAGTGGTTAAAGGTACCTATTTAGAAAATAAAAAAACTAACCTTTACAACCCATTTAATTCCCAAATACTTGACTCTATAAAAGAGACCATCCAATCTGTTTTGTATACCCGTGGTTGATCAGATGGTAACAGTATGTAGTACAGCTTCCTAAGCACTTTTGCTTGGCTCTGTCTTCTGTTGTGATCACTTCCTTAGCAAAATGTAAAACTGCTTGTCTTTCAGAAGTGCTAAAAAGCTCTAGTGGATAAGGAAATATTTACTTAGAGCATGCATTAAAGTGATTGAAAAGGTTCATTTTTTTTGTTTTAAATAACAAACATGTCATACTTACCTCCACGGTGCAGTTCATTTTGCACAGTCCTGGGGTCCCACAGCAGCTCTCTCGACTCCTCCCCGCAATAGCTACCCCCTATTGTGAAGCTCTCTCCCGAGGGGGTTACTTTGCGGGTGCGCTCCTGTGTCATACACTCGGCGTCCATATACGCTGAGTGTATGACTCAGTTCCGCCCCTGGTGGCCGCATCATTGGATTTGATTGACAGCAGTGGGAGACAATAGCTGCGTTGCTATCAATCTATCCAATCAACGCAGAGACACCATGGAGAAGAGGACGCCGTGGACGAGTCGAGCAAGTGAACGGGCTCAGGTAAGTAAAACGGGGGGACCGTGATTGCCAAGTGTTTTTCCCCTTAATGCATAGAATGCGTTAAGGGGAAAAAACACAAACCTTTACAACCCCTTTAATGTAAAAACACTTATGCCCTGTACACATGATCGGTTCATCTGATGAAAACGGTCTGATGGACCGTTTTCATCGGACGAACTGATCGTGTGTGGGCTCCATCGTTTTTTTCCCCCATCGGTGAAATAAAATAGAACCTGTTTAAAAAATTTCTGATGCTTAAAAAAATGATAGAAAAAAAAAACGATCGTCTGTGGGGAAATCCATCTGTCAAAAATTCATGCATGCTCAGAATCAAGTCGACGCATGCTCGGAAGCATTGAACTTTATTTTTCTCTGCACGTCGTTGTGTGTCACCGTGTTGGACACCATCGGATTTTTAACTGATGGTGTGTAGGCAAGACTGATGAAAGTCACCTTTATCGGATATCTGATAAAAAAAATAAAAAAAACGGTCCGTTTTCATCGGATGAACCGATCATGTTTACGTGGCATCAGACTTCAGATCCACTGTAAACTGGCCATAGATTGGTAGAATTTTGAATGAAAATTCTGAATGAAAATTCTTAGGAAAAGAATGTTCTAAGAAAGTTTGTTAATTTTTCTAATCATCAGTGGGTCAAATCGATGTTTATTTACAACTGCAGTGATTAGAAAAATAGATGGAGCAGGATAAAAAAATATTCTCGAATGAGCAAATTTCTAACAGTTTATGTGGTTTTCATTCTATGAAGTCCATTCATTTCAAAATCAAACGTTAAATACAAACAAAATCCTTTGAATGACATTCAAATGATCTGAGAATTTTCCTAAGACTTTTGCTAAGAATTTTCATTAGAAATTCTATCCATCTATGACCAGCTTTAGATACCAGCTGACAAGAATATTTGTACTGGAGGACAGAAGTTACCAGATGATGCAGTTGAATAGATTACAATGGATTAATAGTGGAGCATATCCCTGATGATAGTATCTAAACCCTGATATTGCACCACTAAGTGAGGATTTGTCTACACTTTTTCTTGAGATGTTTTGCGTAACATAAAAAAAAGACCTTTAAATACTGAAAACCTAGCTAAATACTATGATCCAATTTGGTTTCTGAGTTGCTCACATCATAGGATAATTTTTTTTTTTTTTACTTCTAGAATTAACAATTAAATTAGCATGAGTCTCCGAGTCTGTTTCTTGTTCTCCTACCAACTCTTCTTTAGCTTTTGTGTTTCCATTTTTAAGTTTGAGCATTTGGTTCTGTCTTGAATACATTTCTTCCTTTTAGTTTAAATTATTTATTTAACTAAACTGTCAAATTCTACTTTTATCCTAACAAGAAAGTGTTTTACCAATACGACGTTAGCAACAGTGGAAGCTGTTTTTCGAAGATCTGTTTTAATAGCATATTAACCACTTAAGGACCACCCCACCTACACATACTGCAGCAGGTCTGCCCTTAAAGTGGAGTTCCCACCTGAAAAAAAATTCCACCAAAAATCTAAAAAAAAACTAAACAGCTGTTGCTATGCGGAAGTTCCGAATCTGCCTCTTCATCCTCCGCGGTGGATTCTCTTCCTACTTCTACACTTGATGTCTTCTTGTGAATGGGGCGTGCTGCATTCTGGGAACTGTGTGTGTCCCAAAAAGCAGCCGGCGCAGTAGGAAACGCAGTAGGACGTATGCGCAGTAGGAAACGGGCAGTGAAGCCGCACGGCTTCACTGCATGTTTCCCTTACCGTGGATGGCAGAGCCTGGAGCTGCCAGGATCGAGGATCGGCCTTGGCGGGGGCTGACATTGGAGGAGCGCAAGGTCTCTAAAAACTACCAGCTACGTGATGTCGTCATGGGGGACTGGAAGAGGACTCCAGTGGCAACCTGTGAAGTTCTGGTAAACTCCACGCCCAAGACGGTTAAGGCAGTGCTGGAAAATAATGTTGGCCATACAAAATCTTGATACTTTGAGCCCAATTTGGACATTTTCATTCAGGGTTGTACTCACTTTTATTGCCAGCAGTTTATACATTGATGGCTGTGTGTTGAGTTATTTTGAGGGGACAGCAAATTTACAATGTTATACAAGCTGTACACTCACTACTTTACATTGTAATAAAGTTACATTTCTTCAGTGTTGTCACATGAAAAGATATAATAAAATATTTACAAATATGTGAGGGTGTACTCACTTTTGTTAGATACTGTATGAAACATTGTAGAGAACTGCACTTTATGGATATACTACAATAAAGAAGTTGTTTTTACTGGAGTGTGGCTAGTCATGACTTTTCATATGGTCTCTTTAGTAATGAGCTCAAATGGCACTTGGTAATTCGGTAGACAAGGGTGGACTAACCTGTAACGGTATTACACATTGTTTGTTGTAGACTTTGCAGACCTTTCGTTTTGACTTACCTGGAGTGTATTTTGCTCATTTAAACTGAAAGTTCTACTGGGCTTTAATAAAACAATTCCCCAAATGTCCTCCCATTTTTGTTTTAAGTTATCAATCAATTCTACTAATCATTTTCCCACAAAAACACTGTTCAGCCCTCCCAAATTTGCCTACATGGACTGACCAGACTATGTAGTACCTAAAATCTCATTTATCTACCATCCTTGTGTTGTTAGAGATCAACTCTAGACCAAAGTGTTCACTACATATAATCAGTCATGCCATGCAGCCTTCGTGAAGCTTACTAAAAGTACTGTAGTTCTGTTAGGCATGGGATATGGACCTAAATTAGACATTTCTTGTATGTGGTTTTCTGTACAAGACTTTAACTTTAAAGTTAATGGTGAAGATAATAATGCACTTTTGTAGAAAGCAAGCACATGTCCAGTAATAATTAGCATGCATGTTACAACAAGTGAACAAACTGTTCCTTTTAACCTGAGACGTAATCAAGGAGAACTAAAACCATACTGTATCTTCTACATCAATGGCCAAGTTTAAAGAGTAGGAAATTAACTATGGAAAGTGATTCTGCAGATTTACAGTATGCTTGGAAAAGGGATATACCTGGTGAACAAACCTTCTGGTTGTTTCCTGCCAGCAATTTCTGTGCCTGTAAAGGTTACACAGAACATCAATGATGCTTTGGTCATTTCTGGACTGTCATCTTGGTAATAAATGAATCCTCAAATATTGTGCTTTCCTGTCTATTTCGGAAGCTGTTACTTTAGACTCAGCAGCACATATTTTTCATTTCAGGTTTACGGGAACTGTACATTAAAAGTTGCCTGCTTATTTGATATGTATAAAAAACTACTTTAATGTGACCTCACTCCAGTTTTAAACAGCATCTATTCAAGCATGTATTCCTACTTCAAAAAAGTACCACCTATTGCTCTCAGCTTCCTCCAAATATCAATTTTTTGATGCTGTAATCCAACTTCCTGCTAGAGGGTGACTATGCTCTTTTCCATGGTTCTAAATCTACTTTATATACCGTAGGAATGCAGCCACATTCTCTTGCTCACTTACAAGATGGGCAAAGGGATTTGTAGTGTGCATAGAACAGTACCCATGAGCACAACTAATGTTCACAGCTCGTTCCAAACGAACAGAAGTGAGAGGAAAAAAAGATGGGTTCAGGTACTCATGGAGGACATTACAAGGAGTCTGAGAAACAATTTCATGAAAAATAGAGTACAGGACCATTAAGTAAAAGATGTGTATAGCTTGTTTTTCTAAAATAAGTATATTGTTCAGTGTCACTTTACTCACTTGACCTTGACCCCCTTCATGACCGGGTCATGTTACCTTTAAAATTGCACAGTAATGCAACACTGTACGTAAATGAAATTTATATACTTTTTTCACACAAATAGAGCTTTCTGATATTTTTTACTTTTTGTTATAAAACATATTAAATAAAAAAGATTCTTCTTAAATTTAGGCCATAATGTAATTGTCTACATAGTTACATAGTAGGTGAGGTTGAAAAAAGACACAAGTCCATCAAGTCCAACCTATGTGTGTGATTATATGTCAGTATTACTTTGTATATCCCTGTATGTTGTGGTCGTTCAGGTGCTTATCTAATAATTTTGTGAAACTATCGATGCCCCCCGCTGAGACCACCGCATGTGGAAGGGAATGTCTTTGGTAAAAAAATCCCAATAAGTGTAAATTTATTGGGTCTACAAACTATGGTATACATACTGGAATGTATGCAGCTTTAGATTCTATACTGTAATGGTGGTGATCAGTGACTTATAATGGGACTGTTATAGGGTGGCGCTGGGAGGGGCACAAACACTGGCTGGGAGGGTCACTAACCGGCACTGAGGACGCTAGTGACATTAATACAGTGATAATACTGTACTCTGACACTGTACTAATGACACTGGCTGGGTAAGGGTTAACATCTAGGGAGATTAAGGGGTTACATTTGTGCCCAACACGTGTAATATGTGCTGCTTTTACTTACTAATCTGGCTGTTTTTCTCCCAGTCTTTCTGGAAGAATAAACAGCCAGTTCGATGTTCCTATGTACACAAAGTTCTAAACATAGAACTTTGTGAGTGATTGGACACACCCGATCAGCAGGTTTCAGCCAACATCATTGGGTGAAATCTGCTACTAGACTCATGCTGTGTCCAATAACAGCCCGGTTGGCAGGGGGCATGTGCATGTGTGCCCCAAACTTTAAAAAAGGCAGATCACGTACATGTAAGTAACTGGGCCTGTATCTGCTGCTACTCCCAATATATTTACTGTGAGAGGACTACAGGTGGTTAATTTCTACTCGATGTTGCTGGTTCTGTAAACTTAATGCTACATTGGTAATTTAATTAAAGCTCAATTGAACCTTTAGATTTTAATAGGTGGACGTAGCCAGGCCTACAATTACTTTAGAAGAATTTTTAGTTTCTTTTTTCCGAGTTGATCGTATCCTCTTACTAAATGCTGCACATTGGATGCAGCTTTCCAATATTCTTTCTATAGTAATGAATACAGTTAATTGCCAATATATGAGATTGATAGGAGGTTATTTTTTATTGTATAGAACTACCCTGTAGGAGATGTTAGTATTTTTAATAGCTTCTCCTACCGATCCCATTGGTGAGTTATCCTGTAACTGGTGATATTTGGGTTTTAATTAGGCAACAAAAAGACCTGAAAAAGACTGTTGGTAAACAGATATGATAATAGTGAAGGATTAAGGGATAAAAGGGATGCAGCTAAATGTTGGGTTTAACCATAATCCATAGACTCTAACTAACCACCTCCTTCCATTGAAGATATTTGTAATCCACAATGGTAATTATATATTTACAAAAGGCCCCAAAACAGCAGTATTAAAACTAAAACATTTATTATATTTCACCCTATCAATGCTTAGATGTGATGGCTGTATTAGTATTTTTTTGGGGGGCTTTCTTTCTTCCATTTTCATCTGGTTATCCAGCCAGCAAGTCTTCACGTGCTCAAGCTCTCTAGCAGAAAGTATCAGTTTACATGGATGAGACAAACCACTTAACACTGGCGGGGTGATTAAAATGGTCTAAATGGCTTTTATTTATATCAAACTTTTATCCCAAAAGGAAAAAAAAAGTTGCTGTAATTGATTATAACGTGTAAGCTAGAGTTTGGCCTCAAAGTGTTGGGGAATTAAAGTGGTTGTAAAGCCACTATAGTACAACCATAAAATCCCCTCTGTTAAATAAGGACATATGCCCACTGCATGTGTTTTAAAAAAAAAAAAGATGCCAATTTATACCTTTTTTCAGAGCATCTCCTGGTGCTCACATGTCTTGTTTCCTCTCTTGGGCTGCTCCAGCAGGGAGTAGAGGAGGAGAGAGCTGAGGAGTCACATGATCGCTCGGGAGATGCTCTGAAAGAAGGTAGAAATCTGCATCTGCAGTCTTAATAAACCGTGGTCAGTTTAAAAAGGGAAGAGCATAACCAGGCAGGATCAGCTAGGTATTTCAGGTGATACAGGGGGGCAAATGACACAGAACAAGCACTGTGCTGCATAACATGCTTTAAGGGAACAGGATCTATTTTTTTTAGGGTAACAAACGCTTTAAATCTGCTAATACATTAGACCAGGGATCCTCAAACTATGGCCCTCCAGGTGTTGTAGAACTACACATCCCATGAGGCATTGTAACACACTGACATTCACAGACATGACTAGGCATGATGGGAAATGTAGTTCCTGAACAACTGGAGGGCCGTAGTTTGAAGACCCATGCATTAGACACTACCCTTTCCCCCCATACTGACAATACTGCTGTCTCCTGGGCCTCCTATTCTCATTCTTCCAGACTTGTGTCTCACTAATATAGGAAGCAGGGCAGACTGACAACCCATGGGGCCCCCTGGCTTACAGATGGCCACCACGCCAGGAGGCAGTGCAGAGGCGGGGCAGCTAAAATCTCAGGATTTTCACATCAAAAGCATGTCAGTTTCGGACATATCAGGGACAGATGTAAAAAAAAACACATATTTTTACACACTGTCCCTGGTTTTACTGAGCCTGGCAACCCTGATGGGCTCCAGAGGCATGGGGCCCTCAGGCAGTGCCCGAGTAACTCAATGGTCAGTCCCCCCCTGATAGAAAGTGTATTAATGGGCAGATCACCAGGTGAAAACCGAGAAAAAAAAACACCAAAAAGAAAACTGATGCAGCCACCACATCTAATGATTAGTAAGCTGAAATATAATACATTTTTGTTTTGGATATACAATAATACCACTTTAAGGATGTACTACCAACACAGAGTTTAACGCTACTTTGGGTGGCCAAGGACCACTCGCCACTCCAATGTCTGAGGAATATTCTCCTTGGTACATTCTGTCTCCTGACAAGTCCTGGAGGCTGGATCGTGGGAAGCAGGCATGAATCAGCATGGTCCCCATGCCCTAATGCAACTGAGAACTGGCCACTCTGCCCATGGTCACCTCTCCATGGGGGTCTGTGTATTTGCAGAGGGTAAAGTAGGATGTGGGACACAAGAATGCCCATGCAACAAGTAGTTTAATCAAACAAATATTGTGTTTAATTTTAAGCTGAGCTTTATATAACTTCTTGTAGACAGTAGCAGCAATTTAAAAAGCTTTCTGTGGTTGTGGTTGCAGTTAGCTGAGCCAGAAGTGATCAGAACCAAGAAGCACCCCCATCAGTGGAGGGAGGAGTCTATGATGGCATGTTCCTCACACCAAGGCGGTTAGGACGGAGCTCCAGGAGAGGCCCCGCAGCGTAGTGAAGATGGCTGGATACCAGCTGCCTAGAAGCCTAGCAGCCTAGCCGCTTAGCTACCCGCCCTGAGCAGCCGTACCCCTACGGAGCAGCACCACTGCACTCGCCCCTCGCCCGCTCCTCATTCGTGAGCCGTTCATACCTGCCGCCTGCCGGGTCTCTCGTCCCGTCCCTCGTGAAGTGTTGTCTGGGTTGACATCCACCATCCACCATCCTCCCCCCTCTGTCCTCGTCTGCCCACTCCCGTTCCCTGCCGCACGGAGCCGATCCATATTTCGGATGCGTCTCGGTCTGGAGTGGCTGTCTCACTCCGGAAGTGCTGTCGGTGGGGGGTGTGTTGGTGGGGCAGGAGGAGACGGTCGACCTCGGACCTCGGATGCCCGGTTCCCAGGACCTCATAGCGTGGGGGAGCAGCAGGCTGTTGCAGGCTGGGGTAAGGAGCGTGGTGCTGGGAGGAAGCCGGATGAATGGAAGCCAGATTAGCAGAACTTGGAGACCTACACAGACCTACACAGACACAGTAAAGTCTGAAGCGGCTCTCTAATCAAATCTGTAAGTACACAGTATTCAAACATGACTCCGACCTGGAACATGCGAATGGGACTCATGGACTGTGAGTATTAATCCATTCCACCTCTATTCCCTGCTGGTTTTTTTTTCTCTTTTTTATGGCTTGGCTTGGCTAGGACTGTAATTTGTATTTTATTTAATCCAGATGAAACTGGATGAAAACTGTGCTGGGCCGCTGAAAAAAATCCCGCCTACCTTATAGCGGCGAATGAAATCCACTATAACTCATTATAACTCACTGTGAATGCATATTAGTCAAATTATATAGTGGACTCTAAGATCTCAGTTAATACACACTAAGTAATCACCACTATTATAGCACTATATCAGGATAATTGGTGTCACAAGGTTATAGGTGGAGCGGATCGCTGGAACTGTGGTTGTGGGACACAGGCCCTCCGAGCTGGATACTACTTGCTACCTGCTAAAAAATTTTTTTTATGTGTGAGACTCATTGATAAGTGTGCCAAATGGTGTCATATCCATTGACGAGAGCGCCACGTGAGGAGTGGCACATGCCAATATAATTGATGGTAAACATAGCTTGCGAGGAAAGAGAGAATCACAACTATAATATATTGTGATAAGCAGGGTGTTAAGATCTCCATGGCCTTCCAAGTAGGGGAGAATTGATAGTCTTCTATGAACAAAGGGAGTTAAATAATAAAAAAAAAAAAAAACCTTACAATCGAATTCACCTCCACATATCCTAATATCTTAATACATCTTAACGTTTCCCTAGATATATAACAACCTTCTCCGTCAGAAGGCAGTTAGCACTAAACTAACTAAACTAACTTTGTCTTCAATTACGCCTCTAGACGTGATAAATTACAGATATGAGTACTAGGACAAGGGGTGCTAGGGGGGGCTCTTCCTCAACCCCCCGTCTGAGCCAAAGCCCAGGGCCAATGAGCAAATATGTTACACAGGGAACGAGCGGGAGGGACAGGGAAAAAAAAAAGATAAGACAAAACCTGCCTCAATTAACATAAACAGCTCAGCAAACCCAGAATCCCAATCCCAACTAGAGACAGCGGCAGACTGCGATTATGAAACAGCTTCAGCTTCAATACTGGATGTAGAAGACCAATTAACAGTTTTGGCATTACCAACAAAAACTGAAATGCAGGAAATGTTTGCCGCATCCCATGTGGAAGAAAAATATATTTTAAATATATTTAAAAAAAACATTCCTAATATATTTTTCCCAAATATATTGCAATATATTTGAAATGCTACAATTTTGGCCAGATTCAATATATTTCAAAAATATATTTCAATATATTTGTGAATATATTATTGAATATATTGGGAAATGCATTGTGAAATATGTTGCAAATATACTCATAAATATATGTTAAATGTATTTCTGAATGCATTTAGCAATATATTTATGCAGCCATAAATATATTGCAACATGCATTTTGGAATGCATTGTGAATATATTCAGACATATATTGCTAAATGCATTCAGAAGTACATTTAACATATATTTCTGAATACATTCACAATGCATTCCAAAATGCACTTTGCAATATATTTATGGCTGCAAAAATATATTGCTAAATGCATTTAGAAGTGCATTTAACATATATTTATGAATATATTTGCAACATATTTCACAATGCATTACCCAATATATTCACAAATATATTGAAATATATTTTTGAAATATATTGAATCTGGCCAAATTTGTAGCATTTCAAATATATGGCAATATATTTGGGAAAAAATATATTAAGAATGTTTTTTAAAATATATTTTAAATATAAATGTACTAATTGTAAAATAAAAAAAAAAATACATTTTGAAAGGCTGTGCATTTATATATTGTAGGCCTATAAAACCAGCAAATATTTGGAAATAAAAACAATAACACAGTACAATACACACAACTTTATTAGCATGTAAATATACAAAAACTACAACACAGAGAATAGAAAGTGGTGTTAACTGTGGAAAATGACATTAATGACATAAAAGTTTATTTGTGGTATTCTGATGGTTCCCCATGTTTCCCTTCAGGTGATATTTCAACAATTTTTCTTGTAACAGCGTCACTGATCACACCATTTGAAGTCCCAGGAAACTTTGCCAAAGTGGCAGCTTTAAAAAGTAAATGGAAAATATTAGACTTATTAGATTTTCCCTGTGAATCAAAAGCCATATAAGACCCTTTTCACACTGCAGCGCTGCTAAAGCTCCGGCGGTTTTTGCAACACTTTTTAGGCGTTTTTTTTTTTTAAGGGAAAAAGTACAGTTTTAATGCGCTTTTAAAGTGCTTTGGAAGCGCTGCCCATTAATTTCAATAGGCAGGTGCATTTTAGGAGCGCTATTTATAGTGCTCCCAACCCGCCCCAGATGCTGCTTGCAGGACTCTTTCTAATGTTCCGCAAGCACATCGCCCCAGTGTGAAAGTACTCATTGCACTGAAAGGGATGCAGTTTCATGAGCTTTTTAGAGGCTATTTCTATTGCTAAAACGCCTGAAAACTGCCTCAGTGTGAAAGGGGTCTAACAGATGCAGCTGAGTAAATAAAACTAACCAAATTAAGCATGTATAAAAACATCAAAATATTGTAGACTTTTCAAAAATCAGTATAATAATCAACATCTTGCCTACAACTTGTCTTATTAGTTCAGACTACCACCAGACTGAGCAAGATATCTTATTTTGAAACAAAAGTCAAATTGGCTTACAGTCTACATGTCAAAGCTGATGTTTACATAGGGTCTAACTGTACCCGCTTCTCTCCATCTGTCAGCCGCTTGGAGGCACCGCCTTGAAAGTAACTTTTTATTAAAGTGGTTGTAAAGGTACAAAGGTTTTTACCTTCATGTATTTTATGCATTAAGGTAAAAAAAAAAACTTCTGTGTGCAGCAGCCCCCCTATACTTACATGAGCCTCCTCTCGATCCAGCGATGACCACGAGTGCCTTGTCTCTCCAGGGACTTGCACTGCTGATTGGCTTTCTGTAGTGGTGGGAGCTATTGGCTCCCGATGCTATCAATCACAGTCAGTGAGCTAATTAGGAGATGGGGCCAAGGATCTGGGCTGCTCTGTACAAAAACCCTTACACAGAGCAGGTAAAATATGTCATATTTGATATTTACAAAAAAGACAACGTTTTAATGTTTCGGTACCAAAATAAATCCTACCTGTTTAGGCCTTGAGTACGACACTTGACAAGGAGATGAGCTCAAGTCTTCAGATGGGACAGAAGGTGATGCACACGATACACCCACACAGGATGAACTTCCACCATCATTCTTCAGTGCTATTAGCTGCGCTCTTGTTGTTTTCAAAGTATCCATTACGCCAGGCAACTCTATGGAAATGCATAAAAACATTTTAAGTAACATAATGGCCTATTTTCTCACCATATCCATTAATTTCATTTGTTAGAAATTGATGACTTGTGGAAAAATGTACTTTTACATGATTAGAGGGTTTCCTCCAGTCTGCTTCTGACCCATCCCCCCCACCAGATCAAAAATATTCCAGGAGGGTTTCTCCCAAGGTATAAGTAAAGATGTTCCACAAAACAAAAATCTTACTTGTGCATATAGTATGTAGTTACCTCAGTGCACTCACTGATACCATAATGAATGTAGTACAGTAAACTCCCAGTTACTGTTATTTCTGGTTGCTTGAGATCTAATAGTAACTCTCAAGCATCCACCTCCCATGGCACCCTGCCCCCTCCCACTTAGCAGCTAAATGGGGTAGGGATTGGGGGCATTGTTTTACCACCCCCAAATTCACATGCGATGAGCCTAAAAAGTGCTATTGCCAAATGCAACTAAGGGCTCATTCATAATGCGTTATGCAATGCTCCAATGGGCCTCTGAGAAATTATACAAGGTGGTCAGGAGGCAAAATGTTAACACCAATAATTGCAGTGAAAAGCACAGGATTGCAGCGCGGTAGTACGGCAATTATAGGTTTTAGTCAGGTGTGATGAGGCAACATTGGAGAACACTTTGCCCTGTGATTAGGGTTGTCCCGATACCGATACTAGTATCGGTATCGGGACCGATGCCGAGTTTTTGCGGGAGTACTTGTACTCCCACAAATACCCCCGATACCAAAATAGAATAATTCATATTGCAGCCATGTCCTGTCCCTCATACCTGTAGCTATGATATGTCCCCCACGTATGCCCACGTATGCCGCCGCATACCGCCGTCAATCCCCCTGCATTATAGCGTAGCGTGCATTACAAGCTTTCATTTTGAATACTTGTAAATGCCCGCGCCGCCATGTATAGACACTCCCCTTCTCGGGGATCCGTCCAATACCGAGCAAGGGGGAGTGGTGACATTACGGGCGTGGGACACCCCCCCCCTTGCTCGGTATTTGACAGATCCCCGAGAAGGGGAGTGTCTATACATGGCGGCGCGGGCATTTACAAGTATTCAAAACGGAAGCTTGTAATGCACGCTACGCTATAATGCAGGGGGATTAACGGCGGTATGCGGTGGCGGCATCATAGCTACGGGTATGGGGGACATACATGGCTTGCAATATGGGGGACATACATGGCTTGCAATATGTGGGGGACATACATGGCTGCAATATGTGGGGGACAGACATGGCTGCAATATGTGGGGGACAGGACATGGCTGCAATATGTGGGGGACAGGACATGGCTGCAATATGTGGGGGACATGGCTGCATTTGGGGACATATTTAAAAAAAGTTTCGGTATTCGGTATCGGCGACTACTTGAAAAAACATATCGGTACTTGTACTCGGTCCTAAAAAAGTGGTATCGGGACAACCCTACCTGTGATCTTTGACTTCTCCCATGTTGTTCAGGTAGATCTCCACCTCTCTAAGGTTGCCTACCTCTGCCCTAAAACACTGTAGAATGAAAAGGCAAATGATTGGTCAAACAGAAAATAAAGATAAAAATAACAAAGGCAGCAGAACTGGTGGAATAATAGACAATAAATAGATAAAAAATAAAAAGACTGCACCAATATAAAACATTCTATGAAAATTAAAATTGAAAATTTCACCAATACCAATTCACATTGAAAGACTGGCATCCAGGGGCTGATATGCCAAAAACGGTGCACAATAATTAACTAAAACAAAAAAATCAGAGTGCAAGGAAAAATTTGTATATAAATTCACAAAATGAATGTCAAATTATATGTATAAACAATGAGAGGTTAATACGCCAAATCCGTGATCCCAAAAATGGTATGCCAACAGCACACAATTGGCAAACCAAACCTCTAAAGTTCTTAATGATATCACCACAAAACTCAAACGCTGATGACCAAATGAATAATGAAGGATGATGCAATATGATGATCAGATACAGTGCCAGTTGAATGTGGTGATATAAAAAAAAAGGGAAGGTGCCCACCACCATAATTAAGTTGTCCGCTTACCAAAGGCAAGTTGTCTCAGTTGTTGGTTTTCTTCTTCCAAGTGCTTATTCCGGTTTTATATTCACCAGTTGTCAGTCTTGGTCAGGTGCTTTGACAGCGGCTGGCGGCCCATCTGTCAGAATCCTCCAAAAAAATAAAAAAAATTAGCTTTCCATCTCCACACAACACACACACACCCCAGACACCGCTAACCTCCTTCTGCACAATTTATTTGATGGCAGCTGAATGTAAACAGCAGGTAGAGGGGAACCATAGCCAGACTGCCATTCAGCAGAGCTTCCCCTCATTTCAGATCTTCCTCTCAGATCTACAGTGACTGCATGTCCAAGTGCACTTGTAGTGCAAAATAGATGTTCCTTTAGTAAATCAACCCCTATGCTGCATGGTGAGTGGATATAGAATGGAAGCCGTATAATATTATATGCAGCAATGTGCACTGAAAGTATGTTACACAGTTACTGGATATAACATGGAAGCCATACATATTATATGCAGCAGGGTGACATGCTGTGGAAGAGGAGCTCTATAATATTACATTACTGTGCACATGCTGTATGGTAACTGGGGAGATGAATGCACACAGAATGAGAACTATTCAGCAGGAAATAGACAAATACAACTTAACTCATACACCAAACTTTCACAATTCTAATATTATTTGATAGAAGGCTTACCTTTCATCCAGGAGAATACATCCAGGGGAATACATCCAGGACATTACAGAGAACTTCTCCACCATGCCATGCTTTCCTTTTCAGAGGCCTTACCAGGAACAGGAAGTGAGAGGTGAAAGTTCACCCCTCTGGTTCCCACTGCTCACTTCCTGTAACAGACCTCCTGTATTATGATTGCAGTCTCTCTGTTTAAAGAGTTTTCCCCAGGGCTGGATTTACATATTAGAAGATCGAAGGCACATAAATCAGACCCATATCTTAATATAAAGAATGAGATAAAAGAAATTAGAAAAATATTTATACATGTAAGTAAGTTATGGGAGATGCATTCTATATATATATTTTGTATCTTCATTCTGGTATATGTGTGTGTGTGTATATATCAGATATACTCTATGTGTATGTGTGTATATATGTATATATATATATATGTGTATATATATATATATATATATATATATATATATATATACACACACAGTATATATATACACACACACACATATATATACTGTATATACACACACACACACACACACACATATATATACTGTATATACACACACACATATATATACTGTATATACACACACACACACACACAAGAATGCAGCTCTCATCACTTACATATTTATCTTCCAGCCCAGCCTAGTATTGGCACATGACAACAGTGCAGCTTGGGCAAGGATATGACATTTAACCACTTCCTTACTGGGCATGTATACCCCCTTCCTGACCAGGTGAAATTTCAGCTTGCGGCACTGCGTCGCTTTAACTGACAATTGCGCAGTCGTGCGGCGTGGCTCCCAAACAAAATTGACGTCCTTTTTTCCCCACAAATAGAGCTTTCTTTTGGTGGTATTTGGTCACCTCTGCGGTTTTTATTTTTTGCTCTATAAACAAAAAAGGACGACAATTTTGAAAAAAAAATACAATATTTTTTACTTGTTGCTATAAAAAATAGCCCAATTTAAAAAAAAAAATTCAGTTTAGGACGATACGTATTCTTCTACATATTTTTGGTAAAAAAAAAATCGCAATAAGCCACTGGTTTGCGCAAAAGTTATAGCGCCTACAAAATAAGGGACAGAATTATTATTTTTTATCATTTATTTTTTACTAGTAATGGCGGCGATCTGCGATTTTTATTGCGACTGCGACATCATGGCGGACACATCGGACACTTTTGACACATTTTTGGCGCCATTCACATTTATACAGCGATCAGTGCTATAAATATGCACTAATTACTGTATAAATGTGACTGTCAGGGAAGGGTTTAACACTAGGGGGGGAGGAAGGGGTTAATGTATTCCCTGCATAGTGTTCTAACTGTGGGGGGAGGGGGGGTGACTGGGGGTGACCGATCTGTGTCCCTATGTACAAGGGACACAAAATCGGTCTCCTCCTCTCCAGAGACAGGACGCTGTCTCTGTGTAAAACGGCAATGAGAGATGATCTCATATGTTTACATATGAGATCATCTCTCATTCGCCCACAGATCGCATTGCAAACGGCCACTCTGATTGGCCGTTCGCGGCGATCTGTGATTGGCTGTGTCCAAGGGACACGGCCAGTACACAATTTCCACGTTGCACGCTCTGGAGCGCGTGCTGGGAACAAAGAAAGGAGCTGCCGTGAAAATGCGGCAGCCCGGAGAATTAGAAGCACCCTGCGGCCGCATATAGTCGTATGGCCGTAGGGAAGTGGTTAAAGCGGAGTTCCACCCAAAAGTGGAAGCTCCACGTATTTGCCTCTCGCCTATTTTTGACAGGTACCCTTTCCCCCTTCCGAGAGATCTCGCTGCGGCGGATGCATTCCCGATGCTTTTCTGCATGTGTGTGTTTTTGATGCATTCCAGGACATGTTTGGTGTGTTTTTTAAAGCATTCCAGTGCATTTTCCTCTCTTTTTTTCTTAACCTTAGATAAAGACATGTGTGTTCCAGTGTGTTCAGGTGCATTTCTAGTGCGTTTTTGATGTGCTTTACAGTGTTCCATTACAGTCCAGTGCAGGAAAAAAATGCAGCATGCTCTACTTTTTTTCTGGAACTGCAAGCACTGGTTGTAAATTATGCCATTGAAAACCATATAACTTACTTTCCATGCAAAAAAAAAAAAAAAAAATACGCACTGGACTGCATGTGGTGTGAATTGGCCCCTATAGGCAATGGAGGGCAGCAGCACCCGAGAGCCAATGGAAACATTGGCTGGGGTACCAACATCGCCGGATTCCAGGACAGGTAAGTGTCCTAATATTAAAAGTCAGTAGCTGCAGTATGTGTACAGTATAGGGGGTTATTTACTAAAGGCAAATCCACTTTGCACTACACAGCGCAAACTACAAGTGCAAAGTACACTTGAAATTGCACTGGAAAGTGCACTTGTAAGTGCAGTCGCTGTAAATCTGAGGGGTAGAACTGAAATGAGGGGAAGCTCTGCTGATTTTATCATCCAATCATGTGTAAGCTAAAATGCTGTTTTTTTTTTATTTCCTTGCCCACTCAGATCTTACAGCGACTGCACTTCCAAGTGCACTTTCCTTGCAATTTCAAGTGCACTTTGAATTTGTAGTTTGAACTTGTAGTGCAACGTGGATTTGCCTTTAGTAAATAACCCCCTTTGTGTAGCTGCTGAGTTTTAATTTTGTGCTGGGGAGAACTGTAATATGCCAATTCCTTTTAATTGGCTGCTGGAATTACCCTTCGGGCAGGTACTAAGTCCAAACAATGGACTGGACTTAGTATAAAAAGAATATACAGTATATATACTATATATATTATATTGCCCAAAAGTTTTGGGACACCTGCCTTTACACGCACATGAGTTTTAATAAGCATGCCAGTCTATAACAGCTTCAATTCCTCTGAGAAAGGCTGTCCTATGGGAATGTTTGACCATTCTTCCAGAAGCACATTTGTCAGTTCAGGCACTGATGTTGGATGAGAAGACCTGGCTCACAGTCTCCACACAAATTCATCCCAAAGGTGTTCTATCAGGTTGAGGTCAGGACTCTGTGCAGGCCAGTCAAGTTTCTCCACCCCAACCCACATCATCCATGTCTTTATGGACCTTGCTTTGTGCACTGATCCAAATAATTTGGTGGATTATGGTGTGTGGGGGGGGGGGGGGGGATTATGGTGTGGGGTTTGTTTTTTTCAGGGGTTGGTTTTGGCTCCTTAGTTCCAGTGAAGGGAATTCTTAAGGCCTCAGCATACCAAGACATTTTGGGAAAATGTTCATGCCCCCAACTTTGTGGGAAACAGTTTGGGGATGGCCCCTTCTTGTTCCAACATGACTGATCCACCAGTGCACAAAGCAAGGACCATAAAGACACTGATGAGCGAGTTTGGTAATAATAGTGCAACTTCTGATTTCATGGATTAAACAGAACATTGAATATTTATATCCAGAGTTTCTCCTCGGGTACTCGGTAAGCAGACAAAAACCCTTGGACCTGTGGAGGTGGATGTTTGTAAAGGTTCTCATTCATTCAGGTCAATCAATAAATCAATATAACTGGACTTGCTGTATTTTAAGACATTTTGCTGGTCCGCCGACAAGCGTTCCTCAAATTCAGAATGACTTACACAAAAATTCTTTGGGAATGGAAAGTGGATGCGAGAGGTTTTTTCTGCTTTGTATTAAATGGATTATATGCTTTAAAATCTTTATTAAAAATAAAAAAAATAATTTATTTAACCACTTGACCACTGGGCACTTAAACCCCCTTCCTAACCAGACCAATTTTTCAGCTTTCGGTGCTCTCACAATATGAATGACAAATACTCAGTCATACAACATTCTACCCATTTGAAATTTTTGTCCTTTTTTTCACACAAATAGAGCTTTCTTTTGGTGGTATTTGATCACTTCTGGGTTTTTTTATTTTTTGCGCTATAAAAGAAAAAACGACTGAAAATTCTGTAAAAAAAAAAAAAAAAAAAACTTGTTTCTGTCATATTAGTGGGTTATTTCTCACACACAGCATATGCATACCAACAAATTACACCCCAAAACACATTCTGCTATTCCTCCCAGAGTATGGCGATACCCCATGTGTGAGACTTTTACACAGCGTGGCCACATACAGAGGCCCAACATGCAGGGAGCACCATCAGGCGTTCTGGAACACCCAGACCAATTCTGACATTTCTCTCCTACATGGAAAAATCATCATTTATTTGCTAGAAAATTTACATAGAACCCCAAAACATTATATATGCTTTTTTAGCAAAGACCCTAGAGAATACAATGGCGGCCGTTACAAAACGTACGTTTTATCTCGGCAACGGTATTTTCGCAGAAAATTTATTGAACGCGTGTTTTTTAAAAAACTGTTTTGTGCTTAAAAACAAAACAAACCAGTAAAGTTAGCCCAATTTTTTTTCATAATGTGAAAGATGACGTTACGCCGAGTAAATAGATACCCCAACATGTCACACTTCAAAATTGCGCACACTCGTGGAATGGCACCAAACTTCGCTACTTAAAAATCCCCATAGGCGGTATTGCAGAGTATCGCGCAGGTATTGCAGAGTATTGGGGTATTGCAAAGTATCATGCAGGGTTATTGGGGTTGCCGATATGGGGTATTGCCGAGTATTGGGGTATTGCCGAGTATTTGGGGGTATTGCAAAGTATCGCAGAGTATTGGGGTATTGCCGAATTGGGGTAGCCGAGTATTGGGGTATTGCAGTGGGGTATTGCAGTAGCAGAGTATTGGGGTATTGCCGAGTATTGGGGTATTGCCGAGTATTGGGGGTATTGCCGAGTATTGGGGTATTGCAAAGTATATTGCAGAGTATTGGGGTATTGCCGAGTATTGGGGTATTGCCGAAGTATCATGGGGTATTGTTGAGTATTGGGGTATTGTTGGAGTATTGGGGGTATTGCCTCGAGTATTGGGGTATTGCAAAGTATCATGCAGAGTATTGGGGTATTGCCGAGTATTGGGGTATTGCCGAGTATTGGGGTATTGCAAAGTATCATGCAGAGTATTGGGGTATTGCCGAGTATTGGGGTATTGCCGAGTATTGGGTATTGCCGAGTATTGGGGGTATTGTTGAGTATTGGGGTATTGTTGAGTATTGGTGTATTGTGTGAGTATTGGGGGTATTGCCGGTGTACTGGGGTATTGTGGGGTACTGGGGTATTGATGGGGTACTGGGGTATTGTGGGGTATTGTTTTGGGTACTGGGGGTATTGTGGGGTATCTGGAGGTATTGTGGGGTATTGATTTGGGTACTGGGGTATTGTGGGGTATTGTTGGGTACTGGGGTATTGTTGGGTACTGGGGTACTTGTGGGGTACTGGGGTATATGTGGGGTATTGTGGGGTATTGTGGGGTATTGTTGGGTACTGGGGTATTGTTGGGTACTGGGGTATTGTTGGGTACTGGGGTATTGTGGGGTACTGGGGTATTGTGGGGTATTGTTGGGTACTGGGGGTATTGTGGGGGTAAACTGGGGGGATTTGTGGGGTTACTGGGGGATTGCTGGGTACTGGGGATTTGCAGTGGTACTAGGGGGATTGCAGAGCTGGGATGTTTTGAGGGATGGCTGGATCTGTGACTGCATTTGTCACAGATCCAGCCACAGCTCAGCTGCTGACAACCCCCCGTTCCCCCCCCCTCTCCTCGCACACTGTACAGAAGGAGAGCGAGGAGAGGGAGGAACCGGCGTCATCAAATGACGCCGGTTTGTTTACAAGTGATCGCGCCGTCATTCGACGGCGCGATCACGTGGTAAACGGCGCCTATCAGCGGCATTTACCGTGATCCGTGATGCGCCGGGTCTTCTAGACCCGGCGAGCACGGACACTTTCGCGAGCGCGTCCCAGGGGGCGCGCAATCGCGGAAGTGCACGAGGACGTCCCAGGGACGTCGTGTGTCAAAGCAACTCCACCGCGCCGTAGCAGTAAAATGCTTATGGCGCGGTGGGGAAGTGGTTAAATCTTTTTTTTTTTTTTTTTTTTTTTTTTTTTTTAAAGGAGTAAAATACAAAAACAAAATGGGAGTGGGTCTCTTATAAATGTATTCAGAATGTTATCTATGACATAGTTACAAAAATATCAGACAAAATATATGTTTGAAATGTCTTTATTAGACATTAAATATTTTCAGAAAAACATATTTTAAAAATATATTTTTCTAATATATATCTTTGTAAAATACATTTAAATTATATATTTTTTGAATGCATTTACAAGTATATTTAAAGATATATGTTTAAATGCATTTTTTTTTATATGTTCAAAAATATTGGACAATATATTTACAAACATATATTTTCACATATATGCCTTTGGAAAATAATATTAAAATTATATTTTTGGAACGCACTTACAAATATATGTACAAATATATGTTGAAAAAAATCTGAAGAATATATTTAAAAAATATATTTTCCAATATATGTCTTTGGGAAAATGCATATAAAAATTATATTTTGGAATGCCTTTACAAGTATATTTAAAAATATATTTTTTATGCATTTTTTTAGATGCTCAAAAATATCTGTCAAATATATTGAAAAAAATATATTTTAAAATATATGCCTTTGGAAAATATATTTGAATTTACATTTCTGGAATAGATGTAAAAATATATTCGCGTAGGTCAATATATTGTAAATATATTTAAAATATATAATTTTTTTTAATAAATATATTGGAAATATATTTTTCTTCCATATGGGATTAGAAAAAGTGCTGTCAACACAAATGGAGAGAATGGAGAGAAATATGGGACATATGCTAGAAAGATTGGAGGACGTTGAAAAGAAAACAGACCACAATTTTAATACCATCAGAAAATTGGAAGCGGAATTAACAGAAATAAAAAAAGAGCAAAGGGAACACGCATATAAAGCAGAAGACCAGGAAAACAGAGACAGACGAAAAAATATTAGGGTACGTGGAGTCCCCGACTCCTCGCTGTCAGAAAATTTACCAGAAATTATTCGGAAGATATGTAACCCAATACTCGACAGAGAAATATCACTTCCGTTAAAAATAGAACGTGCTCATAGGATAAGGCGGCCCCGGGAAATTCCCCAAGATAAACCTCGAGATATTATAATAAGATTTGAAAGTTGGGAGGAAAAAAACCAACTATGGAAAAATCTGCGAGGGAAGTCTCCAATTAAATTTGAAGACCATAGTATCCAAATATATCAAGATCTGTCACAAGAGACACTCAGAAGACGAAGGAATTTGAAGCCATTACTACGGGTCTTACAAGATCTAGAAATCCAGTACAATTGGGGATTCCCGGCTTGTCTGATAGCCAGAAAAGAGGGGGTTACCGCGAAGCTACGATTCTTAGATGAAATACCTGAGTTTTGTCAAAAACTGGGAATTCCAATTCCAAGCAATAAATAATGAAGAGCAGAGCTGTAACTGTAGGGGGAGGGAGAGGGAGGGAGGGGTGGGTAATAATTACAGATAATTAAATATGAAATATGTCCTAGGGCCGCTAGGTATGGCGCTGCGGGGGCTCCGGGGCCTAGGAGCACTTGACCGCCTAAGGAAATTCCCCTGAGCTCAGGGGAATAGAGGAGTCGCTGAATTGTACTCCACCTCAACATTAGAGGGAGCACTCCTGCACAAAGAAGTGCTAGAGAAGATGCTTCGAAATATGACCTTAGGGTCAAGAGTCCATCAAGGGAAAGGGGAGGGGAGGATTGGGAGTGGGTAGGGGCAGTGGGGGTGGGGGGAGGAAGGCGAGGGTTCAGGGGAGGAGGAGGGGGAGAGGGGGGTGGAGAGAAATTTGGGATAGGGGGGGGAGGGTGGGGAGGAAGGGGGGGAAGGGGGTAGTAGGGAGAAGAGACGAAGGATTATTGGATCGGGCGATAACCAGAACATAAGGAGAAGACAAAATAGGGAGGGAAAGATTGTAAGCGATCAGAATCATCCATATGTCTAAGGTAACCCTAATTACCTATAATGTAAGGGGCCTTAGTTCTCCGTGTAAAAGACACATGATCCTAAAAGAAATCGAGAGACTTTCCGCTGATGTAGTTTTCCTCCAGGAGACACACATAACCCTTGACTCAAGAGTGAGGCTTAATTCTCGGGCAGTCCCAACATGGTATTACGGAGACTCCCCGCAGAGAGGATCAAAAGGAGTTGCTATTGGTATAGGGAAAAAATTAAGTTTCTCTGTAGAAGACAGGATAGTTGATCCTGAAGGCCGATATTTGTTCTTAAGAGGTCTTCTACATGGTAAACGATATACACTGGCCAATGTCTACTGTCCAAATAAACTCCCTCAGAGGTACCTAACATTGATTCTGAACAAACTCATGGAATTTAAAAAAGGAAACGTGGTCCTAGCTGGAGATTTTAACTTCACCCTAGATTTACAACTAGATAGAACATCAATAGTTAACATAGGAAACACAAAGCAACAACAAATAGTTAAAAAGAAACTTTTTTCGTGCCAACTAATAGATCCCTGGAGGGTTTATAAGCCAACTAAAAGGATTACACATTTTACTCTACAGTCCATAATATGTATTCGAGGCTAGATTACATAATGGTAGATCATGAAACCTTAGAATTTGTGGATAATGCCGCAATAGAGGTAGCGACAATTTCGGACCACGCTCCGGTCACACTGAACATATATTTCCCAGAAATTGAAGAGAGAAGGGGATCCTGGAGATTAAATGAGGAGTTAATAGAAGATACGGAAGTTGTAGACATAATAAGAACAGATATAGACGAATATTTTAGGCTAAACCACACCCCTAATGTAAATATAGCTACCATTTGGGAAGCCCATAAGGCTAATATTCGAGGGAAATTAATTTCCTTAGGAGCAAAAAAAAAAAAAGGAAAGAGATGCAAACAGAAACAAGATAATCAAAGAGCTACAAGACCTAGAAACAAAACATAAAAACCAAAAAAATAACAAAAAAGTATATCAGGAAATGTTAATAAAGAGGATTCATTTAAGAGATCTAATGGAGATTGAATCTAGAAATACATTTAAAAACGTCATGAAAGAAAGGTATCTTTGGGGAAATAACCCAGGAAAGTATCTCGCCAGGATCTCAAAAGAAAAAAGAAACTTAAACTATATAGAAAAAATAAAAGATCAGTCAGGACATATGCGGTTCAGGACGTCTGAGATAGCGGAAGCTTTTCGGACGTTCTATGCCTCACTATACTCAATTAGAAAAGGTGAGACACATGAGGAAAAGGCAAACAGAGAAGAAAAAATACGAGATTATCTACGGGAATCCAATTTACCTAAACTAACAAACGAAATAGTAGAAACCCTAGAAGAGCCAATAACTCATGTAGAAATCAGTCAAGCGATCCAAGGAACCCCAGGGGGGAAAAGCCCAGGCCCAGACGGTTTGCCAATAAAATACTATAAAAAATTCAATGAGTTATTAATTCCAGAAATGTGTATTTATTTTAATAAACTAGGGGGTACAGAAGAGGTGAGGAAAGAATCCCTTCTGGCTAATATCGCTATCATTGCCAAACCAGGAAAAGATAAGACGCTCTGCTCTAATTACCGTCCAATTGCACTGTTAAATGCTGATATAAAAATGTTTGCAAAGATATTGGCAACAAGGATAAAACCGTATATGCCTGACCTGATAAGTCCAGACCAGACGGGATTTGTAAGAGGCAGAGAAGGGAGGGACAATAGTTTAAGAACACTTTTGTTGCTACAAGACGATAAAAGAGATGGACCCCCAGCCGTACTCATGTCATTAGATGCTGAAAAAGCGTTTGACAGAGTCGACTGGGGGTTCATGATGGAGACTTTAAGAAATATAGGATTGGGTCCCATATTCATGAAATGGGTAGGAAACTTATATAAGTCCCCTTCGGCAAAAGTTAAGGTAAATGGGAGGGAATCTCAGGTGATTGACATGATGAACGGAACAAGGCAGGGATGCCCGCTCTCCCCCCTTCTATATGTATTAGCTTTGGAACCACTGCTGTGCATGATTAGGAATAATCCAGAGATAGGGGGGGTGAGAGCTGGAGAAGAGGAACAGAAGCTGGCAGCATATGCTGATGATGTCCTCCTGTACGTGACCAAGCCCATAACATCAATACCTAATATATTAGTGGAAATAGGAAGATATGGTAGACTCTCTAATTTTAAAATAAATCCAGTAAAAACTGTAATTATGAATATAGGGATTGAACAAAAGGAAGAGGCGGCACTTCGTAGTGTATTTCCCTTTACGTGGGAACAAAAATCACTTACTTACCTGGGAATAAAAATAACCCCCAAAGTGGCGGGCCTCTTTGAGGCAAACTACATCCCCCTACTTAACGAAATAAGACAAGATCTTAAAAACTTCTCCCACAAACAGATTACTTGGATGGGGAGGATTAATTTATTTAAAATGACAGTTCTACCAAAGATTATTTATAAATTTCAAATGCTTCCAATAAATGTTCCACAAAGTTTCTTTAAGGTAATAAAAAATATAATTTCAAACTTTATATGGCAAAAAAAAAAAACCTAGAATAAGCTATGCAACCCTAACTAGAGCAAAAAAAAGAGGGGGACTGGCTCTCCCAGATATAAAAAGATATTACCAAGCTGTAATCTTAGCGAGACTAGTTGAATGGGACAAACCTACAGAAATCCACTAAACAAACATATGGGCTCACATAGAAAATGAGATAAGTAAACAGCACCTAAACACAAATATATGGATACCACCCAAATTTAGAATAACTAACCCAAATACACATAGTATAACAAAACAGGTCTATAAGATATGGGATCTGGTACATAAGCGGGAAAAATGGGAATATAATTCCCCATTAATCCCATTAGTAAACACAAATCTATTTGCACCGGGAAATAGGACTAAATTAGGAAAAAAAATAGGTAGTAAAAGACTAGGCGATATAGTAGCACAGGGAAAAATAAAAAATAAAGATGAGATACACGTAGAAGAAGGGACACAACAGATAACGGATTGGGAATATTTACAACTAAAGCACTTTGTAATCACACTCCCTGCACCAATAAGAGATAACATAGCACAAAATCCAATAGAAAAACTTTGCACCAGGGGAGAACCATTACAACATGGAATCGCGACGACTTACAAAATCCTTACAGAAATAGGGACAAAAGATACACTACAAAGTATAGATGCTTGGGAGAAAGAAATTGGAGAAAGAATAGAAGAGACACAAATGATTAGAGCGACATTAACCTATGCAAAAGATATAGATATAACAACAGTAGAAGCTAATTATAAATGCATGATGAGATGGCACTTGACACCTGTCAGACTTAATAAAATATCATCAGCTAACTCCCCCCTTTGCTGGAGGAACTGTAATCAAGTAGGAACTGCTCTGCATATATGGTGGGATTGCCCGATAATTCGGGAATTTTGGATTGAAATCCTTAAAATGATTGAGGAAATCTCAGGAGAAAAGATTTCATTAGATTTTTTGACCTGTCTTTTTCACAGACAAGGTCTATTAAAAGGGAAAAAAAATATACGCCTCAACATTGGTCCCTGTGCTGTTAAACGCAGCAAAGGGACTGATCCCGAAATTTTGGCTCCACCCACATAAACCTCCTCTAAAAGAATTCATACACAGGGTTGACCATATCGCAGAGATGGAGTATTTAAGAAGGGTTGACCTGGGGGAGGAGGTGGGAGGAAGAGACGGAAAGATTTGGGATCAGTGGAGAATATATAAAACATCGGAAAAAGTCACTGAAATACTACTAGAAACAAATCAGTAAACGATTCGACCCGACCCAATATGGAAAAGAGGGAATGAAGGGGGGGGGGCCTCAACAATAGGGGGGGGGAATAAATATATACATAGAGATCCAGGGAGGTGGGTGTTGGGGGGAGAAACGGTTGCGCCATCTATTATGAGCATGGGTAGTCATTTGTAACCATACTTTTAATATATTGAAAAAAAAAAATACATATTAACAATAATAAAACAAAAGAAACAAGGGGAAAAAAAAAATGAGATAAAATATAGAAAACATAGAGAACCACCCACAAATGATGCAAATCTGAGGTGGAAATATGATGGGTGGAATAAAGATGAATCCCTCTAACACCTCTCAACCCTGGGTTAAGCCTGATGTGGGAACAAGAAAAGAAAAGAAAAAAAAAAGAACCAAGAAGCACCTTGTCTGTGTTTTAAGAGACAGAAAATCAGGTCCAATCTGACTATAAAAACATCAACAAATATAAGGATTTAGCAAGCAGGACACTTAGGTGCACAAGACAAGAGTAACTGACTGACCCAAAGGTCATTTTAATGTTAAAACTAAAAAGGTACATACCTTGCTGTAGAGAACACTATGAACTGCAAGTATTTTTTAAACAATCAATGCATTTCCTCCTCAAGATGTTGCAGTTTTTTCATTTCAAATCAAATTTTCTTCCAGCCATTAGAAATGTCTCACCTATAGTGCCATAATTCATTGTAGGATCATTGGTTTTCTAAATGAAAAAAATATATATATATTTTGAAACATGTTGTTAACTACCTAATGGCCCGTACACACGATCCGAATATCGGACGAAAACCATTGTACGATTTTCGGATCGTGTGTACACTACTTTTGAGAGCCGATCACGACCGTTCATCTGATATTATTCGATCGGACAAGAGCGAAAATTTTCCTCGTACGATGTCAGATCGTACGATTTTCGTTTAGTCAGTACAGTTGTCGTCCGACAATACAATACAAATACATTACAACACATTACATTTTTTTTTTCTGTCGTACGAGAATTTTCGTGACTTTAATAACCTATTTCATTTAACTTGCGACTATTAAGCGAAAAAAGTCGTACGATCCGTCGTACGATATTCGGATCGTGTGTACGGGCCATAAGGGAAATGATGGCAAAGATCAAATACATAATTTCAAACTGTCAAATGATTATTTTTGCTGGAGAAAATCTGAAATGATGTAGAATTCTAGAGACCGTAATTTTCAGACAAAATTAGTTATTGAACAATTAACTGAAATTTTAGTTCCTTACCCAATAATGTCTATTACCTTGAATTGAATAAATGAATGAATGAATGAATTTGGTGGTTCATACCCTCAACCCCCACAATTAGTAATTGTTTGATACTATGAAGGACAGGGGTAATTACAGTAATAGGTTTTACTAGCTGACAATTGTTGGAAGCAGAGGCTTGTGCATAAAATACACAGAATGGAGAACAGTTGAGCTGTGTATAAAGATCAGTTTAGTCAGAAGTATTGATATACTCACTTCCTTCCCAACAATTAAATCTCCTGCAGCAGGGAAGGCTTAAATTATCTGGCTGTATTTTTATTAGGGTTGTCCAGATACCGATACTAGTATCGGTATCGGGACCGATACCGAGTATTTGCGGGAGTACTTGTACTCCCGCAAATGCTCCCGATACCTAAATAGAATACTTTTTTTGTATTTATCAACATGTTCTGTGAAAATTCTTTGATTTTTTTACTACTGCGTGACAAGAAAATAAAACATTTTTATTCATTTTTATTCTTTTATAATGTCTTGAGTTAGAGTTCTTCATAATTCTAAAAAAAATATCCTTAGTCTGTATTGTGGTTTGAAAACTGTCACATGACATTTAAAAAAAGTATCGGTATTCGGTATCGGCAAGTACATGAAAAAAAGTATCGGTACTTGTACTCGGTCCTAAAAAAATGGTATCGGGACAACCCTAATTTTTATATTTTTATTTAAATTGTACCAACACAAGAGAGAGCGAGACCCTGATAATGACCTCTGTAAGTGGGCAGATCTCATTTTAAATATGGACTGTTTTTTATTAGAAACGTTTGTCTATTAAACAAATGTGATGATGCATGTTCAATGTGTTAACAGCATGGCATAAATGTACTTTCATATTTAAACCAGAACATACAGTAAGAACGATGGCTGGTTTCTTTTTATTTTTAGTTTCCCTAGCTATTAGTACACTTTTAATCAACATTTTCCATGATTTTATTGGAAAAGACAGAGCCTGAGGTATTTTCAAATTGAAGGACTTAATTAGTCTTGAACTTGCCAACCTTGACTCAGCTGGTGTCAAAGAAATGATTTAGAGGATTGTTCACCCCTAAATGAAGCTCATTTATAAGGTCAAGTCGTTTTACTAATGTCTGAGGCCTCGTACACACGAGCAAATAGATTTGTTCAAATCCGTCGGACAGACAGATTTGAACAAATCTGTCTGCTGGGATGTATTGGTTTGATCGTGTACACACGATCAAACCAAAATCCCCGCCGGCAGACAGCGCGCTGACGTATCGCTGACGTGTCGGTGACGTGGCGGTGACGTTGACGCCGCCACGTCACCGCACCCGGAAGTAAAACACTTCCGCGCATGTGCGAGAAGATATGTCTGCTGGTTAGCGTACTAACCAGCAGACATGTCGGGCGGACGGGTTTACAGCCGACAGATTTCAAAGCATGCTTTGAAATCTGTCGGGTGGCCAAATCCATCGGTTTGCCCGTACACACGATCGAATCTGTCTGCTGAAACGGCCCGTCAGACGGGTTTCAGCAGACAGGTTTGATCGTGTGTATGCGGCCTTAAACATTTTTCATACATCTATACTTATTGTGCTCTTAAACTAAACACATGTATGTGCACTCATAAATAGGACAACTTTTGCAACCATAATTACGCTTGTATGTAGAGATTTACTATATGTTACACAATGGAATTTTTCCTAAGCAAATCACCATTAAATCAGGACTCAAACATCAAAATGGCTGGTAGATGTAACATAAGCATAATCTGTCTACCTACATTGTGGTGGCATTGCCCACATCTTATAGCATCTAGGTGGTACCAATAACAAAAGTTCAGTTTACTTAGCTCAGGCTACATGTTTTAAAGTAGACCTAACCTGCAGATTACAGGGGCCTCTTATCATATTGTGCAATTACTTGCAAATTATAGCAGACTCAACCTGATAGAACACCTTTGGGATGAATTGGAGTGGAGACTGCGGAGCGAGGGCAATTCTGGCTGCTTAGGGCTTGGAGATCTCCTCTCCCTGTTACATCAGCAGACAGCTTTTGCCTAGGGCATGCTTGGCTGAGGAGGGATGTGAGTGGATGATATGCACCAGAGCCTGTGCGCTCTTTCCCATTGTGTATCCACAGCTTCCAGTGCCCACTGATTCAGGAGAGCTGCAACTAGAGTTTAATAACCTCCTTGAGGATGAAACACCTCTGTGAACTCTTTTGAATTGTAATGTTTGGGTCACTCTGAGCATAAGCACAAGCACTTTTTGTTTTTACATCGACCAGCTCAGTGTCTGACCTCACAACTGCGCTTCTAGAAGAATGGTCAAACATTTCCATAGGCACACTCCTAAATCTTGTGGGCAGCCTTCCCAGAAGAGTTGAAGCTGTCATAGCTGCAAAGGTTGTGCCAACTCAATATTGAACCCTACTGACTAAGACTACTATGCCATTAAAGTTCATGTGCATGTAAAGCGCAAGATCCCTAACATCTACCAGCTCTGCGATATCGTCATGGAGGAGTGAAAAAGGACTCCAGTGGCAACCTGTGAAGCTCTGGTGAACTCCATGCCCAAGAGGGTTAAGGGAGTGCTGGAAAGTAATGGTGCCCACACAAAATATTGACACTATAGGTCCAATTTGGACATTTTCACTTAGGGGTGTACTCACATTTGTTGCCACATGAAAAGGTATAATAAAATATTTACAAAAATGTGAGCGGCTTACAGTTATATATATGTGTGTATATATATATATATTTTTTTTTTATTATGTTTTATGTTTTTATTTTTCACTTTTTTTTTCTAATGAAATTTACTGATTTGCACTGTTCACATTTGCACATTGGTATTGCTATAAGTTTAATATTCAACAGACTAGGCAGTGCCTAAATTAGCATATTCAGTTGAAAAGGTACTGCATCCTTTCGGTGTTTCAGCCAGTCATATAGTGTATTTATTTTGATAGAGATATCTTAGGCCGCATACACACGATCAAATCTATCTGCTGGAAACGGTCTGCCAGACCGTCTCAGCAGACAGATTTGATCGTGTGTATGGGCGAGCAGACGGATTTGGCCAGCCGACAGATTTTAAAGCATGCTTTAAAATCTGTCAGATGGGAATCCGTCCGCCCGACATGTCTGCTGGTTAGTACGCTAGAGGAAAATTTGGAGTTGCGCTAAAAATAAAAAAATAAAAATAAGTAGAAATAAAGAGTGATAAACAAATGGTTTTTAGACCATGTGCGAAATAATGTCTTAAGCCCCATACACACGGTCAGACTTTTGGCCAATCAACTTCAAAATCTGCAACTTTTCAAATTTGTCTGATCGTGTGTACGCTCCATCGGACAAACTTTTTCAGGTTTCATCTGACAAAAAGTTGGGTCTGCGAACGGACCAACTTTTCAGCAACAAAAGTCTGATGGTGCTTTGTGTGACCGTGTGTACAGCAATCCAACCAACTTTTGTGCAAAGTGCAAATACGCATGCTCAGAACCAATGTTAAAATCAACCAACAATAGCAGAAGTTAACCAAAGGGTGGCGGTAAAGAGCAGAAAAGAGCAGAAAAACCACGTGATGATGGGAAAGTTTTAGAAAAGTTTGCAGAAAAGTCTGACTGTGTGTATGCTATGGGTGTGACCGGACAAATCAATTAGGACAAAAATCCAAGGGAAATTTTGTTGGATGTCCTACCGTGTGTATGGGCCTTTAGTGTGGATCTAAAGTCCAGTGTACTCAAGTGGCTAATATAAACCAATAGAGTGTAAATGATGAACCAAAAATCGTTGAAACGTCCTTAACGGGCAGTTCTAGGAAAGAAACATGCATATATCTACTACCAAACTATGAGTGTGATAAACAATGGAGGCTTACCAGAAGGCAAGCATAACACGCTTGCGGCTACATCCCAGCCAGGGCCTTTAGGAGTCCACAGTAGGTTGATAAAGCAGGAAAAAGGTTGTGGGTAGCTCCAGATGTGTCAGCAGTTGACACAAAAAAAAGGTTTTAGATATACATAGTGAAGTACGCCAAACAGCACATAAAAAACGGTACTAAGAATAGGATATTACTGTCCCAAGTTGTGACTAAAATAACACCACCACCGTGTCACCAAATAAATTGAAGGCTTACCAGAAGCCAAATAAGTAACCGCATAGGAAAGAAAGCCTTGATTCAGGGATTTAGTGGAGCAGCTGATGCCGGGGTGTATTGTAGATCCTCCAGATGTCAGCAGTGCACCGAAAACAAGTAAATAGCCCACATAGTGAAGTATGCTTAAAAAGGTCTTCAGAGGATTAATAAAAGTTGCACTTACATGTTACAAAAAGGAATAAAACATAAGGAAATGAAAGCAGGCTGGCTTACACGAACGCCCGTGTCACTCGGATCGTCTCGTCACCTTCCCGACGTACGTTTCGTCATAAAAATTGACGTCGTCTGGGGCACGGGCGACGCACTGACGCATCGCGTGAAATAGTAAACAGAAGGAACCAAGCCTCGATCTGACTCTGAGTGCTGGATAGTAATCCATGGTGACCTGATAGAACCAGAGCCAAGCCTCGACTTGGAACAAGCAGACTAGATGTCCACAAACGGTGGTCCAATAGGCCCAAATGTAAACACTGAATGTTATTTAGAATTAGCTAAAAATAGACTAGCTGACAGTGCGATCGGGTAGCGGTCTAAAATGCCCGCCAAATAAAAAGATCCATCAGTGGTTTGATAACTGGAGAAATCGATCTGAACACTGTCAGACAATGTCAAAATATATACCTACTTGGACCAATGGCTCAATGAGAATATCTCATTGGCAATAATACAATATACGGTATAAATATGTATATAAAACATATAGGTGGGTATAGGGGTCAAATACCTTTAGGGGAAAAAAAACATTTTCAGGAAAGGACTATCCCACTCATAGTTGCTAAACTCTTATAAAGGAATTATGAACATACCCACATTCCTGGCATGTGATTAATCGTTAAATTAAAAAAAAGGGAAATAAGGCTATAGTTATGTCAGTATCAGAGAGATGTCAAGTCTCGGTGTATATCAATTATGGATATTAGATTTGTCATAAGTAATCAGCCAAAGGCCACCATGGGGACCATCTATCAGGTCAGATCGAGTTCACAAAACATGATGCTATAAGCCCAACAATTTAGACAACAAAAATATGGAACTTATGAGTTATCTATAAATGCATTAACATCTACTTCCACGTTTAACCCAAAAGGTGTATAACATTTGATTCTATGGATCCATGCCATTTCTATTTTGATATACTTCTTACCAGTGCACTCCCTCGCCGGTGTGGATTATATCTATCGATTCCCAAAAATATAGTTTTTGAGGGATCTTTATTGTGGGCTGCAAGGTAGTGCCTCGAGACTGGATGTTTCTCCGAACCCGCTAAGATTTTAGTGATATGCTCGTTGAGCCTTACAGAGAGGGGTCTTTTAGTTCGACCTACATACTGAAGCCCACATGGGCACTGGAGCAAATAGACCACCCCTTCAGTTGCACATGTGATAAAGGGCTTGATTGTGTGTTCATGTCCCGTGGTTGTAGAGACAAATTTATGAGTTTGTCTATGAGCACACCCACTTACAGAGCAGACACGACATTGATAAAATCCTGTAAAGGAATTAAGAAAAGTAGATTTGACTTTGGGGGGTTCAAGGACATTAGGGGCTAGTTGGTGTCTCAATGCTGACCCTCCCCTAAAGAGTATTTGAGGTTTGTCTGGTAAAACCGGACCCAACACTGGGTCATTTTTTAAGATGTGCCAATGTTTTGTAATTACATTTTTGACACTATAGTGTTGGGTAGAATAGGTAGTAATAAAAGGGGCAACAGGTAATACACCTTTTTGTGCATGCTTTTTGCTCAGTAGTTCTCTTCTATTTTTAGTTTTGACCTCTTCCAACGTTGACATAAGGGAATTCAAACTATACCCCTTTTCCAAAAATCTGTTGGTCAAAATACCGGCTTGGTTTATAAAATCGGTCTCATTCGAGCAATTACATCTAATGCGCAGGTACTGACTCTTGGGGACGGATTTTAACCACACTTCATGGTGGCAACTATCCACAGGGATGTAGGAATTTCTATCAGTGTCTTTAAAGAACGTGCTGGTGGAAAATTCATTTTGGGATATCGAGATCTTAAGATCGAGGAAATTTATGCTAGACTGGCTAGCTTCAAAATTTAGATGAATGCCCCTAGAGTTATTATTGAGAAATCCCATAAAGGACTGAAGTTCTTGGAGGGACCCATCCCATAGGAGGAGGATGTCGTCGATGTATCTGGCCCACAGCTTGAGCTGGGGTTGATGACAAACATAGACGACATCCTCCTCCCACATAGCCATAAAAAGGTTTGCCAAGCTAGGGGCATATTTAGCCCCCATAGCAACACCCCTGTCTTGGCGGTAAAACTGATTCTGGAACCAGAAATAGTTCCTTGTAGCAGCGAACTGTAATAGCTCCATTAAAAGCAAATCTGTTCATCAAATAAACCTGATTCTCGTCTGAGATAATATTCAACCGCTGTAAGTCCTAAATTATGAGGAATGACTGTATAGAGCGAAGTAACGTCCGCAGTGACTAGCCACATATCTTTAGTGGGTTTGAGATTAGATAAAATGTTGATCACATGACAAGAGTCTTTCAAATGGGAGGGCATTTTTGTGACCAGAGGTTGCAGGAAGAAGTCTATATACCTGCCCACCCGGCACGTGAGTGAATCAATCCCGCTCACTATGGGGCGACCCGGGGGGCAGGTCAGACTTTTGTGAATCTTCGGCAAATAGTAAATAACAGGGGTTCTTGGAGCTTTAGGGATAAGATAGAGTTTTTCTTTTTTGTTTAAAATACCCTCCTTATATCCTCTCAACACCAGTTTTTCAAGTTGTTTGTAGTAAGTGAGCTTAGGATCAGAAGCTAAAGGGGTATAGGTTTCCCTATCCCCCAAGATCCTGTCCATTTCCGCTAGATAGTCACTTCTATCCAGAATGACTATCCCCCCCCTTATCCGCGGGCCAGATAACAATCTGTTTGTTATCACAAAGGGAGTCTAAACCAATTTTGAGATCACGATCAAATTTAGTCTTTTTTATAGGGAGTTTGTCAAGATCTCTCAGGAGAATGTCCCTAAAGACCTTAATCGAAGGGGCCACCGCACCTGGAGGGTTATATAAAGAGGCGTTAGAAAGGCATGTATGTACATAACTGGATGAAACCATTTGTTGATTGGTGATAGGATTGGAAAGCATATATATTTTTATATTTAATTTACGTATAAACTTATGTGTGTCCATATATGTTTCAAACTTATTTAACCTGCGAGGTAGCACAAATTTTAAGCCTTTATCTAGGATTGATTTCTCAGATTGATTAAGAACAACAGGTCCCTGTGGTTTGGCCTGAGAAGATCTGGCCTGATTTGAATTCTGGCGATTGGAGGAATTGGATCGACCTCTCCCTCCACCACTATTCTGATTTGGTCTAGCTCCTCTATGGTGAGCAGGCAGCTGATAAGATGATGTATTGCCTCTCACCAATTGAGGGACTTTGAAGGGGGAGGACTGAGAACCCCTCCTGAATTGTGAGTGGGAGGTCTGAGGTCCCCTAAATTGGGATTGGGGATAGTTGCCCTGTGGTTCCATTGAGGGACCAGCAGACATATCTTCTCGCACATCCGTCGAATGGATTTGACGCATGCGTGGAAGTAATTTACTTTCTGGTGCGGTGACGTGGCGGCGTCAACGTCACCGCCACATCACTGCTGGCGGGGATTTTGGTTTGATCGTGTGTACAGCGATCAAACCAAAAGGGCCAGTAGACAGATCTGTTCAAATCGGTCTGTCCGACCGATTTGAACAGATATATTTGCTGGTGTGTACGCGGCCTTATTGTTTCACACATATTTGGTCCCAAGTGCAGGTGTATAAAATCAGTGTGGATTGTATACAACTACATAAATATAATAAGGCAGCCCTCAAAATTTCCACTCGCCTACTAGCATTTAGCGAGTGAATTTAAGCTGGGGGCGAGTGATGACAGGGCTGCATGACCAATCTCCCTCCAATCTGTGCCTACACTTAGAGTCCCGATGCGATTGGCGGCCGAAGAGGAAAGGTGCATGCTCGGGAAAAGTAGTCTGGTGAGCCGCGCACAGGCAGAGCAGTACACAGGTGCTCTCCTTACAATTCTCATTTAGCCATGGGACCTAACAGTATGACCTCTCTGAGCCCCTCCCCCCCGACCAATGTAGCTGGAGAGTAGAGAGCAGGGAGCAGGAAGTAATAAGTGAGGTGGAGGATTGCGAAAAATACCACTCCAGTGCAGCGCTCACTGAAAGTTGCCCTGACATGAGAGCGGCAGCCTTCCAGTTTGTTCAGTTTTCTTCTCCTTGTGCTCTATGTAAGTGTCCAACAGTTCAGCCTGAGCACTGCGAACAGACTAGGCTCAATGTGTGCTGTGCGATGTCAGTGTGCGTTGTGCTATGGTGTCAATGGCTGTGCAGTTGTGTGGATCTCAGCGATGGATTGTACTCCCTCCCGCTGTGCTGCAGCTCCTCTCCTCACTGCCAGCCTGAATAAAATGGGGAAGTGAGGACATGCAAGCGTGGAGCCGCACACACAGTTTCCTGATGATAAGATGAATTGGAGAGGGAGAGAGAGTGGATGGATGGGAGTTGCAGAGGAGACAGCAAGAGACCCAGTCATAGTGCTCTGTCCCTCTGTTCTGCCCCCAGTGTCCTGTCCCTCTGGTATGCCCCCAGTGCCCTGTCCCATTTTGTTAAAGTTGTTGTTGGTAATATTTAATTGTGTAACTTGATTCTGCATAAAACATTTAACAGTGTCATTCCATGAGCTAATCTACGAGGGCGTGTTTACAGGCGCAATTAGGCGCAGGGCAGTGTATGAATTAGGTGGGGCAACTGGTGACGAGTAACTCTTGAGGCTTGGCTAGTAGCTTAGGGCTTGAAATTTTGAGCCCTGTAATAAGGTAAGCTTTTAAAATATGTCACCAAGAAATACTTAAAGGTAAACTCTGCAATAATAACTCCAAATATGTGTTCTTTGAAAATTAATTATAATTTATCTGCAATTCATTGCCATTCTTTGCTCTGTGGAAAATCATATAAAGGATCTTTTCTGCTTTTAATGACTTTGTCTCCAGTTCATTAAATGTCTGCACGCTCCCGCTGCTAACTTAGTTAACCTTGTGGCAGAGAAAACTTCAAAGCCAACCAACTGATGGCCTGCAAAGAAAGTGAAAGCTTAACATGAGGTCAAATTGTTTAAAACCATTGTTAAATCAATTTCCCGCAGTTTATTGAATTTTTGTGGTAGTTTGCTGCTAGCGCATACTGAAAACATTCAATATTAAGCGATTTTTAGTATGTGTAAAGCCAGAGGGCCAGATTCAGGATGGAGAGCCGATTTTTGTGGCGGCGTAACGTATATGATTTACGTATCGCCACCGCAACTTTACACGCAAGTGCTTTATTCACAAAGCACTTGCCTGTAAAGTTGCGGCAGCGTAGCATAAATGGCCCGTCAGAATTTAAGTTTGGCGGGTGGGGGGCGTGTAGTATTTAAATTAGGCGCGATCCGCGCCGAACGTACTGCGCATGCGCCGGCCGTGAATGTATCCCAGTGCGCATGCTCCAAATCAATGAAAACGACGTGAACATAACTTACGCCCAGCCCCATTCTGAATTGGCTTACGTAAAAGACGTAAACGACGTCTGTCCTGACGTCCATACTTAACATAGGATGCGCCTGCTTTTTGGTGCTTTATCTTTACGCCGGGAAAACCCTTACGTAAACGGCGTAAATGCACTGTGTCGGCCGGGCGTATGTTCGTGAATTGGCGTATCTCGCTGATTTACATATTCTCAGCGTAAATCAGCGGGAACGCCCCTAGCGGCCATTTTAAAATTGCAGTTAAGATACGATGGTGTAATACAATTACGCCGGTTGTATCTTAGCTGCAACCCGGTGCATCTTGTTTTCTGAAATACAGAAAACAGATACGCCGGCGTAGGATAGAAGTTATGCAGCTTATCTAGAGATAAGTCGCGTAACTTCTTACTGAATCTGGCCCAGAATCTTTTTTTTTTTTCTATTCTGGCTAGAGTAGGAAGCTCTCAGGTGTTTTCTTTTTGCTAATTGTGTCCATAGCTTCCAACTGGGACCTTTCCTCTTTTGGATTCAAGTGCCCATGTTCCTCTTTTACCCTCAGTTGCCCCTCTTTTTGATAAAATAGTTAAATTACACTAAGCCTTTTATTCAACCTTTAAAATATTGCATTTGTTTTTTTGAAACAGTATAAAGAATATTAATAGCAAAAAAAGCTTGTGGGATTAACTAATCAATGTATTACTGTTTTAATGGCACGCTGGCCATCTTTAAAAGCAACAAACCTCTCCCACCCACAACACCCCTCAGTAGTGACATCACAAGTGCAGAGGTAACATGTACCAAGAAGGTAAAGGTGAAAGGGTTGAAACAGTTAGTACTAATAAGACAACAAACGAATGGCATAACCAAATAAAGAGAACAATACTGACTTTACTACAAACCACCTAAATTAAATGGCATAGTAATAGGATACTGCATCTCAAAAAACATAGCCGCCAAGACCCCAAGCAGGATGGGCATAGTAAAACTTGCTGGAGAAGCTTTGATATCCCAGTGAGCTACCAATCATTAGCACTGAATAATAACAACCCCAATCCCTCAATGTATATCATACACGGACAGATAGTGAATCGTGACAGAAAAAAAAAAATTGTAAAATCATGTGAACTAGGTAGAGACAGTGCACACCTATAATGCAGAAGATGGTAGATATTTCAAGGCAATGGGTATTGAAATATTCCACACAGACAAGGACTGAAGAAATAAAGTCATCTAGGAGTGACCACAGATAAATAATCCCAACCAAACTTAAAGGAACAGTCGGATGTGCAATAAAACAATAACCCAGTCAGTTGACAAGGTTGCAGAGGTGCTAAACTACAAGGCATAGGGAATCTTGGTATCAAAGCAGAAAAGAGTCAGGCTGCGTTTTCATCGGACATGTCTCCGGGGATCTTTTGGTCTGATGGTGTGTACACATGATCAAACCAAAATCCCCGATATATATTGTGAGGGGGTTTGCTCGGTAGTGGGTGTGTGTGACCCCCTGGATGGGTTCACCACACAAAATCAGGCACAGCAGTTGTAGGTGAAAAAAAAAGTGCGGTTTATTTAAACTATATACAGTGAAAAATATAACAGCAAAACAAAAAGAAACATGAAAAGAAATCCTGGTCAGCTTGACCGCTTACTACGCACGTGGTTTCCCTATCTAACAACTTTGTAACAGCCGCCATTGTATTCTCTAGGGTCTTTGCTAAAAAAGCATATATAATGTTTTGGGGTTCTATTTAATTTTCTAGCAAATAAATGATGATTTTAACATGTAGGAGAGAAATGTCAGAATTGGTCTGGGTGTTCCAGAACGCCTGATGGCGTTCCCTGCATGTTGGGCCTCTGTATGTGGCCACGCTGTGTAAAAGTCCCACACATGGGGTATCGCCATACTCGGGAGGAATAGCAGAATGTGTTTTGGGGTGTAATTTGTGGTATGCATATGCTGTGTGTGAGAAATAACCTGCTAATATGACAGAAACAAGTATTTTTTTTACAGAATTTTCAGTCGTTTTTCTTTTATAGCGCAAAAAATAAAAAACCCAGAGGTGATCAAATACCACCAAAAGAAAGCTCTATTTGTGTGAAAAAAAGGACAAAAATGTCAAATGGGTACAATGTTGTATGACTGAGTAATTGTCATTCAAATTGTGAGAGCACCGAAAGCTGAAAATTGGTCTGGTTAGGAAGGGGGTTTAAGTGCCCAGTGGTCAAGTGGTTAAGTAGTGCCGACTTCAAAGTAGTCCTTGCACTACTTTGGTCCAATTTTGATGCCACTTACACAGGCATTCATTGAAATCGCGGCCGCGAATCGCGGTAAAATCGCGGTAAAATCGTGGCCGCGAAATCGCGGTAAAATCGCGCAACTTTGAAGTCGTACAAGTGTGAAAGGGACCTAAGAAAAACTGTACAGAGGGGAATGGTTTTAAAGAACAGGCATCTATGATTGGCCAGAGGTTTGTGCGAAAGGGATACCAGGAAACTTTTTTATTAGACAACAGATCGAAGAAATAGAAGGAATAGATAGACAGGATTTAATCAAAGACAAATCAAGGACATACACATATGAGGAGAATATCCCAATTATCTTAAACTATGGAGTACAACACAGGAAAATAGAAAAACTATTTAAGAAGCATTGGCCCACCCTGACAGCAGACAAGCATCTTAAGCAAGTATTACCTACAAACAGGGGAGGGCTGGCAGCCTTAGGCCTGGGGGGCAAGTCCAGTCAAGTGGCCCATAGAGCGTGGAAAAGTGATGGATCGAGGAAATCAGTCTAAGCTTTTTCATGATCACAAGAGTCTGCACAAAGGCTCCCCTTACATCAGAGTCCGCACAGAGCCCCCCCTTACATCAGAGTCCGCACAGAGCCCCGCTTACATCAGAGTCCGCACAGAGCCCCCCTTACATCAGAGTCCGCACAGTGGCCCCCCTTACATCAGAGTCTGCACAGAGCCCCCTTACATCAGAGTCTGCACAGAGGCCCCCCTTACATCAGAGTCCGCACAGAGGCCCCCCTTACATCAGAGTCCACACAGAGGCCCCCATTACATCAGAGTCCGCACAGAGGCCCCCCTTACATCAGTGTCCACACAGCCCCCTGAGTCCGCACAGATCCTCCCCTTACATCAGAGTCCGCACAGACCCCATATACAATGGAGTCTGCACAGACCCCATATACATCAAATCTGATGTAAGGGGTGTTCTGGGAAACTTGATTTAAGGGTGCATGCTGTGCACTATTGTGTAAAGAGGCTCTCTGCTCACCAAAGCCTGCCCCCTCCCCTTTAACAAAGTCCACAGAGCACCCCTTTTTATACACTGGGAGGTAGGAGAGACTGGAGAGGGTGAGCTTACCAGGATGGAGGCTGAGGCGCAGGCAGGCTGTCTGATGCTTTTTTGGGTTCATACTTCCTGTCCAGTGCCCACATATGCCCGGGGAGTGTGGGCAGGGCAGACTCAGAAGGAGGAGGAGCAGATGAGGTCTTTCTCTCCTCGTGTCTGTGCAAAGAGAGAAGGGGATGTCAGCGCTGGTGTGCGCTGAGGCTGAGCTATGTGTGAGATAAGACATAGCTCAGCTCTGCAGCCGTCTACCTCGGAGCTGACACAGGCACGGCTGCACAGTAGGAGGTGAGCAGCGGGCGTGACCTGTGTTAACAGAGCTTCAGCAGGCATATTCCTGCTCTGCAAAAACAGCATTTGGTAGTGGCGGCCGGTGGCTGTGCATAGTGTCACCAGCCCGGGGGGAGATTGCCACCCTGCTTCCCTGCCAGCCTTCCCCTGCCTACAAAACCAAAGTTTTCACATAGAAGAGCCACCAAATTACGTGACAAGATTGCAAGAAATATAGTTGATCCCCAAGTACACAGATTTTTACTTTTTCTCAGGAAAATATTTTTCCTGCATGCTCAAAATTAATAAAAATAATATCAAAGGGAGTTCCTTTAAAGCTACAACTGCAAATGAATATCACGTAAGGGATTGTATAACATGCAGAACAGAGGGAGTAGTGTATGCCCTCCAATGCCCATGTCAGATCCAATATATCAGATGAACAAAAAGACCAATGTGGAAGAGAATTAGAGAACACATCCAAAATATTATCAAAGGTTAACATAGTATTTCAAAACATTATGCTACTCACCATAATAGAGATCCCTCTCCCTTAATCTTTTGGGGAATCAAAAAATATCATCCTCTCTGGAGGGGAAGCAATACAACGAATGCCCTGAGTCAACGGAAATACTTTTAGATACATGAGATGTAGACCATTCACCCGTCAGGCCATAATATTGAATTTGAATTTATAATTTTTTTTATCACCAGTTATTAGACCAATCTGCATATATTTGCCAGCGTACGGCCATTTATTTTACCCTAATAATAACTAATAGATAATTTCATATGTGCATATATTTACCAGCGTACAGGCCATTAACTTACCATCATTTCGTAAAATTATGTAATGCATCAGGATAAAGGTTTTTTATTACCCACATAATTTATTAAAACACAGTTTATCATGTTAGTCTTCTATCTTCACTGATCGATATTTTTATTAATATGTCCCTTGGCACTCAGTTACATGGATGATAACTAGTCAGTTTAAACATTATTTATAGCCCCTTTTATTATTTGGGGTGAAGATTCATTTCACAGACATGTATAATTTTACATTTTTTTTTATATATATGCTATTAATTGTCAACATTTTAATCCTTGTCTTTGTGTTTTTTTTATTATACGTATTGACTCTTAGGCCTTGTACACACGATAGGATTTATCCGATGGAAACGGTCCGACGGACCGTTTCCATTGGATATGTCCGCCGGGCTGTTTTGATCCGATGGCTGTACACACCATCGGATCAAATTCCCCGTCGGCGGACAGCGTGGTGACGTGGCGGTGACGTTGACGCCGCCACATCACCGCACCAGGAAGTGAAACACTTCCGCTCGCATGCGTCGAATCCATTCACAGGATCCGATGCATGTGCGGACAAATATGTCCGCTGGTTAGGCGTACTAACCAGCGGACATATCCGACGGGCAGCTCTCTGGCGGAAAAGTTTCAAAGCATGCTTTGAAACTTTTCCGCCGGAGAAATCCGTCCAAATCTGTCCGCCGGCCCCTACAGACGAGCGGATTTTTCGGCTGAAATGGTCCGTCGGACCATTTTCAGTGGATAAATTCCCTCGTGTGTATGAGGCCTCAGTATCATTATTGTCTAATCATGATTAGCCTGTTTATTCTTATGTATTATCTCCTTATTGGAGTTATTGCCTCTCACTAGGTGCTAACCTCTATCTGTTTAGCAACCAAGCTCCCCTTTCTTTTGTGTAGCTATTTTTTTGTAGTCCTTACCATAGGATTACTGTTTTCATTAACCTCCATGCGTTAACTTAGGAGCACATTGCGCGTGCGTGGACACTTGCACAGCATTTTATTGCAGCACAGTATTCTAATGATTACTGTTTTACCTTTATCATGCGCGAGTTTATGCATGTAATACGCACGCACAAATCTTTGTGCACAATTCGCATGTGCGGATCTCCACGCGAACCGGAAGTGGATACACAGCAATCATTACTGTTTTCATATAAATATACCCTGCCACTGCCGCTCGGCTTCCCTCCAGATGAAGCCACATGCGTTGGTGGTTGAGCCTTGCGGATTACATGAGATGTTGGAATTTATTATATGCCTGTTTTTTATTTAATAAATGTGAGTGTATTTTATAAAGTGGGTTCTGTGCAGTTTATTGAGCCTAATAAACCAGGTATTGCACTATTGGAGGCTGTTTTTTGCTTTGTTGCCTATGACCGATGCGTGAGCTGTGTGGAGCCATCTTGAAGAGGGAATTCCGTCACCCTTAAACAAGCCCGAACACCAGAGTATGGTCTACAAGGTTCATCTGTTTACAAACTTTGTTGACCCTTAGGGGTCTGTAATGGAGGTGAGCTTGCATTTCACCTGGTGAAAAGGGCACAGGTGAAATTGACATTACACTGTGGTGTCATCCCTATGAAGCACCTTATCAAATACACCTGTTTTATGATTGCACATGTTATTAGAAACTTTATTATTTATTGCAGCGTTTTTTTTGTTATTTATGTTTGCATATGGATTTAATTTGCACTGGCACTTTATATATAATTTACATACTTATTTAGTCATCTATTGTCACGTTTTAGTTATTATTTTTGATCTTGACATAGAGGCAGCGCGATCACACATTTACTATTGAGGCAGTGGCGATTGCCACCCCTGGGTAAAGGAAGAACGTGGCCAATTTTCAAAGAAAAGGCACACAGCGGCTTGTTTGGAGCATTGTGGAGGAATGTGAAGCCAGAGCTTTTGGGATGGCTGATCTGTGGTTGTTAACCTGATCTTAAAACAAAGATATTGTTTTGCCATGTAGTAAAGACTGCAGAAAGATGCCCAGCATGCCAAACTTTGATACAACAAACATTGCTAACTTGAAGTAGCTGCTGTTTCAAGACATGTGAGTGCCTGACACATCTTGAATATACACTGTATATTTCATTGGTTTAGTGTAGATTGTATTTTCAGGATACATAAATGATTGAAGCATCAACCATCCATGTCATTCAGAGCATTGTATGGATGCCCTTCTAATTCCTCAAGTTTGGTAGACACAGAAGTATTCAGAGCTAGGCACCCTGTAAGCTGCAGTTAGTAATCATCTGCAAATACTTCATTGTTTTCATTGTTTGTTGCTTAAGTGCAAAGGGTAATGGATGCTATAAATCTGTGAAAGCAACAATGTAAACACACTGAAGGAAGGACAAATAAAAAGTGAAGTAAAAAAACACATGAGTGATTATAGCCGTAAATAGCTGCAGATGAATGGGTGATAAGCTTCACTTGTATACTCTGTAGGGTAGCTGTTGCTGTTAACTAGGATAATAACAATTCCATTCAGAATTGTCATGTGCAGTCTTATTGTGTCTCTTAGGAAACTGAGTACAAATATGTAGTTCAAGACTGATTAATATTGTGCCATGACATATCCAGTCGTCATGCAGTAGTTTTCACACATTTTTTGGGGGGTATTTTATCTGAGTAAATAGTATAGAATAAATGTTATCAAAATTACTTTGTCCAACTTAAAGAGAGGATACACAAAGAATGATAACACACATTAAGAAAAACACAAATACAAAGAACAATAAATTAAATAACCTAAACTTCACCAAATACACGCCCCAAAAAAATACATCCTCTAAATAAAGAAAAAGATATGTTTCCTTTGAAGAAAATTTCACCCAAGCAGTAGAAGTGCTACTTTGCAAAAATGTTACAGAAATCACTCTCCTCATTCCTTGTCATGTGCTTAAAAATGCTTGTGGACTAGAGGGTATTTAAATATCCCACAAAATGTTCAGATAAGTGTGTAAAGGTAGGGCTGTCAGACATTGCATTGTATTACAGAGCAATGACTCTGGTACCCATATTAAACTGGCGTCATGACGTAGCAAATAAAGCATGGGTTCCGCTAGAGGCAAATATGGCGGGGAAAAATTTAGCAGGAGCACCATGGATACCAGCCAAGGCTAGAGGACTGTCAAAATGGGCATCCCTACTAACCCGGAATACACTGGCAGTGTGGGACAGAATAAATAAAGCAGGTAAATATGCCCCTAGAACAGCTCCACTGGCCCCACTGGGGGGTTATCCATGGTTGCCCTCAGGAGAGGAAAGGGGAGCGCTTGGCCCATGGGAATCAGATAGGAATACAATGTGCTTGAGGTATGCCCCACTGGGGGTTCTGATGCCCCAAATGAAATTAGTATCATCGCAAGGGGACATGACAATGGCAGGATGGAGATATGGCCAAATGCCAAGTTTTTTTAGCTGACTAGATCCCCAAGTAAGAACTCTTAATTCACTAAATACATTTGAGAAAATGTGTTGAAAGATATCAAATCTGGATCATCTACTGTCCTAAGTGTACAAACTAATACTTAGTGGACAAAATACAACAACCCCTTACTTTATTAAAGAATGGCAAAAAGAACTAGGATGTATATTCCCCCCATCACAAATAAAAAAAAAATTGTAATCACACATGCTTTGTCTATAAGCTCGTCTATCCAGGAGATAGCATATAAATTCATCTTTAGATGGTACCAGACCCTGGTGCAATCAGCACAGATATATCCAGCAGCAGATGACCATTGTTGGAGGGGATGTGGATATAGGTGTACCTACCTCCACGTTTGGTGGTCATGCCCAAAGATCAGAGAATTTTGGGAGGAAGTGGCTCCATGGAACAGGATCCATAGAAGCCTATAAAACCAGTGTTATACCACATCTACTTAATGCTGCCAAAGGGCTGGTGCCCAGGCACTGGAAACAGGTAGCCTGCCCAACCCTGATAGGATGGAAAAGGGAACTGGATATAATAATGGAGGCAGAAAGGTGGGTGTATGACACCTGAAACAAACAGGAGAAATGTAAAAAAAAATTGGGAAGGCTGGAAAAAATATGCCCAAGAAATAGATAAGAAGAGAGAAATTAAAATGGACAGGAAGTTAGAGACCAAAATGTCTTGAGAACTATTAAGGGAGATACCAGATGTCTAGTGTCAGGTCACCTGTGTCCAGGTGACAAGTGCACCCTGTTGGGGTCAGGGATGCACCACGGGGTAGTGAACCCTATAGCCGACAGCTGCAATCAGAGAGAATGCGTGAGCCTAAGATTCCCCAGGGCGCCGAGTCTAAGACCCAGCTTTGTGTTCACCAGATCCTCTAGTGGTGAGGATGGCCCTGGGATCTCCTAGGTCACGCTCTGCAGGGAGAGAGGGGAAGCAGCAACCAGGACAAGCGATAGTGATGGGTAAGCCGAGGTCAGGGCAACAGGCAGACAAGGGTAACGGAAGGACAGGCAAAAGGTCAGGGTCACAGGCAAACAGCAGAAGTCAGGGACAAGCCAAAAATGGTACACAGGAAGGTAAACATAGCACACTGCAGACAGGAACTCAAGTTAACAACAACGTTGAACAGCACTGCAGACCTGCAGTGCAACAGTTAATATAGACTTCCTGGGATGGCCTGGGGTGGGGCCATACAGGAAGGAGAGATGATAAAAATGCTGCCAGAACAGAGTCAGGTAAGCTGCCAGACTTTATTGCATATCCATGATATCTAGGAAGATGGATGGAAAGCAAACTACAGCTTTGTTTTTAAAAGTTTTTGTCTGTTTGTCAGGTACAGGTAATTTATGAGATGCTAGAGTGATTTGGGAGGGTGGCCAATGACTTGCCTCCCCCTTCCCCTTACCTTATTTTTATTTATTTTTTAGAGGGAGAGGGATCAGGCCAGAGGAGGAGAGACATGTTAGAAAGGGAAAGACAAGGGCGAAATATAGTCGAACACTTATAGTTTAAAATAGTAAGCATTAAAGAGGGAGGAAACGATACATGTAAATACATGGTTTCTTTCTTTATTTTCTCACATTTGGAAGTAAATATTAAACACAAAAAAAAGGGGATACACATAAGGTGAAGGATAGTATGAAGGGGAAAGAGAGAATGGAAAGGGGGGAGAAATCAAACTTTCTCCCCCATCTTAATTTTGTCACGTAAAAAGGGAAGGAAGGGAAAGGAAGAAAAGGGAAGGGGAACACTAAATGTAATACACCTAAATAGCACAGGAACATATTCACTTTGTTATGCCAGTACCTCCCCCTCCTTTTCTTGTGAAGGTGAGGACGCAATCAGAGAGGCCAACACTTATTATTTGTAATTCATATAATAATGTATCATTTGTGTGTTTTGTTTGTAATTGTTATATGTAAAGAAAAAATTTAACAAAGAACAAATTAATATAAAAAAAGATATGTGTGTAAAAAAAAATTGAAAGCTAATTATTGAACTTTATATGTGCTGCCACTAATTGCTTCTATATGTCCAAGGGCTCTGTGTCTTTCCTTGCTACAATTAGGCACTCTGCCCACATGTGAATCATCATCCCAGATGATGTCTTATAAGACGAAACATGTCGGAAAGCTATGCTGATACCACTATCACTGTCTTTTTACAAGCGCCTTTTTACTACAGAAATGTGAGTGTGATTCCTCTGTTTTATTATTTAAATATTTATATAATTCTTAACGGAATTACGCTATATGCCTTCCTTCTTCTTTTACATCAATTGAATGTTTGGGCTGAATTCCTGTTTCAATTAAACCAAATGACATCCACCATCCTGAACATCTTTATGGAGATTGTGATGTAATGTACCCAGGAAAAATTCAGGCTCACTTTGTGAACACAAAGTTTGATTGACTCATTAGGTGAACACCTACTTGAGTTCAATCCCTATGGTAATCGTTTGGTGTTTCTGGTTGTGGATCTTCTATCAATTTGTTTGCCACAACGTTGGATTTACACTTATGATTCAATTGGTTGTAGCTGATTATTTTGGATATTTTTTTATATTGGAACTTTCTCACTTCCAAGAACATTATTTTGCTTTGGACTTTAATTATCACCAATAGACATGTTTTGGGTTTGTGTATTGAGTTTATGTTATAAATTTCTTTCTCATTTTACACATATAACATTTGATCTTAGTTTTTTCTAAAGACCATTCACTTTTTTGTTAGCGCTGCCCTTTCTTACCTTTTTTGTCACATATTGCAACTGATCCACTGCTGTGCTGGCTGCTGTCCTGTTCTTTAGACAATGCGGTATATGTGTTTCTATAGTTCACAATGTCTGCGAGTATGTTAGTGATGCGTGAGGAGACTGATGGAGTGAGCTGAAGGGGTGGAGAGATAAATCTGGGTGTCATCAGCGTACAAATAATATTGAAAGTCATGGGAGGCTATCAACTGACCCAGGGAGGAGGTGTAGATTGAAAATAGGAGAGGTCCAAGAGCAGAACCTTGGGGGACCCCAATGGAGAAAGGAAGAGAGAAGGAAGTAGACATGCAAGTGATACTGAAGGTGTGGTGGGATAGGTAGGATGAGAGCCAGCAAAGAGCACAGTCACAGAGACCAAAGGAGTAAACCTTTTTGAGGAAGAAGGGGTGATCATCCATATCAAAGGCAGCCAAAAGGTCCAGAAGTAGGAGTACAGAATACTGTGAAAAAGAGAGAAATGTGAAAAAGAGAGAACAAAGAATATATTAGGAGGGAGAAAAAGGGTACTGCAAAAATATAATGAGGTTAGGGGGTCAGTAAATGGGGGAGGGGAAGGGGGGGTAAACAACATCTCACAATGACCCCTGGACAGTAGCCATGTGCGGTTCGTTTCATACAGAATTAAGATATTCTGTCAAATTTTTCGTTTTTCTAATATTCAAATTTATTCGAATTACAGTATAAACAAAAAGTTTACTGAATGCTCCAAATAACGAAATGAAATTTGTCCGAATTTCGGAAATTCTAATTAAAATTCAAGTCGAATTTTACATCGAAATTCATTGGAATTTGAACTGTAAACATATTTCTGAAATCAAAGACTGTGTTATTAGAGTACCATTTCAAAATAATGCAGTTTTTGTTAAGCCAAAGGTGATTTAAAGACTCATTGTGATCATTTGATGAATGTTTTTATTTTGTTTGTTCACTTTACCGCTATAAAAGGGGAACCTAATAGATATGTGCATTCCCGTTTGTACGAATGTTATTTTCGTACGAAAATGTTCATTTTCGTACCCGCGGGATAATGTGTACATACGAAAACGGTAAAGCACCAAAATACGAAAACGATGGGATAACGGACGAGCCGCATAACGAACGACCGCAAATACGAACGAACGATCCGACGGGAAAAAACGACAAAACGAAAACGGCAAAATAACGAAAATGAAATCTGTATCAAAAGATTTGCATTGTGTATTTTGTTTGAATCCGTTTTGTGTTCGTTTTCAGTTGTATGTTCATTGTTCAATGACATCTATAACAAAAGAATTTCATTATGTATATTGAATGAATTCCTTTTTCTGTTCGTATTGTGTATTCAAAATACTGAAGGCAAATCTTTTGTTATAGGTGTCATATCAACATACGAAAATAACAAAAGAAAACGGATTCAAATGCAAATCTTTTGTTTATCGTTTTTTTGAATGGCCAGAGAGTTAGGCTGGCCATACATGATACAATTTTCTGTGCAATTTTCTGTACAATTTTCTTTAGATTTACATTCAACTATGTAGTGCAAGGGCCTGCCTGATTGCATACAATTGAAAGTGTTGTTTAGTTTGACCTCATATTATGGCCCAGATTCACGTACATCGGCGCATTATCGGTCCGGCGTAGCGCACCGCCATTACGTTAGACTTGAGCCATCTAGCCGCGTATTTCCCCGATTCACGTAGCTTTTGCGCAGGAAATTGCGCAAGCGTAAGGTTTTTTCCAGAGGCGTAAGGAGGAGTAATACAAATTGGGAGGGACGTGGGCGTGTTACATTGAAATGAGCCGTGACCCCATGCAAATGAAGGGCCGGCCGGCTCGCGCATGCGCGCGTGAAGGAGACCATGTCAGCTCCGCTGTGCGCATGCTCACAACTCGGGAGCGGCGCAATCAGTGAAATTGGAAATGGACTAGGGCAACGTTGTGAACTACGCAGACAGCATAAATAGACACACACAAACGCACTTGCATTGCAAAAGTACATCCCTTTGTGTCCCTTCCCATTTAACCAAGTGCTTTTGTTCCTGTTGTTCGTTGCAGTGTGTCTTGTAGTTGTCAGATTAGTGTTCTGTGTGATCAAGTGCTTGTTGGTATATTTGTGAAAGTGTTTTTTGATAAGTGTTTGAGAGACTGTTTGTTTGATTGATATATTTCTAAGCGTTTGTTTTCTTGCTTTATTTTTTCTTTATTTTTTTTTTGTGACTGTTTCTTGCTGAGTGCTAGTGTGATTTTTGGGTGTTCGTTTTCTCTTTGTGTGTGTTCTTGCCTGATTGGTTGTGCTTGTATTTGTGACTGATTTTTGGTGACTGGTAGTGAGTTTGTTTGGAAGTATGACAGAGAGAAAAAGAAAGCTGAATTTTACTGTGGGGGAAAAAAGAATTCTTGCCCGGGCCATTAGCGAGTATGGGCGTTTTCTCCACGGCCCGCAGAGTGCCACCACCACCCCGGCCAGGAGGAGGGAGATTTTGGATAGGATCACGGAGCAGGTGAATTCATCGGGGGAGGGGGAGACACGGACCCGGTCTGGGATTGACAAAAAAATAAATGATCTCCGGCGTCAGGTGAAAAAAAAACTGGCCGCAATGCATGCCCATGCCAGGGGCACAGGAGGGGGCCCACCATACCGTATTAGGCTTACAGCGACGGAGCATGTGGTGGCCCTGACCTTTCACCGGCATGAAGTGGAGGGCCTGCCAGGCTTTGACACAAGTCCGGTCCCCGTGGTGCCAGGTAAGGTTTTTTTTTCTATCAGGTGTGTAGCATGTGTGGGGGAGGGGGTGAAAGGGAATATGTGGCAAGTGTGTGGATCCTCCAACCTGTGAATGGTTTGTGTCATCCACAGATGTGCAGGAGGGTGCAGGGCCATCTGGCCTGACCGCTCCAACCCCAGGACAGCAGCCTAATGAGGCCCCCCCAACAAGACCACAGTCCGCGGAGGAGGTTCAAGAGGAGGAGGACGATCATAAGGAGGAGGACGATCATGAGGAGGAGGATAATCATGAGGAGGACGATCATGAGGAGGAGGAGTCAGGCACTGGACGAGTGGTTTGTGCGGACTCTTCCCCTCTGGCTGGCAGAAGCCTGCCCTCCCTAAGGGGGAGCCCCCCCCCCTCCTCCCCCAACATGGCTCCCCTCACAAGGGCCTCCCCTTCTCCCCGCCCACAACCATCAGCTGGAGGCAGGATGTCATCCCAGAGCACCAGGGGGGCGCCCAATCCCCTGCCCGCCAGTCTGCGAAGGGACCAGGCCCTCCAGACCCGCCATCTGGGACAGCTCTGCCAGACTTTTGGGCGGGTGGAGGAGAGCCTGTCCTTCATGAAGGATACGCTGGGTAACCTGGACTCCCACTCCCGGGCTTTCACAACCTGCCTAAATGAACTGCAGACTACAGCAGCAGGCGTTGGGCAGGATGTGAGGGCCCTTACCCAGGCTATCCAGGCCAACACGGCAACACTTGGTGCTTCCCTGGACAGAATTGCCGTGGCCTTGGAGGGCAGGCCGCCAGGTGGGCAGATATCAGGGGCTGCTCCTCCTTCCCCGGGTTTGCCCCTCCCCCATGAGTCTCCCCTGAGGGGCCGGGGCCATGGCCGGGGGCGCCCCAGGCGTGGCTCACGCAGAGGGCAATAATTTTTTTTTACCCCCCTTTTTTTTTTTTGCTGACATTTTTTGCATTTTTTTTTTTTTTGCTGACATTTTTTGCATTTTTTTTTTGCTGACATTTTTTTTAAATTTTGGGTTGTGCATGCTGTTTGAATGTGGGGGTGACATTCCTGCTGGAAAAGGGGTATCATCCTCAATTTTGGTGGAGAAGGGTTCCCCAGGACCAGGGAGAAGTGATTCCCAGGTCCGTGTGAATGGTGTATGAATGTACAGTGACATAATTGGAGCCTTGATGTGGCGTTACTGCTCACCAGTCGTGCATGGTGGACTGGTGCCAATCCAATTTGATGAGGATGTGGGGTGTGTGTGCTAGGGACCACAGTGGTGTGCATGCATGCATTCTCATTGTGCCATGATTAATGTGTGTGTTTAACGTGCAAAGATGCCCAATGTGAGCTGTCTCCTGACTGCTCTTCCCTCAGAAGACGGGGTATCCTCGGTTAGGGGTTGATTGTCTGGTTGGGGGGTCAGGTCATCACGTAGCTCAACCTGCAGGCCCTTCCTCACTGCGAGATTGTGCAGCATGCAACATGCAACGATGATATGGCACACGAAGTTTGGGGAATACAACAGTGTACCCCCAGACTTATCCAGGCATCGGAAACGTGACTTCAGGAGGCCAAAGGTGCGCTCCACCACTGCTCGGGTTTTGATGTGTGCTTGATTGTATCTTTCCTCCCCTGGGGTTTGGGGGTTCCGGATAGGAGTCATGAGATGGGGTCCCAGTGCATATGCAGAGTCACCTGGAAGGGAAAAGACAGGAGAATGTTAGTCATGCATGTGCCACTTGTGAGGTGTGCATCACGGGAGGGGATAGTCATGCCTGACTCCCATGTCACTCACCAACCAGCCAGGTGTTCCCATACACGTTCTGATAGAATTCCATTCGGATGTGGCATTGATTGTAGATGTAGCTGTCATGGGTGGATCCGGGGTGTTTGGCACGGACGTGCCATATGAATCCTTGGGCATCAACTATCACCTGTACGTTGATGGAGTGCCAATTCTTTTCCGATTGCGGTACATGTGCTCTGTCTCATGGGGGGGCTGGAGTGCCACATGTGTGCAATCAATGGCCCCGATGGTGCGTGGGAATCTGGCAATTCTGTAGAAATCTGTCATTGCCTTCAGCCGCAGGTCCTCAGTGGTGGGTTTGATGATTAGGTTGGCCAAGCGTGTGAGGATTGCTGGGACAACCTGGTGCACACATCTGCTCATGGAGGATTGTGACATCCCAGCCACCACTCCACTTGTACGCTGAAAAGAGCCATTGGCAAGGAAATGGAGTGTTGCCAGTACCTTGACCAGTGGCTGCACTGCTTGTGAGCGTTGTGTTGGGCTGGTGATGTCCTCCTGCAGGGTTGTGGTTAATTCCAGGATGGCATGAGGGGGGAATCTGAAGATGCGATACACCTCAGAATCACTCATGCCAAAGAGGTCTATGCGTGTGCGGTATACCCTCTCCCGTGCCATCCTCCTTGCCCTCCTCCTTCTTTGGTCATCTAAATTCACTAGTGCAGCTATGAGCGATGATGCCCCTGGCATGTTGGCAGTCAAATTGTAGTGCAACACGTGTGTGTGGTCTGCTCCTCAGTAACGGTGTTGCTTTCTGTGAGATGTAGACGTTTTTTCAAAATTTAGACCAGCTTTTATGTGCTCTAACTTTAGACAGGACATTTTGCTGTTGCGCACATCGCGTAGCCTGCGCAGCAACTGCGTTTTTTTGTGGATCCCCGCAACTCCCTCATTAGCATATTTGACTAGCAAATCAATGGCGTGTCTAGCGCATTTTTGCACGGACGGATGCGTCTGTCTAACGAAATTATGCCGGACAAAAAAAAGTAGATTTCTGGCGTAAATCGTTTTCTGAATCGCGCGCATCTAAACGCACGCGCACATTTAGACTTACGCACGCGCAACACCAGTTGCGCAGGCGTAATCGCTCTGTGAATCTGGGCCTATATGTTTTTTGGTAAATCTAAAAGAAAATTGTACAAGAAAATTGAACATGTATGGCCAGCCTCAGTGACTGAAAGCAGCTTCTCTTTTGTGCTGAGTAGTGAGTACACTAGTACAGTAAAGCCAAATAAACTTTTCTGTGGATTTTCATCTGATGGGAGATCAGTTGGCCAGACTTTTGAACCCAAAAATGGTTTTCTGATGCAGTTTAAAAACAAACACATTTTCTGAGAACGATCGGAAAATGATCGTTTTTATGTTTGTTGTTAAAACAGTCTGACCAAGTGTATGGGGCTTAACAATAGTTAATATGGATGAGCTGCGTGTTGAAAGTGCTGCGAATCTCGCGATATATTTAGGAAAGTACAAAATGATGAAAATTATTTTTTCTGTTCATATTTTCAGGGAGATCTGGCCAACTGATCTCCCTTCAAATGAAAATCCACAGAAAAGTTTATTTGGCTTTACTGTACTAGTGTACTCACTACTCAGCACAAAAGAGAAGCTGCTTTCAGTCACTGAGGCTGGCCATACATGTTCAATTTTCTTGTACAATTTTCTTTTAGATTTACCAAAAAACATATAATATGAGGTTAAACTAAACAACACTTTCAATTGTATGCAATCAGGCAGGCCCTTGCACTACATAGTTGAAGGTAAATCTAAAGAAAATTGTACAGAAAATTGCACAGAAAATTGTATCATGTATGGCCAGCCCAACTCTCTGGCCATTCAAAAAAACGATAAACAAAAGATTTGCATTTGAATCCGTTTTCTTTTGTTATTTTCCTATGTTGATATTACACCTATAACAAAAGATTTGCCTTCAGTATTTTGAATACACAATACGAACAGAAAAAGGATCTTATTCAATATACATAATGAAATTCTTTTGTTATAGATGTCATTGAACAATGAACATACAACTGACACTAACAAAAGAAAAGCTTTCAAGATACACAGAATGCAAATTGACGAAAATTCACGATAATTATTGTCTAACAAGTAACGAACATGAATTAAACAGAATAACAAACTATCCCGCATGTACGAAAATATAACGGTAACGGAAATACGAAACGATCGGAATATGGAAAAATCGCGCCGTACGACAAACGAACGGGAATGAACGGAAAAACGGGTGTCTTACGAAAAACGAACGGAAATGAACCGACGGGACCATACGAAACGGAACAAAAAAAAACAAAATTTTTGTGTCTAGAACCTAATGACCAAGAGGTTAAGTCAGTAAGATATGGATAGCCCGTGTTGGGAGAGTGTTCTAAGCAAAGGTTCTCAAAAGTGGGGAATGTCGTTGGGGGAATAGGTTACTTAAAGATTTGGGTGAGGAAGTGTCCCGGTTTCATGGCTTGCCAAAACAGCATAGGGGGCTCTGTTATGTGTTGAATTTCACATACCAGTTTATAATCTGAGGGTGATTTAAAATGTTTGAGACAAGATGTATATATATTTTCATTTTCTTTCCACATTTTCCAAAAACTTTAAATTGTTCACTCTCCAAAATATGCTAATGTTTGTGTTTTTCCACTGTCCTGGTGCTCTTGGGCCTTCAAAAATGTGATAGGTAGTTAGGAAATTAGATGCATAATTTATGCGCCCTGAACACCTGAAGGTGCTCCATGGCCTTTGGGTCTCTCTGACAAAAAAACACTACACCCTTAAAAAACCCACCATGCCTCTTACTAAATTCATTGAACTGTCTACTTTCCAAAAATAGGTCATTTGGGGGATAATTGCACTGTCCTGGCATTTTAAGGCCTCAATAAATTAGACAGGTGGCCGTTACATTAGGACTGATCACCTTTCAAATATACTGTATATACCATTGTTTTCAGACTCTATAACTTTCACACAGCTAAAATTATATACACTGATTTGGGTTTGAGAAAAGTTTTTTTTTTTACATAGGATTTTTACATTTGTTCCTTTATATGAAACATAAAAATCCCAGTAGTAGTTAAATACCACCAAAGAAAACTCTGACTCAAACAATCATATAAAATACATTTGGGTACAGTGATAGATTTCTGAGTAATTGTCATTCAAAGCATGACAGCACTGAAAAATGGCCTGGACAGGAAGAGGGTTTGAAGTGGTTAATGTAGTTTTCCTTGTTGGGGAGATTATGACTCCTTTTCTGTCTTGGTGACCAGGACAGAAAGTGAGGGAAATTCAAAATTGTACACTATTAACTACAGCAGTAGTAGGGAAATCTGTCAATGGGACATTTTAGGGGGGGGGGGGGGTCAGCTGCCAAAGGGGGAATTTTCTCCAACTCCTGTTGTGTATCAGAGACAGAAAGGGAGGACCAATAGGAGGGAATCTAAACATCAATAAAAACATGGCAGATGTACTAACCCTTGCAGTACCCACAATGAGTAAAACAAAACATTTATCTCAGTTTCTCTTTAATGCAATGTTTATTTCCTCATGAGCTACCAATATATTTAGACAAGGCGGAATGATTAATATTATTAAATCTGCTCCATATATTTAGAGGAACCACATCAAAGCCTTCCTGGACTCTTTGGTGCTTTAGATTAAGAGTTTTTTTTCTGCATGCATTTTCTCTATTATAGCAGTGGCTAGTGTTGATTAAGCTGAAAGGTATTCATGTTTCTAAAGCATATTTAACAGGATTAAAGGACTACTTTCACTGAAGGTGGTAATAACCATGACTGGAACTGAAATCTTGCTAATTGAAATAATTGGTTTGGATTGCTACTGCACTGCAGAAGCTTCAAGTTTAATTAGGCTGCTGTGTAATATGTTGTTACAGACAAATTAAATTAAATATAAATTGTTAAGTAAACTAAACACTAATGAGAAATACATCAACATATAAGATTAAAAAGATGCAACCCTTGTTTCATATGACAAACGATAGGTTGGAAATGAATGCAAGCACAAGTAAACCAGTCTCTACAGTAACTGGAGCATTAAGACTCACCACAAAGGTAGAGAGTCTGATGCTAATTGGGGCACATTCCTGTAAAATGAGTACACATTTTTGGGCAATTATTTTTATTCCCTTAGTTAAACATTTTCCACCCATCCTGTGCTAGTGAATCTTCTCTGCTAGTCTTCACTGTTAAAACATTTCGTTTAATGACATCATCATTCTTTGTAAAGTATTATTGCAGGATCAATTTGTAGTGTAGTATTACATTGGGTTGTAGAATACATTATTTGGTGAAGACACCATTGACATTAACCATTTTACTTAGGTAGTAAAGCACAAAATAATTGGAGAAAATAAAAATCTTATCCTTAAGATCAAGCATGCATACAATAAATTATAACAATCCTTATAACGATGAATGACTATGAGTATCATGTGTGGTCAAATCTGGCAGGTTTGTTTGTATAGTAAAGAAAAATGTGTTTAATTAAATGTTCTGGTATTTCAATACCATTGTTTATGATTTAGAGACTTTTTATTGACTGACTTGGTACCACTGGACTTTTACAACATCAATGTGGTGCCTATATTTAAAAAGGGATCAATGTCTTTACCAGGTAACTACAGACTTTTAAGTTTAACTTCTATAGTCATGAAGATATTTGAGATTTTGAAAAAAGGACCACATAAGGGTAGGTTTACATCTGTGCTGGTCCTGCGGACTACGTTTGTGAAGGTACAGCAGGCCATTATTGTGAATAAGCTGCTGTACCTGCAGAAGTGCAGGTAAAAAGTTCATGTCCCTTTTCTAAAAATACAGCTGCATTGAACTGTATGGTGCTGATGTTTTTTGATGTGTGGGTGTGCCATTAAAGAATTAATGGCACCCAGTGCATCTACAAAAGAGCAGCACATTTTTCCCCTTGGTCAGGGAAAATGTGCGATTTACTTGCGTTCCCAGACCCGATACAGTGTGAACCTAGGCTAAAAGAGCTTTTGCTAGAAACCAAACAGGTCCAATCCAGGGATCAGACTAATCACACATTTTTCTGGCCACCACCAGCAGATACGTGATATCCTACAGGAATATTGGTATATGTTGATGGGGGACGATATGGTATCCAAGCACATGAGTTCACATCCTGAAATCACCTTTAGTAGATCATGCTCCCTGCGTGATAAATTGGTCCACAGCCACCACTCTCCTCGGATATTCACCCTGTTGAGACTTAGAGGCGCCAGATCGTGCCACAAGTGCCCGTTCTGTAGGTACATCCATTCGCCATCTACATTAATGCTTCTGGATGGATGCATCTACAAACCCAACTTTTCTGTTAACTGCCAATCAGTGGGCCTGGTTTACATCATGCAATGTACCTGCAATGCTTTTTACATTGGCAAAACAAAGAGGCCTTTTTTTCACCGCGTCCGCGACCATGTATCCCTAATCTCTAAAAAGATGATGGAAACTCCGATCAGTCGTCATATCGGTTTACTCCACCAATTTGACAGCTTCCAGATGCGATTCTCTGCACTGGAACATATCCCTCCAGGTGACCGAGGGGTGAACTATGACAAATTGCTCTTGCAGAAAGAAGCAAAGTGGATACATCAGCTATCGGCCCTGAAATTTCCAGGGCTCAATGATGCTTTTAGTTTTAAACCCTTTCTCTAATCTAATAATTTTCTCTTTATTTTCGAAGCTTAATTTTAGGTCTTGATTTATGTTTAATGTCATTATTATGTTGAAATTTCAAATTCGGTTAAATTGATGTACCAACTACGATGCAGTATTAGGCTTCCTCCCCAACCTTTTGGGCATTTAATCCACATTCTTCATAGATGTAGGGTGACATGAATATCATTCACGTCCTGTTCATCCTATTTAATTAAATAGGTAATCTGGTGATTCCATTAAATTAATCCTCATTCTAATTATTCGCCCCTTTTTTCCATTGTGGCAAATTGGTTTATCAACTGTTGCTGTCTCTGCTTGTATCACGGTTAATAAGGATAAACTCACCAAGGCCAAGATGCTGAGGGCGGCTCCCTTTGCGACCTAGCGCAGTCCGCCCGCTGGAGTGGGGACAGGGGGACAGACGCACCAGGAGGCACCGGTACGGACAGGCAGATGCAGACTGGATGCCGTGGAGCAGAGACTGGTCCAGAAGCAGGTCGCTGAGGTCAGTCTAGGAAGCACACAGAGATGGTCCGGAAGTCTGGGTAACTGGAACAGGGAACAGGCAGAAGATTTATCCGGGAAACAGGCCGTAGTCAGGAGGGTCGGAGAGAGCAGGAAGTTCAAGGGTTCAGAGCCAAAGGTCAGGGGCAGGAGAAGGCAGCAGTCCGGTAAACGATAGCCAAGGGTCAGAGAAATCAGGATCAAGGTAGCAGGTAGCAGATTCACTCAAAAATGCTGTGACAAGCCAGCAACCAAACAGGGGGAAGAGGACGGCTTAAATAGCCCACCTAAGCCACTGATTGGCCGGATGGGGAGCGTGCCTGTGCGAGTCCGTGTGCGCGCCCGCGCCACGCGCCTATACCGCGCACGCGTGCACCTATGCCGTGCACGCGCGCGCCCTAAGCCGCGCAATGCGCGCGCCCGAAGTAAACGGCCGCGATAGCGCAGCTCTAAAGGATCGGCAGCGCTGGTGCCCTGACAGTGCCCCCCCAAGGGGCGGGCTCCGGACGCCCAAACTGTCCATCAACTCCGGATGCTCCCGATGGAAAGTTCGGATCAGCCGAGGGGCATGTAAATTTCTGGAAGGCTCCCAGGAATTGTCCTCAGGGGGATAACCTTTTCACTTGATATAGTACTGAAGTTGCCTCCCCCTTTTTCTACAGCTCAGGATGGACTCCACCCCGAATTCCTTTTCTCCTTCGACCTGCCACTGGAGGAGGTGGGAGTTCTTCTCTCCCGGGGGAAAGCATCTGGTATGACGGGTTTGAGCAGGGATGCATGGAAGACAGGGTGGATCCTGTAGGAGTCTGGTAGTTCCAATTCAAAAGCCACGGGGTTGAGATTCCGCTTGATTTTAAATGGGCCGATGAATCTAGGGCCCAGTTTCCGGGAAGGAATTGGTAGTTTGAGGTTTGTGGCCGATAACCAGACCTTTTCCCCAACTTCAAAGTCCGGGCACTCCTTCCTCCCCTTGTCGTAAAACTTCTTGTAACTTTTTTGGGCTTGCTGCATGGTCTCCTGGAGTTTCTGGAAGTTTTGTTGCATGGCAACTATGCGCTCCTGGACAGCTGAGACCGATATTTCAGGAATAGAGTCAGGAAGGAAGGAGGGATGGTATCCAAGGTTGGCCCAAAATGGGGTTTGGTTAATTGTGAATGGAATTGTTGTAAGGCGAACTCTGCCGATGGCAGCAAAGATACCCAGTCATTTTGAGATGATGAACAAAAGGTATTGCTCCAATGTTTGGTTGGTCCTCTCTGTCTGGCCATTGGACTGCGGGTGGTAGGCAGACGAGAGGCAGATCTTAATTTCTAGCGACTTGCAGAGTTCCTTCCAGAACTTGGAAGTAAATTGCACACCCCTATCTGACACGATGCTCTTGGGTGCCCCATGGAGTCTTATAATTTCCTTAAAAAATGTTTTGGCTGTCTCAGCCGCAGAGGGTGTACCAATCATGGGCAAGAAGTGTGCTAATTTAGACAGTCAGTCAATCACCACTAGAATTGTAGTAAAACCTTCAGAGGGAGGCAGGTCCACAATGAAATCCATTGAAATATCTGTCTAAGGGCGCTCTGGAACAGGAAGAGGTCTGAGTAGGCCCCAGGACTTGGTGTTCGGACCCTTGCAGCGCTGGCAGCGGGTACAAGAAGACACATAGGTTTTACAGTCTAATTTCCACTTCGGCCACCAGAGGGAACATCCGATCAGCTCTGAGGTCTTCCGTGCTCCAAAATGGCCCACCAGCTTATAATCGTGGAACGTGCTTAACACCAACTGCCTTGTTTCCGTAGGTACAAAGACTTTGCCCCGTGACCACAGTAAACCGTCTCGTTTCTCCAGAGAGAGTGCCAACTGATCGGTGCATTGGTCAGAAGCCCTTTTAAGGGAGGTAAGAAAGTCAACTTGAGAAACTAAAAAAAAGGTCCTGGGGGTTAAGATGGTACTAGGCTCTAGCGGACCGGGCGTTTCCGTGAACATTCTGGAGAGGGCGTCTGCTTTCCCATTTTTTGACCCAGGTCTGAAGGTGATGTGGAAGTAAAAACGGGTGAAGAACAAGGCCCAACGAGCTTGTCTTGGTCTTAAGCGCTTGGCAGATCGTAAGTACTCCAAGTTTTTATGGTCCGTAAAAATCAGAATGGGGTGAAGGGCGCCTTCCAAGAGATATCTCCATTCCTCCAGGGCAAACTTAATAGCCAGCAGTTCCCGGTCCCTGATGTCATAGTTTCTTCCTGGAGGGCTTAGTTTCCGTGAAGCGTAGGCTACAGGGTGTAGCAGGGATTTAGGTCCCTGTCTCTGCGACAAGATAGCTCCAATGGCGGTTTCCGAGGCGTCCACCTCCAGGATAAAGGGCAAGGTTGGGTCCGGGTGTTTTAAAACAGGTGCAGAAGAAAACAAGGTTTTAAGCTTTGTGAATGCCTCCTGTGCTTCCTGAGACCAGTGGAAACGGTACCCCTGCTGGGTTAGTTTGGTAATAGGGGACACAGTGGATGAAAAGCCTGCAATGAATCTTTGGTAGAAGTTGGCAAAGCCAATAAACCGATGTACCCCCTTTTTGTCTGCCGGTGCTGGCCAGTCCTGGACTGCCTTGACCTTTTGCGGGTCCATGGATATCCCATTGGTAGAGATGATAAAGCCCAAAAACTGAATTGTGGTCTTTTCAAATTCGCATTTCTCAGCTTTAAGGTATAATTTGTGTTTTCTGAGGATGGCCAAGACCTGTTTAATGTGGATCCGGTGGACTTCAAGGTATACTGAGAAGATGAGGATGTCATCTAAATAGACGACCAGGAAGTCATCCAGGAATTGGTGGAAGATGTCATTCACCAGGTGCTGGAACGTGGCGGGGGCATTGCAGAGACCGAAGGGCATCACCAAGTATTCAAAGTGACCGAACCTTGACCTGAAGGCCGTCTTCCACTCATCCCCGGGCCTGATTCGGACAAGGTTGTAGGCCCCCCGGAGGTCCAAACCGGAGCTTTATGGCCTCTCTGTGGCGAGCGGTAGCAATTTATTGATCTAGTAGACTTTCAATCAAATTAGTGTTTCTTTTGAATGTGGATTGAACATGGCTGCTCAATATCAAATATCTGTTTTATACATATGTTTGTATCTGTATCGAATATGGTTATTCATACGTTTCTAAAATAATCTTGCAAATGTATTTTCTTTGAAAGTAACCTACATACTCTAACTAATATTTATTGATTCATTGTTTCAATGCTCTATTCCTTATGGATTGTTTTTCTATTTCCAGCATGACCTGTATTGCTCCTGATGAAGCGCGATCAGAGCGAAACATGTAGGGCGATTGTTGAGCCTTTCTTGTCCTTTGGGATGTTCATATGTTTGTTAATTTTTTATAAATTGATATATGTTAAACAATAAACTTGTTTTTTACCATACCTATTTTGATCCATTGATTAAAATCCCAGGGTTTGTTACCCTTCCCATTTTCTCTGCTTGCAGTATTAAAAGTGATAGCATGGGTTCAAAAAAGACCAACATTTTTAAAAAGCCTACTCTTTTTTTATGAGGAAGTAAGCAAAAATTAATGAAGGGTATACACTATAAGTTTTTTTTGTTCAACTTAATGGGTCAAATGAAAACAAAAAAGTACAGATCACCGTACTAACACAAGATATGTTAATGCTGCAATCTCCTCCACTGAGCTATTGTGTTCTGACAGAAGGACTGCCCCTTGTCAGAACACACCGATCAGCACTCACAGCCATTGGCTGGGTGTTTCAGCATGCTCATTTGACAGAACCTGGTGCTAAAATCAGCTTTTGTCGGATAGGGAGATGTACACACAGGCCAAAAGTCACTGGCTTCCTGCTGAATTGACAGTTTTTGGACAATTTTTGGCCTTTGTGGAAATAGCATACTTGGACTTTGCAAATATGTTTGACACAGTTCTCCACATACAGCAAATATGTAGTGTGGCAGAGATTTGCCCTGCTAGGGTCTAGAAGGAGCCTGTGACCCAGAATTCTCAACTGGATGGGTTGAGGGGCTCCAGGGAGCTTGTAACATAAAGAGGAAACTGGCTTTTCTGTTTCCTCCTTTCTTAGAAAAGTCCACTTTGGGACCTGGAGCCTAGGGATTTCTGAGAGATCCGGGTGGGATGAAATCCCCAGTACCGGGTCCTGATCTTGAGAACAGCCACCATACTAATTGGTCAGGTGTGTGCCAGGCTTTTAGTAGTAACCTGACCATAGTTCTGGGCATCACCACGGCAGATAGGAAGTCTGAGTACCAGGAGTCAGGAGTCAGTGAGAGCCAACTAGGCTGAATGTAATTTTGTTGATGGAAAAAGGAATGCTGAAAACCCCTGTGAGGCAAACCTATGCTGAATTTGGTTTTAATAAAAATGGGCAAACAAAGCCCTTAAAAAGAAGAAACAGCGATTAGCATGCTCCTTAAGCTCTTCATTTCACGCTAGTCCTTTACAGTAGGTCAAAGTCTATGGGCCAGATTCAGAATGTATTTACGTTGGCGTATCTAGAGATACGCTGCGTAAATACTAAGAATAGCCGGCGTATCTTTTTTCTGTATTCAGAAAACAAGATACGCCGGAATTCAGCTAAGATACGAGCGGCGTAAGTCTGTTACACCGTCGTATATTAGTTGCATATTTACGCTGGCCGCTAGGTGGCGCTTCCGTCAATTTACAAGTCGAATATGTAAATTAGGGAGATACGCCGATTCACGAACGTATTAGCAGCCGGGCGTTGTAGTTTACGTCGTTTACGTAAGCGTTAGTTAGGCGTAAAATTACCCCTGCTATATGAGGCGCAGCCAATGTTAACTATGGACGTCGGGACAGCGTTGAATTGGACGTCGTTTACGTCGTTTGCGGAAATCGTTCGGCAATGGGGCTGTACGTAAGTTACCTTCACGTCGTTTACATTGACTACTTGCGACGTGATTTCACGCATGCGCACTGGGATACGTCCACAGAAAATACGTAAATTGCGTGGGGTCATGATTCATTTACATGAATCATGCCCCCTACATGACTAATTTGAATTTGGCGCCCTTACGCTGGCCACTTTACACTACGCCGCCGCAAATTACGGAGCAAGTGCTTTCTGAATAAGGCACTTGCCCATAAAACTTGCGGAGGCGTAGTGTAAAGAGCATACGCTATGCTGCCGGATAGATACACAATTGTATCTGAATCTGGCCCTTTAACTTCATTCTCTAAATCAACATTGACTGTTTGTAATCTTACTGCTGCTTTCTTCAGTTACTTTCTGGTTTCCAGGCCTAGGCAAATTATGTCATACATCCCAGGAGTCTTCAGGAGCAAAGGTTGTTTTTTTATAAAAGAACATCCTCCTGCATGCATGCCTGAGCTAAGGACTGATGGATTCCAGGCATTAAATGCTACATGATTCATCTATGCTTACTCAAGATGGCCATGGACAGAAATGCTAGAGGTGCTTTTCAATGCAAATTAAAGCATGGAGACAAGGATAGATAGGTGAGTTGGCTTTGCATTATAAAAAATTAATTTAAATAAATAAATAATGTTTTTGGTTTGTGGTGCTCAGATGCAATGTAGTTCTGCTTTAAAGAGCTAATAACATATTGTCAGCATGGGAGGACTGGACTGAGGGGAAACGCAACATTTTCCCCCGGGATCCATACTAATTATATACAGTATGTTGGGATGGTGACCCGGACAAGAGATATTTTATCATTCAGACATCGATCAGAACAGGTTCCACAATTATGACACATGCCTGAGCATTATATACATACCTGGTTTCCATTTAGACCTCTGCATCAAATCGACAGAGAGAAGTCTTTCAGCATACACTACCTTTGCAGCTGTGAGACGTTTTGTGACCAAATACCGAGAGCCACAACAAACAGCTGATGCTGGAAGATGATGTGCAAAAACTGTATCACAATGACCCATGTTCTTTAGGAACACTTCACCTTTCCCCATACCCACCAAATACAATGCCACAGGGCTAATAGGTTGTGTGTACACTCCAGGCCAAAAGTTCCCCTTTTTTCCCTGCTTCTCATTGCATGTCCTTAATACATTATTCTAATGTCCTTACTGTGGTCATGTAACAAGCAAAGTAGGAACAAACCAACATGCCAGCTTGCTGTAGGATTTGGAGAAAACCAGGCCACTCAGAAGAAACAAATAACAACAAGAACCTGGGGAATGCCCAGGGAATAACCAAGCCTACTTACCGACCAGCTAGCAGAACAACCAATTAACCTGTCTAACAATGTGCGTTAAAAACAGGGGTTTTGTCCGTCCGCACTCAGAAGAAACTCATGGAAAAATGATAACATTTAACATAAAAATCTTTCCTTCCAAATTCCATAAATGTTTTAGTATAAAGGAAAGTAGATATTTACTTTTACTTCATAGAAAAACATGTGGGTGTCTTCTGTGTGCACATCAGCAACAGTATGCATTGAGAATTCTCACATAATAGATAAAATATTGTAGCAATAATTTAATATATTTTTGGAATGAAAGCCCACATAGAGATACGGAGGTGCTGCTCACCCCAAAGAACATACAAGAATATAATTTGATTCCACCAGGGTTTTTTTTTGCAGCAAAAATTTAATTAAATAAGTATAAAAAATATTATAAAATGAATGAAAATTTTTATTGTTACAAAAGTTAAAACATTAACATATAACACCAATTATGAGCTCTGGTAACATTACAACCCCGGTGTGACACAAGAACTGTAATAACCCTGATTAGGGCAGGTATTGACTATATACAAGGAATTTCCCAATAATGATCCTGCCAAAAAGAGCCCCAATGCATTTCAATTATAGGAATTGCAATCTTCATCAGGGGGTTCAGTTTATCTTAATTTAAAGGTACGTGACTTTAATATTACAATAGAGCACATTTAATACAAAAGTTCAATAGACCTTCCAGATTTCCCATATCCCTTAATATAGATACAACAAGTAACATTAGGCAACCTAAAATAAACTTTAAAGAAAGTCCAGGAGTTTTTGTTGGTTATTCTGACCACAAAAATGGCAAGGCATGGTGCTTGAGACTTGCAAGAGGCCGCATGGGTGTGCTCTGCAGAAGGGAAGGGGAGGCCCATACCTGTAGCAATGGATCCCAATGGAAAATAATAGTGAAGATAAATATGTACGCCAGGTGCAAGCATATGATTTATTTCATGGAAATCTACACTGGATGCTAAAATATGTTTTTCTTCAATGATATTGCCAAACTGCCATAAGAAAGTTGGGCTACATTCCCTTTAAATGGACATGCAGGTATAAATTGTAAGTCATCCCATGCCATACTACTGCAAGATTATATATTTATGCATGTAGGGAAATTTTACCATAAAGTAAATGGTTTGGGTACATGAACATATAAAGCATCAACAAGTTCAATGCACTAAATTATATTTAAGCAACAGACAGCATGGTATCATGAAAAACAGAAGCTGTCAGACAAACCTGATTTATTTTTATGAAGAGGTAAGTAAAACCCTGGACAGAGGCGTGGCAGTGGACGTGGTTTACTTGGATTTTGCAAAAGCGTTCGATACAGTTCCGCACACACGGCTCATGTGGAAGGTAAAGTCTACAGGATTGGATATATCAGTTTGTAAATGGATAGAAAACTGTCTGAAAGACATAATTCAGAGAGTAGTGGTTAATGATTCTTACTCTGAATGGTCCAAGGTTATCAGTGGTGTACCCCATGGTTCAGTGTTGGGACCCTTACTTTTTTATATCTTTATAAATGATATTGGGTCTGAGATCAAAAGTAACATTTCTGTCTTTGCAGATAACACCAAGCTATGCAGTGGAATAACGTCCTTGCAGGATGTCTCCAATTTACAAGCCGGCCTCAATGCTCTGTCTAATTGGGCGACTATGTGGCAGATGAGGTTTAATGTTGATAAATGTAAAGTTATGCATTTGGGGGCTAAGAATATGCATACATCATTAATGCTAGGGGGAGTTCAACTGGGGGGATCTGTAGTGGAGAAGGATCTGGGGGTTTTGGTTGATCATAAGCTCAATAATGGCATGCAATGCCAAGCTGCGGTTTTCAAAGCGAACAAAGACCTTTCTTGTATTAAGAGAGGTATGGATGGACTCCAGAGAGAGAGATATAATTTTGCCCCTGTACAAATCATTAGTAAGACCTCATCTGGAATATGCAGTTCAGATTTGGGCTCCAGTTCTCAAAAAAGATATCGGGGAGCTGGAGAAAGTGCAGAGAAGGGCAACCAAACTGATAAAAGGCATGGAGGAGAGGAGCTCAGCTATGAGGAAAGATTAGAAGAACTGAATTGATTCACTCTGGAGAAGAGGAGAATAAGGGGGGATATGATCCACATGTACAAATATATAAGGGGTCCATATAATGAGTTGAGTTATTCACTTTACGGTCTATACTAAGGACAAGGGGGCCCTATTTACGTCCAGAGGAAAAGAGATTTCATCTCCAAATACGGAAAGGTTTCTTCACAGTAAGAGCTGTGAAAATGTAAAACAGACTCCCTCCAGAGGTGGTTCTGGCCAGCTCAGTAGATTGCTTTAAGAAAGGCCTGGATACTTTCCTAAATGTACATAATTTAACTGGGTACTAATATTTATAGGTAAAGTTGATCCAGGGTAAATCCGACTGCCTTTCGGGGGATCAGGAAGGAATTTTTTCCCCTACTGTAGCAAATTGGATCATGCTCTGCTGTTTTTTTGCCTTTCTCTGGATCAACTGTGGGTATGGAGTTGGGTGTATGGGATTGTACTATGTTTTCTATTTTGTTTGTTTATTTTTTTTGTGGTTGAACTGGATGGACTTGTGTCTTTTTTCAAACTGACTAACTATGTAACTATGTAACTACGTATTACAAAGTTCATCCCCCATACAATGTTGTTAAATATTTATAAAGCCATAAGGGCTTCTTGAGAATATGGGCAATCTGACTATTCCTGAGGTGATCTCTTGTTCAAAAGAAAAGGCAAATTAGCTTATTTTCCATTTAGGACTCTAGGTGTCTATATGAGGGGTATGTCCATGGAAAACCATCTAAGAAAGATTTTGTAAACAATTCTTCATGGAGCAAAACTCCAAGGGACGCACTTAGTGCATTTTGTTTTGCATTTTTTTATTTTGCTCGGGCCGCCGCTGGAGTAACAGTCTCTCCTGAGAGGAAGAGCGTCCCCAGTCAGCTCTTCTGGACATTTCTCCCCCTCTCTCTGCTCGCTGACACTGCATAATGCGAGCGCTCACACAACCACAGCCGCCCGATCTGCTTCTTCCCTGGCATCCTCATTGACACGGAGAAGAGCAAGTTGCAGAAAGGACTCCATGAACACTGTGGGGGGGCAAGCCTTCATCTCAGTTACTGAAAAAACAGACTGATTTCTCCCGTCCTTAGGACAGCAGGACAGGAGAACCAGCCTGTAAATTCCAAGAGTAGTGACCGCAAGCTGAGCCAAATGACACTCTTTTACAGCCCAGCGAGTCCAGCCATCACTCTCCTCACATACGAGCAGGGAGGAATACAGCTCCTCCTTCTCCTTCTTTAAGTCCCGCCCACACTATCCTGGTGTGCTGTATCTAAAGAGAGGGGATGTGTGGGTGGGAAATATGAAAATCAGCAGCATTCCTGGCTGTGTGTGAATGATGCCTGAGATTCTAGCCTGGACCGTGGGTAAGTGTGCGCACTGCAGATTGCAGTACACTGTAATCACTGAACTGCATTATATCCATCTCTTCTCTCCCCCATCTGTCTCCCTCCCCCTCTCCTGTTCTTTCAAGACATTCACAATTTACTTTCACTTTCAGTTAGGCAGGTAATATACGGTGCAAATTTCTTTCCTGCATCCACAGATTGCAGGGAAGAAACTTGCATGAGTCCCCCATCAACACAGACAGTGCTGACAGGGGAATATCCCTCCTGCCCAGCAATTGTATTCTCCCGACAAACAGTGATATCACTAGTGGCTATAGCAACCACTAGTGATAGTCATAAGAGAATCTGCTCATTAATGGTTCAAATCTCAGCCAGTTCCTGCTGGATCAGCTGAGATTTAAACTGTCTTTGACTGGTCTTAGCTCTTAATCAGCCCATACAGTGATCATTTTTTTTTTCATTCAACTATTAGGTTCCAATTCCACCATCTACACATTATAGGTGGATGGGGAATCCTCCCAGTGTGGAAAGAAATGGTGCAACGCTGCAAATGCGGCATTGCACCCATTCGGATGGTGTCATTTGCGGCAATTGCCGCTGATTTGGCAGGTGATGCTCCTAGTGAAATCCTAGTGTTAAATATGAGTGATTTTATTGATCAAAGCCCACACTTTACAGGCATAGAGCCCACATGGCTGTGGAACATACGGTTGATTGTATATATGTGGTTGTACTGTTGATGCTAATAAATACTGTGTTTATTAGATCTGACTGGGAGTATCACCTGGATCACATCCTGATCAGCATGTCAACAGAGGAGGTTATACAGCATTACTGCTGCTAGGTGACCAGCTGGGGGCTCGGCTCTCTATAACTAATAGTGCCAGCCTTCCCCTGCATGCATCCGTAATGTAACCAGCACTAGGTCCTAATAGACTTCCGCCGCTGCCAAGGAGACCAATGCCAGACCAGCGCTGTCAATAGCAGGGACAGGACAGCTGGGGAACCCCACAGTGGCAGAACACCAGGGCACGATGGCAAGACAACCTTTGCAACCCTGAGGCCGCGTACACACGATCAAATCTATCTGCTGAAAACGGTCTGACAGACCTTCTCAGCAGACAGATTGGATTGTGTGTACGGGCGAGCAGACGGATTTTTCCAGCAGACAGATTTTAAAGCCTGCTTTAAAATCTGTCTGCTGGGAACCCGTCGGACCGATATGTCTGCTGGTTAGTACGCTAACCAGCAGACATATCTGCCCGCACATGCGTTGAATGGATTCGACGCATGCGCGGAAGTGTTTTACTTTGGTTTGATCGTGTGTACAGCGATCAAACCAAAACAGCCCAGCAGACAAATCTGTTCAAATCGGTCTGTCAGACCGATTTGAACAGATTCATTTGCTCGTGTGTACGGGGCCTGAGAGTTCTCCCACTGCTTTGGACCCTTATATTTTCTTGGTGTGCTGGTGACATATATCTCTTGGGGCCCCAGTATAGTAGGAAGGGAGCTCACTGCAGAACATGTGAAAGGGCTCATTGTGGGATCGTAGTAAAGGGCCCCAGGATGTATATATATATATCTATATATATAAAACTCAACGTGTGTGTGTGTGTGTGTATGTATGTATGTTCCAGCATCACGTCCAAACGGCTAAAGATATTAACATGAAACTTGGCACACATGTTACTTATATGTCAGCAACAAACATAGGATAGGTGGTTTAACCCTTACCCACCCCCATTTGCCATGGTCGGGGTTTTTCTTTAAAGTCCCATTCAACTCTATGGGAAAGGGTTTTTCTTTAAAGTCCCATTCAACTCTATGGGAAATACATGTTACTTCATAACTTCCAAATGGCGGTTTTTGTTTCAAGTCCCATGCAAGTATATGGGACTGTGGTCTCTTCATCACAGCTCAGCCACAGCTACTGATGTCATCACAGGTCCTTCAACCACAATCTCTTCATCACAGCTCAGACACACCTACCGATTTCATCACAGGTCCTTTTACCACAATCTCCTCATCACAGTTTAGCCACACCTACTGATGTCATCACAGGTCTTTTTACCACAATCTCTTCATCACAATTTTTTTCAAACACACTTCTTGAAATCGGAGAGGGTAGACTACCAGTTGAGTCTTCAGGAAACGTAAAACTTCCCTCTGATTTTTGCAAACTGGTATCGTCAGTTGCAGAACTAATAGATGCAGTATACCATAATATTTCAGACAACTTAGGCAATCTAAACTGGTTGTGTGAGAGGGCTATTCTTGCTGCTAAAAATGAGGATGTCCGTGAAATTAACAATCAAATACTTTCTATGATACCAGGAGCCGTTACTGAGTACAAATCTTTTGATACCGTAGTAGATGCCGATGAGGCTGTGAATTTCCCACCAGAATTCCTGAATTCCCTTGATCCAGCTGGATTGCCACAACATCGCCTATCACTTAAAGTTGGATGTCCTATTATTTTATTACGAAACCTTGACCCACCAAAACTGTGCAATGGAACAAGGCTGTGTGTGAAAAACATGTTGCCTAATGTGTTGGAAGCTACTTTTTTGACAGGAAAGGGAAAGGGAGAAACAGTTTTTATTCCACGAATACCTCTTATTCCAACAGATCTGCCTTTTAGTTTAAGAGACTACAACTCCCAGTGACGCTTGCATTTTCCATCACGATCAACAAGTCACAAGGGCAGTCCATTTGGTACTGCTTAGTTGATTTAAGATTACCATGTTTTTCACATGGGCAACTTTATGTAGCGTGCTCCAGGGTGGGTTCCCCAAATAATTTGTTCATTTTAGCAAATGCGGGAGAAACTAAGAATATATTATACAAACAAGTATTGCAATAATATGTCAGTTGAGTTAACCGCACTTTTTAAAGGTCTGTGAGTTGGTACTAATCTGCTTCATTGTACCATATTTTGCTCTGTTTCAACATTCACAAACTGAAAAGGAAAATGTTATAAAAGTTATGAAATACAATACTCTTTAATCAAATAGTAAATATTCATATTTTTATCTGTCAGTTTTCTAAAATTAAACATTGTGTTATTTATTATTTATTTATTTATATTTATATAACTATGATTTTCCTCCCCAAAAGGTTAAGATAGGAAGACCGGGCAACGCCGGGTATTCAGCTAGTATATATATATATATATATATATATATATATATATATATATATATATATATATAAAATTGCATTTTATAGTTGTCCCCCTACTTTTGTCCCTGTGCCCCCCCTAAATATGAAAGCTGGAGACGCCACTGGTGGCAGCGGGGAGTGGGGTGGCCATTGCGCACCTGCTGCAAATCTCCAATAGGGCCCCACTAATGGCATATAAAACACTCAATAGTAAAGGCTTCAGTGTGGTGCCGACTAGCCCAACTACTGCACTTTGTTGGAGGCAAACATGATTTATGTGAGCAGCCTACCATTTGCACTTCCTTTATCCCCTTGGCGTTTGTCATATATATTTAATTTATGTAAAAATACTTTTCATTGTTTCAAAGCTGCCTTAAAGAAAATTTGACAAATGCACATAAACACATCCAGACTTTAAAGTATAACTAGGTAAAACAATTTTATTCCGCTATAAGAGGGATTAGAACACCTGTCAGTTTTTTTTAGTGCCGTCTGTGCCCTGGTTAGAGAGATTCTCCCTTTCTATGTGTTCATTATCACCAAAAGTAAAAGACAATTAAGTTTTAGAATTCATCCTTTAACCCAGATTAGTATATGGTCATGTGGAATATAATTAGTTACTATAGGTGTTGGAGTCTTTTCTCTCAGTTTTATGAATCAGCCCTACTGTGTTTACAAGGCAGTCGGCACCCACCCTATTAATAACATTCCGAGAGACGTTTTTTTCTATCTCCATGGAAAGCTTGACACACTTTATAAAGGTCTGTACAGATGGCCACAGAGAACCAACTACTGAGAATCCATTCTAGGCTGATATTTTAAAAAAGTTATCTAACAGAAATTACTCATTGCTTTCTTTACATAGTCATTTAAGTTCCAAGAAAAGTCTTCCAGGCAAAGATGGCTAACCATAAACACACAGAGGAGCAGAAGGCATAACCAATGATTTTTCTTAAACAACGACTTTTATCCTACGAGTCTACTGTACAGATGTCAATGCGTACATACACATACATATATATACACATAGATACACATACATATACACACACACACTCAGGTTGTTGTAAACAAAGAGCATGGAGCTTGGGTGCACCACAAGGAGCATAAAGTAGGCAAACTAGGACAGGAAATGAGGCACTAATAACTCTTGTCAGGTGGCAGCTTTAGTATGTCGATCAACATTTTGGTGGAGCACAGCACATCTCTCTAAAATCAAATCTCACAAAATCTTCAATTTAAAATATAAGCTGATTAAATTATAACAAATCTTTAAGGCTGCTTTCACACTGAGGCGGTGGGTCAGTTAGCGGTATAGTGCTGCTAGTTTTGGCGGGGGTTTACTGCTGTTTAAGTGGTGCTTTTCGGGCGTTTTTAACCCCTGCTAGCGGGCAAAGAAAGGGTTAAAAAGTGCCCACGTCACAGAGAAAAAGATGGAAACAAGCCATATTGGGATCTAAACAAGGCACGTATCATAGCACGTGTTGTCCAAGAAGTAGTTCAATGTCTGCTTTAATATGTAAAGAGCACCATGCCAAGGACATATCCAACTGCTCCCACCACATGCAAAAAGATCATCAGCTGGTGGTGAGGCAGAACATGGGGGTCAGAGAATCCTACGCATGTCATCGTTAGAAACCCACATGAAGAGGACATTGCAGGAAGAAGCCCATCGGGGAAGAGCCTGGGATGCAGAGGCTTAAGAGCGGTGTGTCTTCTCCAGCCAGGTCAAGGCTTCCTCTGGGGAAGAGAAGAACTTGGCAACATCGCTGTCTTGAACTCAAAGTTTGGCTGGAAAAATCATGCTGTACAGGATACCTTTCGATCAGAGATTAGCTTTAACCCCATCAAATGACCTCCAGAGGAGTTGCATCTCAACTGAGTATTCAGAGAAAATAAAGAGCCTGGCATTTTCGTATCAAAGTTCTCCCTATAGCCTTGCCTCTTTAAAAAACAAGTCGCAGTCCTGACGTTGAGCAACATGTGGAGGGGCACCTGGAGGACCACAAGCAGCTAGAATGCGGTGAACTTATTGCACCGTGGAGAACCCAGGAGGCACATGGCAGCAGGGTCTTGAGCAGACATGCTGTAAACACACACCCTCTGGCAAGCTCAGCACTGAAAGCTGAAAATTGGAAGGAAAGGGGGTGAAAGTGCCCAGTAGGTAGGTAGTTAAAAAAAAGTTACATAGCCATGTAATTAAAAAACAAATACACACACACACACACTGCACTTAATATGGACATAAAACAGAGGATATAAGGATTTAACCCATGCTTTGTCACATTGCTGCTCACCCTGTTGTGTCCAGATTACTGCCCTGTATGGAATAGCGGTAGAACCCTGGGAACCCCAAAGATCCCAGAATATCAACAAAAAAAGTGGGCGGGAAGGACTGTTGCTGTACATGATAAACAGATAAGCTCAAAAAGGAGCAATAATCTCAAAAAATATACATCAATATATTAATACAAAAACACAGCGACAAGAAATAAAAAAACGACAGACATTGACAGTATTTTAAAAACAATGCACATAACATGGCAACAAACACATCACCAAAGGTGCAATCCCCACAATAGGGGGGGGGGGTTTGGGTGAAGGTTGGAGTCACGATACGGAAAATCTCGACTAGTTTCGTGATGGATATCGCTTCATCAGGAGACAATCTATAAGTTGGCATATAAACAAACAAACATAAGTACATTGACCAAAATATCATTGAATGTAAAAACACCAATGGAAATAAACAGTTATACATATAAGTTAGGGGTTGGGGATTGTGTCTCATACCTAAGGGCAAGGTGTCCCATCAAACTCAAGCTTCACAGCGACCACAGAAGTGGCAACTCCCAAGAAAGCCAGAGGGGAGGGTATGGAAGACACCCAATAGTATATATAGGTGTCAGTAATGATGAACTGATTAATTGATCTTAAAAGGTGGGGGTGAGGGTGACCAGGGTGAAGGTGAGTGTATAAATGAGAATTAAGGTGACTGGTGAACACCAATCTGGTGTGTAAAGCATAAGAGGAAAAGAGTGATAGAACTGGTGAAAATTATGAAAATATGACACAATAAACAGGAGGGGAAAAAAAAAAAGACAATGGTCACATTAGGGGGAAGAAGGAAGGGGGAGGGAAAGGGGAGAGGGGGAGGAGGGAGGGCCATAGCCATAGCCGCTCACTGTATCACCTACCCCCGCCCCTCGGTGCGCCGCATCACTGGATATGATTGCCAGCAGCGCCAGCCAATGGCTGCGCTGCTCTCAATCCATCCGCTCTAGCCAATCAGTGGCCAGGCTGAGCCGCGAAGAGGATCTTGGGACCGAGCGTGGGACTTTCGAGGGGTCAGGTAAGTAAAACGGGGGCTCGGGGGGGGGGGGGGGCGGCAACATCAGATGTTTTTTCACCTTAATGCATAGATTGCATTAAGGTAAAAAAAAAAATCCTTTACAATTGCTTTAACTTTGCTTGGCTCCTGAGCCTCTCTGCTGATCAGTTAGGCCGCGTACACACGATGAGATTTATCCGATAAAAACGGTCTGACAGACCGTTTTCATCGGACATGTCTTCTGGGCTATTTTGGTTTGATCAGTGTACACACGATCAAGCCAAAATCCACGCGGACAGACGCGGTGACATGGCAGTGACGTTGACGCCGCCACGTCACCGAACCAGGAAGTAAATTACAATTACAATCGACGCATGCGGGGGATTTTTGTCCGCTGGTTAGGCGTACTAACCAGCGGACATGTCGGACAGACGGCTTTCCAGCAGACAAGTTTTAAAGCATGTTTTAAAACTTTTGTCTGCTGGAAACTGTCTGCTAGCCCGTACAATCAAATCTGTCCGCTGAAACTGGTCTGCGGACCAGTTTCAGCAGATATATTCGATCATGTGTACGTGGCCTAAGACTACTAAGCACATCAACTAACTCAAGAGGTAGTGCTCAAGTGTAGGAGGATAAGCCCAGACTTGCATTTAGAGCCCTTTCACACTGAGTTGCTTTTCGAGTGCTTTCACGCTAGAAAAAGTGCCTGAAAATCTCACGAAAACCTATTTCCAATAAAATAAATGAATGCTATCACACTGGGGCGGTTTGCTGGCAGGGAGGTGAATAAACTCATGTAAGCAGCATCTTTGAAGGATGTTTGGCGCGCTGAAAAAAAGGGCCTCAAAAGCACACCTCTCCATTGAAATGAATGATTCTTAAAGCAGAGTTCCAACCACAATTAGCATTTTTTAAAAGTATGTCCTGGTCACTTACTATTTTACAATCCGCCACCGCTCCGCATAGTTATTCAAAAAAGATGTCCGCTTGTGGGCATTGTGAAGCCTATAAGCACTTACTTCCAGGAAGTCTTGGATGGGGAGTGGTAATTGGACAGCGCACTGCATCCTGGGAAATGATGACACACATTTCCCAGGAGCATTAGGGAGATGATGTCAGAATCCTAGGTGATTTCAAAGGCAGATTTTGTGGGACCACATAGCAACAGGCATTTCCAGATGAGTAAAAAAAACATTTTTTTAAATTTTTTTCCTTTTTTAGGTCTAATGAGCACAATAATGGAAAAAAACATTTGGGATGGAAACTCCACTTTAAAACGTAAGCTTCAAAAAAGCGCACCGCCAACGCCTCAAAAGTAGTGTTGAGCAGAATATGCCATATTCGATTTTGCGATATATCTCGAATATATAGTCGAATATTCAAGATATATTCGCTAAATGCGAATATTCGCGATATTTTTTGGAAATGAAATGATTGCGAAATTTCGCTATTGCGAATGCGAATGCGAAATTTCGAGAAATGCGGAAGGAGCACTCTGATTGGCTCAGAATATTCGTGATATTTTATAATACAAAATAATTGTGAAATTTCGAGAAATGCGGAATGGAGCACTCTGATTGGCTCAGAATATTCGTGATATTTCACAATACAAAATAATTGCGAATATTCGGCAAATGCGGAAGGAGCACTCTGATTGGCTCAGAATATTCGTGATATTTTATAATACAAAATAATTGCGAAATTTTCGAGAAATGCGGAATGAAGCACTCTGATTGGCTCAGAATATTCGTGATATTTCACAATACAAAATAATTGCGAAATTTCGAGAAATGCGGAATGGAGCACTCTGATTGGCTCAGAATATTCCTGATATATTACAATACAAAATAATTGCGAATATTCAGCAAATGCGGAAGGAGCACTCTGATTGGCTCAGAATATTCGTGATATTTTATAATACAAAATAATTGCGAAATTTCGAGAAATGCGGAATGGAGCACTCTGATTGGCTCAGAATATTCGTGATATATTACAATACAAAATAATTGCGAATATTCAGCAAATGCGGAAGGAGCACTCTGATTGGCTCAGAATATTCTTGATATTTTATCGTAATTTCGCAAAAATGCGATTGCGATATTTATTGCGGAATTTCGATACATGGTTTAGGAGCGCTCTGATTGGCTCATTCTGAAATCGAATATTTGAGATATTTTATCGAAATTTCACAAAATGCGAATGAGAAATTGATTGCGGAATTTCGACAGTAAGGCCTCGTACACACGATCGGACATATCCGATGAAAACGGTCCGCGGACCATTTCCATCGGATATGTCCGATCGGGAGTTTGATCCGATGGCGTGTACACACCATCGGATCAAATTCCCCGCCGCCGGACGGCGCGGTGACGTGGCGGTGACGTTGACGCCGCCGCGTCACCGCCACGTCACCGCACCAGGAAGTAAAATACTTCCGCGCATGCGCCGAATCCATTCGGCAGCGGCGCGGCGGCGGTGGGGGACGACATGTCTGCTGGTAAGTGTACTAACCAGCAGACATGTCGGGCGGACAGATCCCCACCGGATAGATTTCAAAGCTTGCTTTGAAATCTGTCGGGTGGACAAATCTGTCCGCTAGCCCATACACACGAGCGGAGATGTCTGCTGAAACGGTCCATCGGACACATAACCCTTACAGCGCCCCCTGTGGTTAACTCCCAAACTGCAAATGCCATTTTCACAATAAACAATGCAATTTAAATGCATTTTTTGCTGTGAAAATGACAATTGTCCCAAAAATGTGTCAAAATTGTCCGAAGTGTCCGCCATTATGTCGCAGTCATGAAAAAAATCGCTGATCGCCACCATTAGTAGTAAAATAATAAAAATGCAATAAAACGCTATACATTTTGCTCAAACCAACCGATAAACTCTTATTGCGATTTTTTTAACCAAAAATAGGTAGAAGAATACGTATCGGCCTAAAGTGAGGAAAAAATATATTTTTTTATATATTTTTGGGGGATATTAATTATAGCAAAAAGTTAAAAATATTGAATTTTTTTCAAAATTGTCGCTCTATTTTTGTTTATAGCGCAAAAAATAAAAACCGCAGAGGTTATCAAATACCACCAAAGGAAAGCTCTATTTGTGGGAAAAAAAGGACGCCAATTTTGTTTGGGAGTCACTTCGCACAACCGCGCAATTGTCAGTTAAAGCGACGCAGTGCCGAATCGCAAAAAGGGGCAAGGTCCTTTACCTGCATTTTGGTCCAGGTCTTAAGTGGTTATTTAAAACAACAATACTTAAAAAAAACGTATTAATGAAAATTTACAATGGGATGTTAAAAGTACATGAGTATGTAGGCACGTTTTACTCTGCCCTGCCAAATAAGGTATTCCTTTGTAAAAGTTAAGTTGTAGTTTAAAATATGGATAGATTGTTTAGACAGTGCTTATCGTTTAGAAATATATTTTAAGAAAATGGAAAAGGATCTTTAGTTATTGCTTACAATTATATGAAATTGTTAAAATAAAAAGTTATTTTTTCAATTACAGAGGAAAAAGCATGCCTCTCAATGACACTGATATATGGCAAACTTGGCTGAACACCCAGAACAGCCATTAACAGGAAAACATTAACACATAAAAACTGAAGTGACGAATTGGCTATAAGGTTTCACTTTTTCTTTTTCTCTTGTGTGGTAAATGCATTACTCTAGAATGGCAGCACATTGTATGGATGACATTTGTTGCGTCTAGTTTATTTAAAGCTTAACAGGGGCAGTAAAGTGTAACTTGTCCCTGAGCTGGGGTCTGTAAGCCATCTGCAAACACACCTGTCTTCCAATGACTTTCTTTGTGTTTCTAATAGTGTGAAGGATGGCTTAGATGGCCTTTCTCTCTTCACTAGTAATATTTATCTGGACAGTGTGCTAACATTAAATAGATGTCCAATGGATGTCAAACATCTGCAGAAAAACATTCTTTTTTCAATGTCACTGTATATTCTGCTAACCAAAAGAAGTTGAATACAATGGAAGAGACTGACCCTAACACTTTATGGCATAAGATAGGCAATCCTGTAAATCTATTCCTGGGTTCCAAGGAAACGTCATGTAGCAAGACACGATAGACACGATAGACAAAGTAAAAGCAACACAAGGAGAATCCAAAACATTTGGTGAGTTGCACATCTACAGTCTCCCAAAACACTTCCTTTATTCGGCATTGTAAAATTCTTCAAGACAAAGGTCACGACAAATATGGAAACATTTCTCTTTATATTCATCAATGCTATAACTCAAATATAAAAGAACACTTTGCACTATTTTTTTCCTATATGTATTTATATATAAGAAAAAAATATAATTTTTATAACCCTTATGTAGTTCTACCTAGCTTTAAGCTCTAGCTCTCTATAATATTGCTGAATTGTTGGTGTTATTTGAATCGCTATGAATAGTAGTTAGAATACTTTAGTAACATTTCAGATTAGCGTGTTATGCAAAATTTGCCCTTGCTTCCAGTTCCCAAGACAACAAAAGGAAGTGAAAGGAAATCTCAAGGGATGGAAAAATCCCCACCTCAACCAAAAACGTTTTTATCTTGATATACCTGTAGTACCCTCCTAGATAGGGGCTAGGATGCAGATAGTTCAGTATAGCGTGGTCTCCTGCCTAACAGGAGACTGATATGTTTTACCGATCAGATTGTCTGCTTAAAGGATCACTAAAGGATTTTTTTTTAGCTAAATAGCTTCCTTTACCTTACTGCAGTCCTGGTTTCATGTCCTCGTTGTTCGTTTTTGCTTTGAAGTTGCTGTAATTCTGCTCTGATCTCCACACTTCTTGCTTGTCTGGCTCCTTATGAAAAATCTCATGGCAGCTTTTCACTGTGGTCCATGCTGTCATTACTGTGTCTCTAAAACTCCTCAGAACCAATCAGATTCATTTTATAAACAAAACACTGCCCTGTATTTGTTTGTTTTTGTTCTGTGTGTCTCTTTACTTCACAGAAACATGAAACCCGTTTAAAAATGAAACTAAACTGCAGGCACATTATATAATTGATTTTTATCTATTGTTAATCATTTTTAAAAGGAATCGGTTAACTATTATGTCTCTATGCACTGTAAACAGTCATTTTAGCAAAAAAATGTTTTTCCTTTAGTGACCCTTTAAAGCTTCTATTGTTTAGTGAAAGTATTCTGTGTGACTCACAGTGCTGCTGTTGCTATGATTGGCTCATCTGTGTCCAGGCAGATTTGGAAGGCTCTGGCTGAACAGGAGTGGCCCATGCAGATCGGCATCATGAATTAGCTGAGCCCCATCTCTCTCCAGCAATGTCCATGAATGTCTAAGCTGTCCGGGAAACACCCCTCCTGATTGACTGAGACACAGGAGCGGCTTTATTGGCTCCTGAAGCTGTCAATCAAAGCCAGTCAGCCATTCAGGGAAGCCAATAATTGCACTCCTGTGATCCATAGGAGAAGCCCAGCCAAACAAGCTTTGGCTGGACTTCTCCTTTAAGCAGAACTATAAACAAAACATTTTTTTTTCATTTTAGATAGAGAAAAGAAGGGTTATAAATTATAACCCTTGTCAGATATTTCAATAATAATAGTAAACAGGACACATAGAGGGTGAATCTCCCTAATGAGGGCACAGACTTGAATAAACACTCAAATAGGTCTCTAATCCCTCTCCACTGTGACAAAAAAAAAGATTGTCTTTCGTCATACTTTAACCACTTAAGGACCGGAAGGATTTGCCCCTTAATGACCAGGCTATTTTTGCGATACGACACTGAGTCACTTTAACTGATAATTGCGCGGTCGTGCAACATTGTACCCAAACAAAATTGATGTATTTTTTTGCCACAAATAGAGCTTTCTTTTGGTGGTATTTGATCACCTCTGCGGTTCATATTTTTTTTGCTCAAAAATAAAAAAAACATTTTTTTTTCTTTTTGCTATAATAGATATCCCAAAATGTTGTTTTTAAAACATCATCATCGGTTTAGGTCAATATGTATTCTTCTACATATTGACCATATTGGTAAAAAAAAATTAAAAATGTGATAAGCGTATATTGATTGGTTTGTGTAAAATGTATATAGTTTACAAAATAGGGGAAAGATTTATGGCATCTTTTTATTTTTTACTAGTAATGCAGACGATCTGCAATTTTTAACGGGACTGCGACACTTTGCAGCAGATACTTTTGACACTTTTTTGGGACCAGTGACATTTATACAGTGAACAGAGCTAAAAATTGCTACGGATTACTGTATAAATGTCACTGGGAGGGAAGGGGTTAACTCTAGGGGGCGATCAAGGTGTTAAGTGTTCTCTAGGGAGGTGTTTCTAACTTTGGGGGAGTGTACTGACTGGAGTAAGAGAGAGATCGCTGTTCCTGATCACTAGGAACAGCAGATCTCTTTCTACTCCCGTGTCAGAACAGGGATCTGTCTGGTTACATTCACAAATCTTTGTTCTGGCTCTGAGGAACGATCGCAGGTCACCGGTGGACATCGCGGCCGCGGGTATCGGCTCTGACGTCATATGTCCCCTATCGCTAATAAAGTGGCCGAAGTACACCTATGGCTTTTCGCGCAGCCGTGCCAACCTACCGCAGTGGCTGGTCAGCAAGCGGTTAAAGCGGTAATAAACCATAAAAATGAAATATATTATATATATATATATATATATATATATATATATATATATATACACACACATACACAAACACACATACACATCTGTGCTCATAAGTTTACATACCCTGGCAGAATTTATGATTTTGTGGCCATTTTTCAGAGAATATGAATAACAACACAAATACATTTCTTACACTCATGGTTAATGTTTGGCTGAAGCAATTTATTATCAATCAACTATATTTACTCTTTTTAAATCATAATCAAAACTACCCAAATTACCCTTATCAAAAGCTTACATACCCTGGTGATTTTGGCCTGATAACATGCACACAAGTTGACACAAATGGGTTTGAATGGCTACTAAAAAGATAACCATCCTCACCTGTGATCTGTTTGCTTGTAATTAGTGTGTGTGTATAAAAAGTCAATGTGTTTCGGGACTCCTGACAGACCCTTGCATCTTTCATCCAGTGCTGCACTGACATTTCCGGATTCTTAGTCATGGGGAACGCAAAAGATTTGTCAAAGGATCTACGGGAAAAGGTAGTTGAACTGTATGAACAGGAAGGGGGTATAAAAAAAAGATATCCATGGAATTTAGAATTCCAATCAGCAGTGTTCAAACTCTAATCAAGAAGTGGAAAATGGGGGGGGGGGTTCTGTTGAAACCAAACCACGGTCAGGTAGACCAACTAAAATTTCAGCCACAACTGCCAGGAAAATTGTTCGGGATGCAAAGGAAACCCCACAAACAAGTTCAGGTGAAATACAGGACTCTCTGAAGGCATGTGGTGTGGCTGTTTCAAGATGCACAATAAGGAGGCACTTGTAGAAAAATGAGCTGCATAGTCGCGTCTCCAGAAGAAAGCCATTACTATGCAAATACCACAAAGTATCCCGCTTACAATACGCCAAACACAGAGACAAGTCTCAAACCTTCTGGTCCAAAGTCATTTGGAGTGATGAGACCAAAATTTAGCTTTTTGGCCACAATCATAAACACTACATTTGGAGAGGAGTCAACAAGGCCTATGATGAAAGGTACACCATTCCTACTGTGAAACACGCATGTGGATTGCTGATGATTTTGGATATGTGAGCTACAAAGGCACAGGAAATTTGGTCAAAATTTATGGCAAGATGAATGCAGTGTGTTATCAAAAATACTGGAGGAACATTTGCATTCATCAGCCAGGAAGCTGCGCACGGGACATATTTGGACATTTCAACATGACAATGATCCAAAACAAAAGGGCAAGTCGACCGGTCATTGACTACAGCAGTCTCCGTACTTCAATACCATTGAGCCACTCTGGGGAGATCTCAAACGTGCAGTTCATGCAAGATAGCCCAAGAATTTACAAGAACTGGGGGCTTTTTACCAAGTGGATTGGGCCGCTTTATCACCTGAGACGATAAAGAGCCTCATCCACAAATACCAAAAAAGACTTCAAGCTGTCATTGATGTTAATGGGAGAAACAGGGGTTGGAAAGGTAAAAAAATGGGAAAAGGTAAAAAAAAAATCCTAAATGTCTTCCTTTACCTTTGTGCAGCCTTCACTTACCTCATCCTTCAATTTTGCTTTTAAATGTCCCTATTTCTTCTGAGAAATCCTCACTTCCTGTTCTTTTGTCTGTAACTCCACACAATAATGCAAGGCTTTCTCCGTGGTGTGGAGTGTCGTGAAGAACAGGAAGTGAGGATTTCTCAGAAGAAATAAGGACATTTAAAAGCAAAATCGAAGCATGAGGTAAGTGAAGGAGGACTGCACAAAGGTAAAGGAAGCTATTTAGGAATTTTTTTTTTCACCTTTACAACCCCTTTAAGAACTGGGATATTTAAACTTTTAAACAGGATAATTTGGGTAGTTTATGTTGTGATTATGAGTAAAAGAGCAAACACAGTTGATTGATAATAAATGGCTAACACTAACCATGAGTGAAATAAAAGCTTTTGTGTTGTCATTCATATTCTCTGAAAAATGGCCAAGAAATCATAAACTCTGCCAAGATATGTAAACTTATAAATACAATGGGCCAGATTCTGGTAGATGGGCGAATCTTTATTCTGGCGTAACGTTGCTCATTTACGTTACTCCGCCGAAACTTTAGGAGAAAGTACTGTATTCACAAAGCACTTGCTCCTAAAGTTGCGGCGGCGTAGCGAAAATTGGCTGGCGGAATTTAAATTGGGCGGGTAGGGGACGTGTAGTATTTAAACTAGGCGCGATCCCGCGGTGAATGCACTGCGCATCCCCCGGCCGTCAATGTATCCCAGTGAGCATGCTCCACATTAGGACAGTGTTTTCTACATGAACGTCAATGACGTCAATCCCCATTCACGGACGAGTTACGCAAACGACGTGATACTTTTTCAATTCGACGCGGTCACGACGGCCATACTTAACATAGGATACGCGTGCTTTTTGTTGCTTTATCTTTACGCCGGGAAACCCCTTACGGAAACGTCGTAGAGTGACTGCTTAGGGCCCGCGTACAATCGTGAATTGGCGTATCTCGCTGATTTACATATTCTCGGCGTAAATCAGCGGGAACGCCCCTTGCGCCCATTTTAAAATTTCAGCTCCGATACGACGGCAAAATACAATTACGCCGCTCGTATCTGAACTCAATCCCGGCGTATCTTGTTTTATGATTACAGAAAACAGATACGACGGCGTAGGTTAGAAGTTACGCGGCTTATCTACAGATAAGCCGCGTAACTTCTACCTGAATCTGGCCCAATGTGTGTGTATATATATATATATATATATATATATATATATATATATATTGTGATTGTCTGGGTCTGTCTTACCTGAAGGATGGCGGGTTTTCGCCATATTTTGGAGAGACACATTAATTACACAGCTGTGTGTGCAGCTATTTAGTGCTGGCCTGGCTGTGGCTCAGTGCCCCACCCACAGACAGGAAGTCTGGTCCCTGGGAGCCAGGTGAGCTCCCAGCTCTCTGAAAGGAGTCAGAGAGAGGCTGCATGGATTGCAGCTAGTGTGTGCAGATCTGCAGGTTGCAGATGCCACTTTATGTTTGAGCACCAAGTCGCTGACTAGGAGAAAAGCGAGGGTCAAGCTTATCTCTGGGAAATGCTGTGTGTTCTGAGGAACAGGATTTAGGCTAGAGGCCTGAAGCCTTCGGATGGCAAGATTGAAAGCCAGAAGGGTAAACACTTGAGTTTGTACAATGCAGTAATGGTGGAACCCCCTGCGAGGGATACTATTGTATATGTGAACTTTGACGCTTTTAAATTAAAGTGGGCTACCAGGCCCTTAAAAACACAGTTCTGGAATGGTCTACTCACTAAAAAATGCACCTACCATTGGAGTCTGATTCCCCAATCTTACAATATATATATATATATATATATATTCGGGCTGTAGATAAGGGAGCACATGGGCACCTTTGGACAGCATCATTGTAACTCTGGTTGAGGGGAGTGTTAGATGTACTAGCAGGTTTAGATACACTAAAAAATTGAAGCCAAACCCCAGATCACACTTTATTATCAGTTACAGAAAACCCCTTTTGGGATAAAGGTATTATTTAAATAAATAAAAGCTGATCATTGTAAACACCACTGCCAATGTTAAATGGTTTGTCTTATCCCTGTAATCTGATACATCAGGAAGAGAGCTTTATCTTTTGAAAAACAACAGACTTATGCCGCGTACACAGAGATCGGTTAAACCAATGAGAACGGTCTGATGGACCGTTTTAATCGGTCCAAACTGGTCGTGTGTGGGCGCCAGCGGTTATTTAACCATCGGTTAAAAAAAAGCCAACTTGTTTTAAATTTAACCGATGGATACCTAACCGATAGCAATAAATCGATCGTTTATAGGCACGACCATCGGTTAAAAATCCACGCATGCTCAGAATCAAGTCGACGCATGCTTGGAAGCATTGAACTTCATTTTTTTCAGCACGTTGTTGTGTTTTACGTCACCGCGTTCTGATACGATCAGTTTTTTAACCGATCGTGTGTAGGCACGACTGACCATCAATCAGCGTCCTCGGTTAACTGATGAAAACGGTCCATCAGTCCGTTCTCTTTGAATGGACTGATCGTGTGTATGCGGCATTACAGAATCACCAGGTCAAATTAGAAGAAAGAAAGCCTAAAAAAGAAAAGCCATCACATCTAAGAACTGGCAAGCTGCAAAATAATAAATGTTTGCTTTGAGGTTTAATACTGCTTTATAAGAAAGGGCATTTCAGGGTACTTAGGCACAATTTAAATATCCAGGTGTTCTCCTATATTATATTGAATCTTCACATTTCTGTTCCAGTTTAGTTTTGGTCCACTGTTAGTTAACTCCAGTTTAATTATATATGAGGTATATTCAAGTAACTTGTACATTTTGTCATAGACTTGACTTTCTCATTATAAAATTGTGAAGTGAAAGTAAACTGGTTCTGGCTCAAGTCCTGCCTGGAATGAAATAAGGGAGGGGGGATAGGAATGAAAGTCTAGGCATCTAGACATGTAATACATTCCCGCATAGTAAACAAGGAGGTTCCTCTCACAATATCACCTATTATATTTCATACAGCATGTGTAATACAGTGTTTGTAAAGTAAAGTAGATACTTATTTGAAAAAGTAAGCTGTATTTATATATGGAGCTAAATGCAGAGCATTATGGAAAGTAGGCTACAGATGTTTGATCTGCTTTTGGCATTCAACCGTTTGGCAAAAATAGAAATTCCTAATTGTACTTTTATGATTCTAATGAGTTCTGGCTTCATTTTATAATGCTGGGCCCAGTATTACATAATATCTCTGCTTTTTTTCCCCCTTTGTTTTATAATAATGACACAAAACATTGTATTGTTGAATTTTGAGGTCACTGAATTAGATACAGAAAATACAAATACCCAGATTATTTTTCAGTCAGGCAGATATTTTCAAATAGGTTATCATGGATAGTTATTGGCATTTCTAATGGATAAATTGGACATCATTTCTTTCCTTTAGGCATAAATGTAAATAACAGCATGGACTATCATATACATACAAATATCACAATCCGATTCAAGAGAATTGGTGAGGGTTACCCTAACTTCTTTTCGTAGAGGAGCAACATAGTGCGAATGGAAGTCTAATGATATTGGGAGAATATCTATCCCTCCTTCAGCAGTTGTTACTTAAATTGTGTCCATTAGAAGATCTAATATTCCTTTACTCATGTACCTTTGACAAGTACAATTTTGAGTTTCGGGTCATGCTTAATCTAATTGACAATGATCCCTCGTTATGTAGTGAAGGTGGATCTCCGCAACAGATATACAAACATCTATTACAACCTAAAAGACAATCTAATCCTTCCAGGCTTATCCAAAACTAGAAGAAAGTTTTGTCTGAAGTTGTATTTTAACTGATGCAAGACTTAAAATATGACATACCATATCCATTAAAAAATGAGGAACCACCCAAACCAAATGTTTCCCAAATCTCAGGAGCCATGTGTAACTAAAGGGAAGGGGTGCTAGTGACATCATTGACCTAATATGGCCATATTTGAACAATGTCTATGACCAAATATGGACACGTAGCCCTATTAGGTAAATGATGTCACCAGCATCTCCTCCCCTTTATCACATGCGGTGCCGCAATTGTTTGGTCTGCTATTATTTGACAACTCACATGACAGAAAAATAAGGGAATCTAAGGCTGTGGAGTAACAAAATTCATCAGATAATTGAATACTTTGTTACAAACAATAAAATAGACCTCTTTCTAATAAAATCGCATCATTTTGCCTTCTTTGCCTTATGACTAAAGCCCTATAGGCTGTAATAATTTGAAAAAATCCATCCCTTCCAGGAAATATAATCTATCTATCTATTCATCTTGAAAAACTATCAATATTTCCATCACACACTTTCCTGGAATATGCTGAGGAATAAACAGGGGGTGCAACAACAGCCAACTAGAAACTAGTACATTACAGATCGACGTACATATTTACCAGCACACCATGGATCTTTAAGAAACGTCCGAAAGTTTTTATACAGAGTGATCACATCACAACAGAAAAGTGCATGGTTTCGGGGGCCACACAGCACCCCTTTGTTAGGCATGTGATGTTCAATCTTGATAAAAGCTTTTGGACATTACCTGAAAATCCATGGTGTGCTGGCAAATACTGTATGTATGTTGAAGGGTTGGACATGGATGCGGCTTGTTGCAGTTCCTCTGGCTTGCCTCTAGATATCCTCATAGGTGAGCTATGACTTTAGGGGTCCCTGGGGTTAGGTGCCAGCCCTGCCCCTACTGGTAGAAGGTGCTATTGGATGGAGGTGATAAATATATAGTATATAGCTTGACAAAAAGCTAGCAGAGTAGTAGTTGTTACTAGGAGATATGGTAACCTGTTTTGTCTGAGCTGAATCATCAAAACTCATGATGTAGTTGCAAGAGGGGGAAGCTGGAAGTTTCAAGAGGACTTTACAGTTTGGGACTACTTACATTCCTCTGCTTGCCAGTGCCAAAACTCTAGGATACACCTTTTGTAGGCAGGCACCTCCCCTCTTAACTCTGCTCTCTCTGAACTCTGATATGAACTGTTTGTAACCGTAAAGCTGTGTGCCTTTGTCCATAATAGAAATCTGACTTGTACATTCAATAATTATTTAGTAAACACTTGCAAAGACAATTTCTTCTAACCTTTGAGAACAACCTCTGAAAAGAGGCAATTGCACTAGAGTCCCAGAGGGTCTATTGCCAGCTAAGCCTAGGACGGGTCTGAGAGTATCCTGTGAAAAGCTGTTTATACAAGGCTGAGTTGCCTTGCTGGTGTTCCCTAAGTGACATATGATGGCTCCTGAGGGCCCTATGCTCAAAGTACTCCACCAGAGCAAGAAAATACACCACTGGCTGGGGAGGAATGGGTTAAAGAGTAGTACTGCTTCTCTGATACACTATCTATCTATAGGCTTATATTTGGCCGCTGTTTTGATTAAGCCAGTGATGTCAGGCTAAGAATATAAGCTATTGCCACAACTAGAAATGTTATTCTGATGTCTGCCCACGGCTACATTTGAATCAATAATGCCTCAGCAACTATAAAGTACTCTCATACTAGTGCCTCATGATAGAACACATTTATGCTCTGTGTAACAACTAAAATATCTAACAAACAATTGATAGTATTTTTGCGCTTTGTAGACAAAATCATTTATAGAAGGGTATGTGCTGAGTATTCCTATGCTATACGTGGAATGAACGTGTTTCTTTTTTTTTCATAGAGAAAACTATAATTATAGATGATTAGGGATTGGAGAAGGAGAGTGTTCCTCCCATGAAATCAGGAAATCAGCCAGAGCTCAGAGCGTTCGTTATTTCAGAAAACCACAATGCAGCAACAGTAACGCTACTGTTCATGATTCGGCTTTTTATTCATAAAAGAGTTTTCAGTATTTGGCAGCAAAATGAACCATTTACTGTAGCTTCATTCTGGACATCATTTTTCTTGGCAAGCTTGAACGGCCTCATTTTCTCAGCAGAAGAGACTCTAGACTTCTTCTCAGACACTGACACAGTATTAACGCAGAAAGTGCATAAAAGAAAAATGTACTCAGTTATACATCAGAGGTTTTGATTTATATAAAAAAGTTAAATATGTTTCGGAAACTGTTTTTCAAGCTGAAATTGATCTTTGTTCTGTTGTTGTTATTTGTGTGTAAGATAAAATATTATTTATCGCAAAATCTATGGCCAGCCAGCTTTTTATTTGTTTTGGGCACAGTGGCAAAGGGTTAGTATCCCTGTTAAGTAAAAGAAACAATAGAGGGCGCCACTGGGACTATATAAGAAAATATTCACTCGTGGTGACTATGTGATTATTATATACCATAAATATTAGAACAATGGAACAACAATAATAGGGTTAAACAATAATTAGTAGGTGATAGTGATAAATGAACAATGGTAACGTCCACCTGGAATCCCAAACACATAAATAAAACAAATTATAATAGTAGGATGTCGGAAAAATCTTCTTATGAAAAAAATATTTGGAAAGAGTCCGTGTACAATTATAGCAGTATTGTGATGTGCTGATTCTGGGATGTGCAAGAGCCTTCACCAATTGAATAATTCGTGTTCCACCTCAGGTGCTGGGGAAGTGCTAGATGCTTACCAGATGATTAGACCTCTCTTTTAAAAGTAGGTCTGATGGGCAGGTCAGGATAAGTGCCTGAACACTAGGGGCATGCTGGATCAGGTAGTTCCACAATACTAGCAGGTACGCTCATAGATGCATGGAAATATGAATGAAAAATATCATGGTGCAATAACGTTTTATTAAAATCAAAATAAAAATGCACACACAGCCGAATGGCCTCCTACCCCAGCTAGTGCCTGCCTGGCATTGGGAGTATAACGTGTCACAGCTCCTATCTCCAATGAACCACCGAAGGTTGTAGGTAGCAGACAGGTCCGGGCTTGGTGGGCTCAGGTAGGCTCAGACGGAGGGCTTGTAAGCCGTGCAGGATGCCAGAGTAAAAGCCGCCGGCGATAGGAGCTGTGACACGTTATACTCCCAGTGCCAGGCAGGCACTAGCTGGGGTAGGAGGCCATTCGGCTGTGTGTGCATTTTTATTTTGATTTTAATAAAACGTTATTGCACCATGATATTTTTCATTCATATTTCCATGCATCTATGAGCGTACCTGCTAGTATTGTGGAACTACCTGATCCAGCATGCCCCTAGTGTTCAGGCACTTATCCTGACCTGCCCATCAGACCTACTTTTAAAAGAGAGGTCTAATCATCTGGTAAGCATCTAGCACTTCCCCAGCACCTGAGGTGGAACACGAATTATTCAATTGGTGAAGGCTCTTGCACATCCCAGAATCAGCACATCACAATACTGCTATAATTGTACACGGACTCTTTCCAAATATTTTTTTCATAAGAAGATTTTTCCGACATCCTACTATTATAATTTGTTTTATTTATGTGTTTGGGATTCCAGGTGGACGTTACCATTGTTCATTTATCACTATCACCTACTAATTATTGTTTAACCCTATTATTGTTGTTCCATTGTTCTAATATTTATGGTATATAATAATCACATAGTCACCACGAGTGAATATTTTCTTATATAGTCCCAGTGGCGCCCTCTATTGTTTCTTTTACTTATCACTTTTTATAGTCACATACTATATCACTGAGGAGCAGCACAGTATTATATCCTTATCTTCACATTAGTGGAGATCACTAATTATTTGGTTGTGGCACGGAATACACACATTTTTTCCTTAGTATCCCTGTTAGATTTTTTTTTGTTTGTCTGTCTTTGCCTTATTGGAAAGTTTTAGGTTCACTTCCTGTACCTGAGACAAAACTGGAACTGAGGGAAAATCTCTCCAAAATGTGATAAAATGCCCCCATACACACTTATCATCAGAATAGGTATCTCCACTGGAAGATTTCATCATGCCCTCTGTTATGGTGACAGTCATAACATTTTGAATTTCCTATTGCTCTATTTCCTGATGGCAATGGTTCTCCAAGACAAATAGAGTGGGTTAAGCTTTGGGGATACAAGCGACAATAAAAACCCTGAATTAACCACTTTCCCCCCCGGACCATTTGTCAGCCTAAAGACCAGAGGTGTTTTTACAATTTGGAACTGCGCTACTTTAACTGGTAATTGCACGGTCATGCAATGTTGCACCGAAACGAAACTTGCGTCCTTTTCTTCCCACAAAAAGAGCTTTCTTTTGATGGTATTTGATTGCCTCTGCGATTTTTATTTTTTGCGATATAAACGGAAAAAGACCGTAAATTTTGAAAAAAAAAGATTTTTCTTATAACAAAAAGTAAAAAATATCAAATAAACTAAATTTTAGTCAAACATTCAGGCCAAAATGTATTCAGCCACATGTCTTTAGTAAAAAAAAATCGCAATAAGCGTATATTTATTGGTTTTCGCAAAAGTTATAGCGTCTACAAACTAGGGTACATTTTCTGGAATTTACACAGCTTTTATTTTATGACTGCCTATCTAATTTCTTGAGGTGCCAAAATGGCAGGGCAGTACAAAACCCCCCCAAATGACCCCATTTTGGAAAGTAGACACCCAAAGGAAATTGCTGAGGGGCATGTTGAGCCCACTGAATTTTTTTTTTTTTTTGTACCAAGTGATTGAATAATGACCAAAAAAAAATACAAAAAGTTGTCACTAAATGATAAATTGCTCACACATGCCATGGTTATATGTGGAATTGCACCCCAAAATACATTCTGCTGCTTCTCCTGAGTACGGTTATACCACATGTGTGGGACTTTTTGGGAGCCTAGCCGCGTACGGGGCCCCAAAAACCAAGTACCGCCTTCAGCATTTCTAAGGGCGCAAATTTTTGATTTCACTTCTCACTACCTATGACAGTTTTGAAGGCCATAAAATGCCCAAATAGCACAAACCCCCCCCCCCCCAAATGACCCAATTTTGGAAAGTAGACACCCCAGGCTATTTGCTGAGAGGCATTTTGAGTCCATGGAATATTCTATATTTTGCCACAAGTTGCGGGAATATGATTTTTTTTTTTTTGCACAAAGTTGTCACTAAATGATATATTGCTCACACATGCCATGGTTATATGTGGAATTGCACCCCAAAATACATTCTGCTGCTTCTCCTGAGTACGGGGATACCACATGCGTGGGACTTTTTGGGAGCCTAGTCGCGTACGGGACCCCGAAAACCAATCACTGCCTTCAGGATTTCTAAGGGCATACATTTTTGATTTCACTCCTCACTACCTATCACTACCTATCACCGTTTTGAAGGCCATAAAATGCCAAGGTGGCACAAAACTCCCCCCAATGACCCTATTTTGGAAACTAGACACCCCAAGCAATTTTCTGAGAGGTATGTTGAGTACATGGAATATTTTATATTTTGCCACCAGTTGCTGGAATATGACAAACCTTTTTTTTTTTTTTTTGCACAAAGTTGCCACTAAATGATATATTGCTCACACATGCCATGGGCATATGTGGAATTACACCCCAAAATGCATTCTACTGCTTCTCCTGAGTACGGGGATACCACATGTGTGGGACTTGTTGGGAGCCTAGCCGCTTACGGGACCCCAAAAACCAAGCACCGCTTTCAGGATTTCTAAGGGTGCAAATCTTTGATTTTACCCCTCACTGCCTATCACAGTTTCGGAGGCCATGGAATTCCCAGATGGCACTAAACCCCCCCAAATGACCCCATTTTGGAAAGTAAACACCCCAAGCTATTTGCTGAGAGGCATGGCGAGTATTTTACAGTGCTCATTTATTTTTGAAAATTAAGAAAGTTATTAAAACTAAGACTAAAACACACTATATTGCCCAAATATTTGATGAAATAAAAAAGATGATCTTAGGCGTACACAGATACCAAACACGACATAATTAAAAATTTCGCACAAATGCGCAGTGGCGACAAACTACATACATTTTTAAAAGCCTTTAAAAGCCTCTACAGGTTACCACATTAGATTTACAGAGGAGGTCTACTGCTAAAATTACTGCCCTCGATCTGCCCTTCGCGGCCATACCTCACATGCATGGTACAATTGCGGTTTACATATGACTCCAGACCGACGCTTGCGTTCGCCTTTGCACAAGAGCGGGGGGGACAGGGATGCTTTTTTTTTATTTTTTTATTATTATTTATTTTGCTTTTTTTATTTTATTTTTAACTGTTCCTTACTTTTTTTTTATTTTTTATAATTTTTATTTCCCCTATGATAGCAATAGTTAGTCACAGGTACTCTTTTTTTAAAAAATTGGGGTCTATTAGACCCTAGATCTCTCCTCTGCCCTCAAAGCATCTGACCACACCAAGATCGGTGTGATAAAATGTTTTCCCACTTTCCCAATGGCGCGGTTTATATCCGGGGAGGGGACATTCCTTCCCACTGCTTGTAAAAGCAGTCTAGAGGCTAATTGGCCACTAGAATTGCTTTTAAATGAAAGCCGACTGCTGGCTGAAAAGAATGATACCAAGATGATACCTAAATTCGCAGACATCATTCTAGTATAACCATTCAAAGTCCAGCAACATACCATACGTTGATGGTTCTTGTTGGACATGTATTGTAATCTTTTTTTTTTCCATGCAGCCTGTTGGCTGAACGAAAAAAAAGATTGATCAGTGGGTATGCCCACCATTAGAATACCTCCCTTCATCCACCCACTTCTAATGATGGGCATACATGCACCAGTTATATATGCCGAAGCATGGGGGCATCCTCCCGCAAAAAAGTTATGCCGCTCACACATGTATGTACGCCGCATAAAAAGTTATGGTGCATACACACGGTCGGAATTTTCCAAGGGCAAGCTTCCGACGGTATTTCGATCGTACGTACGCGGCATTAGGAGCAAAATCGCTCCTCCGCCCCTAATGCCCCCATGCTTCGGCATATATGCTCTTTTTTTAACTGTGGTGGTGAAATCACCTCACACAGTGTTGGAGTCGCGGCTTTAAATATCGTGGGAGCAAACGCTGTTGCTGTCACGCTAAATAAATCCGCGATGCAACTGAATGGCGTACCTGCTAAGCAAATGATGGTTAACATTAAAACAAAGTAACATTACATTTTAACAGTAAGATCTTACCATACCATACCTGCAAAGCAAATACCAAAAAATAAAAAAACAGTAAAAAATAAATGAACGCAACCTGTGCCTAAAAAATATATATGCCGAAGCATGGGGGCATCCTCCCTCAAAAAAAGTTATCCCGCCTACACACGGTTGAACTTTTCCACGGGCAAGCTTCCGACGGAATTTCGATCGTATGTATGCGTCATTAGGAGCAAAATCGCTCCTCCGCCCCTAATGCCCCCATGCTTCGGCATATATGCTCTTTTTTTAACTGTGGGGGTGAAATCACCTCCTACAGTGTTGGAGTCGTGGCTTTATATATCGTGGGAGCAAACGCTGTTGCTGTCACGCTAAATAAATCCGCGATGCAACTGAATGGCGTACCTGCTAAGCAAATGATGGTTAACATTAAAACAAAGTAACATTACATTTTAACAGTAAGATCTTACCATACCATACCTGCAAAGCAAATACCAAAAAATAAAAAAACAGTAAAAAATTAATTAACGCAACCTGTGCCTAAAAAATATATATGCCGAAGCATGGGGGCATCCTCCCTCAAAAAAAGTTATCCCGCCTACACACGGTTGAACTTTTCCACGGGCAAGCTTCCGACGGAACTTCGATCGTATGTATGCGGCATTAGGAGCAAAATCGCTCCTCCGCCCCTAATGCCCCCATGCTTCGGCATATATGCTCTTTTTTTTAACTGTGGGGGTGAAATCACCTCCTACAGTGTTGGAGTCGCGGCTTTATATATCGTGGGAGCAAACGCTGTTGCTGTCACGCTAAATAAATCCGCGATGCAACTGAATGGCGTACCTGCTAAGCAAATGATGGTTAACAATAAAACAAACATTACAGTATAACATACCATACCTGCAAAGCAAATACTATAAAAAATTGTAAAAATAGAGAGAATAGATATAGAACAATAGTGAGTGGACAGTAGAGAGTGAACATAAGAGAACAACAAAGAGAGGAGAAAAATACAACCACAACTATTTTTGGATTTTTTATTTTATTTTTTTTGTGTTTTTGTGTGAGTTTGATTTTTTTTCCACCTTTTTTCACTTTTATAAAAACTGTAAACTGAGCATTGCAGATTACGGTCTCTCAAAATGTGATGGCCATCACATCTCCTGAAACCCTGTGTTATTGTGCCTAGGACTGTGTGGTGCTGTACCCTACGCTAAAACTCAACTAGTGTGTGGTAGCGTTTGAAACATTCACCAATGCAGAGACCAGGTTGGCCAGGACAGTCGGGACAATAAAAGCGGGTGTCACGCCTAAATCCGAGTTTGCTGCAGACACGACATCTTTTTTGGCGGGTTTTTTGGGCAGGGGTACCGGAGAGGATAAAAGGAAAAAATGCCTCTTATACAGCCGGCTCACTGCATTTGCGTTGGGAAGGTGGGGCAAAGCACCGTCTGGAAACAGAAGGGCTTCGACGATCTCTTCCTGGAATTTTAGGAAGGATCCAGTCTGTCCTGAAGCTCTGTATAGCACATGAGCCTTCAGCAAAGCCAATTGAAACAAATAAACAGACACTTTTTTGTATCAGCGTCTGGCCTTACGGGCAATTAGGTACGGCGCCAACAACTGGTCATTGAGGTCCACCCCTCCCATGTTAAGGTTGTACTCGTGGATACAGAGGGGTTTCTCCACAACACCAGTCGCCGTAGGAATTTGGACTGCCGTGTCTGCGTGAAGCGTGGACAGAACGAAAACATTCCGTGAATCCCTCCACTTCACTGCTAACAAATTATTACACTGTAAGCAGACTCTCTCCCCCCGACTAATACGGGATTCTACAAGCCGTTGGGGGAGGCCCCGGCGATTAGGTCGCATGGTGCCACATGCGCCAATTCCATAATCAAAAAGATGACTAAAAAGTGGCACGCTCGTGTAATAATTGTCCACGTACAAGTGGTACCCCTTTCCGAATAAGGGTGACACCAATTCCCAGACTATCTTACCAGCGCTCCCTATGTAATTTTCCGGCTCTACGTGACTGTCTTTTCCCTCGTAAACCATAAAGCTAGATCTATAGCCTGTTGCCCTGTCACAGAGCTTATACATCTTGACCCCGTATCTGGCACGCTTGCTGGGAAGGTATTGTTTGAATGACAAGCGACCAGAAAACTTAATCAGGGACTCATCAACGCAGACAACTTGATGGGGATTATACAAGGCTGCAAACCGTTCGTTGAAGTGGTTTACAAGGGGCCGAATTTTGTAGAGCCGATCGAATTCAGGGTCTCCCCGAGGACGACAGAGTTGATTGTCACTAAAATGCATGAAGCGCAAAATCTGCTCGTATCGTGTCCTGGACATGGAGGCAGAGAAAATGGGCATATAGTGAATTGGGCGCGTGGACCAATACAACCGCAGTTCACTCTTTTTAGTAATGCCCATGAGGAGGGTAAGGCCCAGAAAGATCTTAAATTCGGAAACCGTAACTGGCTTCCAATCTCTGGCATGGGACAGGTGAGGATTAGCGGCGATGAATTGACCAGCATACAAATTGCTTTGGTCCACAATAGATCTATAGAGATCTTCCATGAAAAACAGTGAATAAAAATCCAGTGACGTAAAATCTACTGTTTCCACCTGAATTCCGGGTTGGCCAGTGAATGGGGGAAGTACGGGTGCTGCAGAAGTGGCGGGGACCCAATCAGGATTGGCGAAAGCACCAGGAAGGGCACTATGGGCACGAGGGGCCTGTCTTTGTCGTCTTCTTCTTCTTGGTGGCAGCGGGACACTACTTGTGCTTGCCACCTCGCCAGCTTGAATTGCATTTATGGGACTCGCCACGTTACCAAGTGTTACTGCAGTGCTGGATGTATGTCCAGGATGTACTAGGCCGCTGGTGCTTGCCAGATCACCAGAAGGAATAGCGGCGCTAGTACTACTCTGCCCCATACGAGAGCCCTGCGGTTCTTGCACCTCAGCGACAGCAGAAGATCGGGGTCTGGTATGCCTGACCCTAACAGGGACCACTCCGTCGTCAGAGCTATCTGTCAGGGAGCCACTGTCGTCTACAGGATCATATGAGCTAGAATTTGACAGATGCGTGACCTCCTCATCACTATCTGACAGGCTCATAAACAAGTAGGCCTCTTCATCACCGTACATTCGATTTGCCATTTTGGGCTCTAAATTTAGGGGTACGGTGGTGAGATTCACAGGAAAAAATACAGATACTATACCACTAAGGGGGGGTGTATGGTGCGTGCGTGGGTGTTAGCGCTACTGGCACTAATCTGACGCTGCCTGGGGCAACGCAGACCCTATCCGGCGCTAAAACCAAACTTTGATCACCCGCCGGGCAATCAGGGGGTTAAAACTTTATTGCAAAAAATATGGCGGGTGCCTTGATGCTATAAAAAATAAACTAGCTAAACTGCGTCATCCGTGACACTTATACTGTGATCACTGGTGACAGGGGGTAATCAAGGGGTTAAACCTTTATTGGGGGGGTTAGGGGGGGTCCCTAGACTTATTAGGGTCTAAGGCTAATTACCCTAACAATTATTTTAGTCACTAATGACACTTGTACAGCGATCAAAAAAAAAATCTGATTGCTGTACTGAGTGACACAGTGACAGGCAGTGAAAGGGTTAATTTGGGGGGTGATCGGGGGGTTAAATGTGTACCTATGTGACCTGGTGTTAGTGTAGTGTTGTGCAACTCACGTTTAGATGCTCTCTCCCTCTCGGTCAGGAACGGAAAGACCGACAAGAGGGAGAGAGCAGCATTTCCCCTAGCAATGTTTACAAAACATTGGCAGGGGAAAACAACCATTGGCTGAGGGTGATCAGCAGGTCCAGGCCAGATTTTATTGGCCTGGACCTGATAAGTGATCGGTTCTGTATCGAATCCGATCGTCGGGAACGGCGGGGGGGCGCGCGGGCGTGCCCCACAGCCGTTCATGTGTCGGACGTAGAGCTACGTGCTCCCGCGCAGTAGTGCCACCGCCCCGCAGTAATATGACGGCGGGCGGTCGGCAACTAGTTAATCACTACACAACTACACAATCAAAAACTACCAAAAAGTATCTGGTAATCTCCCTATCTTGTGTTTTTTATCAACCTCACAACTTGGCCAGGGACATGGGGAAGAAGCTCCTGTCCGCACAAGGTAAATGTCCCACAAAATTTCTTCCCACCAATACTCTTGCTGTGAATGACATCTCCCTGTCCATGCACATTTCCACACAGAGCGGCCCACAGCAGGGGTCCAGTGCATTCCTATTCACCATTTCAGGTCCGATTTCTGTCTGAATTTTGGGCTAAAGTCGGACTGGAAACGGACCAGAAGTTGCACAGGACTCCTGTGCAATTAGCTCCGGAGCCGCTCCGGAGATGTGTTATAAATGGAGAGTATTAGGAATGGTCAGGTGTGGAAAGAGGGGTCCCCCAGGGTTCTGTGCTGGGACCAATCCAATTTAATTTGTTCATAAACGACCTGAAGGATGGGGTAAACAGTTCAATCTCTGTATTTGAGGACGATACTAAGCTAAGCAGGGTAATAACTTCTCCGCAAGATGTGGAAACCTTGCAAGAATATCTGAACAAATTATTTGGGTGGGCAACTACGTGGCAAAAGAGGTTTAATGTGGAAAAAAAAAAAAAAAAATTTAGGTTAGCAAAAATATGACTGCAATCTACTCACTGGGGGAAAACCTCTGGTAGAATCAAGGATAGAAAAGGACCTAGGGGTCCTAGAAGATGATAGGCTCAGCAATGACATGCAATGCCAAGCTTCTGCTAACAAAACAAACATAATATTGACATGCATTAAAAAGGGAATTAACTTGATAATTCTCCCACTCTACAAGACTCTGGTCCGGCCTCACCTGGGGTATGCTGTCTAGTTCTGGGCACCAGTCCTCAGAAAGGATGTACTGGAAATGAAGCGAGTACAGAGAAGGACAACAAAGCTAATTAAGGGACTGGAGTATATTAGTTATTAACCTCTTCAGGTCCGCGCTATTGACAGAATACGTGAACAGCGCGGACCTGAGGCGCCGGGGTCACGTCTTTGGACGTGATTTACTTGTAATTCCCCACGCGCGCCACAGGGTGGCGCGCAGCGGGGAAAAACAGTCCCGACGCATCACCGAGGATCCGATGCTTGTACCCGGCGGCCGCGATGTCCGTCAGGTACACGCGATCGTCGGTGAGAGAGCAGGGACGTGGAGCTCTGAGTGTAAACACAGAGCTTCACGTCCTGTCAGTGAGAGGTGACAGATGCTGTTTCTCTTGTACATAGGGAGACAGCATCGATCACCTCCCCCAGTCACCCCCCTCCCCCCACACAGTTAGAACACACCCAGGCAATACATTTAACCCCTTCCTCACCCCCTAGTGTTAACCCCTTCAATGCCAGTCACATTTATACAGTAATTAGTGCATTTTTATAGCACTGGTCGCTGTATAAATGTGAATGGCGCCAAAAATGTGTCAAAAGTGTCCGATGTGTCCGTCGCAATATCGCAGTCCCAATAAAAATCGCAGATCGCCGCCATTACTAGTAAAAAAAAATATAAAAAAAAAATCATAATTGTGTCCCCTATTTTGTAGGTGCTATAACTTTTGCGCAAAGCAGTCACTTATTGTGATTTTTTTTTTTTTTTTTTTTACAAAAATACGTAGAAGAATACGTATCGACCTTAACTGAGAAAAAAAAAAAAAAATATGGGATATTTATTATAGCAACAAGTAAAAAATATATATATATTTTTAAATTGTCGCTCTTTTTTTCATTATAACGCAAAAAATAAAAACCGTACGGGCGATCAAATACCACCAAAAGAAAGCTCTATTTGTTATTTAGCCTGTTTTCAAGCATAGTCAGTAAGAGCACTATCTTGTGACATTTACCATAGTTTTATATGTTACTTGTTTCATAGCTTTTTACTATCATTGTATTATCTCATGTACTGTATGTATAGCAGATAATTCTGTGTCTTATGCCATGTACCATGGATATTTATGTTCTAAATGCTACTGTTTATTCTGTAGTTTCACCTTTCCTGTTAATCTACTATCAATAAAAGAGAAAGTTAAAGCAGTACAGTTTTCTCTTCTTCAAGACAGAAGGTTTAGCTACATGTCAGATTACACACCGTGCTAACGTGTATGAGGACAGTATAATGTGCACTAGCTGCCAACACTGCTCTGCAAAATCCCCAACTGCAGTGGGGACATGGACAGAAGGGGGAGATAGAGAACAGGAGGATCAACCTGCTTTTTGCAGAATACATAAAACGATTCCCAAAGTGACTGAGTGAGTATGTAATACACTATGGATGTTATACTTTTTTTTAATGATGTAGGTTTAATGACCCTGTAAGGGAATGTTAAAGCTCTGCAGAGAGGTAGTTGATCTCACAAAGATATAAGTAATCCTCTCTGTGGCCTCCTGCCCAGCTTTACAATATGTGCTTGAGATTATTTGCCATACATAAAAAGTGAATAAAAAATAAAAAGTGAATAAAAAAAGTGAATACTTACCGTGTCAGTTGGTAAAATTGAACTTCAAATCATAATTGTCTGTTGGAACTTATAACATGCTTAATACCGTGTTACAGGAACCAGTTCATAATTGTACACTGGTTTTGGCACATAAGAAATAAAATATGCGTATGCATTGTTGTCTATGTTTTATTATTTGTAGTACAAGCCATCAGTTTCCACTAAGGCCAGAAAAGAAAACCCTTGGTACAATGGCTTAATTGTTTTATGTTGTGTTAGTCAATGTCCATTAACATAGTCTGCTTAAAGCGGTATTTCACCCTAAATATAAGATCTCCCATGCGCTTCAGCATACTGGCGTCAGCGCCAGTATGCTGGGTTTTTTTTTTTTTTATAGCACACTTACTGTTTTATCGTAGAAATCCTTTTCTGTCCCCCGCGTTGGACGGCGCCAGTACAGCGCGTCACATCTTCCTAAGATACCCGATATGGACTCGGGTATTTCCGGCGCTATGCGGCGCCTGCGCACAGACCTAGGAGCTGACTGCGCAGGCGCCGTATTTCTCCGAAATAGGACTCGGAGAAATACGGCGCCTGCGCAGTCAGCTCCTAGGTCTGTGCGCAGGCGCCGCATAGCGCCGGAAATACCCGAGTCCATATCGGGTATCTTAGGAAGATGTGACGCGCTGTACTGGCGCCGTCCAACGCGGGGGACAGAAAAGGATTTCTACGATAAAACAGTAAGTGTGCTATAAAAAAAAAAAAAACCCAGCATACTGGCGCTGACGCCAGTATGCTGAAGCGCATGGGAGATCTTATATTTAGGGTGAAACTCCGCTTTAATGATGACTGATTCACCTTACACTCCTGCACTAAACGCATTTCTGGACCACAAGTGTAACACAAACCTTTGTCCGAAAATGTATCATCCAGGATGTTCATTGGAACTAGGAAGCATGCCTAGATTTTCCATTTACAGAGTGCAAATGCTTCACATATTTGCTTGGTCCTCAGTATTGCTGTATATATAGATGTATATTGCTGTACAGACAAATAGCTCTTTATCCAAAGTTGCAGACAGTTCTTTATTTTCTTAGTCTGGAGAAACGGATAAGTAAAAACTGAAAGACTTTTATGAGCGTTTTGTAAAAATAGACGTATACTGGAAAGCCATAGTAGAATGCCATACTGATTGTGTTTATTTTTTTAATTTTTGGATTGAGTACCGAATGATGAAAACCAATTTTTTTTTATCTTTGATCCATTAAGGAGAATTCACTTGAACTCCAGTCCCAGAGACACAACAGGAAAAAAGAGGGAATATCCTCAAAATTGTAGGAAATCCCCTTTTACAGTTGTCACTTAAACTTGTGCCTTCACTGCAATATTTCCTTACCTCTAGTTCTGTTGACAGGCGTAAAATCTTTAGTTCCTAACACTTTCTGTCCCTGTGTCATTGGTCACTGGGACCCTTCCCTACTGTGTACAAAACAAGCAAAGGTTTTGGCTTTAGCAGGGCTTTTTTTCTGGGGGAACTTGGGGGAACTCAGTTCCACCACCTTTGGCCCAGACCCTTTCTTGCCTGCTCACCACAATCACTTGTAAACACAGAAGTCTGGTTTCTGTGTTTACAAGTGACAGCTCTGCACTCTGTTAGTAACCCCCCTGAACTCTGCACTCTGTATGTAGTGCAATTCTGGTATTTAATGCCCCTTTAAGACCCTTCTACTGTTTGTGAAATCTGAACAGGGTCGTGGTTGAGTTCCTATGATGATGAAGAAAAGAGGGAAGGACGGCCGCACTCCAAGGATTTTCAAACGAAAAAAGTTGTCTTTATTGTAAATCCAAAAACATGTACAGTCACAGCAATCACAGAAAACAGGACAGCCGACGCGTTTCGCACTCGATCAGTGCTTAGTCATGGCGGTTGAGTTCCTGCACCTATCTTCTGAGAAAAAAAGCTCTGGGCTTTAGCAAAAATTGTAAGTACTGTATCCTGTTGTGCACAACATGCACTTCACAGACTCAAACAGACAGCACTAGAGAGAGTCAGTGGGGCTGTTTAACCACTTAACCCCCGGACCATATTGCTGGTCAAAGACCAGAGCACTTTTTGCGATTCGGCACTGCGTTGCTTTAACTGACAATTGCACGGTCGTGCGACGTGGCTCCCAAACAAAATTGATGTTCTTTTTTTTCCCACAAATAGAGCTTTCTTTTGGTGGTATTTGACCACCTCTGTGGTTTTTAGTTTTTGCACTATAAACAAAAATAGAGCGACAATTTTGAAAAAAAATAATATTTTTTACTTTTTGCTATAATAAATATCCCCCAAAATATATAAAACAACAATTTTTTTCCTCAGTTTAGGCTGATACGTTAAAAAATTGCAATAAGCGTTTATTGATTGGTTTGCACAAAAGTTATAGCGTTTCCAAAATAGGGGGTAGTTTTATGGCATTTTTATTAATATTTTTTTTTACTAGTAATGGCGGCGAACAGTGATTTTTTTTTTCAGTACTTCGACATTATGGCGGACACTTCGGACACTTTTGACAAATTTTTGGGACCATTGGCATTTTTATAGCGATCAGTGCTAGAAAAATGCATTGGATTACTATAAAAATGCCACTGGCAGGGAAGGGGTTAACACTAGGGGGCGGGAAGGGGTTAAGTATGTTCCCTGGGTGTGTTATAACTGTAGGGGGGGTGGAATCACTAGGGGAAATGACTGATCGCTGTTCATGCATTGTATAAACAGACGGTCAGGCATTTCTCCCCTGACAGGACCTGGGGAGCTGTGTGTTTACGTTATATTACGTGCTCTCGCCCAGCAGAGCCGACCTGCCGCCATATAACTGCGGCAGCTGGTCGGCAAGCAGTTAATAAAGTAACATTTTTTCTTGACCTAGTGAAGCTGTGCTCACTTTAAGTGATCAGTCTTAGGCAAAGGAAATGAAAATACAGAATTTCCCTGAGGCCGGGTTCACACTTGTCCGACAAACGCTCTGACATTGGGAGCTCTTGTCTCATGACGTGTGAAAATCAATGTTTCCCCATGAGAGCCGTCTTAACTGGTCCGATGAAGTTACCACTGGATTGGTTCAAGTCCAATGAGGTGCCTATATCTATATTTAAAAAAGGATCAAGTCCTTACCAGGTGACTACAAACCAGTTAGACCCCTTTCACACTGGGGTGGGAGGTGCGGTGGCGCTATTCGGCCGCCAGCGGGGTGGTGCAGTGGCGCATTGCTAGCGGTATAGCCGTGCTGTTCCATTGATTTCAATGGGCGGAAGCAGTATACACACCGCTCCTTCACCGCTCCAAAGATGCGACTAGCAGGACTTTTTTTCCCGTCCTGCTAGCGCACTGCTCCAGTGTGAAAGCCCTCAGGCCTTCACACTGGAGAAACAGCAGCAGATGTTTAGGGTCGGTTTTCACACGCTATTTTTAGTGCGATAGCGCCTGCAAACCGTTTCATTGTGAAAGGGGTCTTAGTTTAACTTCAATAGTCAGAAAGATACTGGAGAGTTTATGAAAAGAACACATAGAAGAGTTTTTGCTACAAAACAATATTTCAGACTTCACAAATTCATGATTGAATTTGTCAAACAAATCAGATTTATTTTTATTAGGAAGTAAGCAAAACCTTAGACAAAGGAGTGGCTGTGGATATAGTTTACTTGGATTTTGCCATGGCGTTTGACACAGTGCCCAACACACAACTAATGTATATGTTAAGCCCCGTACACAGGACCGAGCTTCTCGGCAGAATCCAGCGAGAAGCTCGCTGGGATCCATATTCTGCCGAGGTTCTCGGCCGTGTGTACACTTCCGACGAGCGTCCCGTCGGGAAGCTCGTCGAGCCAAAAAAGAGAGCACGCTCTCTTTTTCCTCATTGTTCAATGAGGACTTTGGCTCGACGAGCTTATCCGACCGCTCATCAGGAACCTCGTCGGGCGGAACGATGGGTTTAGCCTGACGAGGTTCTCGTACGTGTGTACGCGGCCTTAAAGCAGTGTTTCTCAACTTTTTTTAGCCAAGGCACCCTTTAAAATTATAGACAGTCTCAAGGCACACCATTCTAAAAGATATGGACTCCAGTAAAAAAAATCTGACCCTTCCATGCTCTATAAAAAACACAACATTTTTTTGTGCTTTAGCTTAAGGGCCAGTTCACACCAGATGCAGTTCCGTTCAGTTCTGTGTGCTTTTTTTCTGCTCTAAAAATGCATGCACAGTGTTTTCCATGTATTCCAATAGCTCTAGTTGGCTCTAGTTCACACCATGCAGTCAGTTTCCTGTGCAGAAACTGACGGGAAACTGACTGCATGGTGTGAACTGGAGCCAACTAGAGCCAACTAGAGCAATGTTTTTCAACTCCAGTCCTCAAGGCACACCAACAGGTCATGTTTTCAGGCTTTCCATTATTTTGCACAGGTGATTTGATCAGTTTCACTGCCTTTTAGTAATCACCACAGCCATTTCATCTGAGGGAAATCCTGAAAACTTGACATGTTGGTGTGCCTTGAGGACTGGAGTTGAATGGAGCTAGAGCCATTGGAATACATGGAAAACACTGTGCATGCACAGAACTGAGCGGAACTGCGTCTGGTGTGAACTGGCCCTTAGGCCCTTTCACATGGGGCAGTGGAGGTGCGCTGGCGGTATAGCGCCGCTAAAAATAGCGGCGCTATACCGCCGGAATTGCTGTGAGTTGCGGGTATTAACCCCCGCTAGCGGCTGTGAAAGGGTTAGAGGCGCATTGCGGGCGGTATTACCACGGTCTCCCATTGTTTTTAATGGGAAGGAGCGGTGAAGAATCGGTATATAAATGCCGCTCCTCTCACCGCTCCAAAGATGCTGCTGACAGGAGATTTTTTTATCTCCCGCCAGCGCATCGCCTCAGTGTGAAAGCCCCCGGGCTTTCACATTGAGGTTGCTGGGGCAGGAGTTTTTCAGGCGGTATAGCAGCGCTATTTTTAGCGCTGTACCGCCTGAAAAACTCCCCGATGTGAAAAGGGTCTTAGGCAGCTTTCAGACTGGATTCACACCTATGCATTTTTGGTGCTTTTTGCCGATTTGCACTACAGAACGCGTTCCATAGGAGACCATAAATGGACTGTAGTGCAAATCTGCAAAATGCAAAAAGCACAAAAAATGCATAGGTGTGAATCCAGCCTCACACTGGAGCGGCAGGTCCGTTAGCGGTAAAGCAACACTAGTTTTAGCAGCGTTTTACTGCTGTTTAAGCAGCATTTTTCAGCTGCTAGTGGGAGCGATTTTAACCCCCTCTTTTCAGGCACTTTGGAAGATCTGCCCATTCATTCCCATGGGTAAGGGGCGGTTTAGGAGTGCTGTATACACCGCTCCCACACCACCCCAAAGATGCTGCTTGCAGGGCTTTTTTATCTGCAGACGCACCACCCTAGTGTAAAAGCACTCAGACTTTCACACTGGAGAGGCATGAGAGTCAGTTTAAGGCACTTTACAGCTGCAATTTTTAACGCTAAAATGTATGAAAACTGCCTCAGTGTGAAAGTAGCCTTAGGGCCAGTTCACACCACATCAGTGCGTTTTTTTTCTGCATCAAAAATGCATGGAAAATAGGTTATATGGTTTTCAATTGCATAGTTCACACCGATGCTTTCATTTCCAGTAAAAAAGTACAACATGTTGCATTTTTCCTGCAATGGATTGTACTGGAACACTGTAAAATGCATCAAAAACAGACTGGAACACAACAGACATATCTAAATGCTTCAAAAAAGCACTGGAACACACATGTCCTTATTTAAGGTTAAGAAAAGACAGGGGGAAAAAATGCACTGGACTGCATCAAAAACACGCATGCAGAAAAGCATCTGGAACGCATACAGACTGCGTTTCTATGGTATGAACTGGCCCTTACTGTTAAAGGCATTTTATGAAGTTACAATGATAATGCTACTAATATGAATAAAATACTAATAACACAGAGCATTAGAGTCAGGCAAAGCAGTGCATTTGTTGCAGAGAGCTCCAAGGTACACATGTGTTTTCAATTAGTTTGAAGCTTCTGTCCTGATTATTTTTCCAGCTCAAGTCATTGTGAATTCTCACCAGCTGGTTCTGTGTATTTATTACATGTCCGATCCCCATTGACCTGTCAGTATTCTCTTCTCTTTCAATTCCAGGACAATTGATGCTCAATTGTTTGTTTATTGAAACACCTCAGGGACAAACATTTGCCACACATTGCATTTCCCTATAGAGTAATACTTCATATGATATGAAAATCTTGCCAACAAAACACAATTAATATGAATGAGACGTGCAGAGGTGGACTGTGCAGATAATCAGAGATCTTTGGGGACAGAAATGTTCTTACTCAATCCAGTGGTGTGCCCATTTACAGCAGCTCTGTCTCCTTTCCCTGCTCTCAGAGGACAGACAGTGGGAGCCATTGGCTACCACTGCTGTCAGTCAAATCCTGTGACAAGGGAGTATAGGTAGCCATGCTGTCTGTGTCTATAGATGCAGACATCGCCACATGAGTGCCCTCATAAGAAACCGCTTCCTATGAGGGCACTCGTCAAAGAGGAAGAGCCAAGAGTGACGGCGGGGGACCTGAGAAAAAGGAGGTAAGTATATCATATTAGTTATTTAAAAAATGACTTTGCAATCACTTTAACTAATTCCAAAAGTTGTTTTCAATCATTTAAAATATGCAGCTTTCATTAAAATAATACAGATATCTTCTTATTTGTACTCCTGCATTGTCATTGACATGTATCCTTAATGATAAGGCTGCATGCCGTGATTCTGCCCGCGATTTCAAATCACCAAGGTGTAAATGACAAATTTCAGAACGCACATTTGAGATGCCTTGAATGGCACCTAAAAATCGTGATGCGGTTCTGCCGCGATTGTCCTGAAATAAATCATGCAGCAATCGTGGCAACCCGCATTGCGTGAAGCTTGTCCTCCAAAAAAGTTTAGGAGCTACTTCTGCTTCATGCGATGTGGGTTGCCGTGATTGCAGTGCGTTTTATCGCACAACAATCGCGGCAGAACTGCACCGTGTTTTCAGGTGCCATTCAAATGAATACCATCTCAAATGTGCACTCAAAGATTTGTCATTCACACCTTAGCACTTTGAAATTGCAGGCAGAATTGCGACAAATATGCCCTGATTTAAAACGCTGAGGTGTGAATGTGGCCTAAGTACAACTGGTTATGTTGCATAGACATCTTTCACTGTTGTCAGGAAGCCAGGCCAGATCAATGATGTGCACCCATTGTTTAGGCAAATACATAGAAAGTGGCTCAAAGAGCGGATAAGCAGCACTGAGATACAAATGGGTATTTGAAAAATTATGAAATTAATAAATTATTATAAAGAAAAAAAAATCTTTACAATGGCTGTTTGAGGAAAATAAATGTCTTCCAGTTTTTCTAGATATGAATCTAGATCTGATCTTCTTCTTTAATGGATACAAATAAGGAATTTCACATGGGGGGGGGGCAGCTTGGGCTGATCTACTAAAACTGGAGCGCACAGCTGTGCATAGTAAACAGTTAGTAAAAAGCTTAATTGAACAATTCAAAGTTAGCAGTTGATTGGTTACTATGTACAGTCACACAAGATTCAGTGCACTCCAGGTTTTTTAATCCCCCCAACTAAATTTTAAATATATCAGAAGCCAGTAAGTTCTAAATAAATTTCCAATTGCATATTTTTTTTCAATATATCTGTGGCAATCAAACCACTTCTTTATTATTCTAGTCTCTCAAGCCATGCATCAATTTTTTGTAATATAAACAATTTTTGTGTGCTGGGGTGTCATTAGGTGAAGGTTCACTCAAAACAAGGCTAGAAAATCACGCTAGAGGGCATGATGAGAAAATACTTTAAGATGACATCTCACATAGGAATGAAGTCTTGCATATTCTGGAGCACTGAAAGCAAAATCTGCTTGCCTCATTTTAGTCATTCAAAGAAAAAGTCATACGCTCTAGTGTTTTGTTTTAAGGTGGAAATTGTTTTTTCTGGGCGGAAAATTGTTTTTGTAACAGTAAAATTGCTAGTGTTTAAAGTGCTAAACTTTGTCTGGTTGAAACTGTAATAGCAGGGATAATATTTACTGGGAAAACTCCTAAAATATGGCTAATACTCTAATAAGTCTTTATTAACAACAGCCATAAAACCTTAATACGACATTTGTCATTTGCCATTGTGTCTATAGATGCAGACATCGCCACATGAGTGCCCTCATAAGAAACCGCTGGGAAAACTCCTAAAATATGGCTAATACTCTAATAAGTCTTTATTAACAACAGCCATAAAACCTTAATACGACATTTGTCATTTGCCATTGTGTGTGTGGTTGATTCTTCCCTGTGTGCATTGGGAACAGTTCATTGAAATCCTTGGGCTTTATAATTCAAGCCAAAATTCAAGAAATTAAAGAGTAGTTCCACCCAAATTTGGAACTTCCTCTTGTTCCACTCCTCACCCCCATACATGCCACATTTGGCATGTAATTTTTTTAGGGGGGGGAGTGGGGGCTTCAGTAGGAGTGGGACTTCCTGTCCCACTTCCTGCTTCCGCCGAGGGGCTGGTTAGGCGATTAAGCCTTAATCGCCTACACCAGCCCCTCCCTGTAGGCGATCACATGGGACACTGACAGGTCCCATGCGATCGCCTCTCCAATCAGCGGCGAGCCATGCCGCGCAGTGCGGCTCACGCATGCGCAGTGGGTGCCCGGCCGTGAATCCGAAGGCTGTCACGGCTGGGTGCCCACAGTCGAGATGGAGACGCCGGCTGGGGAGGGGGGGAGAGGAGCGGAGCCCCGCGTCGCTGGAACGCAGGAGCAGGTAAGTGAGTGTTTATTAAAAGCCAGCAGCTACACTTTTTGTAGCTGCTGACTTTTAATAAACACAATTTTGGCTGGAACACCCCTTTAACTGGCTTTTTTTTTTATATATATCTATGACATTCCATAGGTAAGCTCTTGCTACCTAAATGCCCGGTTCTACTTTGTTTACTGACTACGATGAAGCCAAATAAAAGAGTCTTATTGCTAATGGATGCAAAATTAATTTAGTCATACTCATGGTTTTTGGTTGAATAAATAACTTGTTCCTATTAGTTTGGACTCATGCAGAGTGATTACAAGGGTTTACAATACAACAGGTTATAGGACTCATCAATACCTTCCAGAATATCTATTTTCTTATTACAGTGCCTTGAAAAAGTATTCATACCCCTTGACATTTTCCACATTTTGTCATGTTACAACCAAAAAGTAAATGTTTTTTATTGGGATTTTATGTGATAGACCAACACAAAATGTCACATAATTGGCACATAATTGTGAAGTGGAAGGAAAATTATAAATGTTTTTCAAAATTGTCTACAAATTAATATCTGAAAAGTTTGGCGTGTATTTGTATTCAGCCCAGGGGCGGACTGACCATTGAGGAACCCGGGCATTGCCATTGCCATCCCCCATCCCACTAGGGGGCCCTATCAGGTTTGCCAGGCTCATTAAAACCAGGGAAAGTATGTAAAAATCTGTCCCTGATATGTCCAAAATCTACATGCATTTGATGTGAAAATCTCGAGATTTTAACTGCCCCGCCTCTGTACTGCCACCTGGCTTGGGGGCCATCTGTAAGCCTGGGGGTCCCATAATCTTCTATTGCCCGGGGCCCCATGAGTTGTCAGTCCGCCCCTGATTCAGCCCCCTTTTCTTTGACTCCCCTAACTAAAAAATAGTGGAACCAATTGCCTTCAGAAGTCACCTAGTTAGTAAATAGAGTCCACCTGGGTGTAATTTAATCTCAGTATAAATACAGCTGTTCTGTGAAGCCCTCTGAGGTTTGTTAGGGAACGTTAGCTTAACAAATAACATCAAGAATGCCAAGGAACACACAAGACAGGTCAGGTATAAAGTTGTGGCGAAGTTTAAACCAGGGTTAGGTTGTAAAAAAATATCAGTAACAAAGAGATGGCCCCTGCCCCCACTTATTCACAGCAAAGAGCACATGGAAAGGCAAACACATGAAAGACAAAACCAGAGAAAATTACCAGCTCAACTCACCAACCAGTCTAGTTACCAAACCGAATTAACCTGTCCAACAGTCTGCGTTATAACCAGGGGTTTAGTTAGCACACATTTGCAAACACGTGCGTAAGCTGCAAGGCCTCTTCATGGCAACCTGTGTATTGCTTGCAGTCCTAACACTACTCAATTTATGAGCATCTCCACAGTGGAAGCACATGCATTCTAATCGATAGATAAGGGGCAGATGGACCTGGAGGTAGCCTAGTCATCCTTAAAGGTGCAGGGGGCACACTGGACACCCAGCACATAGCACAAAGGTGCCCAGTGTGTCCCCTGACAATATTTACACCAGTAACAATGACACGGCCCCTGCCCCCACCTATAACTGCCCTTCACATCAAGGAACACATGGAAGGGCAAACGCATAAAGGACAAAACCAGAGAAAATTCCAAGCTCAACTCATCAACCAGTCTGCTCACCAACCGAATATCCCAAGCTTTGAACATCTCAAGGAGCACTGTTCAATCCATCAATCCATCATCTGAAAATGAAAAGAGTATGGCACAACTGCAAACCTACCAAGACATGGCCATCCACCTAAACTGACAGGCTGGGCAAGAAGAGCATTAATCAGAGAAGCAGCCAAGAGGCCCATGGTAACTCTACAAGACCTGCAGAGATCCACAGCTCGGGTGGGAGAATCTGTCCTCAGGACAACTATTAGTCATGCACTCCACAAATCTGGCCTTTATGGAAGAGTGGCAAGAATAATTTCAGTTTGTGAGAAGCCATATAGAGGACACAGCAAACATGTGGAAGAAGGTGCTCTGGTCAGATGAGACCAAAATTGAACATTTTGTCATAAAAGCAAAACGCTATGTGCTACGAAAAACTTACATTGCACATCACCGTGAACACAACATCCCCACCGTAAAACCTATTAGAGTCTGCAAAAGACTTAAGACTGGGATGGAGGTTCACCTTCCAGCAGGACAACAACCCTAAACATACAGCCAGAGCTACAATGAAATTGTTTAGATCAAAACATATTCATGTGTTAGAATAGCCCAGTCAAAGTCCAGTCCTAAATCCAATTGAGACTCTGTAGCAACACTTGAATGAATATATGTGTTCGCAGACACTCTTTATCAAATCTGACGGAGCTTGAGCTATTTTGCAAAGAACCGTGGGTAAAAATGTCACTCTCTAGATGTGCGAAGCTGGTGGAGACATACCCAAAAAGACTTGGAGCTGTAATTGCAGCAAAAGATGGTTCTACAAAGTATTGAATATTGGACTGAATACAAATGCACTCCACACTTTTTAGGTATTTATTTGTGTGAATAAAAATTAAAAACAGTTCCTTCCACTTTACAAATGTGTGTCACTTGAAATTAATGGGAGGGGAATGTTGAATATCAGTACTCTCCATCGTCAAGACTATCAGGCAAAGGTTGTCAAACAAAGGGCAATGGGAGTTGTGCACTGTCCTGGGGGTCATGTACCAATGCAAAAAAAAAATAATAATAAAAAAAAAATGTTTAGCTGGGTGCAGTTATTTTAATAAGGCTTACTTAAGAATGCACAAATCATTTAAATAACATACCTGGGGTGCCTTAAACCTGCCCATGAAGTGGTGCATGTGTAGGATGTAGCAAAAGTGACAGTTAAAAAGAATAAGAATACCATTTGCCCCTAAGGGCAAGAGCATGACATGTCAATTTGCATGACATATCAAAATCAATGGTTCCCTATGAGAGCTGTCTTAACTGATCCAACTTTTGTCGGTCTGACTTTGAAAAAGTTTCCTTCACTACTTTGTTCTGACATGTACACGATTGATTTGAATGTAAGTTGCATTCAAGTCAGATCATCATCTTAACTGATCTGGCATGTGGCATGCAACTTGTGCTCTGAGGATCTTGAAGCGGAACCCCATGCCAAAATTAAAAAAAGGGGGAGTGGGGTCCCCTCCAAAATCCATACCAGACCCTTATCTTATCCGAGCATTCAGCCCGGCAGGTCAGGAAAGGGGGGCCGAGAGAGCGCCACCCTTCTTGGACCATACCAGGCCACATGCCTTCAACATGGGGGGTGGGTGCTTTGGGGCAGGAGGAGCTCTGTGCCCCCCACCCCAAAGCACCTTGTCCCTATGTTGATGGGGACAAGGGCCTCTTCCAGAAAATCCTGGGTGGGGGTTGTGGGGGTCTGCAGGCAGGGGGCTTATCGGAATCTGGAAGCCCACTTTAAAAAGGGTGCCTCAGATCCCAGCCCCCCCTATGTGAATGAGTATGGGTATATTGTACCCCTACCGTTCACCAAAAAAAAGAAGTGTAGCGTTACAAAAGATGATGACAATAGTCATTTATTAAAAATTAAGAATGTCCCCCGTCATAGATCCAATGTGTCTTCTTTCTCCGGTTCCACCACTGCTGTCTTTTTCCTCCGGTCTTTGACCTCCGCTGATGTATTCTCCCTCTTTTGATGTCTTCTTTCTCCAGTCTTCTCCCTTCTGTAAAATATTCTCCCTACAGTGATGTCTTCTCCCTCTGGTGATGTCTTCTGTTGCCACTGACCCGCTAAAAATAAAACAAATGGTCCTCCCTAATGCTGGCTCCCGCTGTTGTGTCAGCTCTGTTGTCTGCAGGTTCTTATATAGCTATGGGACGCAACCATCCAGTGACGTCATACAGAGACCCCACCCCTTGTGATGTCACAATGATGTCACAAGGGCGGGGTATCCAGATGACATCACCGGATGTCACAAGAGCTGGGATCTTGAAGGTACCCCTTCAAGATCCATACCAGGCTCAAATGGCCTGGCATGTATCTAGGGGGGTCTCCACACTGCTTATATTTTGGAGTGCTTTTTCTTCCATACCAGAAGCAAAGGAATTCTTTTGATTGGTCATAGGACAAGTCGAAATCTTTTCAAAGTCGGATCAAAGTTGGATCCCATTCATTGAAGTTGCATGAAAGTCAGACATGAAGTCAAAGCAGTGTGAACCCAGTCTAAATTACATTTCTTAGCCATCTTTGTTCTGTGTGTAAACAAGGTGATTTCCAAGGCTAAGGCCTCTTTCAAATGCAGATAAGACTAGGTGCTCTATCTCTTCTTCATTCCAAAGCAATGAATTAAGGGTGATTGGTGTCTCTTCCTACAATAGCTACTGTATGACACCTCAGTGCTCACAAGCCTGTCACCTTACTGATGTAAGGTAACAGCATTATATATAAATTACTCTCTTAGGGGGTCTGTATGTCTCCACCTGCCTCTGGGGGACTCTATGTACTAGACCTGGCCTGTGGGACTAGATGATCGTTAATGCCTTCTCTAAAATGATTCTGGGGTTTTACCTCCTCTGTTTCCACTTCCAGTAATGTCCCTTGTAGAGCGGGAGTACCACTTTGTTTATAATGTAAAATATGTTCATATTTTGGTGCATATTGTGACTCTAAATCATTGGATGATGTGACTGACAGTGGATTTATAAAGTAAGACATGTTTTTTTCATTTAATAAAGAACTTTTTCTAATATATGATGTTTTTATTTTTTTGTGAAAGAGTAACCAGGGGTACCCCTTACTCTTACAGATTCTGATAAGTTCCCACCCACAGACCCACATAGACCTTGTCTACATCAGCATGATGACAATGTGCCCCCCTAGCAAGGTGCCCTCCTAATGCTGAGGACATGTAGTCTGATATGATACACCTTCAAAATCTTTACCTACCTAGGATAGGGTTCTGGTGGGGAATTGGGGGAAACACCACATTTTTTCAATGAGGGGAGTGGATACACAACCCTGAGGGTTATGCCGCCTCTAAAGGCATGATTACTTCTTGAAGCAACCCAAGAGTGGCAAAATAGGCTATTCAGTTCACCCATTTGGAAAATAGTTAACAGCCAGAGTTCAACATTTTAATGCCAGCCCCTAACAAAAAGCCCTTATCATGGAATTATTTGGGCATGATGTAGGAAAAGTGAGCAAACAAGACCATTTTTTGTAGACACAGACAATTCCTTGGACTTGGACTATGGCTTGTGCTCTGACATAGACACCATCAGCCTCTTACTGTAGTGAATACTGAGGTTTACTGTTCAGTTACATGTTGTGGAGACAGAATTAGTTATCTTTCAATGTACAGGAAATAAGATAAAATGCCCCTTGGTCTGCACCTTTGAAGTACTGTACACTTCGGAGGTTGAATATTGTTGCTTGATGCAAACAGATTAAACTCTGACATTTTCCTATAGTTGGTTGGAAGGCATAGAGGGACTTTTAAGGTTTTAGGAACAAGAAATATGAAATGCGATCTTTCTTGCAACCCGCATGTATAACTCTGAAAGATAATCAGTGTAGCAGCTATGTGAGTAAAGTCATTTGTCAAGGTACTTCTCAGTGTCTTTTCACTTTATCTCTGTATCTCTATGTAAAGGAGGTGGTCCCTGGAGAATACACTTCTGTCGCTACCCCAGGAGGTTCTGCTAAATTTAACTGGTTCTTTCCCAAACAGCACAGAGGCTGCCAGTCATCCAAGCAACAGTCTATTTACTCTGGCTAACAGCAACATTCTATGGGTTGTCTTTTTGTAATGTGTTGCTTGTAGAACTTGTAACAGGAGAGGAATTGAGAAATTAGGGCATGGGACCCTCCAAACGGCTAACAACATCAATGACAGGATGGTCTAAATCCTCACAGTGGGGACCATGAGGCAAGTCTTTTGGTTACCTGGTTACCCTGCACTATTGAACAGCTGTAGGGACCCAGGGCAACTTCAGGAAATTGCACAGTAGGGGGAATCAATCAAACTCCCAGCCTGTGAAATCCTGAACAGACAAGACCAATCCATCTCTGCTCCCTTGATTACAGAAGGAGCTAAAATTAAATTTACCTAGTAGCCTAACTATGAGGACACTACATATTTTTCTAGCATTGTGGGTCCCGCTTGTGACTACATACCCAGCCAGGGCCTTTAAACCTCAGAACAAAACCCACTGTTATGCCTATGCTGCCAAAGACGGACCCGATCACAATTGAACCCCAAGAAAAAATAAGGCTTTCATAGTGTCAAATCCAGATCCAGAGATCCTGAAAGGATCTATTTGTCTCTATAATAGGAAATCAGCTGTTAAAGTATTCACAGCGCTTCACTTTTTCATATTTAGTTACAGCCTTATTCAAAAATGGATTAAATTAATTAATTTCCTCAAAATTCTACAAACAATATCCTGATACTAACAATGTGAAAGAAGTTTGTTTGAAATATTTGCAAATTTATAAAAAAAATTAAAACGAAAATATAAAAATCCCATGTACATAAGTATTTGCAGCCTTTGCTCAATGCTTTTTTGAAGCACCTTTGACTATAACAGACTATTGGAATGCTAAGTGGCTTGTGAAATACCTTTCCATTGTGTTCTGCAGATGAATAGCCGTTGCCAGAGATGAGACGCCTAGCCACCTTGTCCGGCTATCTGATTAGATAATTGACTCATGTTAATTGTTGTTCTCATTGCTTCATTGTAGTAATTACCCCCTGGGGGCTTCTGTCTCATTACACATAGTCTTTCTATTCAAACCTTTCTGACCAATCTCTGCTGTGTCATTTTCAAGTCCTCATTTGCATGGTTAAGGAGGATCTGAGTGAAGACTGCATACTTTACAATGGACCAATAGGAAAGCGGTTATTGGGGGCGGGATGTTCCAAATTCTGTATAAAAGTGTGCTGTGTACTTGTAATAAAGTGTGTCCAGTTTGAACATACATACAACGTGCTTGGTGTGTGTTCTTGATGAGTCCAATCGGCACCTAGCTGTCGGTTGGATCCTGGAACCTTGGATGACTGGACCATCAGATGTTGCAATCTGCAATCTGATCAAATAGAAGCAGAGGAGTGTCGGGAGAGCAGGACCTGGGCGAGCAAGGGTCTCGTCACACTTATATAGACAGATGTGTGCCTTTCCAAATCATGTCCAATCAACCTAATTTACCAAAGGTGAACTGCAATCAAGTTGTAGAAGGATGATCAGAGGAAACATTATGCACCTGAGCTCAATTTTGAGTGTCATGACATACATGTGATTTTTTAATTTTTTTATTTTTTAATACATTTTAATTTTATTAAATTTTATTACATTTCAAAAAAACTTAGTCAATATGGGGTACTGTTTGTAGAATTTTGAGTAACATAATAAATGTAATACATTTTGGAATAAGGCCTGTAACAACAAAATGTGAAAAAAAGTGAAGCTCTGCGAAAACTTTCTGGATGCACTGTACATATAGTTACTATACTGAAAGTTTTTCACAGCTTTAAAACAGGTTACAAATTCATATCCTATATATAATTATTGTTTTCATGTAGACCTCTCAGTTACTATACAGGTCTGTATGAATAAATATCTGACACATAACAATGTATACTATAATTTTTCAAAACAAATGTACCTTAACCACTTAACCCCCCCGGAAGGATTTACACCGTTGACCAGGCCATTTTTTCCGATACGGCATGTACCCAAACAAGATTGTCCCTTTTTCCCACAAATAGAGATTCCTTTTGGTGGTATTTAGGCCAGTATATATTCTTCTACATATTTTTGGTAAAACATTTTTTTATTATAAACATTTTTTTTACTAGTAATGGCGACAATCAGTGATTTTTAGCAGGACTGCAACATTTTAGCGGACAGATCGGACACTTTTGACACTTTTTTGGGACCAGTAAAATTATAACAGTGATCAGAGCTAAAAATAGACACTGATCACTGTATAAATGACATTGGCAGTAACGTGGTTAACACTAGTGGGCGATCAAGGGGTTGAGTGTTCCCTAGGGAGATGTTTCCAACTGTGGGGGGAGTGGACTGACTGGGAGTAGAGCGAGATCGCTGTTCCTGATTACTAGGAAGAGACAATCTCTATTTTTTCCCTTGACAGAACGGGATCTGTTTGTTTACATTGACAGATCCCCGTTCTTGCTCTCTGTAGAGCGATCGCAGGTGGCCACGCACATTGGCTCCGGCAACGTGCCATGGGCGTGTGTGCGTGTGCGCCTGCTATAGTCATTAAAGGGACAGCAATACCAGTACGGCCATTCGTGCAGCCGAGTCAACCTGCTGCAGTCTGCTGCGGCGGTTGGTCAGCAAGTTGTTAAATTGTTATTAAACCGGGCAAGTGACTGTGCCTAGGCTAAGGAAAGGAACCTAGTAATGATATTATCAGTCAGCTGCAGGCATAAGGAAGCATTTCCTCTGTCTTCTTTCCCCTAGTGATCAGGCTGCAACAGGCAGCTAAGCTGCATCGAACATTTCTGAACACCGCCAAGAACTTTACAGGTACCAGGATTTGCATGTGTCACCTCTGAGCCAGTATGTCAGTCAAAAAAGTAGATGTCAATCCTAGATAAAACTTGAACAAAATTAGTGCTATTCTTCTGGAAAAAGCAGATGAAGAAATTTTCACTGTGCTGGACCACTGGGTGATCACTGTGACAAAAACAGCAGGTAAGAGGGAATGGGCCTGAACTCTGCATGCGCAGATAAAGAAGATATATGTATAAGTGAATTGGTGTCTGATCCTTGGATACAAACGTTGAAAGGTAAGTGCAGGCTCTTCTAGGTGCCTGCTTTGCAATTCTTTTACCATTTTTGTACTTTTTGATGAACATTATTTGTTTTATGTAGTTTTCAACCTGAGATTATCCTTTCATTCAAAAAGATAATCTGGGAAATGTAAAATATTGTCGTGAACACCGTTTAGAATTCCATTAGGCCTCTGCCCAAATATTCTTGATGCTTGCACCAGATTCATGGACCTGGCTGTCACAGAGGTCCGAGTGCCCATAATGTACACTCCTTCCTCAGTGCACTTCCAGGGCATTGCACCCATCATACAACAGGGTACATGGCCAATAGCTTTTGTAGTGAGGTGGACAGAACTGACAGACTACATTTCATCAGTCTCTTAGTTACTCATTAGGCTCCACCAACCCAACATGCACTGTGGCTGTGGGGACTAATTCCTGATCAGGTCCGCCTACCCTGTAAACTATTCAATTCCCAAATATGGAAATTGCCATATTTGGATAATGACATCACCAGTTTCTCTGGTACTTTGCTTACATCTATTTTGTAAGAGAAGAGAAGAAGAGAGCTGATAACCGGCAAATCCACACAGGGAACATCTGAATTGACAATCAGGGGACCCATCATCAGTGTCCTGATTATCAGTGCAGTCCCAACAGTGCCCACCAGTGCCTCCAATCAGTGCAACCAATCAGTACCCATTGGTCCGCCAATCAGTGCCCATCCGTGCCATATATCAGTGCCACCTCATTAGTGCCCATCAGTGCAGCCCCATCAACGCACATCAGTGAAGGAGAAAAATTACTTATTTACAACATTTTATAAAAGAAAAATGTTGGTCATTTTCATTTGTTTAGCAAATAATAACAATAATAAAAAAAAAACTGTGGAAATTAAAGTGGTTGTAAACCCATTAGAAATACTTTAACCTACAGATGAGCCTAGATTAAGGCTTACGTGTATGTGCAACAAATATCTCCCAAACCTAAAAGGTTTATGAGATATTTGCAGAAATAGCGGCACCGATGTCTACCGAGCATGTGCCGTAGACAACGGGCACAGGCGCACTGAGCGTGCCGCTTCTAACAGCGATCATGCCGTTAGTGGTGGCACCTGCGCGCATGCGCAGGAGTGATGTCATCGCTGCTCCGGCCAGTCACACCGCTGGAGCAGTGATACCCGGAAGTCACTCCGGGTATCATCGTGGTGATGGAGGAGGTGACCGAGGACAGCTGCAGGGCCTTCAAGTTCAGGTAAGTAATTCATAATGAGCTAGTATGCTATGCATACTGGCTTATTATGCCTTTGTCTTGCAGGGTGTTTTTTTTATAATTTTTTTTACAGAGGGTTTACTTCCTTTTTAACCACTTGCCTACTGTGCACCTACACCCCCTTCCTGCCCAGACAAAATGTTAGCTTCCGGCACTGCGTCGCTTTAACTGACAATTGCGACGTGGCTCCCAAACAAAATTGCCATCCTTTTTTCCCCACAAATAGAGCTTTCTTTTGGTGGTATATAATCGCCCGTGCGGTTTTTATTTTTTGCGCTATAAACAAAAAAAAAAAGCGACAATTTTGAAAAAAGACACAATATTTTTTGCTTTTTGCTATAATAAATATCCCATTTAAAAAAAAAAAAAACATTTTTTATCTCAGTTTATGGCCGATACATATTCTTCTACATATTTTTTGGTAAAAAAATGTAAAAAATAAAATCGCAATAACCGTATAGTGACTGGTTTGCGCAAAAGTTATATTGCCTACAAAATAGGGGACATAATTATGATTTTTTTTAATTTATTTTTTTACTAGGAATGGCGGCGATCTGCGATTTTTTCTCGGGACTGGGACATTATAGCCGACACATCGGACACTTTTGACACATTTTTGGGACCATATACATTTATACAGTGAACAATGCTATAAATATGCATTGATAACTGTATAAATGTAACTGGCAGGGAAGGGGTTAACCACTAGGGGGCGGGGAAGGGGTTAAATGTTTCTCCTAGTTTGTGTTCTAACTGTGGGGGAGGGGGGGTGACTGGGGAGGTGACCTATGTACAAGGGACACAATCGATCTCCTCTCTCCCTGACAGGGACGTGCAGCTCTGTGTTTACACACAGAGCTGTACGTCCCAGCTCAGTTACACGGCAATCGCGTGTGCCCGGCGGCCATCTTGGCCGCCGGGCACACGCACGGGGGTCCCAGTGATGCAACGGGTGATATGACGTGCAGTCAGGACAATGAAGTTATCCGCCCACCGTCATATGACGGTGGACAGATGACAAGTGGTTAAATACCACCAAATTAAATCTCTGTCTAAAAACAAAATATAAAAATGTTGTTTGGGTACAGTTTGCATGACCGTGCAATTGTCATTCAAATTGCGACAGCGCTGAAAGCTGAAAATTGGACTGTGCAGGAAGGAAGGGAGTGAAAGTGCCCAGTAGGCAAGTGGTTAATAATCTGTCGCTGCTGACAGTTTCTGTGGTGGTAAAGAACTACCTAAATTGAATACACGTGTTGGTAATGTAATCTAACAAATTTGATGCATTAAACTGACACCAAGAATTGGATATAAATACTTTATTGAATTCCTTGACCATTTGTTTGGTTATGAAATGGTTCTTATGTTCTAATCTTAGCACTTTTACTGTACAGTATACTGGTTAAACCACAATGAAGCATGTTTTCTCATAAAATGAAGTGAATTTATAATTCCAAGATGGAAAGACTAGGAGAAAACCTACAGTTCTCAAAAAAGTTGAGGAATGTCCTTCATTTTAAGTACTTGCCTGATCATGAGAAAAGCACCTCTGTTTTACCATGCTGCCAACTGCAAGAGCATCACAGCCTGAAAGGCTCCTAAGTTAGTTCCTATAAAAGGATCATTGTGCTTATAAGGGATTGGCTAAACCTAAGGCTCTATCAGCCACATGCAAAATGTGTTAGGACAGATTCAAGATAACACTATCTACTGAGTACTGCTCAGCCAGTTCAGGCTTAGAAGGGTATGAAAGTCTGAGTTAACCCTTTCTGATTTGATGGCATTGAAGAATCCGCACATTCCTTACAGACATTAATTCTAAGATATAAATGTGGGATTGCATAATTAAGGATTCATTCACACGGTGACTGGCGTTTTTTTTTTTGCACTGGATCAATGCCAACCAGAAAAGTTGTTTTCTATGGGCCCCATTCACACTGCAACACACTGCTGTTACGGTGCAATGAGCTGTGGTAAAATGCAGACATATAGGGGGTTATTTACGAAAGAGAAATCCACTTTGCACTACAAGTACAAACTACAAGTGCAAAGTGCACTTGAAATCCATGCACTGAAAGTGCACTTGGAAGTGCAGTTGCTGTATATCTGAGGGGTAGATCTGAAATGAGGGGAGGCTCTGCTGATTTTACCATCCAATCATGTGAAAGCTAAAATGCTGTTTTTTTTCCCCTTGCATGTTCCCCCCAGATCTACAGTGACTGCACTTCCAAGTGCGTTTTCAGTGCAATTTTAAGTGCACTTTGCACTTGTGGTTTTCACTTGTAGTGCAAAGTGTATTTTGCTGCAACACTCTGAAAAGCAGTGTGTGGAGACATGAAGGAAGTGTCACGTTGTGATAAGGTTAAAAAATAAATAAACTGTGCCACCGCCCCTTACCTCAGCACACTGCTAGCAAAAGCTGATTGTGTTTCCCCCTTACTATCCAATCACATTCAAACCTCACTGGAGATGACAGCTGGAGAAAGCCACTTGACTACCAGGAGATTTTACCCCCTTTATGAACTGGCCATTTTTATTATTTCGCACTGCAATACTTTAACTGGTTTGTGCAATTGCACGGTCATGCAACACGGTACCTCAAATAAATGTATATCGTTTTGTTTTTTTGGTGGTATTTGATCACCACTGTGATCAAAGTGACTGAATAGAATACTCCCCCCCCCCCCGCTGCCGCATACCGCAAAGCCGCCACCGCAAAGCCGCCGCCCCTGCGTTAATCCCCGTGTATTGCAGGCAGCTTTTGAATACTTGTAATCCCCGCCGTGTATAGACACTCCCCCTTGCTCGGGATTGAACGGATCCATCCAATCCCGAGAAGCGGAGTGTCTATACATGGCGCGGCAGGGATTACAAGTATTTAAACGAAAGCTGCCTGTAATGCGCTGCATCTGTGGGGGACATGCATGGCTGCATATGTGGGGGACATGCATGGCTGGATATGTGGGGGACATGCATGGCTGCATATGTGGGGGACATGGCTACATCTGTGGGGGACATGACTGCAATATATGGGGGGAAATGGCTGCAATATGTGGGTGGACATGGCTGCAATATGTGGGGGGACATGGTTGCAATTATGCAATATGTGGGGGGACATGGCTGGATATACGTGGGGCTGGATATATGTGGGGGGACATGGCTGAAATATGTGGGGGACATGGCTGCATATATGGGGGACATGGCTGCATATATGGGGGGGACATGGCTGCAATATGTGGGGGGCATGGCTGGATATACGTGGGGCTGGATATATGTAGGGGGACGTGGCTGCAATATATGTGGGGGGACATGGCTGCAATATATGTGGGGGGACATGGCTGGATACATGTGGGGGGACATGGCTGCAATATGTGGGGGGACATGGCTGCATTTGGGGACACATTTAAAAAAAGTATCGGTATTCGGTATCGGCGAGTACATGGGAAAAAGTATCGGTACTTGTACTCGGTCCTAAAAAAGTGGTATCGGGACAACCCTACTAGTAATGGCAATGATCAACAATTTATTGTGGGACTATGACAGTGTGGCCAGCAATCTGACACTAACTGGTGCTGGCTGGGAGGTACACTACCTGAGTAGTCGACACTGACATCATGACATCACCAGTGACACTAATACAGTGATACTACTATACACTCTCACTGTACTAATGACACTGGCTGGGAAGGGGTTAACATCTCGGGGTAATCAAGGGGTTAAATGTGTGCCTTACAAGTGTTAATGTATGTAATATGTGCTGCTTTTTACTAAACAACTGTTTGTTCCTTCTCCCTGCTTTGCATAGACAAGGTAGCAATGGGGGTTATTTACTAAAGGCAAATCCACTTTGCACTACGAGTGCAAACTACAAGTGCAAAGTGCACATGAATTGCACTGAAAGTAAACTTGGAAGTGCAGTCTCTGTAGATCTGAGGGGGACATGCAAGGAAGATAAAACACAGCATTTTTGATTTGCACATGATTGGATGAAAAAATCAGCAGAGCTTCCCTTCATTTCAGATCTACCCCTAAGATTTATAGAGACTGCACTTCAACAGTTTATGAGACTTTATAGGCATTTGCTCTTATAAGTGTTTTATTTCCAAAACATTCCCCTCTGCTCATTTGTCATTATAATCAATGTACACTTGGACCCTAAAGCAGGCCTAATATTACAAATTTAATTTTGAATGCACTGCTTTCCCCAAAAAAGTAAATATTGAAGTCCCAATGTAGTACTCAGTAGGGTCTCTCTGGAAAAGCGAATGTGTTGCTGACTGCCTGCACCCAGAAGGAGCCTGCCACAGAAATCCTTCACAAGCTCTAGGATCCATTTTACACTAGTAGACCGATTGGGTCCATCTGTCAGTTTTTAAGGTGGACCCGATCAGACCCTCCAGTCTCCTCCATGGAGCGTCGGGTGTAAAAGGACATGTGTCAGGTTACACCCACCGACATCCAATTCTATCTGCTAAAATCAGATAGATGGGTATCTGTTACCCATCCATCTGGTGGATCGCATTGGGTGGCAGTCGGGTGTAAACGGACAGGAGGTCCGTTTACATCCAACTGCCCATAGAGGAGATCGGACAGTGCCTGTGTCTGCTCAGCATAAGCTGTGTGGAAACGGACCAGCCACCAGCCTGCTCAGTGGGGATCAGCGGACGTATTGCCCACTGAGCAGGCAGACTTTAACAGAGCAAACCCCACGTGGAAGGGGCCTTTTTTTTTCCGGAAACAGCAAGTGCAAGCGTTGGACCTAAAATAATTTTTTACTTTGGTTTATTGGTTTATTAAAAAAAAAAAAAATGTAGTCAGCAAAACCAATATTCTACGAGTTTTTTTTTTTTTTGTATGTAATTATTTTTTATTTCTGAGCTCTTTTAATACCTTACAGCACCTTGGAAACACTGGAATTACAGTGTATTGAAGAGGGAAGACACGGTCTACAGTTCCCAGAAAAAGCACTAGAGGGAGTGCTAGGGAATATTAACCAGGAGAAGATTTTGTAGACATTAAAGTGACATTATGGAGGTTATTTACGAAAGGCAAATCCACTGCACTACAAGTGAAAACTACTCATGCAAAGAGCACTTGAAATTGCACTGAAAGTACACTTGGAAGTGCAGTCGCTGTAAATCTGAGGGGTAGATCTGAAATAAGTGGAAGCTCTGCTTATTTTATCATCCAATCATGTGTAAACTAAAATGCTGTCTTTTATTTTCCTTCGCATGTACCCCTAGAATCTACAGCGACTGTACTTCCAAGTGCAAATTTAAGTGCACTTTGCACTTGTAGGTTGCACTTATAGTACAAAGTGGAGTTGCCTTTAGTAAATATCCCCCTATGTGTATTTAAAAAGGTAAAAAAAAAATCAATTTGTGAATTTATGCTTTATGTATAAAATATGAAAAAAAAAAAAATACTGTATTGGGGTACATTCTCCCCAGTTTTGTGGCACATCACATGAATAGAGCACAGGGCTGGACTAAAATTTGGCCCTGGGCTTAATCCAGACCGACCCACTTTAATTTTGCAAACAGTATATAAACCATACACAACTGCGCAAAAACCATAAATAAAAACATTCCACTGTAAGTATAAACCATAAATAAAAACATTTCACTGTAAGTATAAACGGCTTCATTTTTTAAACTTCTTTTTTTTTACCACTTCCCATCTGGCCTATGACGGCCGGGCGGTGGTTCAGTTATCCTGATTGGGTGTCATATGACGTCCAGCAGGATAACAGTCGCCAAGCGCCTGTGGGGGCGCGCATCACGGCAATCAGTGGTGCGGTGTATCAGTCTGACACACCAAAACACCGATCTCAGTAAAGAGCCTCTAAAGAAGACTCTTTACCGTGTGATCAGTCATGTCCAATCATGGCTGATCACAATGAAAACAGGAAGAACCGTTGATCGACTTTTTCTCCCTTGTGTCTGACAGACACAAGTAGAGGGGGTCTGTACTGATTGTTTATCAGCGCAGCCCCCCCTTTGGATGCCCGCCCAGGAAAACCTGGGATGGCCACCCACACTGGACTACCAGGTATGCCACCCTAGACCACCAGGGATATGCCAATCAGTGCCCAGGCAGTTGCCAATCAATGCCCAGGCAGCTGTCAATCAGTGCCCATCCACAATGCCTGCCAGTGCCAGTGCAACCAGGGATGCCTATCAGTGTCATCTATCAGTGCTGCATATCAGTGTCCATCAGTACCACGCATAAGTGCCCAGCAGTGGTGCCTATCAGTGTCCATCAGTGCCCAGCAGTGCGGCCTATCAGTGCCACCCATAAGTATCCATCAGTACAGCCTTTCAGTGCCCATCAGTGTCGCCTATCAGTGCCCACCAGTGCCACCCATGAGTGCCCACCAGTGCCTCCTATCAATGCCCATCAGTGCTGCATATCAGTGCCACCTACCAGTGCCCATCACTGTAAACTATCAATGCCCATTGTGTAACTTCCTGTGCGACCCCACCACATGGTTTGACGCAACTGTAAGCGTCCGCTCCTCCCATCGTTTGGCGCCAAACCAGGGCCCAATAGGGAGGTGGAGGCTGATATATAAACCCTCGGGTAGAGCACTTTAGTACAGCCTGGACGTCCAAAGGGGGAAGGCCTATCCTATGGAACTACTGCTTTGGGTAAATAGATCCAATCATCCTGGGGAGTTTTTGAATACCTTTATGTCTTTCAACCAGTTTACTGACTGCTCAAATTATCTCTCAGGCCGTGTACACACGGCAGAGAACCTCGACGGGCAGAACACATCGTTCCGCCCGTCGAGGTTCTCTGCCGGCCGTCGAAATCGGTGACCCGCCCGTCGGGAATGGCAACCAGCCATTCATCCAGGCGGGCCGTCGAGCAAAAAGAGAGCGTGCTCTCTTTTCGCTCGACGGGATTCCCGAGGGGCGGGGCGAGCCAGAAGCGTACACACGGCCAAGGTCCTCGCTGGAATGCAGCTTCCAGCGAGGTTCTCGCTGGTTTCCAGCGAGAACCTCGGTCGTGTGTACGCCGCCTCAGATCTCAGGGGTCTCCTTGTGAACTTCTAGAGTGTGAGATATCAGCACTGTGTTGGATATGCGGTTGTTTATACATCTGAACTTGAACTTTTCCGCATTCACTTAAATTACAGGTAGTTTCTGATTCCCTAGTAATTCCTAGATCCGAGGTCTTGATTCTATTTTATTTTGACTTATTATTGAATGTTTTCCCTTTCACACCAGAGCCTAGGCGGACTACCGATCTAGCTGTATGTGGGCTTTCAAATATATATACCAGCCTCTATGGTTACACCTGATGATCCATTATACTGGGGTTCCTTTTTGATCTCTCGTTTCTCGGCCTCAATGTATTCATTAATTTTCTGATCAGTCCTATAATACAGGTAAATGTTCCTCTTTTTATAGTCTGTCATTGCGGTCTCAGCCAACTTGGGAATAAAAATATAAAACTTTGTATTTCTCTGTTAAAATTGTGTATACCCTGTATTGTTGTGTATATTTATATATTGTCTTTTTCTATTTCCAGTAGATAGTGCCTGACAATTTCAATTCTCCTGAGGAAGCCACCAATTGTGGCAAAACATGTAGAGAGAATTGCTCAGCTTGCACATTCTTGAAACTGTATTGTATCACTGGATGGATTGTTTATTCTGTCATTTTAACTTTTATAAATAAATATTTTTTCATATAATATATTGTCGTAATTTTGCACCTTAAAAATATCTTTTCTTCTCACATTGTTATCAATTAAGGGGATGTGGCTCTGACATTACTTTAGATGATGAGTAGATAACTTTTATCCTTTGGATTAGATTGGACTTCAAGTAAGGGCCCTTTCACACGTACGGACCGTATGTCCGCTTTTTCATCCATCCATTGCGGATGAAAACGGGACATACATTGGTCCCTAAGTGATTACGGGTGTCAGCGGATGACCATCCGCTGACACCCGTAATTGTCCGCCTCCGCAATGATCCGATTTTTCAGACGGAAGAAAATCCTATTTTTCTTTCGTCTGGCAGATCGGATCGGATGAATACAGACATACGGTCCGTGTTCATCCGATCCCCCCATAGGGCGGTCCCTGTACAGTGTATGGGGACAGCCCTGTCAGCCGACGGCTCAGCAGGGATTTTACGGAGCGATCCCCGCTGAGCTAAAGCGGACACACGGAGGTGGATCATTACGATCCGCCCCGTGTGAAAGGGCCCTAAGAATAAGGGGGGGGGGCAGAGGGGAAGCTGCAGCAAAGAAGGGTTTCCACCTTAAATGCATTACGTTGAAAAACCTTATGGCCTAACAACTACTTTAATTACACCAATATCTAAATATTAATATTAATGACATCTCTATCACGAGCACAGTGCCTGTACTCACAGTGTACTGATGCAGAAAGCAGCACTGATGCCATGGTGCTAATTGAATGTTTTCATGGCGGTATCATGGTATTATGGTCAGATTAGGTGTTGGGACAAGAAAAACCTTTATTTAACTTCTCAGAATACCACACCAGAGATTACTCAAGTTAAAGCTAAACTCAAGTGAAAGGAAAAATCCTCCTTTGCAGTGGGGCTGCCTCCATGCAGTATAGGTCTAGGGGGCTGCAAAAAGTAGTTTTACTACCTACAGATTACCCGCTGTAGGACTGGTTCTGCAGCCTCTCCTTAGAGGGTAGCTCTGTGGTCTTATGATGTTAACAAGTCCAATGCATAACCCATAGCCCTGCTTTGGACAAAAAAAAAAAGCTGCTTTACTAATGTGAAAAAGATATTCATCTAAACAGAAAACCAATTCTCAAAAATGGCATACTAGCTATGAGGTATACGGTACATACATACAAAAAACATATATAAATGTATATGCAAAAAAGTGTTAACAGTGTTAAAAAATATGACGTTGAATCAATGTGATGAAAATTTTAATCATATACATGAATTAATATTAACCGAGTATAAGCCGAGGCCCTAATTTTACCACAAAAAATATATGGGAAAACGTATTGACTCGAGTATAAGCCTAGGGTGAGAATGCAGCAGCCACTGGAAGCGGAAAAGAGGATCAACAATGCCCATTTGCAACCCTACTATGCCCATTGCAGCCATACTGTGCCCATTGCAGCCTTACTGTGCCCATTCTGACTGTGCCCATTGTAGCCTTACTGTGCCAATTGCAGCCTTACTGTGCCCATTCTCACTGTGCCCATTGCAGCCTTAATGTGCCCATTGCAGCCTTACTGTGCCCATCCTCACTGTGTCCATTGCAGCCTTACTGTGCCCATTGCAGCCTTACTGTGCCCATTCTGACTGTGCCCATTGTAGCCTTAATGTGCCCATTGCAGCCTTAATGTGCCCATTCTCACTGTGCCCATTACAGCCTTAATGTGCCCATTGCAGCCTTACTGTGCCCATTCTCACTGTGCCCATTGCAGCCTTAATGTGCCCATTGCAGCCTTACTGTGCCCATTCTCACTGTGCCCATTGCAGCCTTACTGTGCCCATTGCAGCCTTACTGTGCCCATTCTCACTGTGCCCATTGTAGCCTTACTGTGCCCATTCTCACTGAGCCCATTGCAGCCTCAGTGTACCGGTATTCTTGACAGGCTGCGGGCATCCATTTTTTCAAATGTCGTGGCTTCCTCCTGGTCCTGTTCGTTCCGTGATAGTCAGTGTACCCGTCGAGTCGCGGACGTCCATTTTTCAAAAGTCGCGGCTTCCTCCTTACTCAGTTTCCCAGCAGACACTGTGTTCAGTGTTCCGCTAATCACGGACCTTCTTTTATCCTCGGACAAGAGGACTCCATGATAGGCGGAACACTGAATTAAGTGTCTGCTGGGAAAGTCTAAGGATAAGGGGACCTCTGTGATAGGCAGTAGCGGAACACAGTGTCAAATGCCTATCACGCCTATCACAGACCAGGAGGAGGCCACGACTTTTGAAAAATGGACGATCCGACACATACACTGACTTGAGTATAAGCCAAGGGGGCTTTTTTCAGCCCTAAAAAAAGGTCTGAAAAACTTGGCTTATACTCGATTTATATACGGTACATAGTCCACCAAATATATCAGTGCAGTGATCCAAACAGTGTTATACTAAACCCAGACAATCCCAGAAAGAAATGAATGGCCACATCAGTTTATAATCCTCCCAAAGACTCCTCTATAGTGATATGTTCACCTTATAACATTGACCCTTTAAACAAATAAGGCAGTAAAACACAGCATAAACATTTAAATCCTCCATATCCTTTATACACACACAAGTTTGTGACCCCTATACAGTTTACAAATAATGCTCCACCTCGGGTGCCACGAAAGGGGAAAAAGATATAAAGAGCAATATAGATATATGTTGTGCAACCTTTTCATAAATTGGCTAAAACACATAAAATGCAATCATACATTCATGTGCTAATCCAGCACCAGGATAATGTTGCTAGCATCCAATACAAAGATCTGCACCACTTCCTGTTAAGGACATGCGGGTGGCCTCACGTGCATCATGACATCACAAGGTCCCGACTCCACCCAACGTGTTTCAGCCAATCAGCTTCATCAGGGGTGGCCTGACAGGAAAAAAATAGGCATGCTGTGTAAATGGGAACATATAACAAACATATAGTGGGGTTTTCTCAAATTTAATGGAAAAAGTGAAAATCCACTTCAAAATACTTTTTTGCAAAGTGCAAATGCTGCTGCCTGGCCTTGCACTCCAGTGCTTTATGCAATCATTGCTAATTACTAGTGTTGAGTGGAATACGCCATATTCGATTTCGCGATATTGCGCGAATATATAGAAGAATATTCGCTAATATCGAATATTCGTGATATTTTATCCAAAAAAAATTTTGCAAAATTTCGCTAATGCGAAATTTCGCTAATGCGAAAATGATTGCGAAATTCTCATAAACGGAGATCATTTCCTGTATTACTAAACTAATATGCACTAAACACTAAGGGCCAGATTCTCAGAGGCGTTACGACGGAGTATCTCAGATACCCCGTCGTATCGCCTTTTTTTTGTCCTCGTATCTATGCGAGTGATGCTTAGCATCACTTTTGCATAGATACGCTTCTACATCCGACAAGTGTAAAAGCATTACACTTTCGGATCGTAGGTGTAATGACAACTCCGGCCACTAGGTGGCCTTCACGTTGTTTTTTCATTTGCATATGCAAATGAGGCTAGTACAGCGATTCCCGAACGCTTTTACGCCGCCCCGTCGTCGCGTACGTCGTTTACGGACTCGTAGGGTTACCCCAGCTTCTATGTGGAGTAACCTTACGAAGTTCCGTCGGATGCCGTCGGGTGCCGTCGGACGCCATGTTAAGTATGGCGTCGGGTCAGCGTCGGCTTTTTCCGTCGCTTGCGTCGTTTTACTAACTCGTTCGCGAATAGGAAGTTGTGTAAATGACGCTCACGTCGTTTTGACGTCGGTTTCAACGACGCTTCCCGACGTGAGCTGGAGCATGCGCACTGGGCTTTTTCCCCGGCCGGCGCATGCGCAGTTCGTTCGACGCGGGGGCGCGCTTAATTTAAATACAAGCCACCCCATTTGAATTGTGCGGGTTTACGCTTGGCGATTTACGAGACGCCAGCGAAAACTACGGAGCAAGTGCTTTGAGAATAAAGCACTTGCTCTAGTACGCAGCGGCGGCGTAGTGTAAATGGCTTACGCTACGCCGCCGAAAATATATGAGAATCTGGCCCTAACTCTACACTAACTCTACTTAAAAGAAAGGAGAATAAGGGGGCAAAAGAAGGGCGGAGAAGATAATCGCGCAATATTCCTATTGCGCGATTATCTTCTCCGCCCTTCTTTTGCATCAGAGCCAATCAGAATAACTTGAATATTCGGCAAAAGGAATATCGCGCAATATTCCTTTTGCCGAATATTCGAGTTATTCTGATTGGCTCTGATGCAAAAGAAGGGCGGAGAAGATAATAGCGCAATATTCCGTTTGTCGAATATTCAAGTTATTCTGATTGGCTCTGATGCAAAAGAAGGGCCGGGTAGCTGATGCGATTCTTTTATGTTGCCGAAAAGTCGCAATGCGAATTTTCGGCAACATAAAAGAATCGCATCAGCTACGCGGCCCAGGGTATCTCTCTAATCATACCAGCAATGCTTTTAGACGTCGATGGAGATCACTAGGATGTTATCTGTTTTAAAAATAAATTTGAAAAAATACGAATATTCGCCATAGCGAATATTCGCCGCGATATTCGAGTTATTCGCGAATACTCGAATATGCAATATTCGTAGCGAATATTCGCAATGCGAATATTCGTGAGCAACACTACTAATTACCAATCCCACCTCTGATTGCAAATCTCTTCATACGGTATTACATAGGTGGAGAGGGGGCATTGCAAACCAAATCTATAACCAAGTGCTTGATTTACTGAGAACAGTGGGTCTAAAGTCTCATACACATGATCGGATTTTCCACAGAAAAAGCCTCTGACTTTTTTCCAAAGGGCGTTGGCCAGGAACTTGTCTTGCATATAAACGGCACACAATTGTTGGCCATAGTTATGTACTACAAGGTGTTTCTGCTCTTTAGCGCCACCCTTTGGGCACCTTCTGCTAATGTTGTGTTGTGTGGTGAGCATTGCTTCTGAGCATGCATGTTTGTACTTTAGACTTTTGTTCGGCGGACTTGTGTACACATGATTGGAAAATCTGACAACAGCCCACTGTCCATGGAAAATTTTAAACCTTGCCATCCAACATTTGTCCGCGGAAAATCCGACAACAATTGTCCGATGAAGCTGTCAACACACAATTGTTGGAAAATCCAACCGTGTGTACGAGGCTTTACACTGGAATCTTTGCATATAGTAAGTCATATTTAATCACTTTCTCACGGCAGGACGTCATATGACGTCTTCCACTTTGTGCGGTGATATCTGAATGATGCCTGCAGCCACAGGCATCATCCAGATATCGCCGTCTTCAGCCGGCGATTCTGTGCACCATAAGAACAATCAAAGCGGCAGTTCAACCGCTTGATCGTTCTTATAGGCGGCGGGAGGGGATGTCCCCCCCTCCCGCCCCCATCCGGTACTTCTCCGGGCTCTCCTGTGCCATCGGGGTCCCAGAGAGCGAATCGGTCGGCGTTTCCTGCAGAACCATAGAGATGACTGGTGACCAGATGGTCACAGTCATCTCTATGACCGTCGAAGGACCGGGAGCAACGTTATGACGTCACGCCCGGTACCCGGAATGTAAACACAGCCGCAATCGCGGCTGAAAGCAGTAGATCTGTGAATTTTTTTCACGATCTAATGCTTTCCAGCCTGGAGGAGAGATGTGGGGTCGTAGGTGCCGTACACACGGCAGAGAACCTCGACGGGCAGAACACATCGTTCCGCCCGTCGAGGTTCTCTCCCGGCCGTCGGATTCGGCGACCCGCCCGTCGGGAATGGCAACCAGCCATTCTTCCAGGCGGGCCGTCGAGGAAATAGAGAGCGTGCTCTCTATTTCGGCTCGACGGGCTTCCCGACGGGAAGCTCGCCGAGACCGTACACACGGCCGAGGTCCTCGCTGGAATGTGCATTCCAGCGAGGTTCTCGCTGATTTTCAGCGAGAACCTCGGCCGTGTGTACGGCGCCTTATTGACCCTGCATCTCTCCATAAAGAGGACCTGTCACAGTGATTCCTATTACAAGGGATGTTTACATTCCTTGTAATAGGAATAAAAGTGACCAAAAAAAAAAAATTGTAAAAATGAAAAAATTAAGTAAAAATAAAAAATAAAATATATATATATATATTTTTTAAACGCCCCTGTCCCGGTCGCTCGCGTGCAGAAGCGAACACGCATTCAAGTCCCGCCCACATGTGTAAACACCGTTCAAACCCCACATGTGAGGTATCATCGCATGCGTTGAGTGCAACAATTCTACCACTAGACCTCCTCTGTAATTAAAAAATAGTAGCCTGTAAAAAAATGTAAAGCGTCGTCTATGGAGGTTTTTAAGTACCGAAGTTTGGCGCCATTCCATGAGTGTGCGCAATTTTAAAGCGTGACATGTTAGGTATCTATTTACTCAGCGTAACATCGTCTTTCACATTATACAAAAAAATTGAGCTAACTTTACTGTTTTGTTATTTTTTAATTAATGAAACTGTTTTTCTCCCTAAAAAAAAGGCATTTAAAAAATTATTGCACAAATACTGTGCGAGAAAAAAAAGTTGCAATGACCGCCATTTTATTCGCTAGGCTGTCTGCTAAAAAAATATATAATGTTTTGGGGTTCTGATTAATTTTCTAGCAACATTTTTTTGATTTTTTGATTTTTACATGAAGTGTAGTGCCAAAATAGGCCTGATGATTAAGTGGTTAAACACAACTGCTGTAACAGATAATTGGAGATAGAGTATCTTTTTATGTGACTTCAGCTGGGATTTAAAAAAATGAAAAACATTTTTTTTTCTCAATTTAATAAAATAGAAGTTGTTAAGATTGCATCCTCTGTTGTGGGTTTTGTTGCTGTCTTTGTCACCAGGGGGGGGGGGGGGGGGCAATTTACCCTCACTCCCAGTGACCACCCACCAGCACCTTGCTGTGATCTGAACTTGTTGTTTATTCTCTCTATAGCACATTCTGCATACATTCCTATGGATAACCCACTATAGAGCCAGTGACACTGTCACCTGTTTCTGACGGATTCCAAAACAATATCTGGAGGATGCACAAAAAGTTCAGCCAACAGCAATGCTCTGATAATATGGAGGAATATGAAGGGAAATCCCCCCAACCTGGAAACAGACAGCAATAAACCCTGACATGCGATCTAATGTGTGTAGATGAAAATAAGTTATCGCAGGGATGACTATACTGGTATGTGAAAGCAGGGCCGGCCTTTGGGGTGTGCGAGCTGTGCGGCCGCACAGGGCGCCATGGGCAACAGGGGCACCGTGTGGCCATCCAGAGGCATACTAAGGGGGGGCGAGCCGCCCCTGGGTACCACACACTGGGGGGGGGGTTTCAGACCATCACCCCCCTCTGCGATTGTATTACACCTGTGGTGGCAGCGCCACGGGTTTAGGCAGCGACACACTGGCACAGGCAGGAAGAGGCAAGCTAGCTACAGAGGCAAGGGTGTGTGGGGGGGTGCAGGTGACACCGCTGCACCTACCATCCCCTCCTCTTGCGGCCACGAGCTGCCTGTCTGTGCGATCCCAGATGTCACACAGGCATAGCTGAGTCAAGCCGCCTCCCCCTCCTATCTGTTTATGTGTAAACAGGGGGTGAGGACTTGCTGTGCATGTGCCGCCACGCCTGTCTGAGGTACTGAAGGAGGGCTGCCCTGAACAGGGAGGGGGGCTGCACTAAACAAGGGGGATAGTGCACTGAACGAGGGGGGCTACTCTAAAGGGGGGTCTTCATTGAAGGGGTGGATACACTGAAGGGGGTCTGCACTGAAGGGGGTCTGTGTAACATGCATGGGGTCCAGAGGTGTAGGGTGCTGTGTAATGTAAAGGCGTCCAGTGATGCAGGGTGCTGTGTAATGTAAAGGGGTCCAGAGGTGCAGGGTGCTGTGTAATGTAAAGGGGTCCAGTGATGCAGGGTGCTGTGTAATGTAAAGGGGTCCAGAGGTGCAGGGTGCTGTGTAATGTAAAGGGGTGCAGGGGGCTGTGTAATGTAAAGGGGTGCAGGGTGCTGTGTAATGTAAAGGGGTCCAGATGTGCAGGGTGCTGTGTAATGAAAAGGGGTGCAGGGTGCTGTGTAATGTAAAGGGGTCCAGAGGTGCAGGGTACTGTGTAATGTAAAGGGGTCCAGAGGTGCAGGGTGCTGTGTAATGTAAAGGTGTGCAGGGGGCTGTGTAATGTAAAGGGGTGCAGGGTGCTGTGTAATGTAAAGGGGTCCAGAGGTGCAGGGTACTGTGTAATGTAAAGGGGTAGAGGGGGCTGTGTAATGTAAAGGGGTGCAGGGGGCTGTGTAATGTAAAGGGGTCCAGAGGTGCAGGGTACTGTGTAATGTAAAGGGGTAGAGGGGGCTGTGTAATGTAAAGGGGTGCAGGGGGCTGTGTAATGTGAAGGGATTCAGAGATGCGGGGTGCTGTGTAATGTAAAGTTAAATTAAAACAAATTATTTGTTACAAATATTTGTTTTCTCTGTGTGTATGTTTAGGTGACCAGGGGGCGCCACAGGATTAGCTTGCACAGGGCACCTAAACACCTAAGGCCGGCCCTGTGTGAAAGTGATAGAATCAGATAGCTGGTGAGGTGACACAATGGCCTGTCAGTCATCCAGGGGGCATCTGAATATGCCCTGAGTATATCACCTTCATTTTATAGAAATTAGCAAGTTCCTGTACCCTATTAAAAAGGAGTTATGTATTAAAGGATAAGTTCCCCTTTGGGAATATGTTCCATCTGTTTTTAGAGTGTGTCTGAATGAACTACAAGCCTTGACATCCTTAGCGTCTGTCAGCTTGTAGTCCTCAATGAACTACCGCGGTGCTGTGGAGCGTTGTGGTGGTTCATTGAGTCTTCCTGTCAGCGAATATTGGCTTACCCTTCCTCTGGATCAACTGTGGGTATAGGATTGTGTAAATGGGATTGTATGATTATTATTTTGTTATTGGTTGAACTAGATGGACTTTTTTCAACCTAACTATGTAACTATGTAATTGCTTGCTGAGTGCCTAGGAGGTGGAAGATTGTGCTGACAAAGCAGAGGAATTGCAGACATGCCTGGCTACGGCATCAATACCAAAAAAAAAAAATGTATGAAAATAAAACAATGAAAATATACAGTATGGTATAAAAAAGTGTGGCCAGGACTCTCATGTGCTCTGCCATGTGGAGATGCACTATTCAGCCACTGTACAATATTTGTGGCGGTCTTTCAAGTAAGGGTCCTTTCACATGGAGCGGACCATTTTTCGGTCCGCTCCGTGTGTGTCCGTCGGCTCAGCGGGGATCCCCGCTCAGCTGTCGGCGGACAGGGCGGTCCCAGCACACTGTGCAGGGACCGCCCTGTCTCTCCTCCGCTCTCCCCTATGGGGAATCGGATGAAAACGGACCGTTTGTCCGTATTCATCCGATCCGTTCCGCCGGACGGAAGAAAAATAGGGGTTTCTTCCGTCCGAAAAAACGGATCCAGACGGACGCGGATCATTGCGGACGTTAGCGGATGCATCATCCGCTAACGGACGCGATCCCATAGGGAACCATTACAAGTCCGTTTACGGACTTGTAAAAACGGACGAACGGAGGCGGATGTGTGAAAGGGGCCTAATACCCTCTAACTTTTGTTTGAAGATAGAACCTGTATAATCGTATTACTGCACTTGCAACTGACACAATTGAGTACTGTCCGTGATACTTTTTTATTTGCACTAACATCCAATTTTACAGGACAAGCTTTCAGGGTGTGCCCCCTTCTTCAAGGTCTAAGCAGTAATACTGACATCAACAACAGAGCATTGTTCCTTCCACTGACACCAACGATGGTGCACTATACATTCCACTGTCACCAATGGTGGGGCATGATTCCTCCCACTGACATCAACGATGGAGCACTATTCCTTTCATTGTCACCAATGATGTGACACTATTCATCTTAATATTACCAATGATGGGTTACTATTCCTCTCACTGACACCGATGATGGTACTATTCCTTCCACTGTAACCAATGATGGGGCATGATTCCTCCCACTGATTTAAGGAATAGTGCACTTTTTTTTCCTCTGACAACAAACGATGGGGGTACTGATCCTCCATTAGACACCAACATTGGGACAATATTCCTCCAACTGGCACTTATCCTCTCACCAACATAGAATCCAGGAAGAGCACGTAACACCCACGTTATGGCCAGGTAGGCCATAACGCTCGGGGCGCGGCGATGTGGTCACCCTAAAGGTAGGTTCCACACTCCAGGAACGAAGACCCTTCTAAGATGGCATCTGCATCTGTAAGTACCCTCTCCCAGCATGCCTCCCGATTGGCTGCTGGGAGAAGCACCTGAACCTCAGCTTCCACTGCTGCCACCTGTCGACTAGGGTGGAACTACACCCCAGGTATGACAGAATGAGCCCACAGCACAGCCAAGCCGAAACAGAGAGCCCTACAATAATCAGAATGGAGATCAGAGTCACTTACACTCTGATCATTCCCACTAAATTTCACTAGCACCTGTACTTGAAAGCACATGGGCGCTACAGGTACTATTTAGCAATGCTGCTGGCCACAGTGTCAGCCATTCCTCTTCTTTTTTGTTCTCTATCTCTCCTCTACAAACACAGTGCCGCAATCAGGATGGGTTTAAATAATGTTTGTAGTGAACACAGAAAGAGTCTATTTAAAATAGTCATTAGCATGTTGATGGGGGGGAGAAAGGAGGAACCAGGCAAGGCAAAATATAAGCATATCAAATTTCAAATGTAAAGTATAAGTTCACTTATAAACTTATAAATGCACACAATTCTATATATATATATGTACTGTATTTCATTATAGCCAGTTCACTGGGGGCATAACTGCAGGGTAAAAACCTATAGCCAAGGCCATACAGGCTGTAAAGAAGCTGCAGGGTATCAGCAGCTCTAATGCCACGTACACATGATCAGAAATTCCGATAAGAAAACCGTGGATTTTTTTTTCTGACGGAATATTGGCTCAAATTTGTTATACATACACGGTCACACAAAATTCCGACCGTCAAGAACGCGGTGACGTACAACACTACAACAAGCCGCAAAAATGAAGTTCAATGATTCAGAGCATGCGTCAAATTGATTCCGAGCATGCGTGTTTTTTTTTGCACGTCGGAATTGCATACAGACGATCGGAATTTCCGACAAGAACTTTTCTTGACGGAAAAATTGAGAACCAGCTCTCAAATTTTTGCTGTCAGAAATTCCGACAGAAAAAGTCAAATGGAGCCTACACACGGTCGGAATTTTCAACCAAAAGCTCACATCGAACTTTTCTTGTCGGAATTTCTGATCGTGCGTATGCGGCATAAGATGTAAAAATACTTCCCTCACCCACCCCCTACAGAATATTTAGTAATGGTTAAAACCTACTTTAGAATGAAATTCCAGGCACACAAATATTTATAAACTGTTAAACGAAAAAATATATTTTGATATAGGATGTTAAATGTTCAGACCATTTATTTTTCATACTAAATTCATACATTTGTATAATCCAGATACTAAAACTAGCACTGTACTTCCAGACCCTGTGGCTCTCATACATGGAACAGTTTGTGTTCCTTATTTGCTCCTCTACTTCCTTTGGCTATTTGCATAATGCCATGTATTTTGCTTTCCCTATCACTATTAAAGTAGTATTACACCCAAAACAAAAAATGCAATACCATAAGTATCATTGCTTGATAGAAAAAGAAAAAAAAAAGGTACAGGAAATTTATGCTGCGGGGGCTGAGAAGGGCAGGGAAAATTGGCAGTGGTGATACAGGGGATCGGTTGATTACTCCCGGTGTTCAGTGTATGACAGGGCACCGTGGACCCTCCTACCCTCAAGGCCCTTGTGCCCCACACACACTTGAGTACTGCGTCACTGTGTAATATATTGCAGCTTATTATTTCTTAACCCGCGTACACACGGTTGGAGTTTCTGACAAGAAGAGTTCCATTTGAGCTTTTGGTTGGAAATTCTGACTGTGTGTAGGCTCCATCTGACTTTTTCTGTCGGAATTTCCGACAGCAGAAATTCGAGAGCTGGTTCTCAAATTTTCTGATGGGAAAAGTTCTTTTTAGAAACTCCTATCCTCTGTATGCAATTCCGACGCGCAAAAAAAAGCTTGGAATCAATTTAAAGCATGCTTGGAATCATTGAACTTCATTCTTCTCGGCTCGTTTTAGTGTTGTACGTCACCGTGTTCTTGACGGTCGGAGTTTTGTGTGACTGTCTGTATGCAACACAAGTTTGAGCCAACATTGAGCCAAAAAAAAACGGGTTTCTTGTTGGAATTTCCGATCGTGTGTACGCGGCATTAGATGAAGATGTATTAGCAGATTTAGATACATTAACAAATTGAAGCCAACCTCCAGCTAACAATTTTTAGACAGTTATAGTGTCAAAGTCCCCCCTTCCCTGCTCCTACTACCCCCCAGATTCCCCCACTCACCAATGGGTGTATGTCATCTGGTCTAGGTGCTTTATTCACCTTTATGCTGTCTAAATATTTCTGGATCATGTTAATTTTGAGCCATAGTGGATTATTTGGGGCTGTGTGAATACCATCCACATTATGAACATTCTCATTTGTATACACAGAGCTGAGGAAGGTATTAATTAAAGAGGATGCTTTAAAATTTGTATTAGGTAGTAGAGGGTATTAATTAACCACTTCCATACCAGGCACTTGCGCACCTTCCCGCCCAAGCCAATTTTCAGCTTTCAGCACTGTCGCAATTTGAATGACAATTGCGCGGTCATGCTACACTGCACCCAAACAAAATTGGCGTCCTTTTTTCCCCACAAATAGAGCTTTCTTTTGGTGGTATTTGATCACCTCTGCGTTTTTTTTTTTTTGTGCAACAACTAAAAATAGAGCGAAGATTTTGAAAAAAAAATAAAGTTTTTATTTTTTTCTGTTAATTTTTTTGTAAATGAGTATGTTTTCTCTTTCAATTATGGGCACTGATATGGTGGCACTGATGGGCACCGATGAGGTGGCACTGATGGGCACCGATGAGGTAGTTCTGATGGGCACCGATTAGGTAGCACTGATGGGCACTGATAGGCGGCGCTGGTATTGGGCACTGATGGGCACTCATGGGCGGCACTGATGGGCACTCATGGGCGGCACTGATGGGCACTCATAGGCAGCACTGGGCACTCATAGGCGGCACAGGTGGGCACTCATAGGCGGCACAGGTGGGCACTGATAGGCGGCACAGGTGGGCACTGATAGGCGGCACAGGTGGGCACTGATAGGTGGCACAGGTGGGCACTGATAGGTGGCACAGGTGGGCACTGATAGGTGGGCACTGGGCATGGATTGGCACTGTGGGGTGGCACTGACAGACACTGGGGTGGCACTGATGATCACTGAGGGGTGGCACTGATGGATCAATGTTGCCAATCAGTGCCCATGTGTGGGCACTGATTGGCATCATTTTTTTTTACTGCCCCCCTTTTTTTTTTTTGTCATTTTATTTTTTTGTCATTTTTTTTTTTTTGTCATTTTATTTGTATTTTTTTTTTGTATTTTTTTTTATTACCCTGGTGGTCTAGTGTGGCGATCCGAGGGGGGGCTGCGCTGATAAACAATCAGCGCGAACCCCCCCTGTCAGGAGAGCCGCTGATCGGCTCTCCTCTACATGCGTCTGTCAGACGCGAGTGAGGAAGAGCCGTCGGCGGCTCTTCCTGTTTACATCGTGATCAGCCGTGATTGGACACGGCTGATCACGTGGTAACGAGGCTCCGCCGGAGACTCGTTACCGAGATCGGAGGTGCAGGGTGTCTGACTGACACCCCGCATCACCGATCGCCGCGCTGCGCGCCCGCACGGGCGCGTGCGGCATGAAATCGTGCTAGACGTTTGAGAACGTCTAGTCACGATTTCATAACCACTTCCCTGCCGTAAATCGGCTATTGGCCGGGCGGGAAGTGGTTAAAAAGCATGCTTTAAAATTTGTCCGCCGGTCAGACATGTCCGCTAGCCCATACACACGATCGGATTTGTCTGCTGAACTGGTCCGTCGGACCAGTTTCAGCGGACAAATTCGATCGTGTGTACGCGGCCTAACAAGTAATTGACATGATATTATAGCACTGGGCACAGAAAGGAGAGGTTGGGAATGTGATTTGGGCCCAATGACATTAAGAAAAAAAGGCTATGAAACTAGCGTATATACTCGAGTATAAGCCGACCCGAATATAAGCCGAGGCACCTACTTTTACCACAGAAAAATGGGAAAGCTTATTGGCTTGAGTATAAGCCTAGGGTGTCCATCTGCATGCCTCACTGTGCCTGACTTTGCCTCACTGTGTCCATGTGCATGCCTCACTGTGCCCATGCCTCACTTTGCCCATGACTAGACTGATGTTTAACATGGGAGTCTATGAAAGGGGTGCCCGGCTTTGAAAAAATGGTGCTCCCAGCCATAGGTCCCCCAGACAATAAACTTTGCACACTTGTAGAGGAGAAATTGGGCTACATGTGTGCCAAGTCCGGGAGATCAGGGGCAAAAACTTGACTTGAGTGTAAGCAGAGGGGGACATAAAAAAAAAAAAAAATGTGATGAAAAACTCAGCTTATACTCGAGTATATACGGTATACATATTTAGCACACATTAAAATTTGGCAGTATATAATTGATATCCATTATAAATAGAAAGCAGCATTATAGCACTACCTTTATAATTTAACAAGTATGGCTACCTTAATGGACATGGCATAATAATGCATAGTGGGGTGCAGCCTAATTATATAGTAGTTGGGAAGGTTAGAGAAATTCCAAATGGGTATGCCCTGTGTGAAAAATTCTCTTCTTAGGCTATGAAATTAGCAGCTAGTATACTAGAGAAGTTGGGATATATTCCAGTTTAAAAAAGAGACTAAAACGTCTTTGTACATTTTCTCAATGACTGCCCATTTGATGGGGATTTGAGTGATATGTACATTAAACATATGTTAAACAAGAGCCAAAGCACTTTGCTCAGGAAACTCAGCAGGAAGAATGTGGCTAGTAAGGGAAGGAGAAAGTGATATTTCTACAGGCTGGGCTTGTTTTCACCACTAGCAAAGAAAATACAAGTCTGGGAGATTAGTGACAGCATGGTCTATCAACACGGAGGATCAAGATGGACGACAGTTACTGAAAAACCCTAACAGTGAACTTATTTGCCTTCTTTTGGTCTGTTAAATATACCATTGAAAATGTTTTGTTATGTCTGTTCAAAAACTTCAAAAATATACCTGTTAAGCCTGTCAGAAATCTAGTGAGCTTGCAAGTTCCTGTGCCCTATGCCCTGCTCAGTTTTTCTCTATGAACTTCAGAACACCTTCACCATATCAGGGCTGGTTGTAGATAAATTGGGGCCCTGGACAAAAATCAAATCGGCACCTTATTGGTTGGAAATCTGAAACTGATAACCCTGGAGTGTTGATGTCATCCAATCACTTTATCTGTATACTCACAGTAGCGCATTAGACTCTATTTCCATTCATTCACTACAGATGGAGGGTTGAGTTGGGGGGGAGTGGGAGGGGAAGAGAGGGAAGAAGAAGTAAGAGAATAAGCGGAGGGTTCTCTTGAGGAGGGGGGTAATTTATAAGTATTTTTATGTATGTACAGTGTTTTTTTTTTTTTTTTATATATCTTTTTTTTTTTTTGTGCTTATTGCTTGTGTTTTAGGTTGTATGTACTGTGGTATGTTATAATAAAGAAAAGAAGCAATTATAAAAGAAAAATTAATAGTACATACATCCAATGTATGAGCAAAATTACCTGTATAAAGGTGTATATATAGTTATTAAAAGAGATACCACAAGATGAATGTTGCAGCAAAGTTCAGTTGCAGGAGCTGAAGACAAGATCGCTGGTGATAGAGAGATCCTCCAACTGTTGTCCAACCAGCTTGAAATGTGGCTTTTCACACACACTTCACACTCAAGTGTATGTTGGATGTTCAGGATGTTCTATATAGGTGGGGCCAGACAGTTGGTACCTGGATAGGAGAGAATGTACATGAAGACCCCTTGCAAACACAGCCTCAATATTACAGAGGAATATGTAAATGTAAATGAAGTGAGGTCCGGAGTAAAAAAATCAAAGAGACAAGTAATGGAGGGGCCGGGCATGACGAGGTGGAGAGGAACCTAACATGGGGTTAAAGCTGTAGTGGTGTGATGGGAAGGTGGCAGGATGGAAGCTTGTGAGTGAGGGGAGGAGTGGTACAAAGCAGGGGACCGTTTCCAGCGGACATGTCTCCTTGGATATTTGGTCTGATGGCGTGTACACACCATCGGGCCAAAATCCCCTCGGACGGATAACGCGGTGACGTGGTGGTGACGTTGACACCGCCACGTCACCAATCCAGGAAGTAAAATACTTCCACGCATGCGTCAAATCCATTTGACGCATGCGGGAGATTTATGTCCGCTGGTTAGGTGTACTAACCGAGCGGACATGTCCGACGGACATGTTTCCAGCGGACAAATTTCAAAGCATGCTTTGAAATTTGTCTGCTGGAAAAACCTGTCCACTAGGTCATACACACGATCGGATATGTCCGCTGAACCTGGTCGGCGGACCAGTTTCAGCAGACATGTTCTATCGTGTGTACGCGGCCTAAGTGTTGTCCGCTTGTTTTCTTTTCTTTCAGGTTCGCTAGAGTTGGGTCGTCATAACAGCGATGTACCGGCGGTGTCCTTCGTCTTTGATAGTGGCAGATAACATATATGATGGAAGTGGTGGGGGGCTCATCTGTGGTATGGGCCCCTCTGGGGTTATTCAAGTGGAACGGTGTCTGCTGGAATACGGTTATGGTTGCACTGCGGGATAAAGGGGTTGTCTCCGAGCTGGTTATACGGCTGGAGGCCTGGTATGGTAAAAAGGTCCAGCAGTGTAGTGGTGAAAAATGTTAAGTTTGGGGTGCCGTCAAAGACCAACAGGCTGGTGTGTTTAAAAGTTGTCGTTACAAAATTTTATTTGAAAGTATTGGAAATTATTTAATTAATCCAATTAATTTGTTAATAAATAGGCTGTTATGGCCATTTATACTCCAAAAAACTCTGTGTGTCACTTCATTGGTGGTGGTAGGATGAAGTGGGTGTGGGGTGATGTTAAGGGGCAAAGGTGGGGAAAGGTTGGGGTATCGGTACTACACTAGTCATGCCCAGCAATATCTGATGAAAGAGGTGGCTGGAAACTGGTCTGGCTACAAAGCAACTCTGATGCTGGAGGCACCAGAGTGCAGTCCCTACTTTTCACCTCCTCCACTGGAACCCTTCCCTAACCTGTGGGTTCCTGTCCCTGACCTAGTCACTTCGCAAATGCACGTCGACTGCAGTTTGGCAGTGCTATTTGTTAGCACTGCCCACAATAAAGATTGCCACCCAGATCATCCAGGGCAGCAGCATCCAATCAGGCAGCTGCTCTCCTGATGACACCTATAGAGGCCTTAGAAGAACAAGAGTTCCTTTCTGTCCTCCCCCCTCTTTGCATGCTGGCAACTGTCACAGCGCTGCCTGTGCAAGGAGGCCGTATTACACCTACCTACATGTGCATGTATTGCATGAGCATTAAACATTCACATAAGCATAAGTTGACAAAATGTCATTCTGATTTTTTGGGAACAAAAAAATGGTATGTGTGTGTTGGGGGCAGAAAAGGATGAAGTGCGTGCTATACTTAATGTCAAACTGTACCATGTTACAAAACAATTTAATCATACACAGACCTTTACTGTGTGAAGCAAAGAGCAATTTGAAAAGCGAATAAACATTAGCAACCAATCTTATTCTAACTGCTCAATATAATTGAAAACTGAATGATTATTGTTGTCTGTGGATTACTATTCTGTATATTTCCTCACATTGCTAAATATTTATACAGTATTTATTACCATGAAATGTAATTCTTAGAGCATCAAAAATTAAGAAAACAAAATGTAATTGATTTAATTCTGAGCCTAGGAACCATGAATTAGATTCACGCTTTTTGAAAAGAATGTTTAAGAAAATGTTGCGTTAGGTGATGCTGACAGTTAAAGCAAAAGGCTCAAATGACACTTGAAAATATGTTAGGAATGTTGGCTATGACATCACTGGATGCGTTCCTTTGTGTGAGTCCAATGAACTGAGTCCATTTGTTTTTTTGGGTAGTTAAAGTGGTTCTAAAGCCAATTTTTTTTTTTTTTACTTTGTTGCATTGCCTGCATTAAGGTAAAACAATTTAGGTAACAGTATCACCCCTCTTTATTACCTCACTTATACTTACCTTACCTCACTTGATCCAGCACCAGTGCCTGTCTATAGTTGCTCTCTCCACTCTCACAGCCTTTTCTGAGGTAGCAGAAACCATTGGCTTCTGCTGCTGTCAGTCAAATCCGGTGATAAACAAATAGGGGGGGGCGTAGCTGAGCTGCAATGTTTCTGTCTATAGACGCAGGCAGCCCAGCTTGAGATTGAGCTTGCACAAGTGACCTCATAGCAAGCGGCTTGCTATGGGGGCTTTTGGAAGGGAGGAGGAGCCAGAAGCACCAGCAGAGGGCCTGATGAGGAGAGGACAGGGCCCTCTCTCTGCAATTGCACAGAGCTAATGATATCATGTTTTAAAAAAAAATACTTTACAATCAATTTAAAAAAAGCCTCTAACAGCATTTGATAGTTGTACATCACATTGGTATGCATTATGTATAGTATAATGTTTTGTTTGTCAATACATTTTTTTTAAATCAAAAGGAACTTTATTGAAAAAGCAATAATAGAGAAACAGTACAGAATTCCATATCATAACATATCAAGCATAAGCACTTTGCATTTAGTATTCAACTCCATCAATACATAATCACATTACATCCACATCAGATTCAGATGCAACAATAGAAAACTCTCGGTCACAGAGTAACTGAAATAACCAAAGTCCCAGGGTGGAGAACCCACACCAGTAAACATTAAATTAATTTTGTTGCGCTACCCCAGTGCTGGGAGATACATTTTCACAGTCTTATAATGTCGCCCATTTGAGTCAGCCACTCCTACACCATGGGGGGCGGGATCTGTCAATTTCCTGTGCCTCAAAATTAATTTGGTGGTTTGGAAAAGGGCCCTAGCTATGGTTGGTCTAGAGGTCTTCTCTACCAGAACTTCATCTATAATTCCCAACAGGCATAGTTTAGAGTGTTCTACGAGCTGTCCACCCAGGACCCTGTCCTGGATGGAGGCACTGCCAAATTTATTAATAAACCCATTCTTCCACTGAGCGAATGTTCTGGCTCTCTTACTTACCTACAGGTTTAGCACAATATCTGGTTTGAGGAGGACCATTTCATCTAACTCCCTCCCAGAAAAGGACTTCAGGGGAATGTCAGGGGCATATTTAAAATTAAGCCCAAAAATAACTCAAATGAAGCAAATTATGATGTGAATGTGAAAAAATAAATATTTGAAAACTGATTTAAAAAAAATATATATATATATATATATATATATATATATATCTAAGACCCGAGTAACCAGAGTCAATTTAAAAAAATCTACTGACCTGTACATGCAATTCATACAGACCAAAATATACTGTATATATATATATATATATGTTTCTAAGGTAAAGGAAAATTCATGCATTTAATGCTCATTAGTTTTTGTTTACCACTTTTAGTTGGTCCTAAAGCACAATGCAGTATTGGCGCCATCAAGTTCAAAGCAGTTTATTGTTGCACTCAAATGAAGCATTTGAGTGTCTGTTCATTTATTTATATAGATTGAAAATGTAAAAAACAGTATTAACGTGCTTTCTAACTGTGTTTATTGTATTTACTCTTTAATCAGCATGCTTATGGTAACTAGGAATCCTTTATATGATGAATGTAGAGCATAAGGAGTTAATTATCCTTAATTGTGTTTAGAAATAATGTAAACTGCCTTTGCTTATTAAAAGATTACGTTCAATGTGTATTTTTCCCACGCTCCATTGAGGTTTATTCATTTGTATATACCGATATGCATATAGATTTTTATAATGGTTTGTCCATTATTTGGCTTATTTATACATTGCTTTGTAACTAGATTTCCCGCAGAGAATCAGCATCATAGAATGTGAACAAGCCATTATTCTGTTCTTATATTTGAGGTACTTTTTCAGAGAATTGCTTGCACTTAAAGGGTCAGACTGTTTACAGGGCATAGAGACATAATAGTTAACTGATCCCTTTTAACCACTTAACGCCCGCCGCAAGTATATGTACGTCCACAGAATGGCACGTACAGGCAGATGGGCGTACATGTATGTCCCTGCCTTCTTGCGGGTCGGGGGTCCGATCGGGACCCCCCGATACATGCGGTGGGCGTCTTACCTCTGGGAGCGTTTCGGAAAAGGGGGCGGCTGTTCGTTTTTGTCCGCCCCTTTGCGATCGCTCCCAGCCAAACTGCAGAGCCTCCGCTCTGCACTTCCTCTGCCTGTGTAATGTAAACACTGGCAGAGGAAGTGATGTCATTCTCCTCTCTGCGATATTTTCAATCCGGCGAGAGGAGAGAAGACATCACAAGTAAGTCGCACCAACAGCACACTGACACCACACACATAGGCACATTAACCCCTTCCGATCACCCCCCCCAGCCCCCTGTCACAGTTTCACTGATTGCAGTGATCATATATTTACTGATCACTGCATTTAGTGTCAGTGTGACAGTTAGTGTGACAGGCAGTTAGTTTTAGGTCCAGAGTAGCCCTGTACCCCCCCCCTAATAAAGGTTTAACCCCTTGATCACTGCCCTAGTTAACCCTTTCACCCCCTATTGCCAGTGTCACTAAGCGATCGCTGTATTAGTGTCACTGTTGCCGCTAGGTAGCTAATTTTTTTTTATATTGCAATTTTTTTTTTACTAAAGACATGTGGCTGAATACATTTTGGCCTAAATGTTTGACTAAAATTTAGTTTATTCGATTTTTCTTATAACAAAAAGTAGAAAATATAATTTTTTTTCAAAATTTTCGGTCTTTTTCCATTTATATCGCAAAAAAAAAAATCGCAGAGGCAATCAAATACCATCAAAAGAAAGCTCTATTTGTGGGAAGAAAAGGACGCAAATTTTGTTTGGGAGCCACGTCGCACGACCGCGCAATTGTCTGTTAAAGCGCCGCAGTGCCGAATTGTAAAAACGCCTTTGGTCATTTAGCAGCATATTGGTCCGGGGCTTAAGTGGTTAAAAATGATTAAAAATAGATCAAAATCAATCATATAATGTGCCTGCAGTTTAGTTTCATTTTTAAACTGGTTTCATGTTTCTGTGAAGTAAAGAGACACACAGAACAAAAACAAACAAATACAGGGCAGTGTTTTGTTTTTAAAATTCATTTGATTGGTTCTGAGGAGTTTTAGACACACAGTAATGACAGCTTGGACCACAGAGAAAAGCTGCCATGAGATTTTTCATAAGGAGCCAGACAAGCAGAAAGTGTGGAGATCAGAGCAGAATTACAGCAACTTCAAAGCAAAAACGAACAATGAGGACATGAAACCAGGACTGCAGTAAGGTAAAGGAAGCTATTTGGCTAAAAAAAAATTCCTTTAGTGATCCTTCAAATTGGAATCATTTGCTCTAATGCTGTGTACACACGATCGGACATTCTGATAACAAAAAAATTGTGGATTTTTTTCTGACGGAATGTTGGCTCAAACTTGTCTTGCATACATACAGTCACACAAATGTTGTCTACTTAGGTGAAGGTGCATTTTGCTATTAACAGCACCGATATCAATGGCGATATCGGTTTTGGTGCAACCCTAATTCACAGGTATTTTTTCTTTCATTTTTTTTCCAATAATATTGACAGGCTGACTGGACAATTGTGGGTACATCCAGTATAATAATAGAAATGTATTGTGTCCCCCATTATGATGTCTAGAGGCCACATCCCATCTAAATTCTCAACCAGACCAATATAAAATAAATACATGATTTATATATAAGTTGGCATGTTTTTTAATTCTAATAATCAAACATATTTTTAAAACCATACATTTTTATTTTACATTTTCAATATAAATAAAATTATCATTTAAAATTATGAATACTTTATCTGATTAATGAGTGTTCCCACTAGGTATATGTAACCAGGCTGTCTGAGGGTGTCTTTTCAGTCTGGTATGTATAAACTGATGATGATGAAATATAAAGAAGAATCTTTAACCACTTGCTTACTGGCCACTTAAAACCCCCTTCCTGCCCAGGCTAATTTTCAGTTTTCTGTGCTGTCACACTTTGAATGACAATTGCGTAGTCATGCTACACTGTACCCATATGAAAATTTTATATATTTTTTCCACACAAATAGAGCTTTCTTTTGGTGGTATTTAATCACTACTGTGGTTTTAATTTTTTTACTAAATAAACAAAAAAAGACAGACAATTTGAAAAAAAAAAAAAAATAAACAGTTTATTTATTTTATTTTATTTATTTATTGAAATGCTTATTGAGAGCGCAGTCTTTAGCCAAGGGCCTCGATAGTTTCATAGTTGTTAGAACATTTTGAAATTGTTCTCCTTCATGGATGTGCGCTTGTGAGGCTGCACTGATAGGTGGCACTGATAGGCACTGATAAGGCGGTACTGATGGGCACTGATAGGTGGCACTGATGGGCACTGATGAGGCGGCACTGGTGATCACTGATTAGGAGGCACTGATGGGGCTGCACTGATAGGTGGCATTGGTGGGCACTGATAGGTGGCACTGAAGGGCACTGATGGGCACTGGTAGATTATTAGTGTGTGCAATAATAATCCTGCCCTTTTGGCCAAGGAGGCCATGTATGGAGACTTATGGCTAGAACAACAAATTCCACTCCTGGCTTGTTGGGATCTCCTAGTTCCATTGGAACTCCACAAAATTAATGGCTTGGGAGGTTAGAGGAGGTCTCTAAGACAGCTGGAGCTGTCAGAGGGTGTAGTTGACACATTGTTGCAAGCTATAAAAGGGTCAACTAACTCAACCTACCATTGGGTATTAAAAGCCTTATGGGATTTGTCACTTGTCTTGAAAACCTTGCTAGCGCCTCCATTTGACCCTATAACTTTGTGTTCCTCATTCCCTTTGACTCTGAGGACATTTTTTCTGATGGCAATTGCTACGGCAAGAAGGGTATCCAAGATAAGTGCCTTTTTAGCTAGAGAGCCGTACTGCTTGATCCTCCAAGACAAGGACATTGTGAGAACGGTCTGAAATTAGCTACCAAAGGTTTTAACTATATTCCATATAAATTGGGAATCCGTACTTTCAGCATTTCCAGAAGGTGTGTCAGAAGACGAGTGGAAGTTAGATCTGGTTCATTCACTTTCAGTATATCTGGATCACACGAAGACTTCCATAAACAAGATAATCTTTTTATCTTCCCTTTGCGCTACCACCTAAGGTCATGTCTTTGTGGATTGTTAAGACAATTTAAATTGACTACAAAGTCCTAGGCCTGCCACTGCCTTCAGAAGTGAGAGTGCATTAAACGGGAGGCATCTGAACCTCATGGGTGGCATATGCTAAAGTGTCGGCAGACGTAGTTTCCAGGGCAATGAGCTGGAGCGCACCAAACATCTTTATTCGCCACTACAGGGTGATTGTGGCCATTCCATGTGCGGAGACTTTTGGTCATTGCAGCGGCTGTCAGTCATTAAAGTTTGTTTGTTTGTCTCCTTTTAGCATTGCTACCATTTTCCATGGTAGGTTGACATGGGGAGGTGCAGGAATAGGAAAATTGTAGTCCTTACCTACCATATTTTTCCTTGCCTGGATCCTCCCCATGTCAGCCCGGGATTCCCACCCAGTGTCCGTCGCGAGAAGTGATATGTTAAGCGCTGAGTGAGGGAGGACAGCCACTCCTATGGGCTAGGAAAGAGGTTGTCCTAAAGGGGTCAGAAGTGACCTATGATAGGCTGACATGGGGAGGATCCAGGAAAGGAAAATTACGGTAAGAAAGCAATACTATTTTGCCTAATTGTTTAGGGATTTTAAGTAATTTTCTAGCAAAGAGAAATGCAGTTTTTTACATACGTATGTGAGAAATGTCAGAATTGGTCTGGATGACAAGTGATTAAGGTAAAAAAAGATTAGACTTTATAACAACTTTAATGTTTGGATTTTATGCTTAGGTGCCATGTCATATTGATAGTTTTCACAGTTGCACCCTACATTTCTGTTAACTATAGTATATCACTTTGTTAACAGTGTTATTTTGTCATAAAGGCAGCTGTTTAAAAAAAAAGTTAAAACTTTAAAAATGTAATAGTAAGTGGTCAAGAACAAGAAATATGCATGAATATTTACAGCCAGTATTTTAAGTAGGCAGATAGATTTTTAACAATTGCAGAGAGGTTAATGAGACCATCGCATGTTATGTGTGGTTACACTTGCAGTAAAAAATTTACATTTACCCGCTTAATAGTTTGTGCTGTGATTATTTTGCTTAAGAGGCACTGAGTAACAGCAAAGAAACAAGTCTATGAGAAAACCAGAACTGCACATATGACACATATACGCTAAATTCTAGAAATGCCAAGTAGAAACAACTAAAATAAAGAAAAAGATTAACAGGCTATCAGGAGAGGGGTTCAAATAGCAAAAAGTTAATATAATGTGTTAAAATACTAGGTTTTATTTAATCCAATCCTCAAGCGAGCAATAGTATATAGTAACCCAAAGCAACCAATTAAATTTAAGCTTGTTTAACTAGGTTGATTACATTTAAACTTTCACTTTTAGCCCAGCATCTGACTGTAAAGAGCAATTCCAGGCAACACGTGAAAGCAATCAGTGAGCTATTATTGATATCCAGTAAACAATGCAAATCAGAAAACTTACTAAATGTATCTTAATTAGAGATATGTGTAATACCCTGAACCCAGAATCCAGAGAACATCTCACTGGTTCCCAAGTAATATAAGAACCTCAAGTTTAAAACTCTACTCTCTCTACTTCTTGTTTAAGCAATCACATTCACACTACGAAGGCAAGTTTTAATGCGGTTGATGTCTAGGAGGCTTTTTCTATGAAAGTACTACGAAAGAGCCTCTTGCTCTTGCATCACAAACAGAGGATCTTAAAGCGGTTGTAAACCTGCATCAAAATTTTTTTTTTTCTCCTGCAAGGCAAAAGCCATAATGAGCTAATATGCACAGCATATTAGCTCATTATGAAATACTTACCTCAAAACGAGGTGTGTAGAACTTACCTGGTCCACGCCGAGCGAGATATTATCTTGACTCGGCGTGTCTTCCGGGTATCGCCGCTCCAGCGCTGTGATTGGCTGGAACGGTGATGACATCACTCCCGCGCGTGCGCGCAGGAGATTTAAATCCGGCAGGTTCTGGCGGGGGCCGGTCCTTTCACCGTGGAGTCCCCCGCATGCGCCGCTGCAATCAGCAGCGCATTGCGAGGGGAATATCTCCTAAATAGGGATGAGCTTTGCGTTCGAAAACGAACGTATGTTCGACTCGAACATCGTCCGTTCGATCGTTCATTGAATTTCGAACAAAAACGATCATTCGCGGCAAATTCGAGTGAAACGAAACAACCGTTTTTAAGACTTTTTTCCATTGATACATGTTCCCTGGGGCAAGACCCGGGTTCTGAAAGACAATTTCCAACAATAACTTGAAAATTGGTCTTTAAAACGACCGTTTTTAAAACTTTTTTTTTTTTATTGATACTACTATCAATGGAAAAAAAAGTTTTAAAAACGGTCGTTTTTCAGGAGTCCTGCTCCTGAAAAAACAACCGTCTTTAAGACATTTTCCATTGATACATGTTCCCTGGGGCAAGACCCGGTTCTGAAAGACGTTTTCCAACAATAACTTGAAAATTGGTCTTTAAAACAACCGTTTTTGAATTCGAAAGTTCGAGTCCCATAGACTTCAATGGGGTTCTAAATGTTCGTGAGAACGATCGGACCGTTCAACAGTTCTGGCTGCGAACCGAACGCGGGGGTGTTCGGCTCATCACTACTCCTAAACCGTGCAGGTTTGGGAGATATTCTCCTTACCTAAAGGTAAGCTTTATTATCGGCTTACCTGTAGGTAAAAGTAAAAAAAGTGGGTTTACAACCACTTTAAGTCACCAGATGGAAAAAAAAGTTACATTCAGAATCTTTCTACGCAGAGTAGAGGTGAAAGCATATCCCTGTGTCCCAGAACATGGGGTGCAGGCTTGTCCAGATAGCAAATGTAAACAGAAAAGGATCGCTGCTACTCCCGTACAGCTCAGGTGAATAAATGAAAAAGAGCAACCCCAGCCTACAAGTCGCCACCAAACCATAGACCCTGATGCATTTCACCCTGCCTACCACGGCTTAGTCATAGGGTCTAATAATGGGTGTGGTGCAAAATGCATCAGGGTCTATGATTTGGTAGAGACATGGTCAGAAGTAGTGGTGATCCTTTCCTCTTTACATCTTTCTACGCTTTGCTAAATTCCCCATTGATAAATTTGGTGGTCCTGTTAAATGACCAATTCTTTCCTTGGTGATAGGACAAGGGTATTCTACTAGTAAACCATTGGTAAAAATAGCAACTGAAAGTTTTTGCACATAATTGTACCATATCGTCTACTTATATAAAATCTAACATAGTGAGAAACATGAACTTGACACATGAGGCATACTGAGCACTTGGCTTTCCTTCTTCATACCATACCCGCACAACAGTATGCACAGCCATACATTGCCTTTCCTTTACATGTTGATCCATGATAAAGAAATATTTGAGTGCATACTGTTGTAGAACACAATTTTCTATCAGTTACAGTAGTAAGAGACTTTTATGCCAAAGTAAAAATATGTCATGCAACAAATATTCCTCACACTGTGGGGCAACCAAATGAAAATAAGGTTTATTGTTCTGATCTCTCTATAGTGATGAAATTTAAAATGTGGTTGGTTCTAAACTTTACACTTTCTCCTAATGATATTCAAGTGTGCAAGAACTGTAACTTTTAAATAGATAAAAAAAACATAATGCATCCATCTGTAACGTACTAGTCTGCTTAAGGAGGCGTTCCACTTGTAGGTGCATGTAGAAATACATTCAACTTATAGACCCCTACATCTCTCTCTTTTGCTTCTCCACAGATTATTTGTTTTCTGTTGTGCAAAAGGAAGCTCATAGTTGTCTGACCCTTTTCAAGTGTAGCACTGGCACCATTAGACATTGCTTGTCAAAATTTGAGAGGCAAAATAAATAAACATGTTGGAAAATCCTAAGTTTGTGAATCAGTACTGCTTGGACCTTGAAGAAGGTGAAACACCCCGAAAGCTTGTCCTGAAAAATCGTATGTTAGTGCAAATAAAAAAAGTATCACGGACAGTACTCAATTTTCTCTGTCACAATTGCACTAATACGGCTACAATCACGTCAAGGAAAATCCTATAAAATTGATATTGTATTCTTTATGAGAAGCAAAGGTTGTTGTTGTTTTTTTAGAGTGCCCACACATGCTTTACCCTTTAGCCTAAACCATTCAGTAAGATACAGCTGTGTACAATAAACTACCCTCCGAGTTTTTTTTTTTTTAGGACATTGCACCATTCAGTAAGGCTGTGTACAATAAAGAGTCATTTCTAAAAAGGTGAGTCAATAATTATCTGCACTTAATTTATTAGAACAACAGTAGAGAATGTACAGTTAAACAATTTTCCAACATAGTCACCCTGCTTTTCAATACATTTGCTCCAGCATTCCACAAGTGTGTATATACCCTTGGAATTTTTATTTGTCTCTCAGCCATGCATGCACTGCGTCTTGCACATGTTGGTCTTCGGCAAATCGACAGCATCTAATTTTGTGTTTAAGTGGACCAAACAGATGGTAATCCAGGGGAGCAGAAAACAATGGCCCAGATTCACAGAGCGATTATGCCTGCGCAACAGGAGATGCGCGTGCGTAAGTCTAAATGTGCGCTTGCGTTTCGATGCACGGCATCCCCAGAACGAGATGCGCAAAAATCTACTTTTTTTTGTCCCGCGTAATTTCGTTAGACTGGCGCATCCGTCCGCGCAAAAGTGCGCTAGACAGACCATTGATTTGCTAGTCAAATATGCTAATGAGGGACTTACGGGGATCCACAAAAGAACGTTGGGGCAGCGCAGGCAACGCAGTGTGCGCAACAGCAAAATGTCCTGTCTAAAATTAGACCATATAAAAGCTGGTCTAAAAAGAGAAAAAAAGTCTACTTGTTAGATAAAGCAACACTGTTAGTGAGGAGCTCAGCAGTCACACGTGTTGCACAACAATCTGTATGCCAACATGCCAGGGGCATCGTCGCGCATAGCTATACTACTGACTTTAGATGAACAAAGAAGGATGAGGGCACGGAGGATGGCACGGAGGAGGGCACGGGAGAGGATATACCGCACCCGCATAGACCTGTTTGGCATGAGTGATTCTGAGGTGTTTCGCATCTTCAGATTCACCCCTCATGTCATCCTGGAATTAACCACAACCCTGCAGGAGGACATCACCAGCCCAACACAACGCTCACATGCAGTGCAGCCACTGGTCAAGGTCATGGCAACACTCCATGTCCTTGCCAGTGGCTCTTTTCAGCGTACAAGTGGAGTGGTGGCTGGGATGTCACAATCCTCCATGAGCAGATGTGTGCACCAGGTTGTCCCTGCAATCCTCAGACGCATGGCCAACCAAATCATCAAACCCACCACTGAGGACCTGCGGCTGAAGGCAATGACAGATTTCTACAGAATTGCCGCACTGTGGGGGCCATTGATTGCACACATGTGGCACTCCAGCCCCCCCAGGAGACAGAGCACATGTACCGCAATCGGAAGCATTGGTATTCCATCAATGTACAGGTGATAGTCGATGCCCAAGGCCTCATATGGCACGTCCGTGCCAAACACCCAGGGTCCAGCCATGACAGCTACATATACACTCAATGCCACATCCGAATGGAATTCGAACAGAACGTGTATGGGGACACCTGGCTGGTTGGTGAGTGACATGGGAGTCAGGCATGACTATCCCCTCCCATGATGCACACATCACAAGTGGCACATGCATGACTAACATCCTCCTGTCTTTTCCCTTACAGGTGACTCTGCATATCCACTGGGACCCCATCTCATGACTCCTATCCGGAACCCCCAAACCCCAGGAGAGGAAAGATACAATCAAGCACATGCCCAAACACGAGCAGTGGTGGAGCGCACCTTTGACCTACTAAAGTCACGTTTCCGATGCCTGGATAAGTCTGGGGGTACCCTCTTGTATTCCCCAAACTTTGTGTGCCAGATCATCGGTGCATGTTGCATGCTGCACAACTTCGCAGTAAGAAATGGCCTGCAGATTGACCTACGTGATGACCTGACCCCTGAACCAGACAATCCCCCCCTAACCGAGGCTACCCCGTCTTCTGAGGGAAGAGCAGCCAGGAGACATCTCACATTGGGCATCTTTGCACGTTAAACACACACATTAATCATGGCACAATGAGAATGCATGCATGCACACCACTGTGGTCCCTAGCACAGACACATCACATCCACATCAAATTGGATTGGCACCAGTCCACCATGCTGGACTTGTGAGCAGCAACGCCACGCCAAGGCTCCAATTATGTCACTGTACATTCATACACCATTCACACGGACCTGGGGATCACTTCTCCCTGGTCCTGGGGAACCCTACTCCACCAAAATTGAGGGTGACACCCCTTTTCTGGCAGGAATGTCACCCCCACATTCAAACAGCATTCACAACCCAAAAAGAAAAAAAAATTACCTGCAAAAGCAAAAAGTTTCCAGGAAAAAAAAAAAATCTCTGCCCACCTGGCGGCCTGCCCTCCAAGGCCACGGCTATTCTGTCCAGGGCAGCACCAAGTGTTGCCGTGTTGGCCTGGATAGCCTGGGTAAGGGCCCTCACATCCTGCCCAACGCCTGCTGATGTCGTCTGCAGTTCGTTTAGGCAGGTTGTGAAAGCCCGGGAGTGGGAGTCCAGGTTCCCCAGCGTATCCTTGATGGAGGATAGGCTCTCCTCCATCCGCACCAATGTCTGGCTGACCTGTCCCAGATGGCGGGTCTGGAGGAACTGGTCCCTTCTCAGAGTGGCGGGCAGGAGATCAGCCACCCCCCTGGTGTTCTGGGATGAAATCCTGCCTCCAGCTGATGCTTGTGGCCCGGGGAGAAGGGGAGGCCCTTGTAAAGGGGAGCCATGTTGGGAAGGAGGGGGGGGGGTCCCCCTTAGGGAGGGCTGCCTGCTGCCAGCCAGAGGGGAAGAGTCCTCAAAAACCAAACGTCCAGTGCCTGACATGGACTCCTCCTCCTCATGATTCTCCTCCTCCTCATGATTCTCCTCCTCCTCTTGAACCTCCTCTGCGGACTCCGGCCTTGTTGGGGGGGCCTCATTAGGCTGCTGTCCTGGGGTTGGTGCGGTCAGGCCAGATGGCCCTCCCCCCTCCTGCACATCTGTGGATGACACAAAACATTCACAGGTTGGAGGATCCACACACTTGCCATATATTCCCTTTCACCCCCTCCCCCACACATGCTACACACCTGATATTAAAAAAAATACTTACCTGGCACCACGGGCTCCGGACTTGAGTCAAAGCCGGGCAGGCCCTCAACTTCATGCCGATGAAAGGTCAGGGCCACCACACGCTCCTCCGCTGTCAGCCTAATACGGCATGGTGGGCCCCCTCCTGTGCCCCTGGCATGGGCATGCATTCTGGCCAGCTTCTGTTTGACCAGACGCCGGAGGTCATTGATTTTTTTGTCAATCCCAGACCGGGTCCGTGTCTCCCCATGCCCCGCTGAATTGACCTGCTCAGTGATCCTATCCAAAATCTCCCTCCTCCTGGCCGGGGTGGTGTTGGCACTGTCTGGGCCGTGGAGGAAACGCCCATACTCGCTAATGGCCCGGGAAAGAATTTGTTTTTCCCCAACTGTAAAATTGAGCTTTCTCTTTCTCTCTGTCATACTTCCCAAAAAACTCACTCCCAGTCAGCAAAATTCACTCACACAAACAAGCACAACCAATCAAGCAAGAACACACACAAAGAGAAAACTACTCAGCAAGAAACAGTCACAAAAAAAAAAAAAAATACAGCAGGAAAACAAACGAATAGAAATATATCAATCAAACAAACAGTCTCTTAAACACTTATCAAAAAACACTTTCAAAGATCTACTAACAAACACTTGATCACACAGAACACTAATCTGACAACTACAAAACACACCGCAACGAACAACAGGACAAAAGCACTTGGTTAAATGGGAAGGGACAAAGGGATGTACTTTTGCAATGCAAGTGCGTTTGTGTGCGTCTATTTATACTGTTTGCGTAGTTCACAACATTGCCCTAGTCCATTTCCAATTTCACTGATTGCGCCGCTCCCGAGTTGGGAGCATGCACACAGCGGAGCTGACCATGGTCTCCTTCAAGCGCGCATGCGCAAGCCGGCCGGCCCTTCATTTGCATGGGGTCACGGCTCATTTCAATGTAACACGCCCACGTCCTTCCCAATTTGCATTACTCCTCCTTACGGCTCGGGAAAAACGTTACGCATGCGCAATTTCCTGCGCAAAAGCTACGAGAATAGGGGGATTACGCCGCAAAATTGCGCAAGTCTAACGTAAAGGCGGTGCGCTACGCCGGTCCAATAATGCGCAGATGTACCTGAATCTGGGCCAATGTCCCCATATTGTGATGAAAGATTTTATGGGTTTTAACTCCTGGTACATCTCCAGACCACAAAAAAAAATGGATCACTGTTTGCTGTTCTTCTTTAGTGCAAATGGGGAATGGTGCAGTCATGTTTACAGTGCAACAGCAGCGAAGGAAACTGTGATGAAGGTCAACTATTCAATAAAGCCACGACAAAGACACCATGGGGGTTATTTATGAAAGGAAAATCCACTTTGCAGTGCACTTGTAAGTGCACTGAAAGTGCACTTGGAAGTGCAGTCTCTGTAGATCTGAGGGGAAGCTCTGAAATGAGGGGAAGCTCTGCTGATTCTATCATCCAATCATGTGCAAGCTAAAATGATGTTTTTTATTTTCCTTGCATGTTCCCCTCAGATCTACAGTGACTGCACTTCCAAGCGCACTTTAAAGTGCACTAGCAATGCACTTGTAGTGCAAAGTGGATTTGCCTTTTATAAATAACCTCCCATATCTTGACACAGAAATCAGTACAGCTAACCTAAGGATTATGATAGCAACAGTGTGGTTAATTAATGACTCCCCTCGTAGGTTGAGGCTTTAATGTAACTTCAGCAGAATTCGAGATTTTCCTAGCTTGTGACGGAAAATATTGATTATATGATGACAGGAGGCGAGTATCTATGCATTAATCTTTCTTTATTAATGCTCACAGCAGAAACTATTTTCAATAACTCAATGTAAAACAAAACTTTTAAACAGACTACCACTCTCAGCAGTCCATGTAACCTCTGGCCATGCCCCTCACAGTGACCTGCATAAAAGGGGGCTGTCTGTGAGGGTTCCTCCTCTTTCTTGATGCGAAGACTTGTTAGATAGAAACGGCACCAACACGGAGGCTCGAAGCGCGTCTTCGAAGTTCAGATCGACCGGTCGACATCCGACAGCTTCCGACGGGAAACTAACCACCCATCGTGACCCAACAGGGGTTCCGGAACAAACTGATTTCAAACGAGGGTTCTCAAGTGAGCTGCGTTCCAACGAGAAGACAGGATTCAATCATTCCCCAAACTGGATTATCCGTCTGAAAGACCCAGGTCGACACTCAGTAACCTGTAAAAATTGAAAACAATCGTAATAGGGAGGGTCGGGAGGGAAGATACTCGCCTCCTGTCATCATATAATCAATATTTTCCGTCACAAGCTAGGAAAATCTCGAATTATATATCAGACAGGAGGCTCATATCTATGCAAGTTCAAAGCTAGAAATTTATGCATGTAGATATGATTAAACACAATACACAGTAACCCTAAGAGAGGACCGACAAGGAGATGTGATCCTGTGGTCTGAAGTAAAATTGACGGAACGTGGTCTCAGAAGACCAATCCGCCGCTCTCAAGAGATCTGAAAGAGAGCCCCCTGATACAACTACCTTGGTAGCCATAGCGCCCCTGGTGGAGTGAGCCCCGAATAGGGTAACATCGATCCCCGCCATTTCCATGGCGGACCTCACCCAGCGTGCCAGGGAGGCTGACGAGACAGGAAGGTGAGGTTTGACATAGGACACCAGAAGCTGAGAAGAGTCCGCGGAACGCAGGGTAGCGGTTCGAGATTCGTATACCTGGAGGCAACGAACGACACAGAGGAGTGGATGAGCAGGAAAGGAAGGATAAAAGACCGAGTGGATACCGGTTTTGGTCCTGCGTACGATGGAAAATTCAACCCCTTGCGGCGAGAATTGGCGTCTGGAGATGTCTAGAGCTCTAACGTCTGACACTCTCTTGATAGAAATTAGACATAAGAGGACCGTTAGTTTTAAGGATAAAAATCTCAGAGACAAGTCTACGTTGTCCCCCCAACTGGCGAACATATCAAGCACCTTGGATACATCCCAGGTCGCTTGGTATCTAGGCCTAGGGGGACATTGAAACTTCACGCCTCTTAAAAGCCTACATACCAGTGGATGTCTGCCGACTGGCAAAGAATCCACGGGGCAGTGATAGGCTGAGATAGCTGATCGATAGATGTTAATAGAGCTGTATGATCTACCGGCTTCATAAGAATCCGCCAGGAAATTCGCTACTAATGGTACAGGGGCTTGTACGGGATCAACCTGTCGTTGATCACACCAACAAACCCAGCGTTTCCAGGCTGATCGATATGCCGATCTAGTCCCGGGGGCCCAGGCCATGGTGAGGAGATCCTGAGCTGATTCCGAAAGGTCTCTATCTGAGGTTGGGATCCCGAAACCAACCACGCCAAAAGTGGCAGGTTGTTCTCTAGAACCAGGGGGTGAAGGTCCCCGCTCGGACTGGTGAGAAGGTGGGGAAAAAGGGGGATCAGTCTGGGGAAGTCTACCGTCATCCCCAATAACAGAGGGAACCATGGTTGGGTCGGCCACCATGGCGTAATCAATACCACAGTCGCCCCCAGGTTGGTTATTCGTAGGAGAAGCCTGGGAATCATTTGGAAAGGGGGGAACGCGTAATGTGTCCCTTCCGGCCAAGGTTGGCGGAGTGCGTCCACCGCATATGCCTCCGGGTCCGGCCTCCAGCTGAAGAAGCGAGGCAGCTGATGGTTGAGGCGGGAGGCGAAGAGATCTGTAGACAGCGGTCCCCAGAGCCGCTGCAAGCGAAGAAATATTGGCCGACTCAGTCTCCAGTCGCTGGAGTCGCGAAGATATCGAGAGTTCCAGTCTGCTACCGAGTTGGAGACTCCTGGGATGTATTCCGCTATAGGGGTAATGTCGTGGGCTAGACAAAAGTGCCAGAAATCCTTTGCGATACACGCCAGAATTTTGGATCTGGTGCCTCCCAGACGGTTGACATATTGCACCGCCGCCACGTTGTCCATGCGAAACAGAATACAGCATGTGGAAGTATGGGGCATGAAACTCTTGACAGCGAATAAGGCTGCCAAAAGTTCCAGCGCATTGATATGAAGAGAGGTTTCTGTAGCGGACCACGTCCCTCCTGTGGAGGCCGTCCCGCATCGGGCGCCCCAGCCCTGTCGACTGGCGTCCGATTCTATGACGACGTCCGGGCTGGGGTTGAAGATGGTTTTGCTGTTCCATTCGACGGCGTGGTGAAGCCACCATCTCAGTTCCTCCTTGGTCTCCTGGCAGAGAGGGATCTCGTCTGAGTATTTGAGGCCTTGTCTCAAGTGCAGAATTTTGAGCCTCTGAAGGGCCCTGTAATGCAGTGGGGCTGGAAAGATGGCCTGGATGGAGGCCGCAAGCAAGCCCACTAGACGCGCTAGTGTGCGGAGGGATAGTCGGCCCCTGCGTAGCGCTGCACGAATCTCCTTGCGAATAAGGGCAAGTTTGGTTTTGGGGAGGCTGAGGGTGGATTGAACGGTGTTTACCGTAAAGCCCAAGAACTCCATCTGTTGGGATGGGACCAAAATGGACTTTTTGTGATTGATAATAAAGCCCAGCTTTTGTATTAGGGATATAGTCCAAGACATGTGGAGGAGGGCTTGAGTCTTGAAATAGGCCATGATGAGGATGTCGTCTAGATAGATAATAAGACGTACTCCTCTGCTTCTGAGTGCTGCCACCACTGGTTTCATGAGCTTGGTGAAACACCATGGGGCGGACGACAGGCCGAACGGAAGGCAAGTAAATTGCCACATCCTGGTGAACAGTCCTACAAATTTGTTTATATCTTTGATTACTGTGTCACCAAAGAGTAAACCCTCGGCTGACGGGCCAGGCTCGGATTCCGCCAGGTGTGACAACTGGGGATCCAGTCGCATGAGGATCGATCTGCGTCTCTCCACCGAACATGCCGTGTTGGCGGTGCCAGCTAGGCATAGGGCTCTTTGTGCCCAACCCCTAAGCTGCGGGAGGTCAACTGGTTGCCCAGAAGCCGCAGCCTGTTCAGAAAGGTTCAAAATCTTAGTCAGTGGACCCATAAGGTCTAGTACGCGGTCTTGTATGGCTCGGAAGGATCGTTCGATGCCCTTCTTCTGAAATTTACCTGTCTTTAAGAGGTATTTTGTTAGGACCGGGTCCACCTCGGGGGTGGCCACAACCTTCTTAGGTATGAAGGGTCTGGGGCATTCAGCCCTTAATTTGTTACGGCCATTCTTATCCAGGGACTTCCTAGCCCAAAGTTCCACAAACTGTGAAACGTGAGGCAGAGGTGTCCACTCTCCAGAACGCGGGTGGGTAATTGCGTCTGGGTGGAAAAAGGGTTCTCCAAGAGCGTCCAGAAGGACCTCGTCCTGCGTGGCAGGAGTGGCGGCTGTGTCAAGCGCCGTAGCCCCAGCATCTTCAATGTATGACTCGGACTCTGATACATCCGACCCATCAGAAGGGTCAGCCGAGTCCTCTTCTAAAGAGTCATCATATGAGTCCGGTTTGGCCCTTCTAACGGCCTTATACCCCTTTTGTGGAATCTCCCTGGGGTCCAGGGTTCGAGATATATCTGGTTGATGCTGGGGGTGGTAGCCCGTGGTGGGGGCTACCTGTAGCAAATTGTTTACTTCCCCTGCCGGGGAGTCAAGTACCACCAGGGTGTGCTTCCTCTTGTGCGAGGCCTTGCCCTTTTTTATGGGTGGTTCACCACTCTGGGGTGGTAATAATGGGGTGTTTACAGGTTTCTGGGTCCAGGCAGCTGGGGTAGCAGAAGCCAGGGCAGCTTGTATGGACATGTGGATGATGTCCTGTAGTTGTGTTGCACTAAGGGTGTGTGAAATGCCTGCTGAGGGGGTGTCCCCACTGGAGGACGATTGATTAAGTTCAGCCATGGCAGACACGTGATGAGCAGGGGTCTGTGGGTTAACAGTGTGAACACTGTCTATTGGGCAGACTCTGAACAGTATGTGGTTTTGTGTATTTTGTAGTAATCTATCAAACTGGGCCCAATTCCAAATAATTGCTTTTGGCAAGGAAGTGTCAAGCTCACTTTGGAAATAAATACTACAATTTGTCAGCAGCGCTAGGGGAGGATATAAATGGTAGCTTGTACCTGATACCTAACACCGCGCACTAATAGGTCTGCAGGCTCCGATCCTATGCTCCCCACCGTCGGCGCCGAATGGTGACGGAGGGGGGAAGAGCCTGAGACCTCCAGCAGCCCGGGAACGAAGTCTCGCGAGACTACGGCCGCTGGGCGCTGATTGGTAGAACGGGCGGGCGTCGGAAGCTCCGCCCCCTGTACTCGCGCGATTGTCTGAGGGAGAAGGAGAGGAAAAATGGCAGCGACGTGACAGGGCACACAAGCGCCAGCGGAGGGGAGTCAATTGCCTGACGAATCCAGGTGACGGGGGGAGGAAAGCCCCCCGACCACCGCGCAATGAATACAGAGACAGTGTAGGGAAAAGGGCAGTAAAGGTGCCGACGGCAACAGCTGGAGGGCTGAGGGGAACAAAAAACGAGTGAACTGTAAAAAACAGACACAATAGATGGAAAATAAGGGAAGAGTAATAAAAACAAGTAATGGGAAAAGTTTAAATTGCGCTCATTAGTATAATAAAAAATAGCTGCGATCATAAAAGTGTTATACAACACAAGAACAATGTAACAAAAAGATGAGATTGCGCTGAAAATTACATATAAGTAACTTATGACAGCTATTAAAACATGTATCCAGGTAAATGTTGTCTCAGTGGTTTTGCCAATTCAGCAGGTGCACAGGTAAACATTTCCAACATATAAACAGATGTCTCCAACGTAAATGTCCATCAACAAATGAGTGGATTCATAGATTGATATTCCCACAGGTGCCAATGAAATCACACGGTTGGAAAAGTGTGGTATAGAAAAGAACCTCCACCGAAGTCATATGAAGCCTCTTACCGGACAAACATATATTATAGACATAATATAGTTAATGCTGCTCCATAGCAATCAGGGAGAGATCCGATGCACACAGCCTGGTTATCAGATGTTATTAGGTGTGAGGTGTCTGTAGATTGTCCCTATGCTTGCAGGGCAAATTTTTCTTCTTCTTGAGTCTGTAAGGAAACCACGATCAACCGCTGAAGACTGCTCATGGAGGACATGCCACGTTCTATGACAAGACAAGCGGCAAAGTCCACAGTGCGAGAGACTGTGGACTTTGCCGCTTGTCTTGTCATAGAACGTGGCGTGTCCTCCATGAGCAGTCTTCAGCGGTTGATCGTGGTTTCCTTACAGACTCAAGAAGAAGAAAAATTTGCCCTGCAAGCATAGGGACAATCTACAGATACCTCACACCTAATAACATCTGATAACCAGGCTGTGTGCATCGGATCTCTCCCTGATTGCTATGGAGCAGCATTAACTATATTATGCCTATAATATATGTTTGTCCGGTAAGAGGCTTCATATGACTTCGGTGGAGGTTCTTTTCTATACCACACTTTTCCAACCGTGTGATTTCATTGGCACCTGTGGGAATATCAATCTATGAATCCACTCATTTGTTGATGGACATTTACGTTGGAGACATCTGTTTATATGTTGGAAATGTTTACCTGTGCACCTGCTGAATTGGCAAAACCACTGAGACAACATTTACCTGGATACATGTTTTAATAGCTGTCATAAGTTACTTATATGTAATTTTCAGCGCGATCTCATCTTTTTGTAATAAAAACAAGGAAATTACCAAAACAGGAGTAACAGGGGCAGAAGAAAGCCCCTTGTACTCCCAAAATGTAAAAACACTACAAGCGAGGTACTTATCTGTCCGTGAGCAGAAAGAAAGAGGAGGAACCCTCACAGACAGCCCCCTTTTATGCAGGTCACTGTGAGGGGCGTGGCCAGAGGTTACATGGACTGCTGAGAGTGGTAGTCTGTTTAAAAGTTTTGTTTTACATTGAGTTATTGAAAATAGTTTCTGCTGTGAGCATTAATAAAGAAAGATTAATGCATAGATATGAGCCTCCTGTCTGATATATAATCCTGGATCATGCATTGTGTTGCCAAAAGATTTCCAGTGGCAGAGGTGATAGTGCTGTTAGAAAACTAGAGAACTGTGTGGATGGAGGAAGGGGCTGTATAGACATAAATATCTATTGGTCTGTATAGTATCCAGATATACATTTTTGCCCATTCATCTTTGCAAAATAGCTCTGTCAGATTGCATAGAGAGCGTCTATGAACAGCAATTTTTATTTTTTCAAGTCTTGCCACAGATTTAAGTCTGGACTTTGACTGGGCCATTCTAACACACGATAATGCTTTCATCCAAACCATTCAATTGTAGCTCTGGCTGTATGTTTAGGGTCGTTGTTCTGCCGGTAGGTGATCCTCAGCCCCAGTCTCAAGTCTTTTGCAGACTCTAACTGGTTGTATTCTAAAATTGCCCTTCATTTGGCTCAATCCATCTTCCTGTCAAATCTGACCAGCTTCCCTGTCCCTGCTGAAAAAAAAAATCCCCACAACATGATGCTGCTACCACCATGTTTCATAGTGGGGAGTGTGTTTAGGGTGCTGTGCAGTGTTAGGCCACGTACACACGATCGGTCAAACCGATGAGAGCAGTCTGATGCTTTTCTCTTTGATTACAATGCAAGGTCTGCTTTCACTACATTGTTAAGAGATAGGCCGCGTACACACAATCAGTCCATCCGATGAGAACGGTCCAAAGGACCATTTTCATCGGTTAACCGATGAAGCTGACTGATGGTCAGTCGTGCCTACACACCATCAGTTAAAAAAACAATTGTGTCAGAACGCGGTGACGTAAAACACAACTACGTGCTGAAAAAAAAGTTCAATGCTTCCAAGAATGCGTCAACTTGATTCTGAGCATGCGTGGATTTTTAACCAATGGTCGTGCCTATAAACGATCTATCGGTTAGGAATCCATCGGTTAAATTTAAAATAAGTTCCCTTTTTTTTGCGATTCGGCACTGCGTCGCTTTAACAGACAATTGTGCGGTCGTGCGACGTGGCTCCCAAACAAAATTTGCGCCCTTTTCTTCCCACAAATAGAGCTTTCTTTTGGTGGTATTTGATCACCTCTGCGATTTTTATTTTTTTGCGCTATATACAAAAATAGAGCGACATTTTTGAAAAAAAACCACAATTTTTTACTTTTTGTTAAAAAAAAATCAAATAAACTAAATTTTAGTCAAACATTTAAGCCAAAATTTATTTAGCCACATGTCTTTAGTAAAAAAAAAATAGCTACCTAGCGGGAACAGCGACACTAATACAGCGATCAGAAAAATGATCGCTTAGTGACGCTGGCAATAGGGAGTGAAAGGGTTAACTAGGGCGGTGATCAGGGGGTTAAAACTTTATTAGGGGGGGTGGGGGGGCTATCCTGAACCTAACACTAACTGATTTTACACTGCCTGTCACACTGACACTAAATGCAGTGATTAGATCACTGCATTCAGTGACACTGTGACAGGGGGGTGGGGGGGCAGATCGCAAGGGGTTAAGTATGCCTATGTGTGAGGTGAGGTGTTTCTCCCATCGCAGCAGTTGGAAATATCGCTGCGATGGGAGATTACATCACTTCCCCCTTCCTGTGTTTACACAGGAGGAGGAAGTGACACAAAGGGGGAGCGCGCGCATTGGCTGGGAGCGATCGCGGGGGGGCGGGTAAACGCCGACATCCGCCCGCTCGTCCCGGATCGCTCCCGGAGCCAGGGGGACCTCCGCACGCCGCGGAGGGGGTCCCGATGGGACCCCCGAACCGCACGAAGGCGGGGACGTAAATTTACGCCCTTGTGCCTGTACGAGCCATTCTGTGGCCGTATATGTGCGTGCGGGGGTCCTTAAGTGGTTAACTATGGTTTTCTTCTTGCCACTCTTCCACAAAGGCCAGATATGTGGAGTGAACAACTAATAGTTATATATCAGACAGGAGGCTCATATCTTGCATTAATCTTTCTTTATTAATGCCCATAGCAGAAAATCTTCTTCATATTTTATGTAATTCATCAGAAACTTTTTTCACATAAAATGGTGGAAAAGGAAACTACGATTCCCAGCAGTCCCAGCAACTGTGTTAGCCACACCTCCAGGTGACCTGTATATAATGGACTGCACTGGTGTACTCCCTCCTCTTTTTTTCTGCTCATGGCAAGGAATCAGATAAGTACACTGTGTTTTGTCACTTGTTTATAATATTCTTTAGTCCTAACCGGGGGCTGGGGACCCCTCCCCCCCCCCGTTTTATTATTGCTTCTCCACTGGTATCCATTTCAGGCTACCTGTATGTATGTATTTATTTATTTATTTATTGCTTTACTTATTGCTTTAGCATCCGTAATCTTATTTCTCTCTGTCACCCCCCCCCCAACCTTCCGGTTGGGCTCCAGTTGACGCGCAGCCCCTTGTGCCTGTGCGCTCTGTCCGGCCTCGGTAATTCTCCTCACAATGCTAATCACGCGGGCATCCGTAATTTTGCAAGACGGCGCCATTTTGCTGTCGGCGCCATCCCGCCCTTTCTCTCTGATTCGCGCCCGCCCTTTGCCGGCGCGCTCTCGGGCGGCGCGCCTTCTTCTCGCCGATTCGTGCCCTTCCTTGCATGAGCCGCGCGCACTCTCCCCTACGGGCGGCGCGCTTCGTAGGGGCGGGCGAGACTTCCTCCAATCACAAAGACACCGTAGTCTCGCGAGACTACAGCTTTAAGCCTGGACCTCGCTCCTCCTGCACTGCTACGCCAGTGAGCGGCGAGCGCTGCATAGTACAGGACGCGGTCCCTGACAGGTTTTCTCATTGTGTCATTTAGGGAATTTATTCCCTAAAGTGCTTTTCATACTTATTGTTTTTATTCAGTGAACGGAGCACTCATTAAGTAGAGTGGTCTGTTACTTAGTTGCTTTTAACTCAAAAGTATATATACAGAGAGAATGGCAGAGGAATCTGGATTTGCCCAAAACGCTATGTCAGGTCCAGGCTTAAACCCTGAGACTCCGCAGCTATTGACTGCTGCCCAGATACAGGAGCTCATAAGTAGCTGTATCCAGGCTGCCTTGGCATCTAATATTAACCCCTCCAACCCCTCAAAAAGGGCAAGGTCCCTTACAAACGTAAGCATCTAACTGCTTACCCCAACTCCCCGGCAGGGGAAGTACAATCAATGCATGAGGCAGGACCCTCCACGGCCTGCCGACCCAGCCATCCTGACAGTGAGCGACCCTTGATACCCAAGGAGATTCCCCAAAAGAAATTTAGACCTGTCCGCCGGGCTAAACCGGACTCATTTAATGATGAATCGGATGATGAAGCATCTGAAGGATCGCTGATAACAGCATCCAATGATTCTGAATCCGAACAAGAGGAGGCTGGGCAAATGGCTACTGAGAACGAAGCCAATCTGGAATTGCCATCTGAAACGATTTTGGACTCCCTAGGGGAGCCATTTTTTAATCTGGAAAATATATCACACCCCACCTGCCTGTTAGGCTCAGCCAATACGACCTGCGCTATTGACCGACGCAGATCCATTTTGATGAGACTCGACCCGCAACTTTCACATTTAGCGGAGTCGGAACCAGGCCCCTCAGCAGAAGGCCTCCTATTCGGAGACGACTTGATGAAAAACATCAACAGATTCGTAGGCCTATTTAATAGTTTGGACAAAGCCCAAACCTCTCTAAAAAAGTCAGGCTATGGACCTAAGATTTTTAACAGGGCCGGCAGAAGGAGAGGCCGATCTGCCGGCCGAGGTAACTACTACAGGGCCTATCCTAGGACACCCGCTCAATCTTACTCGCCCGTGCAGCAGCAGTACTCCGTTCCGGTGGCACAACCGGCTCCATTTTTCCCTCCTAGAGGACGCCCATGGAGAGGACGCGGTGGCAGAGGCTTCCCCAGATCCCGCCCACCCACCGGTGAGTATATCAATGAATTGCCATACTCATATACCTGTAGGGGGCAGACTGAGACATTTTATCCATGTCTGGTACACGATTACAGCAGACATTTGGATACTGTCCGCAGTAGCGGGCTACCACATAGACTTCATATCTCAACCGGTCATGTCTGTACAACCACACCCCATACATTTTTCAGACCAAAATGTACACCTCATAGACAGAGAACTACAGGAACTCATTTCAAAACAAACTGTGATAGAAGTAGACCCTTTATCTCCCGGGTTCGTAAGCAACCTCTTCTTGGTAAAGAAGAAGGATGGAGGCTTCCGACCGGTAATAAATTTGAGAGAACTAAACCAATACGTGACATACCGTCACTTCAAAATGGAGGGAATACATCTATTGAGAGATCTCCTAATCCTGGGAGATTGTGGCTCGTTCAAAAACACAAGCCAATCTACACAAACGTTGGACAGTGTCACTACTAGAGGAACTGGGTTTTCTCTTCAATCACATAAAGTCTATACTCTCTCCGGCTCAAGAGATGGAGTTTTTAGGCTTCTCTGTGGACACCAGACAAGCGGTACTACGCTTACCCAAGTCCAAACGGGCCCTGATCCGGAAAGAAATCAGAGCGGTTTTGCGCAAGGGTCAAATATCGCTGAGAGTTCTCTCACGCGTAGTCGGACTATTATCAGCCTCCATTCAGGCAATCTTCCCAGCCCCATTACATTATCGGGCCTTACAACACCTCAAAACCCTCCACTTACGGCAAGGTCTCCGTTATTCGGACAAAGTCGTCCTTTGTTCGGAATCGGAGGAGGAATTGCGGTGGTGGCTTCAACATGCCGTCGAATGGAACGGCAAGACAATCTTCAACTCTCGCCCGGACGTCATTCTAGAATCAGATGCGAGCCGACAGGGCTGGGGAGCTCATTGTGGCCAACACACCACAGGAGGGTCTTGGTCCGTAGACGAATCTTCCCTCCACATCAATGCGCTGGAACTATTGGCGGCATTCTTCGTCATCAGGAGTTTTCTCTCTCAGAGGTCCAACTGTTGCGTTCTTTTACGCATGGACAATGTGGCGGCGGTGCAATATATCAACCGCCTAGGGAGCACAAAATCCAAAATGCTAGCGGACACCAGTGGCGGAATACATTCCAGGGGTGTCCAACTGTGTGGCAGACTGGAATTCACGTTATCTGACCGATTCCAGCGACTGGACATTGGACAGATCGGTTTTCCTAGCAATACAAGACCTTTGGGGTCCGTTTCACACAGATCTTTTCGCCTCAAGACTCAACCGACAATTACTCCGCTTTTACAGCTGGAGACTGGATCCGGAAGCAGTAGCAGTAGACGCATTTCTTCAAATGTGGCCCGAGGGGATACATTATGCGTTTTCCCCCTTCACACTGATCACCAGGCTTCTCCTTCACATAGTCAATCAGAGGGCGATAGTTGTTCTGATCACTCCCTGGTGGCCGACACAAACGTGGTCCCCTCTGATTCTGGGGATGTTGATCGACTACCCCAGACTCCTTCCCCACTCAACGCACCTGTTAACGAATCCGACCAAGGGTCTACACCCATTACTTCTAGGAGGCAAACTGCTTCTCCTTGCATGGTTGGTTTCGGGGTGCCAGAATCTGGTACAGACCTTTCGCAATCGGCTAGAGGCCTCCTCGCCTTGGCCTGGGCCCCAGGGACTAGATCGGCATATCGATCTGCCTGGGGGTTATGGGTTCGTTGGTGTGATCAACGACAGATTAATCCCATTCAGGCCCCTGTCTCCTCGGTAGTAAACTACTTGGCGGAGGCCTACGAAACGGGAAAATCATATAGTTCCCTCAATGTTTATAGATCTGCTATCTCGGCATACCATTGTCCGGTAGATTCTTTGCCTATTGGCAAACATCCTCTGGTATGTCGCTTACTCCGCGGCGTTAAATATACACGTCCCCCACGTCCACGCTATCAGTCGACCTGGGATGTCTCCAAGGTCCTTCAGATGTTTTCCTCTTGGGAAGACAACGATCGGCTCTCCTTAAAGATTCTATCCCTAAAACTTACTACGCTATTATGCCTAGTTTCCATAAAAAGAATCTCAGATGTGAGAGCCCTGGATATTTCTAGGCAACAATTCTCGCCAGAAGGGGTTAAGTTCTCAGTAGTACGCAGAACCAAAACTAAATTACACTCGGTTTTTTACCCATTCTTCCAATTGCATCCGCGACTATGCGTGGTCCGCTGTCTGCAGACATACGAATTGCGCACATCGAATATACGTTCTCCAGACTTCTCACAGCTGCTAGTCTCATATGTACAACCGCACAATCCGGTGTCATCAGCCACCTTAGCTAGATGGGTAAGACTGGTGATGGAGATGTCGGGTATAGATGTATCCCTCTTTGGCGCACACTCGACCAGGGGGGCGATGGCCACTAAGGTGGTTAATTCAGGGGGTTCCCTATCAGACCTCTTGTTAGCAGCCGACTGGTCGTTAGAATCGACCTTTCATCAATTTTACTTTAGACCGGAGGATCATGTCTCTTTATCTGTCATTACCTCTTAAATATTGTGTAATCCCTAACTGTTCCACAATTTACTTATGGTGTGTATTAGACATTGTGTGTATAACTGAGTTGGGTATTGTATTACAAGATGTATATATATATATAGCTTTGAACTTGCAAGATATGAGCCTCCTATCTGATATATAAATCGAGATTTTCCTAGCTTGTGACGGAAAATATTAGTTATATGAAGACAGGAGGCGAGTATCTTCCCTCCCGACCCACCCTATTACGGATATTTATTCTCTTTTCAGGATACTGAATCTCCATACCGAGCTCCTGTTGGCGCCTAACAAGTTGATTTCTGGGTCCCCGTTGGGACGAAATTTCTGTTCTATTCTCCCGGTTGGAATTATTAGCAGCATGGTTGCCGCCCGTTTGCCACCTTACTCCGGCATCACAACAGGATTGGCCGGCTGGCCGAAGAGTCATGTTTGGAGTTCTTTTCTAAGTTATCCTGTTCCGGCTTTCGTTTCAAGAAAGAGGAGGGAGTACACCAGTGCAGTCCATTATATACAGGTCACCTGGAGGTGTGGCTAACACAGTTGCTGGGACTGCTGGGAATCGTAGTTTCCTTTTCCACCATTTTATGTGAAAAAAGTTTCTGATGAATTACATAAAATATGAAGAAGATTTTCTGCTATGGGCATTAATAAAGAAAGATTAATGCAAGATACTCGCCTCCTGTCTTCATATAACTAATATTTTCCGTCACAAGCTAGGAAAATCTCGATTTGTAATGTGGACATATTCTCCCACCTGGGCTGTGGATCTCTGTGGCTCCTCAAGAGTTATCATGGGCCTCTTTGCTGCTTCTCTGATTAATGCTCTCCTTGCCCAGCCTGTCAGTTTAGGTGGACAGCCATGTCTTGATAGGTTTGCAGTTGTGCCATACTCTTTTCATTTTTGGATGATGGATTGAATGGTGCTCCGTGACTTATTCAAGGCTTGGGATATTTTTTATAACCTATCTGTGCTTTAAACTTCTCCACAACTTTATCCCTGATCTGTCTGGTGTGTTCCTTGGCCTCCATGATGCTGTTTGCTCACTAAGAATATATAACAAACCTCTGAGGGCTTCACAGAGATTAAATTACACACAGGTGAACTCTATTTACTAATTAGGTGACTTCCAAAGGCAATTGGTCCCACTAGATTTAAGTTAGGGGTATCAGAGTAAAGGGGACTGAATACAATGCACACCACACTTTTCAGATATTTGTTTGTAAAAAATGGAAAAAACATTTATCATTTTCCTTCCACTTCACAATTATGTGCCACTTTGTGTTGGTCTATCACATAAAATCCCAATAAAATACATTTACGTTTTTAGTTGTAACATGACAAAATGAGGAAAATTTCAAGAGGTGTGAATAGTTTTTTAAGGCACTGTACAGTAATTGATGTAAACTTGACTCCTTTATATTACTGCCAGTTACTGAGATGGATATCAAGCAGGCTAAATGACAAATTATCTAAAGGCACCATTGTCAAAATAAAGTTAAAACAACAGGACTGGACTGTTTTGCTTAATGCTGCACAGTTTTACCAGGCCAATTTAGTTTTTGTCTGTAATTCCCTACAGATTCCTTACTGAATTTGAAAATATGATACTATAGAAATAAAGACATTTTTCAAATGTGATCTGACTGTTGTTTGTTACCCGCTTTAGTAGCATTAGAGGCCACATAAGAGCACAATTAAGCTTTGTGAATTGTTATTGAATCTGATGGACAGGCTGCAAGCACAAATGTTTATCTAGGAATCATGTCAGAAAATACGTTTTTACAGCTTGACGGTCTTAATAGCTTATATGACATGTTGAGTGACATTTCCTAAAAAATTAAATTTTTATCATTGTTGCATCTATCTGCATGAATACTTTGTTACTTTTACACAAATTTGTTTACGGAAGAAAAAAAACTAAACTCATTAAAAAAAATGATTGTAAAAAAAATGAAATACACACACACTTTTAACGCATATCTAAAGTCAAAACTTTATTTCTTCAGTATTGGATTGGAGTAAGGAATGGTTAAAATAGTCTTGTTTATTTTTTTTATTTTTTTTGTCTGTGCCCCACTGAAGACTCTTTATATCAAATCCTAGAGATTAAACAGGAAGTTAAAATTAGACGGAACAAGAATCCACACTAAAAGATTTCCCCTTACCCTCTGTTCCAGTGACAACTATACATTTTATTGGATTCCTATCACTTTCTGTTCCAATGACAATAGCCATCAAGATGACTAACCCTTCCTAGTCTAATTCATAACCATCCAACAAAGAAGGAGAAGCTGGGCTCCATCATAAAAGCATGATGTGAAGATTAATTTGCATTATCTGGCACAGAGGCTATTTCATCTGTTCCTCTGTACGAATAAAGGAGTTGTAAAGTCAGAAGTTTTTTTTTATCTTAATGCATTCTATGCAATAAGATAAGCCTTTCTGTGTGCAGCAGCCCCCCTATTACTTACCTGGGCCCCATCTCTGTCCAGCGATGTCCACGATTGTCTCTCCCTCCTGATTGGCTGAGACACAGCAGTGGAGCCCATGGCTTCTGCTGCTTTCAATCAAAGTCAGTCAGCCAATCAGGAGAGAGAGAGGGGTGGGTGGGGCCGCAGCTCCATGTCCTAATGGACACAGGGATCTGTGATGCGACTCGGGTGCCCCCATAGCAAGCTGCTTGCTGTGAGGGTACTCAACAGGAGGGAGGGGCCAGGAGCACCAAAGAGGGACTCGAGAAGAGGAGACTCCAGGCTGCTCTGTGCAAATCAACTGCAACAGAGCAGGTAAGTATAACATGTTTGTTATTTTTATTGAAAAAATAAAACAAGACTTTACAATCACTTTAGGCTCTTGACAGAGTGAAACGTATTCGAGGAGTAGGTGGAGCAGCCTCTGCACTGAATAATACAAATATATTTTCACAATAAGTTTTATGATGGAGAACAGCTTCTCTTTCTTTGATGGATGGTTATGACTACGGAGTAGGTAACGAACATCTTGAAGTTAGGACCATGTAAGAGGATGAGGAGTGCTTAAAGCGGAAGTTCCACTTTTGGGTGGAACTCCGCTTTAAGTGCCTTGAGCAGAACAACAATTTCTCTGCAGCTAGTCTAATTCATACCCTTCACGATAGAAATTCAATGCCATCTACGTGTTCCTGTAGTTGTAAAAGTAAGTGAAATATATAAAAGCATCACATATCTTCTGGTGTATAGAGCCTAGCCCTTCTCACTCTATGCTGCCATTCTCTGCTCAGTGTACCAGAAAAACCTCAAAGCAATATTTAGCCTTAGGTTCTCCAAAAAATTGTAACTCTATAGAATTTTTTGCAGTTACCTTGTAGATAGCAATAACTTCCACTGAATTTAATAATTAACCAATAATAGCATGGGAACTGGGATGTTGCAAATTTCCCATTCTCAAAAATGGTCCAGACAGCACTACCCTCATGATTCCCAATGTAGAATCATAGAGTTGTGGCCTAGCAGAAGGGGCGGCTTATTAAAGTGAAAAAATGGATCATGGAAACATATGAAGTGATTTCATGGCAAAGTGAATTTTTTTGTTATTTACTCACTTTTAAACAGTGATTTTAGTATATAATTAATACAGATTTTTTAATACATTATGCTTTTCTCTTTGATTACAATGCAAGGTCTGCTTTCACTACATTGTTAAGAGATAGGCCACGTACACACAATCAGTCCATTCGATGAGAACGGTCCAAAGGAGCGTTTTCATCGGTTAACCGATGAAGCTGACTGATGGTCAGTCGTGCCTACACACCATTGGTTAAAAAAAGATTGTGTCAGAACGTGGTGACGTAAAACACAACTATGTGCTGAAAGTTCAATGCTTCCAAGCATGCGTCAACTTGATTCTGAGCATGCGTGGATTTTTAACCAATGGTCGTGCCTACAAACGATCTATCGGTTAGGTATCCATCGGTTAAATTTAAAACAAGTTCCCTTTTTTTTTAACCGATGGATAAATAACCGATGGCGCCCACACACGATCAGTTTGGTTCAATGAAAACGGTCCATCAGATCGTTCTCATCGGTTTGACCGATCGTGTTTACGTGGCCTTAGTTTTCCGCCACACATAGCGTTTTTCTTTTATGTCAAAAAGTTAAATTTTGGTCTCATCTGGCCAGAGCCCCGTCTTCCACATGTCTCATGTGTCCCCCACATGGCTTCACCGATGAAGTTGACTGATGGTTTGATGTGCCTACAAACCATCGGTTAAAAAAAACAATTGTGTCAGAACGCGGTGACGTAAAACACAAAGACGTGCTGAAAAAAACAAAGTTCAATGCTTCCAAGCATGCGTCCACTTGATTCTGAGCATGCACGGCTTTTTAACCAATGCTTTTGCATACTAACGATCGGTTTTGACCTATCGGTTAGGCGTCCATCGGTTAAATTTTAAAACAAGTTCTATTTTTTTTTGACCGAAGGATAACTGACCGATGGGGCCCACACACGATCAGTTTGGACCGATGAAACGGACCTTCAGTCTGTTTTCATCGGTTTTGACCGATCGTGTGTACGCGGCCATAGTGAAAATTAGGCGTGAGTTCATATATTTTAGCACGTAGCAGCTTTGGTATATGTTGGAATGACCTGTGTGAATTGATCTCTTAGCATCTGAGTGTAAGATGACCCTTGCTTTTTCAGCTGCTATTATAGTGAACATGTTTGCAATAGGTCAAATTTCTCTTGTGCATTCACTTTACACTCTCAACCTGCAGCTATTTAACTCCCATCCCTTATGCTACTATATAGTACTAAGATACTTAAAGGCAAGAGTTTTTCTTTTAATTTCAGAGAGAGTGTGGAAGTTTTAAAGCCCTGTAATATTTGTTCACTATCTGTGTCATCCCTCTATAGTAATTTTTTTTATTTATTGTTTATTAAATCCCATCAAATTGACTTTGACTGGCGAACATATTGATATTTTTTTTCCCAAAATTATTGATATTCTGTTGGAGTCTCCAATTATCTTAGTGTTTTTTATTGTTGAGACTAAAAGTGGATTGCAATCCAAATGTTTATAGTTGTCACCAGAATGGCAATAGGGATAAAATCTTCTAATGGAGATATCTGTTCTCTTGACAACTGTATCAGGAAGTAGAAGGAAATCTCCCCAATGTGTCACAGCCCAAAAAAATTTTTTTCTGTTAGTGGACTAATAAATCAGTACAATCATATTTACCATTCTAAAGCTAGCATAACTAGTGTCCATTGAGACGGTCTGACAATCTTCTTATAATGCTCCTGTCTTTCTGGTTGCTTGAATTATCAGCTTTTCTTACACTTGGAGATGAATATAACTCATTGTTGCAGCAAAAGTAGTGAGAGGAGGAAATGCCAGATGCACTTCACTTTGCTAGATTTAGTGTTACACGATGAGCATTATATTACTTTCACTCTTTTATTTCTATATCTAAAACAAGATGAGAGCTTTGAGTAGAAGGTCCTATTTTTATGTGCTCTTTGCCATACTGATAAACTAGCCAATCTACTTTTAAGGTTTTCTAGACAATTTCTCTGAAACTAGTCTCACTCATAGGGTCCTCTAGCATGTAATGACATGAGGTATTTACCTAACTTCAAAACAAGGGAGGCGTGACCTAGATAGCGACCTGAATGGAAGCACATGCTGGAGCTTCGCTAGCCTCACCCACTGTATCTCCTCTAGATTTGCTCTCTCCTCCTCACACTCATGCGCCGCAGATCATCTGGGATTTCACCTGGGAAAGGGGTAAGAAGCTCCATTTTCCTCCTTAATAAAGGAAATTTCTCTGGCCTCTGGTGCTCACGTGGAGGCCTGCATATACTCCTTCTCCCACATGGCATTCCAGACGGAGCTCAAGGAGTCGACTCCCTCTGCTCAGCTGGGTCGGACCGACGTGATGGCAGCCATTGTGGCATGTCAAGTCGCCTTGGCCTCTAAGATTGAGGTGGTACAGCTGGATATGGGGCTCCTCCGCCAGGACATGGAAAAAGACAGGTCCCGGCTCTGTTCAGCGGAACAGCACTTGGGACGTACAGAGAATGCAGTGACAAAGCACACTACTGCCCTAAAAAAAAACAAATTAGAGCATTGGAATACAAGCATAACAGGAGGAGCAACCTTCGTATTGTGGGCCTTGCTGAAGGTGTGGAGGGCCCAAATCGGACTGTGTTTGTAAAAAACTTGCTATGCACCCTGTTGCCTACGGCCCAATACTCTCCCTTCTATGCAGTGGCATATATCTTCCAAGCCTGGGCCTTCTGAAGGCCAACCCGTGCCTTCATTCTCAAGTCCCTCAACTTTAGAGATAGAGATGAAGTCCTCCAGGCAGCCCAGGTGCAAGCAGACCTCATGTATCAGAATGCTAAACGACTTACCTTCCCTGATTAGTCTGTGGAAACACAGAAACTTTGGATATTCTTTTGACCAAGTAAAGGTTCTCCTGCGCATCTGTCGTATTCGTTACAGTATGCTTTTTCAGCCTTGTCTGTGGGTTCAAGATGGGGAATCCGCGCAGTTTTTCAACTCTCCCCGTGAGGCTTCCACCTGGCTGGAGTCGTTACCACTCAACTGCTGACCGCAGATTCTCATGCGCTACCCTGAATTTTCCTGCCATTAGCTGTTTGCTGGGCAAGGGTTATCTACTTCTTGTGATCTTTCCTGCTCTAGAGAGGTGAAAGAGCTACTCTTAAACCTCATAACAAACTTAATTTACCCGCTTAATTACTTAGGTCACATTAACTAATTTTACACATTTAAGTTTTTTACACTTAAGTTTTATTCAGATTAACTTTACCCATTGATCAAGTAATCAATTGGCAGTAAAATATATTTTGGTCACTTTTTACATTATTCTCTCCCAAATGTGTTCTCCTTAGCATACTTTAGATCAGGTCTCCTAATAGGAAATCATGATTTGTGTTTTAAAGATTTTATTACTTTAATCCAATGGGTCTGTAATGAAAAATATACTTGTTGCTCACTGAATTTAACAGCAATGCGGGATGCAATACTGGCCGTGGGAAAGGGTGTTGCTCCATGTTATCTCCGAATTTTGACTATGCCAGCTAATGCGTATACCATGAAGCATTAAGTTATGACTGCCTAATTTCTTGTTGAGAGATACCAAGGAACACACTTAAGTTTTTCATTTAATTATTTCAAATTAATGGAATAACAATCCAGAAATGTAAGATACAGAACAAAGTCTAGCCAAAGATCCATAACTGTTGAAAGTATTCAGAAAACTGTAAATAAGACATGCAAGTCTATTCAATAATAAAATACAAACAGCGCTGATGTTGAGTGACAGAAGTGGCCAACACCACTATATAGTATGTGATAAATGAGAGACACAAACAAGTGCTTGTAATAATGTCCAAACAGGGGTCCTTAACCACTTGACCACTGGGCACTTAAACCCCCTTAATAACCAGACCAATTTTCAGCTTTCGGTGCTCTCACAGTTTGAATGACAATAACTCAGTCATACAACACTCTAACCAAATGAAATTTTTGTCCTTTTTTTCCCACAAATAGAGCTTTCTTTTGGTGGTATTTGATCACCTCTGCGGTTTTTATTTTTTTCGCTATAAATGAAAAAAGAACGTAAATTTTGTAAAAAAATGAATTTTTCTTCATTTCTATTATAAAATTTTGCAAAAAAGTAATTTTTCTTCATAAATTTGGCCTAAAATGTATACTGCTACATATCTTTGGTAACAAAAAAAAAAAAAATTGGATAATATTTAGTCTGGGTGAAAGTTATGGGGTCTACAAGCTATGGTACCAATTACTGAAAATTGATCAATTTGATCACATCTGATGTACTGACAGCCTCTCTCATTTCTTGAGACCCTAACATGCCAGAAAAGTACAAATACCCCCCAAATGACCCCTTTTTGGAAAGAAGACATTCCAAGGTATTCAGAAAGAGGCATCGTGAGTTTTTTGAAGTTGTCATTTTTTCCCCACAATTCTTTGCAAAATCAAGATTTTTTTATTTTAATTTTTTTTCCACAAAATGTTCATATTATTAGGTTATTTCTCACACACAGCATATGCATACCACAAATTACACCCCAAAACACATTCTGCTATTCCTCCCGAGTATGGCGATACCCCATGTGTGAGACTTTTACACAGCGTGGCCACATACAGAGGCCCAACATGCAGGGAACGCCATCAGGCGTTCTGGAACACCCAGACCAATTCTGACATTTCTCTCCTACATGGAAAAATCATCATTTATTTGCTAGAAAATTACATAGAACCCCAAAACATTATATATGCTTTTTTAGCAAAGACCCTAGAGAATACAATGGCGGCCGTTACAACTTTTTATCTCGCATTGTATTTGCACAGCAATTTTTTGAACGCGTTTTTTTTTGGAAACAAAACAGTTTTGTGCTTAAAAAAAAAAAAAACAGTAAAGTTAGCCCAATGTTTTTGCATAATATGAAAGATGAAGTTACGCCGAGTAAATAGATACCCAACATGTCACCCTTCAATATTGCACACGCTTGTGGAATGGCGCCAAACTACGCGACTTAAAAATCCCCATAGGCGACGCTTTAAATGTTTTTCCTGGTTACATCTTTTTAGTTGGAGAGGAGGTCTAGGGCCAAAATTATTGCTCTCGCTCTAACGTTCGCAGCGATACCTCACATGTGTGGTTTGAACACCGTTTTCATATGTGGGCGGGACTTACGTGTGCGGTCGCGTCTGTATACGAGCACACGGGTACAGGGGCGCTGTAATTTTTTTTTTATTTTTTTATTGTTCATTTTACTTTATTTATTTTAGTTTGACACCTTTTTCCCCAAAAATAAATGTTTTGGTTACTTTTATTCCTATTACAAGGAATGTAAACATCCCTTGTAATAGGAATATAGCATGACAGGTCCTCTTTACAGTGAGATATGGGGTCAATAAGACCCCACATCTCCCCTCTAGGCTGGGAAGCCTAAAAAAAAAACGATTGCAGAGTATTGCGCGGGGAGTATTGCGCGGGGGAGTATTGCGCGGGGGAGTATTGCGCGGGGGAGTATTGCGCGGGGGTACTGCAGAGTATTGTGCGGGAGTATTGTGCGGGAGTATTGTGCGGGAGTATTGTGCGGGAGTATTGTGCGGGAGTATTGTGCGGGGTACTGCGGGGTACTGCGGAGTATTGCGGAGTATTGCGGAGTATTGCGGGGTACTGCGGAGTATTGCGGAGTATTGCGGGGTACTGCAGAGTATTGCGGGGTACTGCGGAGTATTGCGGGGTACTGCGGAGTATTGCGGGGTATTGCAGAGTATTGCGGGGTATTGCGGAGTATTGCGGGGTACTGCGGAGTATTGCGGGGTATTGCGGAGTATTGCGGGGTATTGCGGAGTATTGCGGGGTATTGCAGAGTATTGCGGGGTACTGCGGAGTATTGCGGGGTACTGCGGAGTATTGCGGGGTACTGCGGAGTATTGCGGGGTATTGCAGAGTATTGCGGAGTATTGCGGGGTATTGCAGAGTATTGAGGAGTATTGGGGGTATGCAGAGTATTGAGGAGTATTGGGGGTATGCAGAGTATTGGGGGGGGGTATGCAGAGTATTGGGGGGGGTATGCAGAGTATTGGGGGGGGTTATGCAGAGTATTGGAGGGGGGTATGCAGAGTATTGGGGGGGGTATGCAGAGTATTGGGGGGGGTATGCAGAGTATTGGGGGGGGTATGCAGAGTATTGGGGGGGGTATGCAGAGTATTGGGGGGGGGTATGCAGAGTATTGGGGGGGGTATGCAGAGTTTTGCGCAGGGAAGGAAGGAGTTAATGCAGGGATGGCTGAGCAGGGATGGATGGATCTGTGACTGCAATAGTCACAGATCCATCCCACACTGCTGCAGCCATCCGCGCTCTCCTCTCACGCTGTACCGATCGGTACAGCGAGAGGAGGGAAGAACCGGCGTCAGCAAGTGACGCGGTTTGTTTACATGTGATCACGCCGTCATTGGACGGCGCGATCACGTGGTAAGGAGCCGCCACCATTGGCTCCTTACCGAGATCACTGACGCTGCGGGTCCCGTGGACCCGCCGAGCGCCGTGACCGCGTGTGCGCGCCCGCTCGGGCGCGCGGATCTGACGCACGTCAGATTTGTTTACACACGTGGTCGCGCCGTCATTGGACGGCGCGATCACGTGGTAAGGAGCCGCCGCCATTGGCTCCTTACCGCGATCATCGGTGCTGCGGGTCCCGTGGACCCGGTGAGCACCGGTGATCGCGTGTGCGCGCCCGGGTGGGCGCGCACACCTGACTCTAACGGAGGACGTCCATGGACGTCCTGTTAGAGTACAGGAACCGCCCTATAGCCGTATTTCGGCTATAGGGCGGTGATTAAGTGGTTAAAGAGAATAGTAGCTTGCACCTTCCACTAAACTCCACCACGTGTAAACACTCGCCCCTTCGGGGTACAAACTCACCAAAATAAAATGAATTATTGGCCTTTCAATGATATCAATCCATTAAACGTGAACCTCTGCAGGATGCATCTACTAAAGAGCCATTTGTATGGAGGACACCTCAAATAAACAAATAAACACAGTAGAGGCGACATAGCATAATCCTGTTTAATTGAAAAGTAGCCCCTCACAACAAGCTCCCCTATACATCAAACGTACATTCAAAATAAATGTGGCTCAAGCCACCGGCTGGTTCCCAGGTAGTGCGTTACTTCCTGGTTTCGCTCAATGGAATGCAGGAGTCTTTTCCAGCGTGTCGTGTAGCTCACGCTGACTTCTGCGGAGGGCGTGGCTACACGACTGACTCCGCTCAATTGAATCCACCCTCTCCCTCCGCACGGACCAATTAAGGCTCATCCGGCGTGACAATAGGTGCACGTTACATTGTGGTGATGTTTATCCCTGACGGTCTTCACTACGGGCCGGGAGGAGGGTCAGAAGGTGCACGCTAGTATTCTCTTTAAGGACCCCTTTTTGGACATTATTACAAGCACTTGTTTGTGTCTCTCATTTATCACATACTATATGGTGGTGTTGGCCACTTGTGTCACTCAACATCAGCGCTGTTTGTATTTTATTACTTGAATAGACTTGCATGTCTTATTTACAGTTTTTTGAATACTTTCAACATTTTTGCATATTTTTCATTCAGTTTTTCTGTAATTGTAATTATCAGAGGAAACATTATCTTCACTGTTCTTTATTTTATTTTTTGTGTTGCATAGACGATTTACATCCTTTTGGCGCTAAGCTGTGTATCGTAGGCCTTTTACACTATTTTTTAAAGATCCATATCTGTTTAAAAAAAAAAATTGTTTGATTAAACCAAATAACCAAAAAAATAATAGCGGACCTTTAAGGACACTTCCATACAGTATGTAAATAAAGAAAAAATATTTGTATTAATGTCATAAAAGTGTTAAAAGTGGTGTATCACACAGCAATCAAAAACATAATCAGAGTGTATCTCCCCACGCATTTAAAACAAAGCCTCGTATCAGTATACATATAACTTCATCATAACAGGTTTCCAAACATCATCACTTCACAGGAGGTCCTAGAGCTTTTTCATGCTGGTGATATCTTGGACTAGACTTATGCTTTGGCAGCGCCATCCTCTTTTTCACTACAGCTTTTGTCCACCGGACACCTCTGCGTTGCAATGGTGTGTACTGCCCTCATAGGGCAAGGTATTGGGCAAGGTTGACAAGCACAGCTGGTGTGAAGAAGCCCTTAAAGGCAATTTAAGGACACTGCTTGTTGAGAATGAATCACTGCTTCAGTCAAAGCATCTCAAGCTAATATCGGCTTCATCAGATTTTACAGTCAAAATAATCATTCTGTGTAGATCAAAAAGGAAACATCAATAATAGTATATATTATATCTGTGTGTCTAACATAGTAATCATTAGACATGTGCATTGGTTTTTCATGCCAAATGCATTTTCATCCGAATTTCATGTATTTTCGTTATCATTTTAACAAACAAAAACGAATGCGCAGAATACGAAAACCGAAAGATCCGACATAAACAAATGCTTTATTTTCGTTTTCGTTGCAACAACAGTTCGATATAGATAGGAGATTCGACACGATGCTGACAATAACAATCTGTGTCTATCGAACCTGCGGTCAAATGTGCCTAACCTTAACTCTATTAGTCCAAGATTATTCTACATAGAGAGGAAAGATTCGACATAGAGAAAAAAGATTTGACGTTATAGAGAGAAATGATTCGACATTATAGAGAGAAAAGATCACTGCTGGAATTGGGTGGAGGAAGTAAGGTAAAAGTAATGATGATGATGAATGTTATTGGCTGATTGTAACCAAAGAGGAGGAGTGGTAAAATAGCTAGAACTAACTTGACAATTCAACATGAACGATGAAGATTTGACAAAGCATCGAAAAACATACAAACGTTGAATCTGTCATTGAAGGCTTATGGTGTCTGTCAAAAGTTCTAAGAAGATTTGACGGAGCAGCTAAACTGTACAAAGCTGCAATCACACGTTTCCGGTCAAGTGCTAGGTCCATATGCTATAAAAAAATTCTAATGTTGGTTGACTAGTAATAATGATTAATAAATATAATTATTAACCACTTGACCACTGGGCACTTAAACCCCCTTCCTAACCAGATCAATTTTCAGCTTTCGGTGCTCTCATAATTTGAATGACAATTACTCAGCCATACAACATTGTACCCATCTGAAATTTTTGTCCTTTTTTTCACACACATAGAGCTTTTGGTGGTATTTGATCACCTCTGCGGTTTTTATTTTTTTGCGCTATAAAAGAAAAAAGACTGAAAATTCTGTAAAAAAAATCAAAAAAATCTTGTTTCTGTCATATTAGCAGGTTATTTCTCACGCACAGCAAATACATACCACAAATTACACCCCAAAACACATTCTGCTATTCCTCCCGAGTATGGCGATACCACATGTGTGAGACTTTTACACCGCGTGGCCACATACAGAGGCCCAACATGCAGGGAGCACCATCAGGTGTTCTGGAGCACCCAGGCCAATTCTGACATTTCTCTCCTACATGTAAAAATCATCATTTATTTGCTAAAAAATTACATAGAACCCCAAAACATTATATATGCTTTTTTTTTCAAAGACCCTAGAGAATACAATGGCGGTTGTTGCAACTTTTTATCTTGCACGGTATTTTCGCAGCAATTTTTTGAACGCGTGTTTTAAAAAAAAAAAACTGTTTTGTGCTTAAAAAAAAAAAAACAGTAAAGTTAGCCCAATGTTTATGCATGCTATGAAAGATGAAGTTACGCTGAGTAAATAGATACCTAACATGTCACCCTTCAAAATTGCACACGCTCGTGGAATTGCGCCAAACTTCGCTACTTAAAAATCCCCATAGGAGACGTATTGCAGAGTATGGAGGGTATTGCAGAGTATGGGGAGTATTGCAGAGTATGGGGGGTATTGCACAGTATGGGGGGTATTGCACAGTATGGGGGGTATTGCAGAGTATGGGGGGTATTGCACAGTATGGGGGGTATTGCACAGTATGGGGGGTATTGCATGGGGAGTATGGCGCAGGGAGAGATGGCTTGATCTGTGACTGCAATTGTCACAGATCCAGCCCTCGGTGCTGCTGCTGCCACCCGCTCCCCCCCCTCTCCTCTCACAGGGAGGAACCGGTTTGTTTACAAGTGATCGCTCCATTATTTGACGGAGCGATCACATGGTAAACGCCCGCTATCAGCAATTTACCGCGATCCGTGATGCGCCGGGTCTTCTAGATGGATGATTCCGGGAGCGTGCCCCAGGGGGCGTGCGAGAGTAGAATTCTGGGAGGATGTCCCAGGGACGTCCTCCCAGAACAACTCCACCACGCTGTAGCCGTATTTTCTCTATAGCGCGGTGGGAAAGTGGTAATAGTCATACAACATTAGAATTCTACTATAGCTAACATTCGACCGGAAATGTACAATGTACAGTTTCGCTGCTCCGTCAAATCTTCTTTGAACATTCAACAGACACCATAAGCCTTCAATGACAGATTCGACCTTAATTCATTCCGATTTTTGGACGAATGCAATTTCTTTTTTTTTTTTTTTATAAATTCTTTATTTTATAATTTTTTCCATATTTCATACACAGACAAGGCACTGAATCCAGCTTTGAGATATACAGGTAGCATTTTCTTTCATCATTACATCTTATTATTAATTTACTGTATACTCAACAAAAGTTCTGATTACAATTACCCCCTCCCCCACCAGGTCCGCTCCCTGGTTAACACCCCTTGTCGCCACCGGCAACAGGAAAAAAAAAAAAAAAAAAAAACCCTAATTATGTCTCTCCGTCTCTCTCTCTCTCTCCCCCCCTCCCCCCGCACTCAGGGGTTCTGCTCCCTATAGTGAATGTAAGGCTCCCACACTTGTCTATACTTCTCCTCCTGTTCTCTCATTCCCATTGTCAGGTATTCCATCGACTGGATTTCTGTTACTCTACCGAGCCAATGTTGTCGCGTCGGAGATGTCGTACTTTTCCACAGAGATGGAATACAAGCCTTTGCTGCTGTAAGCAGATGTCTAAGTAATGAGTTTTTGTATTTTGCCGTTGACATTGGGAAGTCATTTAATAGCAGTGCGGCTGGGTTATCTCTCAGATTCTCCTTAGTAATTACATTTACTGTTTCGACTACCATTTCCCAGTATTCCTTTAGTTTCGGGCATTCCCAGAATAGGTGTATCATGGTGCCTCTTGCTTCCCCGCATCTCCAACACTGATCTGACACCTGGGGGAACATCCGTTTTAATACCTCCGGGGTCCTGTACCATCTAGTTAGAATTTTATATCCCCCCTCTTGGTATCTTGTTGCCAGTGAGGCCTTATGAGTAAACCTAAACATTTTTTCTTTCTGGGTCTCCGAGAATCTGGTCCCCAGGTCTCTTTCCCATGCCTGAATAAATAATAAATCTTGCGGGGCTTCCGATTCTACTAAGAGGCTATACATATACGATAGACTGTGCCTCACTGGTTCGCCTTTATTACAGACTTTTTCAAAAACCGTTAATTCACGAGTTATCTCCCCCCGTGGTCTAATTGCCTGTATAGCTGCTTTCAGTTGCCTTTGTCTCATTATATCTAGCGTCCTCCCCAGTCTCTCCTCCCTCTCCACCACGTCTCCACCCTGACCATTGCTCGTAAAATGTATAAGTCTACTCAGTCCTCCCCGTCTTAAGTTGTTAAAATGGGTGTCTGTCAAGCCTAGTTCAAATCTCGGATTCCCGAGTACCGGTATCAGTGGGCTTGGGTATTTAGAGATTTTTGTTTTCCCAAATATCCTTTTTATGGCTCGTGTCGTAGCGCCTACTGTGGGGTGTTTCTTCACCTCTTGTGGGATGTCTGACTCTGTAATCCACGCCATTCCCTCTAGCGGGATTTTCGTTATTTTCTGTTCTATATGGATCCATGGTTTATCTTTCTGATGGATACACCACTCTACCACTCTTGCCATATGGCAGGCATCATAGTAGCTCATTGGGTCTGGGAATCCCACTCCCCCCCTCTCTTTTGGTAGAGTCAGGACCTCCCTCCTTATTCTGGCCGGTTTTCCTGCCCAAATAAATTTAATAAATCTAGATCTCAGGTCTCTTAGGAACCCGAGAGGGATCCTTACTGGTAGGGTCTGAATCAGATAAAGCAATCTTGGCATTACGTTCATTTTAATAATATTTATTCTCCCAAACCAAGTAAAAATCTCTTTATCCCATCTCTGTAAATCAGTTTTGATCGCTCTTGTTAATGGGGTAAAGTTCAGTTCGAAAATCCTGTTTAGGTTTTTTGGCATTCTAGTTCCCAAATATACTATATGGGAATCTGTCCAACTAAAGGGAAACTGTGTTGACAATAACTGCTGTGTTTGTTCATTAACCTCCACACCCATTGCCTCCGATTTGTTATAGTTTACCTTAAAGTTGGACAGATCTCCATATTCCCTTATCTCTTTTAGTAAAACTGGTAAAGATAGGCCTGGACTTGTTAGCGAGAACAGTAGGTCATCTGCGAATGCCGCGATCTTGTATTCATCTCCCCCCACTCTGAGACCTCTAATGTCTTTGTTTGCCCGTATTGTTCTCAAGAAGGGTTCGAGGGCCAGGATAAAGATGAACGGCGAAAGTGGACATCCCTGTCTTGTCCCATTTCTTATTGGGAAGGGGTCCGACATTATTTCGTTTATCTTCACTCTAGCCATCGGACACGAATATAGGCCTGCTATCCAGTTCCGCATCCCCTCTCCCAGGCCTATATGTTGTAGAACAGCTTTCAGGAATCCCCAATCCACCCTATCAAAAGCTTTCTCTGCATCGGTTGCTACCAGTACTGATGGATTTTTAAAAACTTGTGATAGGTAGATAGTGCTTAGTACTCTTTGTGTGTTTTCCCTCCCCTCTCTTCCCGGTGTAAACCCTACCTGATCAGGGTGTATTAGATGGGGAATATAAGTTGCCAGTCTGTTTGCCAGGATTTTCGAAAAGATCTTCAGATCTACATTCAGCAGAGAGATCGGTCGGTAACTGCTACATTGCGCAGGGTCTTTCCCTTCTTTGGGAATTACGGTTATGTGAGCCATTAGTGTGTCTCTTAACATCTGTTGTCCTTCTTTTAATGAGTTAAATGCCTTCAGAAATTGAGGTGACAACTTTTCGTAAAACGTTTTATAGTACAGCAAGGTGTAGCCATCTGGCCCTGGAGATTTACCTGGCTTCATTTCCTTAATTGCCACTGCTAATTCCTCTGCTGTTATCGGGCCCTCAATGGTCCCGATTTTTTCCTCCGGTATTTTAGGCATCCCTGAGGCCAATATGTATGCCTTTATTCGTTCTTCTCTACTCTGACTTCCTGCCTTGTTAGGTTGTTTATCCAATTGATACAATTTACTATAATACTCTCTAAAGGCCTTCGCTATTAATTGTGAGGAACTGACTACAATATCTCCTTGTGTTTTTATTTTTTCAATATGGTTCTTAGCTCTTGACTCTCTCAATGCGTTTGCTAGCATCCTGCTTGGCTTGTTTCCGTATTCGTAGTACGCCCTCCTGCAACGACTTAATTTGGCCTTGGCCTTATCCATTAATAATAGATTCAGCTTTCCTCGTAGGCCCATTAATCTCTCTTCGATATGTAACCTTTGTATTTGTTTATGTTCGTTCTCTAATATACGAATCTCGCCAAGCAGGGTGTTTAGCTTCGCATCTAAAGCGCGTTTTCGATGTGTTCCTAGGGAGATAAGGATTCCCCTTATATAGCATTTGTGTGCCTCCCACTTGGACAGCGGAGCTGTACCGTCTGAGTCATTTGTTAAAAAAAAGGATGCTATTTCTCGCTCTATCCTACTCTCATATACAGGATCTTTCAATAATGTTTCATTGATCTTCCAGTTCCATACCCTCGGACCTGTTTCCCCCCATTCCAAGGAGCAGTTTACTGGGGCATGGTCTGATATTGTAAATGATCCCATTGAAGCTTCTCTCAGATTCCCCACTATGCTTTGATCTACAAATATATAGTCGATTCTTGTGTATGTTTTATGTTTGGCTGAGTAGAAGCTATAATCTCTCTCATGGGCATGTAGGATCCTCCAACTGTCTATTAACTGTAGTTTTTGCAGCATTATCCTCGCTTTACGCAATTTTATATTTGATACATGGTAGGATCCCTTAGAGGTATCCAGACTGGGTTCCAAGACCATATTTAGGTCTCCTCCCAGGATTAGGGCCCCCTCCTTATTTTGATTTATTAAATCCAGGTATTTCTCTAACGCAAATACTGGGTTCTCATTTGGTAGGTATATGTTCACTAAGGTAATTTTTTGTTCATTCAACATCCCTTTCACAAGGAGAAAGCGTCCCTCCTCGTCAGTTATTACTTTAGATTCCTTCCATATTATCTTTTTAGCCATCAGAATTGCTACTCCATTTGCCTTTGAAGTCTGAGAGGCACCATGATATACCACCGGGAATCTCAAACTTTTGAACTTTGGGACCTTGTCTTTCCTAAAATGTGTTTCTTGCAAAAAGATGATTTGTGATTTAAGTCTCCCAAGTTCCATTAGTATTTTTGATCTTTTTTCTGGGATGTTTAACCCCTTTACATTGTATGTAGTAACTTTTACTCTGTTCATCTTGTATTCTATCTTTTATCCTATCTTCTATTGACCTCTCGCTCTCCCTATCACAGTCCCCTGTTCAAGTGTTGTTTTTAGGCGCTTGTTTTTCAAAACCGAGAGACCAAGTATTTGGCCAATGGCACCTGGGCGAGCAGAGCAAGGAGAGAGAGCACCTCTCTCACCGCTCTCCCAGTGGTCCACCACACCGAAATTAACACTGGGGGATGGGAGAGGGGGAGCGAGAGGACCAGTACAAAAGGAACACAGGAGGAGGAGAGGGGTGCTTCCCCCCTGCGAAACCCAGAGAGAAGAGAGAGGGAGAGAGGAGAGAGAGAAAGAAAAAAAAAAAAAAAAAAAAAAAAACACCCCAATACCTCGGGGGCTTGTCCTCCGTCCAAGTCCCCAAGTATTCACTACGTTTCCCTTGTTCCCTATTGGGACCCACTTCCACCTTATTGTGGGTTCCCACTTTATTAGGGAGAAGGAAAAGAGAAAAAAAAAAAACACCCAATTGAGCGTCTCCGACTTCCCTCCACTTGGAGGAGAGGCGCTCTGGTGGGGGTACTTGCGTAAGCATTGCGGAGAGTCTCGTCTAGGTGCTGTTTCTGGTGCACCCCTTCTAACCTTCTAATTTTCAATTCTAATTTAATTTAATTTATCCCAGCCCCCCCGGTCTCAGTCCCAGCCCTCCTCCGCCCATCCCCATCTTGAGGTGGGGGGGGGGGCCGTAGTAGAGAGAGGGAAAAAAAAAACAAAAAAGCAAAAACCCCTCTAAAAAAAAAAAAAAAAGTTAACAAGCTAACAGGGTAGGAAGCCAAACTTCTATCTTAATATCAGATAAACATATTAGAAAGACACAAGAAAATGGAAATAAAAAATAAACCAGCTCATGGTGCACATAAACAAGACAGCAAAAAAAAAAAAAAAAAAAACCACAAACTCCTGAAAAACACATGGAAGTTCTTTCCTTTCTATTTCCTCCCTGTTCTTCCAATTCTTCTCCACTTATCATCTATATGTCAACTATTACATATTGTTTACATATTGTCCTATTCCACCTTGTTCTATCCTCCCGGAGATTCTAAAAGCTTTTATAATATGCTTTTGTAGTATACAATATGTTATATCATGGCCTTCCTGTTTCCTTATACCTGTTATCGCTACAATTTCCCACCCTAGATCCCCGGACCCTCTTTAAAAAAAAGTGCTTAATAGTGCTTAATAGTCTTGTACAGTGTATGTGTATATTTACTAAGTGGCATATATGTGATATATATATGTGATTTATGAGATATATGTGTGTATATTATTAAATTGTAGTGTGTGTTTATTATATATCTGTTTGATATAGTGTGTATGTGCGTATATATATATATATATGTATGTGTGGCCCCTTCCTTTTAATTGTGCGTAAAATATAGGTGATAAATGTGAGCGAGAAAAAACAAAAGAAGAACCCCTTTTCCTAGCCCCCCCAAACCCGCCCCCCCTTACGTCACAGCACAAAAAAAAAAAAAAAAAAAAAAAAAAAATCTAGTCTCCCACCCCCCCCCCCCCCCCCAAAAAAAAAAATATATAAAAGGGCCAGATGAACTTGGGCAGATACAGGGCCTCCAAAAAAAAATGGGAAGGAAAAAAAAAAAAAAGAAGAGGAGGGGACGGGGGGACAGTCATTTCCCGTGCGAGATCATGTCTACTGTTTAATCTCCTAGAACATCTGGCCCTCCCCTACTGTCCCATCTCCCCTCCTTCCCCTCTGGGGATATCTTCATCGATTCAAGCAGACAATATCTTACTATTATGTTATTACATTATTATTATATTATTATAATCTGCTTACTTTCCCTCTCTTACCCCCCCCCCCCCGCCACCCATTCCTAGTCTCGCTACTTCTTCAGATTTAAGCTGGTCTTCTTACTGTTTATTAATGTTTGTTAATTTATTCAGCTATTATTCAGCTATTGGGGTTACGCTCTCTTAGTCCGGGTAGTTCCAGCCAGTCTGGAACTTCTATAGGGTCCGACCCAAAAAATTCAAAAAGTTGCGGAAGCTGCGACGGTTCCCTCAGATTGAAGCTCCTTCCCTCTCTTTTGATGATGACAGCTAGCGGGTATCCCCATCGATATGTGGCTCCTTTATCGCGTATAAATTCCAATAAAGGTTTTAACAGACGCCTTCGATTTCTGGTCTGCCAGCAGAGGTCGGGGAATACCTGAATGTTCATCCCCTCCCAAGGTATTGTTCCCTCTTTCCATGCTGCCCTTAGTATCTCCTCCTTTACTCTGTAAAAATGCACTCTGCATAGTACATCGCGCGGATTGATCTGCTCTAGGTTCCTTGCTATGGGGACCTTATGTACTCTGTCCAGCTCCATAGGGGTATCAGGGGGGTTCTTTAAGATTTTATTCAGTACAGATGTAACCGTTTCTCTTAACGCCAGCCCCTCAAAGCTTTCTGGTATCCCCTTGATCCGTATGTTATTTCTTCTACTCCTATTGTCCGCCTCTTCTGCGTATAGTTGTAGTCTAATCATGTGCTGCTGCTGTGTCTCCAATTTGTCTTCAAGAGCTAACAATCTGGAGTCTGTCCTCTCCTGGCGCCTCTCCACCCCCGCTATTTTTTGTTCACTCTCCTCCACCTTTGTGCGTACCTCCTTGATTTCTTCTCTTAATATACCTGTTATATTCATTAGCATAGACTGAATATCTTCCTTAGTGGGGAGGGCCTGTATGAGCATACTGAGCTGTCTAATGTCCGGGGTAAGCTCTATGGGGGGTTTCTGCGCACTCCCTTGTGTACCCTGCATATTAGGTAGACATACCTGATCTGTTGTTACCAAGGTAGGAGTTAGGGTAGCTTCTCCAATGCTATTCATTGCTTCTCTCCGGGCCCGCGGCTCTGACGGTTCAGGTAGCTCAGGTTCCATACACAGTTCCTGGGATGACTGAGGCGTCTGTGTGTCCACTGCCTGGAGATGATAAAAGTTCCTCCCAGGTCTTGTAGAATCTGAGTTTGGGACAGTTGTGAGGGGAGCTAAAGGTGTCTCTATGTAGAGTTGTAGCCTGTCACTGCTCCGCTCGTTGTTTCTAGCAGTAAGGGACTTCTCCTTCTCCTTTACGCTTTGCGCAGCTCCCTCCTCTCGTCTCCACTGCTCCGTCTCTCTGGTGGTTTCTGCTGACCACGGGCTCCGGGCTGGCGACTCTATTGGTCCGCGCGCTCGCTCTTCTCCACTACTATTGGGCTCGCAGTGGGAGATGGGAGGTATCGTCAGTGTTACCGCCGTTGCTGGGAGCGAGCTCTCTATCAAGGACTCTCTCCGCGAGTTTCTCCCGGCATTGGCGTCTCCCTGCTGCGTCCTTGCTACCATGTAGCGGGTAATGTAGGAGTGGCTGGGCAGGTGTATACCACCGGGTTTCCTTCCAGAACTCCTGGTTCGCCGCGACATCCGCTATCTCCACCCGCCGTCGGGGCTGGGATTGGGGGTTACGGGGCCGCCGTTCTCCTGTAAAGGTGCACCGTAGTTTCTGATACTAGACTCTCCTTCTCATCTCGAGCTCACTCCGCCATGCTCATCACACTCCCCCGGAAACGGAAGTCCTGTGTTACAATAAAGTTTAACGAAAAAAAAAAAACTTGTGGACGAATGCAATTTCTAACGAAAGACGAAAAACATAATAAATAAAAACGAATTTTCGGGAGTAACTAAATAAAATTTATTTTTTGGACGAAAACGAAATTCTGAAAAAAAAAAAAATATTTCAGTGTGCACATGTCTAGTAATCATCTATTGAGTTGATTTACTAAAACTGGAGAGTGCAAAATCTGGTGCAGCTCTGCAACGAAACCAATCAGCTTTCAGGTTTTTTGTCAAAGCTTAAATAAAGGGTAACTCCACTTTCGTGGGGAAAAGCAAATAAAGAAAAAATAAAATAAAGAAAAAACAAAATGACCTTTCCTTTTCAATCTGTAGCTCTGTACAGAACACCCTCAGAAACATAATTTCCTGCTTGTGTGATTGGCTTACCAATTTTCCCAGAAGTCTGCCCTAAGATACAAGTCAGATTTCAGGAATCCCCTGCAACAATTTTTTTTTTTTTTTGGTGAGATACTTCCAATAGGAAATCACATCTAAAGGGATGCAAGCAGAGCAACCTTCCTTATTAGTGTCCTGTAGTTGCATAGCTGATAATTATGAAACTACTCCCATTAGACTCACTATTCACTTTTCACTGTTGTGAGACGTCAAATGGATTTTATATGTTGGCAGAAACATGTACCACCTATATTAGATACAAGTAATAAGAGAAAAATCACAATAATAATAATATTTGACACCATATGCAGCAGACGGATGTAGTATGCTACTAAAAGTGAATACAATGATAATGTTTGCAAACCCATTTTTAGTGCAAATAACATAAAAGTGAATGACTCGAATAGCTGTATATAAATGGTGGCATGTGTTTCTTCCCAGCTGTCATGGCCACAGATGTCTTACCTCATACAGGGTATTATGTTTTTTATTTGCTTGTTTGTGTACACATTTTTGGCCCTGTACTTCCCCTTTCTCTCCCATTCCCATCACACAACACATCACCCATCATCAAATTTATATAAAGTGAAAAGCCTGATGCCGCGTACACGACCATTTTTAATGGTCTAGAAAAAACAAAGTTTTTTTCAACCCGATTATTGTTAAGCCTTCCTTGCCTACACATCGTGAAAAAAATGCTCTAGCAAAGGGGAAGTTCCATTCGGGTGGCGCCACCCTTGGGGCTGCTTTTGCTGATTTCGTGTTAGTAAAAGTTTGGTGAGAGACGATATGCGCTTTTCAGTCTGTTACAGCGTGATGAATGTGCTATCTCCATTACGAACACTAGTTTTACCAGAACAAGCACTCCCGTCTCATATCTTGCTTCTAAACATGCACGTTATTTTCACATCGTTAAAGCCAAAACACGACCATTTTTTTACGACGTTAAAAAACAGCAACGTTAAAAACTATGCGAAAATTTAGAGCATGTTCTAAATTTTTAATGCTCATTTTTAACGTCGCGAAAAATGCTCTGGAGCCCATACACGATCGTTTTTTTTTTAATAGCATTAAAAACCGGTCGTGTGTACGCGGCATAACAAGATCACTTGTCAGCGTTAGAACAGGTAACAGTGCAAGTAGACAATTGACAAAGAACACTAATTATCTAAGGTGCTGCAGTCAATCAAATGTTAAACATGTAAGACATATGTTAAAACATATTAAACATATGTAACACTCAAACAAATATGAAGCCGAAATAAATAGGGCCAGATTCAGGTAGAGTTAGGCTGGAGTATCAGTGATACTCCAGCCTAACTGTCACTTTAAGCCGGCGTTTCTGTTTTCTGTAACCAGAAAACAAGAAATGCCGGGTTGGAGTTCCGATGCGATCGGCGCAATTAAATTTAGCCATCGCATCGCAACTTTAATTTAAAAATGGCGCCGGGGGCGTTCCCGCTGATTTACGTCGAAAAAATATGTTAATCAGCGGGAATCGGCAATTCACGATCGTATTCGGGCGTGACGCAGTGACTTTCCGACGTTTCCGTAAGCGATACGCAGCGTAAAGATAAAGCAGCCCCCTAGTGGAGTATCCTATGTTAAGTATAGCCGTCGTCATCGCGTCGAAAAAAAAATAATCGCGTCGCTTTCTGGGATGCATTGACAGTCGACGCATGCGCAGTACGTTCGCCGCGGGATCGCGCTTAGTTTAAATAATACACGCCCCGTACCCGCCCAATTTGAATTCCGCCGGCTCATTTGCGATGCGCTGCCGCAACTTTAGGAGCAAGTGCTTCATGAATAACAGCACTTGCTCCTAAAATTTCGCCAGAGTAACGTAAATGAGAAACGTCCAGATTAAAGATGCTCCCATCTACCTGAATCTGGCCCATAAACTTTAAGAAAGGTAAAGCGCTGAGTGCTGAATGTAAATGTGTGCAGGGTACTGTGGCTAATTTTATATGCGTAAACTTTAAAAATGTTTGTAAACACAGAAAATGCTATGATGAGCACCAAACTGAATGCACTAACAATGCAAAGTGTGAATTCACCCTTAAAATAGAACTATAGGTAAAACTTAGATTCCATTTCGGATAAAGTAAGGGAGGATTATAACCCCTGCAAGATTTTTTTTTCATAATCCCATTGCAGAGATTTCCCTCACGTTCTGTCCAATAGCCAAACAGGAAGTGAGAGGAAATCCCTGCACATGAAGGGAATTCCTTGGGGACCCCCAGGTCACCAGAACTAGTGTCTCCATTGAAAGGTTTCCACTCTGTTACCTTTCTGGGGACAACCCAACATTTTTATTTTACTTTCTCATTCAGTGATAATGGTAAACAAGACAAATACTGTAGAGAGGGTGAATCTCGCTAAAGGGGGCACAGACAGCAATAAAAACTGACAGGTGTTTTAATCCTTCTCCACTGTAACCCAAAACTACAAAAAAAAAAAAAAAAATTGCCTTTAGTTATACTTTAAAGCTATACATTAGACAAACAGCTAAATACATAGGCCCATATTCAGATACAATTAGATTCGCGTAGAGTATCAGAAATACACTACGCCGCCGTATTTTACCTGGCTCTACGTGGAATCCCGGTAGATTTTGTCCAGTAAACAACGGCGGCGTAGTGTATTTCTCCCGGCGCAAGCCATCTACGCGAGTAGGGGGCGTGAAGCATTTAAAATAGGCGCGTTCCCGCGGCGATCGAACTGCACATGCTCCGTTCAGAAATTTCCCACCGTGCATTGCGCGAAATCACGTCGTTACGTCATTTTTTCTTGAGTAGCGTCGTTTACGGACATTCATATTCCCGAACGAGTTACGTAAAAAAAAAAAAAAAATTTTTTAATTCGACGCGGGAACGGCGGCCATACTTAACATGGGCTACGCAGCGTTAGACCAGCAAAAAGCTGGTCTAACAGTACGTAGAAAAAAATAGACGAAAGCAATTGCGAAGACCGCTCGTATCTTCGTGGATCGCCGTAAAAACTCATTTGCATATCCCGACGCATGAAAACGACGCAGACTCCTCCCAGCGGCCGCAAAAATATCGCAGCGTAGATCCGAAGGCTTACGAAGACGTAAGCCTCTTGGATCGAAGCCCGAAGCCGCCGTATCATGGTTTGAGGATTCAAACTAGTGATACGGCGCGTGAAATTTGAAATTACTCCTGTCTAACACCAGTTAGACAGGCGTAATTGCTCTGTGAATCTGGGCCATATACTTTAACTTGCCAAATGATTACAATTTCTGCCACACAACACAGCTCTGCCTAGCAGGGCACAATACCTGTACTTTTCCTGCTGTAGTTAGGGTGGGAAAGCACAGCTCAGGGCCAGATTCACGTATTCCAGAGCATCTTTGCTCTGGAGTAACGCTTCTGATTTGCGTTGCGCTGCCGAAATTTTAGGAGCAAGTGCTGTCATTCACGAAGCACTTGCTCCTAAAGTTGCGGCAGCGCATCACAAATGAGTCGGCGGAATTCAAATGTAGCGGGTACGGGGCGTGTAGTATGCTAACTACGCGCGATCCCGCCGCCAACGTACTGCGCATGCGTCGAGTGTCAAAACATCCCCGTGCGCATGCTCCAAAATCTGTGAATGAACGTCAATGACGTCACATTCCCATTCATGACCGTTTTACGCAAGCGACGTTTTTTTTTTTTTTCCCGACGCGATGACGACGCCTATACCTAACATAGGATACTCCAACCCCATGTAGGTATATCTATGCGCCGCGTATCCCGTCCGGAAACGTCGTATCGTCATTGCGTCGCGCCGGATTTCGATCGTGAATTGCCGATTTCCGCTCATTAACATATTTTTTGAGCGTAAATCGGCGGGAACGCCCCCGGCGCCATTTTTAAGTTGAAGTAACGATGCGATGGCGAAACTCAGTTACGCTGCTCGCATCGGAACTTCAACCCGGCGTTTCTTGTTTTCAGGTTACAGAAAACAGAAACGCCGGCTCAAAGCCACAGTTAGGCTGGCGGATCACTCGATCCGCCAGCGTAACCTTTCCTGAATCTGGCCCTCAGTGTACATTCCTGGCATGCCTCAGTATCGGGATGACTTAAAGTGTATGTAAGCCTTAACAATTACATTTTTCTGATTTCGTACTTTTTGGTCTGCAAACTATATCATTAAAAATGTATATCTGTCCTGTGTCCTCTGCACATTTCCAGCATTATCTCAAAGAGTCACTTTAGCACTCCCATTTCATATCTTGGACTGCAGAAGAAATATGCTTTATTATCTTGTGGAGATCTGAGAGAGGAACTGGTTGAGAAGTTTTAAAAAACAACACTCAGGCCTCGTACACACGACCGAGGAACTCGTCGGAAAAGACACATCGTTTTCCTCGACGAGTTCCTTGTTAGGCTTGCCGAGAAACTTGACAAGCTGTCTTTGCGTACACACTGTCAAGACCAAATCTCCTCGTTCTCAAACACGGTGACGTACAACACATACGAAGGCAGGGGAAGTTTGATTCCACTGGCACAACCCTTGGCCTACAGTACGGTGTGACCCTTTATCACCAACATGTAAGGAGCTTGTTTACCTTTTTCACCATGTTGCATTTTTTTTCATAGAAATGTGTCAGGTACCCTAAAAACTGTTCACTTCTACATGCTGTGGAAGATGTCACTACCCCCATCATGGAAAGGTGTCCTAGACTCACCTGTCACACTTGGGTGGCCAAGATCATGGTACTTGTCAGCAGAGAGAGTGGAGGAAGATAAGCAAATGCCATTTTGCTGATCTCACCTGTGAAGAATAACACTAGTAGCCATTCCCTTGGCTCTGTAGCCAGGGAAGAAGCTGATCTTGCACAGTCTGCCAGAGTGCAGCATTGACTCCCTAAAGTAGGATTGCCACCTGTCCGGGATTCACCCAGACAGTTCGGGTTCGGAATCATGCATCCAGGTTTTAGACTGCCTGAACCCCAGACACATTATTCAGACCAGACTATGGCTTCCAGATACATATGGATGAGAGGTGCTGACAGCCAAGGTGTGAGTGAGCTCACCATTTATCCCTGCCTGTGACTTAAGTCTCCCTCCTTCTTTCTCCTGCCTCTGAGTGAGTACACTAAGGTAATTCTCAGAGCACCCCTTACATCAGAGTTCCCCTTAAATCTCCCTTAAAAGTCCTCTTTGTACATCATGTTCTTTCTTAAATCAGGGTTCCCAGAGCATCCCTTATTTTAGAGTTCTCCCTTACATCAGAGTCTGCAGAGTGCCCCCTTACAGAGAAAAGGAAATTCTGCCAGTTCAGATGTAAAATGAGAACTCTGCGGATTCAAATGTAAAATGGGAACTCTGCAGATTCAGATGTAAAAGGGGAACTCTGCGGATTCAGATGTAAAATGGGAACTCTGCCGATTCAGATGTAAAAGGGGAACTCTGTGGACTCTGATGTAAAGGGGACGCTTGTTATTAACTTCATATGATTAGAAATGTTATTTAATAGCAATATATATATATAGAAATAGTTTATACTATAAAAAAAAATTGCTGTTTGCCGCAAAAGTGTTTGGGTTTGACTTGAAGAAAAGGTGGCAGCCCTACCCTAAAGTGAACCTGTCTCCTGCACTTAACAGCCCCCTTATGTCAGAATATAAAGCTAATAAAAAATTATGAACGTCAGAATCACAGCAATAATTCTAGAGCCATCATTCACTGATAAAATGGTTTAAAGTGGTTGTAAAGTGAACAAAAAAAAACCATGTGAAGTGCATTTTTCCTAATCACATGACCCAGCTCTTTTACAGCCTGTCTGTAGGTAAAAATGTTCAAAAACAAAAAACAACCTTTGGGATAAAGAGCAAAATTAAATAAATAAATAATATAAATAAACTGTTTTAAATTGGCATACAAATATATATGTGGAAATAACATGGTGTGGGCATCTTTCTGCCAGTCGCAGGCTGTGTTACGCCCCTCTAGCCAGAGTAAGAATGAATCGTGTGTAATACAACATTTATTGATCGTTTTTTTTTTTATGTGGGTTTAGTGACACTTTAATGCATAGAATGCATTAAGGTAAAAAAAAAAAAAACCTTATGCAGGGATTTCCTCTCACTTCCTGTTTGGCTATGGGACAGGAAGTGAAGGGAAACAGATGGTGAACCCAAATCTGTCAGGGGTTAAAAATAAAAATGTTTTGCCTATAGTTCTTCTTTATGTAATCTTCAGGCTTAAAATATGCATTGTAACCTGTGTGCAAAGGGTTCTTTAAAAGAATACATCATGGGAAAATGTGCAGTGCTGTTTTGTCAAGGTAATTTAACCACTTGCATACTGGGCACTTACACCCCCCTCCTGCCCAGGTAAAATTTCAGCTTCCGGCACTGCGTCGCTTTAACTCACAATTGCGCGGTCGTGCGACGTGGCTCCCAAACAAAATTTACGTCCTTTTTTCCCCACAAGTAGAGCTTTCTTTTGGTGGTAATTGATCACCTGTGCAATTTTTTTTTTTTTGCGCTATAAAGAAAAAAGAGCGACAATTTTGAAGAAAAATACAATATCTTTTACTTGTTGCTATAATAAATATCCCAATTAAAAAAAAAACACATTTTTTTTTCTCAGCTTAGGGCGATACGTATTCTTCTACATATTTTTGGTAAAAAAAAAAAAAAATCGCAATAAGCGACTGGTTTGCGCAAAAGTTATAGCGCTTACAAAATAGGGGAGAGAATTATTATTTTTTATTTACTAGAAATGGCGGCGATCTGCGATTTTTATTGGTACTGCGACGTCATGGCGGACACATCGGACACTTTTGACACATTTTCCTGGTGCCTCCATGGCAGCATACCTGTGATAGAGCTCCGCCTCTACTCCTCCTTCAGGACTAGTGAATAGCATAAATTAAAGGCATAGCCCCTCCCCCGACATTCTTCTTTTCTACCTCATACCTTCTTGTGCTGGTGAAGAGTAGCAGTATGTCCATACCTCTGCAGTCGGCAGCATCCGGCGGGTTTAGCCTTTCCCGTGCGAAGTCCTTGTCTTGGGCCGCTCAAAGCGCTAAGAAGGCGGGGAACCCCTCTGTGGATCTGGCGGGGTCACCTTGCATAGTTTCCTCTATGGAACGCAGACTGCCTGGAGCATTGAAAAATGACATGCATACACGCTGGAGGATCAGCTCGGCTTTTTCCCAGGCCAGTAACTTTTCTTTTTCCTTTTCTTTTCTTCCCCCTCTTCCCTATATTGGAGATGCTTGTCCTGCCTTGCATATATACTTTTGTATTGTTTTTTTTTTTTTCCCTAGGTACCTGCTCCAAAGTTTCCCCTCCCCTGGAACTGCTCTGTTGTAGAGTCAGTCCTGGCTCCTCTCTTACGAAGTGAGGGGGGAAGATCTTGCCGAGTGGATGACTTCCTGTCTTTTGGGGGGGAGCGGTGCGGCGCAGGGTGACGTTCGGGCGGCTGCTCCGATCGTTTTGCGGCGTCCCTGCGCTCGCAGACGGGACTTCCTGTGTCACGAGCTCCGAGTGACTGCGCATGCGCGGGCGCATGCGCGGAAGCGGGCCGACGATGCGGCGGCCATCTTGAATGTGGGAAAAGGGCTGTTTTGCCCTTTCTGGCTGTATTATTCGCCCAGGGGTGGGCTTCCGCCTAAAACCCGCCCCTGGTGCTTATTTAAGGAGCCTGCATGCAGGTCCATGGCTGCCAGAGTGAGTTTGGAGCCTTCCTTTGCCCTGCTAAGAAAACGCTCCAGCGCCAGCCCTTGGTGAGTTAAAAAGAAAAAAAAAAAAAGGGGAGAAATATATATAAATAATAAAGGGGGAAAGTGGAGTGTCAGTGTACCGCCACCTCTCTGCGGGTTCGCAGATAGGTGTTTGCCCAAAAATTCTTAGTCCTTCTCCCAGCTGATCCTCCTGCCCACAACCGTGCGATGAGTCATTCACCACGTAACAAAGATCCTCACACTTCTGATAGGTATGTTGGACCAACGATACATGAGTATAAAAAAAAAAAAAAAAGTGCGCTCACTGTATCCTAATGTCAGTCCCTTACATCGTAGCCCTGCCCACTTCAAGAGGACCAGAAAGTCATCAAGGAGCCGAGACAATGACAGTCCAGATCGTAGGTCGCACTCATCACGACATCGGTCCAAGTCTTCGCGCCATAGGTCACGAAGGTCAAGATCCAGAGAACGTGTTCGGTCCCCATCTGCCAGGAACTACAGGGAAAAGAAGTGCTGGACATGCGGCGCTATGCCACTACCGGATAGGGTAGTTTGTAAGGACTGCTTCGCGGACTATGCGTCCAACCGTGAGCAAGAGAATCAACGTGCAATAGAACTGCTTGACAAAAAAATGACGGATTCATTTTCCAAGCTCCTGGCTTCGCTCCAAACTCAGCCAGTTCAGCAGATACCACAGGTCCGACAGATGGATCCTGATCTGCCGGGTCCCTCAGCAGTCAGCACGCCACCGGCGCCAATTGATTGCCCGGTCACGAATTTAACAACCGAGGATGACTCAGAGAATTCCTCAGAGGAATCAGAGCCCTCCGGCTTTAGCCTTGCACTGGTAAGACCCTTTATCCAGGCAGTAAAGTCGGCAATCGCCTGGAAAGAGGTGGAAATTCCTCCCCAAGAGGAAACAAACTACTTCCCTTTTCTCAGAAGGAAACAAGCTCTCTTCCCGTTGATGGGTGAGATTAACCAGGTCATCCTGAACGAATGGGCAAAGCCTGATAAGAAATTATCATTAGGGCGTTTCAACAAGTTGTATCCCCTGCCAGAGACCGAGACGCAGGCACTAAACAACATGCCAGTTGTGGACGCTTCAGTAGTGCGACTTGCCAAGAATGTTACTTTACCGATGGAGGATTCCACGTCCTTCAAGGACCCATTAGACAGGCGAATTGATCTGGAGCTAAAGAGGAGCTATTTAGCGGCAGGGGCAGCATGCAAGCCAGCCATCGCCCTTACGTCTGTCTCAAATGCCATTAAGTCCTGGACGGATAACATTGAGACTGCCTTACGTCAGAATATTCCCAGGGAAGACATAATAAAAGCCTTGGAAGAACTCAGGCTGTCGGCAGACTTTGTGGGGGTTGCAGCCATTGACACAATCCGATGTTCCTCTAGATCCATGCTGCACTCGGTAATGGCCAAAAGAACTTTGTGGCTGAAGCCTTGGACGGCGGACCCTTCCTCCAAGCACAACTGGTGCAGGATCCCCTTTGATGGGAAGGCTCTTTTTGGAGTAAAAATGGATACAGCAATCTCCAGGTTGTCAGGAGGCAAATCGGGTATGCTCCCACAAGATAGGAAAAGGCGAAGATTCAGAGGTGGCCTCTCTAGATTCCGTCGATCAGATTCAAGGGGTTTTCAGCAATCGGGTCAATTCAGAGACGCCAAGAGACCCTGGAGGGGCACTCAGCGTTCCTTCCTGAACAGGAACACGAAGGCCCTTCCGGCTCCTCAAGAACCTAAGCAGTCCTTTTGACGCCATAGCTCCCCAGGCACTCCCGGTGGGAGCCAGACTGAAAATGTTTGCCCCAGTCTGGACCGCCTACTGCCAGGACTCCTGGGTTTTGTCCACAGTTCAGCACGGTCACTTTTGGAATTTTTCTCGAACACCACCTCGAAGTTCCTTCAAAGGGACAGAAATTCCATTGTTGCCACTGAAGGCGCAGGCCCTGAAAATTTTTCTAGTATCACTTCAGCTTCAGGGTGCGGCCATTCCAGTCCCCCCGACGGAGCGAGGCACAGGATTCTACTCCACCCTATTCCTAGTCCCCAAGAGAACAGGGGGATGGAGACCGGTAATAGATCTGAAGAGACTCAACCGAGACATTTACATCGAAAGCTTCAGGATGGAATCCTTACAGACAATAATCCAGGCAGTCCAGCCATCGGATTGGATGGTGTCAGTAGATCTGCAGGACACATATCTACACGTTCCAATCCTGCCTACGTTTCAGAAATACCTGAGGTTCGCAGTCGGTCAGACTCACCTACAATTCCAAGCGCTGCCTTTCGGGTTATGCACCTCTCCCAGGGTGTTTACAAAAATTCTAATTTCTACACTGGCCCCCTTGCGGGAACAGGGTTTGAGAGTTTACCACTATCTGGACGACATCCTACTCCTAGCAGGCAGTCCGGGTCAATTAATACATCATCGAGATACTCTTCTGAGGACACTCAAAAAACTGGGGTGGCTGATCAACTCAGACAAGAGCCAACTTACACCAACGCAACAAATGATTTATTTGGGTGCAGCGTTCGACACGCAGACGGGGACAGTATCCTTACCACCACCAAAGAGGACAGCTCTCATTCAGAAAGTGACCAAAGTCATCCGAAATCCATTTTTAACAGCCTCACAGTGCCTGAGCCTTATTGGCACAATGTCGTCATGCATACCCATGGTCCCGTGGACCCATTGGCACCTGAGATATTTTCAGACTGGTTTCTTGGCGCAGTGGAAGAGACAACATCTATCCCAAACAATCCTGCTGACTGTAGTGATGCGCAGGAGCCTCCATTGGTGGACATGCCCCGAGAACCTTTCCAAACCCCGTCACCTGGGCTCCCTTCAGTGGACCACAATTACGTCCGATGCAAGCGGACAGGGATGGGGAGCCCATTGTGGGGAAATCAGAGTTCAGGGGAGATGGGCATACTCCACTCAAGGGGTAGTTTCCAACATCTTGGAGATGAGAGCAGCCTTTCGAGCACTGACTTCCCTGGCCGACCAGATCAAGGGCCAGAGGATACTCCTACGTTTAGACAACAGGGCAGCGGTTGCCTATATACAGAAGCAAGGGGGCACGCGCAGCGGCGCACTCCTCAAGGAGGTAGAGCCACTTATGCTCTGGGCAGAAGAAAAGCTACTGGATCTCCGAGCAATGTATCTGCCGGGCAGAATGAACTTGGAAGCAGACACTCTGTCCAGGAAATTCTCCGACAACAACGAGTGGGCTCTCCACCCTCGAGCATTCCGCCAGATCATCACCATTTGGGATCCCCCGCAGGTAGACCTGTTCGCCTCTCCGGAGAACTTCAAGCTGAGCAGGTTCTTCTCCCGATTCCCACATCCCTGGGCCGAAGCAGTGGATGCCCTGTCATGCCCCTGGAGATTCACCACGGCATATGCCTTTCCTCCCCGGTCGCTGATATCCAAATTCCTCCTAAGACTGCTCAGGGAGTCAGTTCAGGTGGTAGCAGTACTCCCGTACTGGCCGAAGAGACCTTGGTTTCCACTAGCTATGCGCCTCAGTGTGGATCCTCCAGTCAAGATCCCTACTTTCCCTCAACTTTTGCTTCAGGGCAGTCTTCTGCATCCAAATCCGCAAATATTGGACCTTCGAGTTTGGAAGTTGAGAGGCGAAGGTTTGAATCCCTAGGCTGTTCTCCAGGAGTCATCTCAACCCTCCTGAAGGCCAGGAAGCCTACGACGAATTCCATATTCGTTTTTGTAGCTGCTGACTTTTAATAAACAAAACTTTTGGCTGGAACACCCCTTTCACTTTTTTTCACTTCATATTGATGTGAGTCCTCCAAAATGTCAATGACACACGTTTGGTGGTCCTCTCCCTTTATAAACTCCCAGCAAAGGAATGACTATGCCCACCCCTGCTGCTTACACTGTGCTGTAAGAAAACATAGCACACATGGTGCTATAGTCTTTGGTGGGTCCATCTGGAAAGGACCACACTAACACAATAAAGTAAGGCACAGTCATGAAGTATACCAGTTGTTATTGTATGGTCCTAATCAAAATAAACCTCACAACACAGAAAAAACAGCAATGAATATCTAATAACCATCCCATATCACTTGTAATATTGGCAAATCTGATCATAAAAGATTATATAAACAAGCATTTTTAACGAGATGCACCCATTACTAAAAACATCACAAGCTTTTTTAATAGCTGTTAGATCTGTGGCCAATTTAAATATTTTTTTTAAATTCAAGAGACTGAATTTTTTATTTTTATTTTATTCACACTACTGTTTTTTAGTTCGTTGCTGCATTTATTTTTAGGTTCTGTCTATACCAGGGGTGCCCAACCTTTTGAAGAGCTAGGGCCACTTAAGTGACTTATGCCTCGTTTCCACTGAGCGGATCAGTTCGGGTCGCTTAGAATGGAACGGGTTAGAATGGCCCGGTCTATTCTGCTGAGCAGAATAGACCATACAAGGTTTAGAAAAAAAGCCTAGCACGTCCACCAATCAGTGAGATGTATTTGTAGGGACGCCCTAATGGAACCGTTCCATGTTCTATGGCCCCACATCTGAAGCAGGACCCAGAATGGTCTGGTATGGTTCGCTTTTATGGCACGCTTTTATAATGAAAACACCCAAAATAGCGTACCATACCGAACCGATCCGCTCAGTGGAAACGAGGCATTAGTAACCGGTCGTGGGCCACAATATGCAGATGACAGGTCGGCGTCCACTCTGCGTATGCAAAGCACAGACACAGCCCACTGTACTCTATGGGCCCTCTCATCTAATCAAATGAAAGGGAACGGATCTACTTCTGTTTTTTAAGCAGATTGGATTGGAAGGAGGCAGGTGTAAATGGACACAAGTCTATTTATATCTGCCGCTCCATAGAGGTGAATGGAGGGTTCCGATTGGGTCAGACAAATCATGTTAAAGGGGCCTAAGATTACCTTTACACTGATGGTCTGCGATAGGGCTGAAACTAACGATTATTTTCATAATCGATTACCCTGTTTCCCCAAAAATAAGACCTACCCTGAAAATAAGACCTAGTGTTATTTTCAAGGAGGGCTGCAATTTAAGCCCTACCCCGAAAATAAGCCCTAGTTTAAATGCTTGTAAAATCCTACAATCCACTCTATTACAGTAGTATATAATGTACAATGTGTGTGTTTCTGTAATATAATTGCGGGGGAAGAGAGCTCCGGCGGGTAACAGAAGCGCAGATCGACACTATAACAAATATATTTGGCACAATTATATTACAAAAACACACACATTGCACATATAATACTGTAATAGAGTGGATTATAGGATTTTACAAGCATTTTTAACTCAGGTTACAATGGGGATTCCTGACAGGCAGGGAGGGGGAGAGAAGACCGCACATTACATGGTAAGACCTACCCCGAAAATAAGCCCTACTGTGTCTTTTGTTGCCGAAATTAATATAAGACCCAAGCTTATTTTTGGGGAAAAACGGTAGTTGGCCCATTATTGTTTCAATTAATCAATTAATCGGATAATAGCCTTAAAAAAAAAAAATGCATTTTTACATTTTTTTTTGGCCAATTTGTTGTTGGGCAGATTACAAAACACAAATTGCCACAAAAACGCATTACATGCTTTTCTGCAGCTTCTCCATTGAAGTATATTGAACCAAAAAAACAAAAACAAAATAGCATTGTTTTGTGTTAAAAAGTCCTTGTCCTTTCCAAAGACGAAGCAGCTGAAAAATATCACGAATGTGAACGTGTCCCATAGGAAAACATGTAAATGAACTGTAGTGTGTTTCTGCAAAAAGCACCAAAAAACAGGAGGTGTGACCCGGCCTGAGATGTTTAGTAACATAATGGGGTTAAAAAAACAAAAATAGGTAAGAAAAGAGCAAATAATCGCTACTGTAAGGGGTTCACTTTTTTACTGTGGGACAGTGAAAGTAATATTTGCAGTAGCGATTTGCTTTTTTGTACTATAAAGGGCTAATTTTAGTTTTTTTAACCCCATTATGTTACTGGCCGATTAGTCGATTATGAAAATAGATTCATTTCATAATCGATTAGTTGTTTCGGCCCTAGTTTGCGGTCTACTCACATCCTGGATGCAGCGCAGTGCACCTGTGGCTTTCCTGCGGGTTAGCTGTATTTTGTCATAGAATTCTATCATATCCTGCAGGTGTGGTGCAACTTTCTGAAAGTTCACCAAACCCACAGGTAAAACCAGACATCTATGGCTCAGTGCAGGTAAGCCGTGGGTACACTGCGCTACACGTGCGGATCAGCAGCCCAGTAACCACTGCAGAACAGATATGTCCATATATACACTGTGATTTTAGTAATAAACTTGCTATCCCAGGCAGAGTGCATTTGGTATCACTCCACTTATGACAGGAGCCGGTGCTATACAGTAAGCATTGGCTTATGTGGCTCTGCTCCGAAGCTGCTTGCTTGCTCTACCGCTGGCTTCATTCACAACACTGCCAACCCGCCATCCCAGAGCAGGAGGTCGCGGTCCACATCAGAGTGCTCCGTGGGCCACATGTGGCTGCCGCGCCCCCCTGAAGACGCACACACGTGCGAAACATATGTCGGCGGCTCCATCTGGCTCCCCGCACGCTAAACAAGCCTCAAACCTAGCCTAACAAACCCTGACCAATCTGCCATCCCGAACCATCGGTGAGACACCTGAGTGGAGGAGCTTTGACACGCTTTTGTCCCAGTGCCAGGCAGGCACCAGCCAGAGTAAGAGGCCATTTGGCTGTTTATGTGCAAATTTTATTGTTTTTAATAAACGGTATTGCACCATGATTTTTTCCATTTATTTTTCTATCCACACATGAGTATACTCAGTACTACTGGGGTTCTAGCGTGATCCAGCATGCCTCAAGTGTAACAGGCACCTATCCTGTTCCGCTCATCTGATCTACTTGTAACAGAGAGGTCATACCATCTGGTAAGAATATAGTATTTCCCTAGCACTTTTAGTGGAACACGAATTATCCTTTTGGTGAAGGTTTCCCTCACACCCCAGAACCAACACACTACAATCTTGTCACAGATCTGTTCACAGACCTTGCCCAATCAAGATTGCACTCTGCACAAAGAAGACCATCTTTTTATTTTTTCTGGGACACTAGTAGGACTTATTTTTGTTTGACAAACAATACACCAGAATTAATTTTTATCACTTCACTGAGGTTTATTTTATTGTTTATTATTTTCTAATTAGCATTTGTTGTTATCCATCACAGTAATACAGTTATTGATGTTTATATTCACTGTTGATATGTGCCTATCCACACTATGAATTGTGAGTGAGGTTTCCCTTATAGTCCCAGTGGCGCCCTCTATCGTTCTTTATTTTCACTGGTTGGTCACCCCTGGTCTATACATTATCAAAACTGTTGCATTAGTTACAGCAGCCCTTTTTAACCAGGGTGCCTAGGCACTCTGGGGTTACTTGTAAAATAGCCTAAAAATGTATCAAACATTGTATACAAGCCAGCAGGTGGATTGAGCCTGTCTTTTAATTACACAAAGCCATGGGTTTTTATTATGCACCATTACAACTTTATAGACACTGGCATCCTAACAACCAATGAAGTCATCAGTTGATAAGGAGGATGTCTGTTGCCTCCACAGCATCCTTGTTTGACCCTCCTGTGCCCCTTTCTCTGAGCACTGGAGAGAATTGAGGGAGAGGAAGAGAAACATTGGAATACTAGTTAGTATCAGTGTGCAAAAGTGTATTTACTTTGGAAGAATAAATCACCTCTAACGTTGGGTGTCCTACATGTGGATGTTGCTGTATGATGTAAAACTATTAGAATCGTTTTTTACATTTTAGAATGGGGTGCCTTGAGACTGTCCATATTTTTTTAAGGGTACCTTCACTAAAAAAAAGTTGAGAAACTCTAAGTAACAGGATAGAAAATACAGTATAGTCAACTAGTCAACCCGAAGGTAACTCCACTTGACACATGGCTCTACCCCAGTGTTGACTCCGAAATTGCAGTGTTTATAAATGCGGACTGCGAAAGATTTACACAAGAAAAACATACAGTGAATAGTTTCAGTGCAGTTAGCCAGATCATTGTTGTAAACATGTTGTATGAAAGTTTTAGATGTCCTAGATCGTGGTTAAGCAACCTTAGCACTCCAGCTGTGCTGAAACTTCAAATCCCATCATGCTTCGGCCTTGGGGAGTCACCCTTGTGGCTGTCAGAGGTATGCAATGCCTCATGGGACTTGTGGTTCTACAAAAGCTGGAGTGCTGAGGTTGCCTACCACTGTCCTATATGACATAGCCTTTATGCCAGTACTTTAGACACAATAAAATATAATTAAGATTTCCATTTGGTCAGTACCATGGACAGAGAAACTACGCTAAATTGAAACCAAAAATCCATTACCAGGCAAATTCTGGAATTCTACATTTATGTCAATTTGAGCTTTATTACCAGTGCTGATATATTTGTTTTATGGACTACAGAACACACACTGTATAATAATAAAGGTTTATTAGCAATTAATGCAACACAGTTATAATGCAAGAAAAAGTTGCTTCTGTAAAAACTGTACATACTACTTTCATAAGCACAGGTTTCCAGCGGACAGGTTTCTAAGCATGTTTGAAACTTTTGCTGGAAAACGGTCCGGTAGGCCGTACACACGATCGAACATGTCCGCTGAAACTGACTAGACGTACTAACCAGCGGACATGTCCGACGGACAGGTTTCCAGTGGACAAATTTCAAAGCATGCTTTGAAATTTGTCCGCTGGAAAAACCTTTCCGTTAGGTCGTACACACGATCGGATATGTCCGCTGAAACAGGTCGGCGGACCAGTTTCAGCGGACATATCCGATCGTGTGTACGCGGCCTCACAAATGAAAGCACAAACAACAGTAAAAACCTGCCTATGTCCATTTTTTGGGTTGTAAAAATTGAATTTTTTTTTAATGTCATTAAGTGGTTGCCGACCAGCCACCGCAGTTTTACGGCGGCAGATCGCTATACGTAATGTAGCTATACGTCACCTCGCCCAGCGGCCAATAGGGGCGCACGTGCCCCCCACTCCCGTGCGCGTGCCTGGTGGGCGCGATCGCCGCCGGGCACACGCGATCACTCGTTACAGAGCGAGGACCGGGAGCTGTGTGTGTAAAACTAAAAACCGCAGAGGTGATCAAATACCACCGAAAGGAAACTCTATTTGTGGGGAAAAAAGGACGCCAATTTTGTTTGAGATCCACGTCGCACGACCGCGCAATTGTCAGTTAAAGCGACACAGTGCCAAATCGCAAAAAGTGCTCTGGTCTTTGGCCAGCAATATGGTCCGGGACTTAAGTGGTTAAAAAACGATTGTGTGTGAGCTTTAGAGCATTTTTCACGACGTAAAAAATGGGCATTAAAAATTTAGAACATGCTCTAATTTTTCACGTAGTTTTTAACGTCGTATAAAATGGTTGTGTGTGGGCTTTAATGACGTGAAAAAAACACGCATGCTCAGAAGCAAGTTATGAGACGGGAGCACTCGTTCTGGTAAAACTAGCGTTCGTAATGGAGATAGCACATTTATCACGCTGTAACAGACTGAAAAGCGCGAATCGTCTTTTACTAACATGAAATCAGCAAAAGCAGCCCAAAGGGTGGCATCATCCAAATGGAACTTCCCCTTTATAGTGTCGTCGTACATGTTGTACGTCACCGTGCTTTGCTAGAACATTTTTTTTTCACGATCGTGTGTAGGCAAGGCTGGTTTAATAATAATCAGGTTGAAAAAAACTTTGTTTTTCTAGACCATTAAAAATTTCATTTTTTACATCCCGATAAATGGTCGTGTGTACGCGGCATCACACAAAAAAAAAATGAAAATATACCCAGATTACAATGCAAAGTTGACAGAAAAACTCAGTTCCTCATCTAAATTTAAACAGATCTGGGAATCCTAAATCATAAATTTTTTACATTGCAAACTTTAGATTTGTGAGGCTGATAATGTGCCCCATACCCAGGGTTGGATTAAGAGCATCATGGGCCGCTTGGTGCTGAGGATTTTGGTGGGCTAAGATTCCACAGACACCCCCCCCCCCCCCCTTCATTACAGTCCACAGAGTTCCCCCTTACATTACTTTCTGTATTCTGTAAGGGGAGCCTCTAATGTGAGGGGATCTCTAATCACTGTAGAGTCCATATAGATCCTACTTACTTCAATGTCCCCCTTTACCCCAGAGTCTGCAGAGTTCCGCTTTAAACCAGTGTGCTAGACCAGTGTTTTTCAACTCCAGTCCTCAAGGCACACCAACAGGTCAGGTTTTCAGGCTTACCATTATTTTGCACAGGTGATTTGATCAGTTTCACTGCCTTTAGTAATCACCGCAGCCATTTCATCTGAGGGAAATCCTGAAAACTTGACCTGTTGGTGTGCCTTGAGGACTGGAGTTGAAAAATACTGTGCTAGACGATGAGGGGGTCAGGTCAGCCATGACTGCCCCTCCCCCAATATGTGTGAGCATTGCCTTTGTCTCAATGGGACTACAATTCCCAGCACAGTGGGCTTGGCTCCCATTTCTCAACTGCTCCCTGGTGCCCCACGCACAACAAGACTGATCATGACTGCATGAGAGAGGACACCTTCTCTACCTGGCTGCTAAAGTGCCGCACACACTGCGACTGCCAGAGCCATGCTCTGTACACACGACTGGTTTTTCCATCGGAAAAACTGCGATGAGAGCTTTTCGTCGGGAATCTGACTGTGTGTGTGCTCCATCGGACTTTTCCCACAGGAAAACTGCCAGAAAAACAGAGAGCAGGATCTCTTTTTTCCCGTCGGAAAACCGTTTGTATGCTTTTCCGACGGGAAAAAAACATGCATGCTCAGAAACAATTCAACACATGCTCGGAAGCATAGAACTTCATTTTGTTGGCTCGTCGTAGTCTTTAGCGTCACCGCGTTCTTGACAGTCAAAAGATCACCGGACTTTTGTGTGACCGTGTGTATGCAAGGCAGGCTTGAGAGGAATTCTGTCGGGAAAATCATTGTTTTTTTTTTTTCGAAGGGAAAACCTTCTCAAGTGTACGTGGCACCAGAGTCTGTGACAGCAACTAATAATTTTCACAGTGGTGGACGATGGGCAGTGATGGTGCCGCAGTGTGCGTGGCGGGACTCTTTAGGTGGCTGGACCTATATCATGGTAGGGGCCTGGAGCTGCAGCTCCAATAAACCCTACGTTAATCAGGCTCTGCCTCATGTGCAATGTTTGTACTGCTTTTCAGGGAGAAAAAGCTTTAACAGAAAAAAAAGCTTAGGCTAAAGCTCTACTCTTAGGAAAATAAATGAAGTACAAGTTCTGAACTCAACACAGTGACATTGTTTTCTATATAGCTTTACTAGTTTACTGAATTATTTCATTTAAAGCTACACTGTAACTCTTTCATAAGGGTCCATTTTAAAGGCACACAACTCTTGGTTTGTGGGCGGGGGGGTTGTCATTTTGGCTAGGAGTTTCCCAAGATGATACAAAGACTTCCTATGAATAGCAAAGGCTATTCATTTAACATATATTTGGGTGTCATTAGATACATTCTGCTGGGTAGTGCAGGTAGCAAGTCCTGTGGGACTATTACGTCTAATTTCCACTAAGATGTATACTGCGCTTATGTGTTTTCCTTTTCATCTTTGGTTAAGTGTTCTACAAGTTAATCTAGAAACAGCATACTTCTCCAAGACTTCAAACAGCAGCATCTATTCAGAACAAGGCTCAGCGTGGAATGAGAGAAGTCATGTGAGCGGAAATAGGAAACACAATATTGTAGAAGGAATTCTTTCACCTTATCAGATCATCACATGCACAGGGGGGTTTCAGCTTCAAAATATAAAGAAGGTAAAATGTAAAAACAAACATTAAAAAAGAAAACTCTGTTACGGACATGCCTCATACACACGACCGGTTTTCTCGTTGAAAAAAGAGCCTTTGGCCGGTGAAACCGGCCGTGTGTATGCTCCATCGCAGTTTTCCAGACGAGATTACTGCTGTAAAAAAGAGAGAACCAGCTTTCTTTTTTCCCATCGGGGTTCCTGGCAGACTTTTTCCCATCGGGAAAACCGGTCGTGTGTATGCTTTTCCGAGGGGGAAAAAAACGTGCATGCTCAGTATCAAGTATGAGACGGGAGCGCACATTCTGGTAAAACTAGCGTTCGTAATGGAGATAGCACATTCGTCACATTGTAACGGACTGAAAAGCGAGAATCGTCTCTCTCCAAACTTTTAGGCCTCGTACACACGATCAAATCTGTCTGCTGGAAACGGTCTGCTAGACCGTTTCAGCAGACAGATTCGATCGTGTGTACGGGCAAACAGACGGATTTGGCCACCCGACAGATTTCAAAGCATGCTTTGAAATCTGTCGGCTGGGAACCCGTCCGCCCGACATGTCTGCTGGTTAGTATGCTAACCAGCAGACATGTCTTCTCGCACACGCGCCGAATGATTTTGACGCATGCGCGAAAGTGTTTTACTTCCTGGTGCGGTGACGTGGCGGCATCAACGTCACCGACACGTCAGCGCGCTGTCTGCTGGCGGGGATTTTGGTTTGCTTGTGTGTACACGCGAGCAAACCAAAATGCCAGCAGACAGATTTGTTCAAATCGGTCGGACAGACCGTTTTGAACAAATCGATTGACTCGTGTGTACAAGGCCTTACTAACAAGAGGATCAGTAAAGCAGCTCAAAGGATGGTGCTATTTGAAATGGAATTTCCCCTTTTAAAGTCCCGTTGTACGTGTTGTACGTCACCGCGATTTGGACGGGCGGTATTTGGCCTGAACGTGTGTATGTAAGGTAGGCTTAAGAGGAATCCTGTCAGGAAAAACTTTTTTGTTTCTCCTGCAGATTCTCCTTCTCCTGCAGAGAAAAAATGGTTTCCAGGCAATATGATATAATTATACAATAATGTGTTTTAGATGTAAAATAAATCTGTCACTCTATCTATCTATCTATCTATCTATCTATCTATCTATCTATCTATCTATCTATCTATCTATCTATCTATCTATCTATCTATCTATCTATCTATCTATCTATCTATCTATCTATCTATCTATCTATCTCTCTAAAAGTATATGGCCCCAGCCATCGGAGTTGTCTCCCTAACCAAATGTAGCGCTACCCCATTCAGGAGCTGCTGATTAGATTGGGATTGGCGGATTAAGTTACCTCTGTATGATATCTAGGGTTGGATGTAGTGAGTAGAGTAATAACGAATGTCCAACCTGTAGCTGAAGTTTTCTGAATGCTTTATTTTGCTGGTCCAACACGACCAACACATCAACTTGAGGTAGATAAGAAAAGGTTGATGAAAGTAGAGTAACTTCGCAGAGTCGGGCTTGGATAAAGAAAGCAGTCCTGCCTTCTGTAATTAAGTCAATCACGTCGCCACTCCAGCCGGAGTGGGTACAGTGCACCTGGACAGGCCTCTCACACAGGTCTGGCAGCCAGAGTGTCACTGGGAATGCTGAGAAGGAACAAGTCGCTGCCCCCGACTTGGCTCTAGAAGATTAGTAGAGGCCTCGGACACAGGTCCGGTACTTAATAGTGTTGCTCACGAATATTCGCATTGCGAATATTCGTAACGAATATTGCATATTCGAGTATTCGCGAATAAATTGGAATATCGCGGTGAATATTCGATATTGCGAATATTCGTATTTTTTCAAATTTATTTTTAAAACAGATCACATCCTAGTGATCTCCATCGACGTCTAAAAGCATTGCTGGTATGATTAGAGACCCTGGGCCGAGTAGCTGAGGCGATCGTTTTATGTTGCCGAATATTTGCAATGCGAATATTCGTAATGCGAATATTCGCGAATACTTTCTCTGCCCTTCTGTGTTTTGTGTATAAAAAAAAAATTAGCTTTAGTTTAGTCATATAAGTTTGTGTAAGTAGAGTTAGTGTTTAGTGCATATTAGTTTAGTAATCCAGGAAATGATCTCCGTTTTCGCGTGTTGACGAGAATTTCGCAATCAAATTCGCATTAGCGAAATTTCGCATTCGCACTAGCGAAATTTCGCATTCGCATTAGCGAAATTTCGCAAATTTTTTTTTTTTTGATAAAATATCACGAATATTCGATATTAACGAATATTTCGCGAATATTCTTCTATATATTCGTGAAATATCGCGAAATCGAATATGGCGTATTCCGCTCATCACTAGTACTTAAGAGCAATAGAGCATATCCTCTCAAAACCATTCTCTTTAGATGCGGAACCCCAGTAAGTCATTGAGGTCCCTCAGTCACTTAAGTGTCTCCGAGCCATGAGGGCCCAGAGTCGGGAACTCTGCGTAGCACGGGCCCCGGCCAGGTAGGCCATAGTGATGGGGCCCGTGATGTGCGCACACCCTGAAGGTGGGTGCCGCACCTGGAACCAGGAAACCGCGAAGACCCCGGAAAATGGCATCTGCCACAGATATACCCTCCCCCAGCATGCCCCACGAGGGAAACGCTCCTCCAATTGGCTGCTGGGGAAAAGCGTCTCTGCCTGAACCCCTCTGGCGCCACCTGCCGCCCAGAGATGGGACCACATCTCTGGAACGCAGAATGACCCACATGATAATTCAGGGCTGACAGCTGCCGAATTTGAACAAATCAACCTGGGTGAGAGCAAGTAAGTCTCTCACCCTACTAACTTTAGCGTAGCGCTACTTTCTGAAAGTAAGGGGGCGCTACACAAACATAGGTAGTATGCATCATTATATGTAGAGATCAGCAAATTGGTCCACATTATTTGCTTTGCTAGTGTAGCCCTTATTTGGACCCTCTAATGTGTACTGTTTGCCACCCCCCAAATATTACTGTATTTATAGCAGTACTGTATGATTCCATTTCATATACAGTGCATTTTTTAATATAAATTAATAATGTTAATGCAACATAAAAATAAAATGGATCCGAATCAATTTAGATCATTCGTTATGTTGTTACGTTATTTTGGATCCGAATGAAACAAATTAATTAAGGGCCCTTTCACACGGGGCGGATCAGTATTGATCCGCCTCCGTGTGTCCGTAAGCTCAGCGGGGATCGCTCCGTAAATCCCCGCTGAGCCGTCGGATGACAGGGCGGTCTCCACACACTGTGCAGAGACTGACCTGTTTTTTCTCCACTCTCCCCTATGGGGCAGCTTTGCAGACGGAGGAAAAAACACCTTGGGTCATTTACCAGCGTATTGGTCCGGGTCTTAAGTGGTTAACCTACCAGCATGTCTTTGGAGAAAGATTTTCATTATCAATTGTAACTAGATTTGAACACTGTCTGTCCTAACAAAGGGTTAAAGGGGTAGAGGCTGGGCTTATTGCGTTATTATTATTAACAAATTAGGGCTCTTTCACACTAGCGGACCGTATGTCCGCTTTTTCATCCATCCGTTTGCGGATGAAAAAGGGACATACATTGGTCCCTATGTGATTGCGGGTGTCAGCAGATAAACATCCGCTGACACATAATTGTCCGCCTCCGCAAACATCCGATTTTGCAGACGGAAGAAAACCCTATTTTTGCGATTCGGCACTGCGTCGCTTTAACAGACAATTGCGCGGTCGTGCGACGTGGCTCCCAAACAAAATTTGCGTCCTTTTCTTCCCACAAATAGAGCTTTCTTTTGGTGGTATTTGATCACCTCTGCGATTTTTATTTTTTGCGCTATATACAAAAAAAGAGCGAAATTTTTGAAAAAAAAAACACTATTTTTTACTTTTTGTTAAAAAAAATCAAATAAACTAAATTTTAGTCAAACATTTAGGCCAAAATGTATTTAGCCACATGTCTTTAGTAAAAAAAAAAATCGCAATAAAAAAAAATAGCTACCTAGCGGGAACAGCGACAATAATACAGCGATCAGAAAAATGATCGCTTAGTGACGCTGGCAATAGGGAGTGAAAGGGTTAACTAGGGCGGTGATCAGGGGGTTAAAACTTTATTAGGGGGGGTGGGGGGGCTATCCTGAACCTAACACTAACTGACTTTTACACTGCCTGTCACACTGACACTAAATGCAGTGATTAGATCACTGCATTCAGTGACACTGTGACAGGGGGGGTGGGGGGGCAGATCGCAAGGGGTTAAGTGTGCCTATGTGTGTGTATGTCAGTGTAGTGTTAGTGCACACTTACTGTGAGGTGTTCCTCTCATCAAAGCGGTTGGAAATACCGCTGCGATGAGAGATTACATCACTTCCCCCTTCCTGTGTTTACACAGGAGGAGGAAGTGACACGAAGGGGAAGCGCAGCGATTGGCTGGGAGCGATCGCGGGGGGGCGGGCAAACACGTACATCCGCCCGCTCGTCCCGGATCGCTCTCGGAGACACGGGGACCGCCGCACGCCGCGGAGGGGGTCCCGATCGGAACCCCCGACCCACTACTGGGCGAGGACGTAAATTTACGCCCTTGTGCCCAGCCGTGCCATTCTGTGGCCGTAAATGTGCGTGCGGAGGTCCTTAAGTGGTTAATTGGATCCTGTCCGAATTGGCCCAGTATATATGTATATATGTGTAAACGACTGTGTGTCCCAAGCGTGTCAAGATCCTACGGGATAAATGACAATACCAGCCAGGAAGACACTGGCTGCAAAAAGCGCCTAGATGTGATTCAGTTTGCATATGTAGTGCTATACAAGTGACTCATTCATTCATTCATTCATTTCTGCACAGTAGAGACAGGGTACATTTTGTCAAACACAGCTGTCATACTCCCAAATGAAAAAAAATATATAAAATAGTACTACCTAGGATTTTTTTCTTGGTCTCCTCAAACACACTCCATTGGCAGCTGACCAGGTAAAGGACCAAGGCATGGCACAGAATCAATGGACAGTCTTATGCCGCGTACACACGGTCGTTTTTTGCGATAAAAAAAAACAACGTTTTTTAAAACGTCATTTAAATTGATCGTGTGTGGGCAAAACGTCGTTTTTTGTCTTCAAAAAAACGTCCAAAAAAAAATTCCAACATGCTTGAATTTTTTGTGTCGTTTTTCAAAACGTCGTTTTTTGTTTCACAAAAAGTCACCGTGTGTAGCAAAAACGTCGTTCAAAACGACGTTTTTCAACCCGCGCATGCCCAGAAGCTAGTTATGAAGCGAGCTTCAATGGAAAAGAGTGGTGAACGTAACCTCGCTTTTTGTGAAAAAACGATGGTGTGTATGCAAAATTGTCTTTGAAAAGTGACGTTTCAAAAACGTCGTTTTTTACTTCACAGAAAACGTCGTTTTTTTTCATCGCAAAAAACGACCGTGTGTACGCGGCATTATAGATGGAAAAAAGGCTGGAGCTCAGGACTGGTGGTGAATAAGCAGGTTAGGTACCAGGTGAAGGTTAATAACTAGAGAAACAGGAACTGGTACAGAGGAACATCAGGATGTACTGGGGTCACTGGGTGACACAGAGGTCAATAGAGATACAAGTTATGCTGGAAACACAGAGTGCTCTGGAGGCATGGGGCTGCATGGGTCACTAGGAGGCAGAGGAGTACTAGAGGTCACAGTCTCTAGAGGAACAGGAATACATGGGAAGTCCACAGGAAGTCCAGAACTAGGAACTTGAGTTAGGAACTGAAAATATTACAAGAAGTCAGGAACTACAAGAACTGGGATCTGTGGCAAGGAAAACAACTTAATGCTCAGGTGAAGAGAGCAAACAGACGGTTTTACATAGGTCTATCAATTTTCCAACTAAGACACCAAAGGTGCATCTGATCCAGTGAATCTCTGCTCCTGACACGCATTGGCCACTTCTATGGAACTTGAAATTGTTGTTGTTTCTGTATTTCTCATTAAAGTGTTCCTTCAGGCTTCACCCTGGACAGCCTGTCTTACTTGCCCGGTTTCTCTATGGCAAATCTCTATTGCTATGTGTTGCAGTTCTAGTGCATATTGTGGAATGGATTCTCCTGCCCTCTGCTTTCTGCCGATGAAGGTCCCCTAATGCCAAGCTTGGCTATACAACACTTGTAAGCAATTGACTATATTGTCAAGGAATTCCTGGTCTTCTGCTGTAAGGTACAGGATAAACCTTCTTTCATCACCCTCTCAGACATTAGCTGCTAGCTCTGTCTGCTGACCGTATGAGGTCCCATATGATCAGATCAGGCCCCACTGTCTTTTGACCCAATCATCCAAGTCCTAATCTGTGTATTTTGATAATTGTTGCAGTATCCCGCCAGGAATAAGGCAGTCATAATTGTAGGTTGCCTGCTTCCTTCTGTAAGCAGGCAACCTATTGCTAGGCACAACTGCTGTGTCACTCTCATCACAATTACCTTACATTGTTGATCCTGTTCAAGATACCAAGTATAACAAAATGTGATTCTAAAAGTGCTTTGTGCTCTTATTGTATGCCGTGATCACTGCAATCTGTGCTCTTATACACCCCACACTCACCAACTTTTCACCCCTTCTTAGGGTCTGGTGCCTTCACAGTATAGGCCACTGTGTAGACCTCTGGCCATTACTCGTCCCCCTGCGCTGATGATGTTAGTCCAGTAATAGCCCATACATTTACTAAACAGCTGCAAAGTAAAAATCAATAATGAAAAACAGGGCCAGGATGGCAAAGAGCATGTAATAAAAGCATTCATGTTGCAAAAAATTTAAAGAAAGCTGCACCAACACGGAAGCTTCACATGAATGTGGCTGTGGCTCAAGGTAACATGTGGATGGGTTAAGATGCATCTTGTTAAGACTCTATAACAATTCTTTAATGTTTTACTGGGAATCACTTTAGTAAAACATTACAGAACAAAACTACTTGTGATTATCTTCATAGACAGTGTCCCTCTCATTGTCAGAAGTAGCTCTGGATAGGCACTAAAATACCTGAAGGGATCCTAGGCCCTTCAAGGACATAATGTCTTCCTAATGGAACTTCCTGACTGCTCACATCACAGTTACGAGCATGTAGGACATCCTACATGGCTGTAGATCACTTGCTCACTACTTCAGCCTCATCAGGCATGGCCTCCTTAAGGTGGATGTAAACCCCCAAAAATGTTTTTTTTTTTATGTCACAATGTAGAGTATAAGATTTCCTATCATCTGTGCCCAGTCTTGCCTCACAGAGTTAATCCAGCGCTGATCAATCCTCTTTTATTGTTCAGTGAAAATTAACAGTCTTCCAGATAAAAACCTGCCTAAATAAAAAGTCAGTTTCTCTCTTCTTGCTTTGAGTGACAGGTTATTTACATATCTAGCTTGGACATGTTTTTCATATGTTATCTTATGTTTATTATAATATGAGGTGATCCAAAGTTCATTGTATATTACCAGGATGTGTTATGTGGGGGAGGGGTGGATTTCTCACTTTTTATACTGTGAATCACCACATGTTATTATAAACATAACATAACATAACATATGATAAACATGTCCAAGCTAGATATGTAAATAACCTGTCACTCAAAGCAAGAAGAGAGAAACAGACTTTATAATTTGGCAAGTTTGTATCTGGAATTCTGTTAAATTTTACTGAACAATAAAAGAGGATTGCTCAGATCTGGATTAACTCTGTGTGGCAAGACTGGGCAATCTTATACTCTACATTGTGACATCAAAAAAAAATGGGTTTACATCCACTTTAAGGTGCTGAATGAGGAGAAGCTAAGCCATAGTATTATGACAGTGGAACTCCTCCACTGCCAGAATACACTACTCTGATTAGATTAGATCATATTCTGTCTTGCACAATTGGCCATAGATTGATTGGATGGATCAAAAGTCCATGCTAAAAATGGCTAAATTTCGAACTATCTATGGTTTGCTTTAAAGGGGCTGTGCCTGCATCTGAGTGTGATGAGTAAATAAACACCCTGCTACGATTTCAATCAGGGTAGCATGTGACAGGGTGACAATGCAGGAGTACAGAACAGAGTCTGAATAAGGATTATCAGGTATTATTTTAAAACACCAATTTAAAAAGATTGAAAACAACCTTTGAAAGTACATTGACACATTTAAAGGGTCACTAAAGGAAAAAAAAATTGTTGCTGAAATGACTGTTTACAGGGTATAGAGACATACAAGTTAACTGATTCCTTTTAAAAATTATTAAAAATAGATAAAAATCAATCATATAATGTGCCTCTAGTTTCACTTTCGTTTTGAAACTGGTTTCATGTTTCTGTGAAGTACAGAAGACACACAGAACAAAAAAAAAATCCAGGGCAGTGTTTTGTTTTTAAAATGCATCTGATTGGTTCTGATGAGTTTTAGACACACAGCTTAGACCACGGTGAAAATCTGCCATGAGATTTTTCAAAAGGAGCCAGACAAGCAGGAAGTGTGGAGATCAGAGCAGAATTACAGCAACTTCAAAGCAAAAACTAACAATGAGAACATTAAAACAGCATTGCATTAAGGTAAAGGAAACTATTTAGCTAAAAAAAAAAATTCCTTTAGTGACCCTTTAAGCTTTTATCAGATCTGGCACTAGGTTCCACTAATGCACTACACAGGGGACACTCTTGCCTGGGTCTTAGACACTGCGATAACTCACTCTTTATTCGTGCCTCCCAACTATGCCAGATTTGACATGACTGTCCCAAGGTTTCATTAGAATCCCCTTATAGATAGGGGCTAAATCCCGGAGTCCATTGGCACTTGGCTCCACTAATGCACTTTACAGGGGATGCTTTTGCCTGCAGGGTGCTTCAGTCCCAGACACTCAGTCGATCCTCCGCCATTATTTTGACTGGCAGAAGCAGAGAGAGATTCCAACTGCCTGTTACAATAATACACAGTTAGCGCAGAGTGAACTTTCATCTAGGTCTAAGCTAGCATCCATTGCTCTGGCGTGTGTCATGCACAACAGTAGGAGGAGCCCAGGAGAAGGGACTTACTCTAGCATTGAGCCACACTGATCTGAGGGAGATTTATGCCGTGAGGAGTGATTTGGGGGGGGGGGGGGTTTGGGTTGGTGGTGTTTTGGGAGGGGAGAAGACTTGTGCTAGAATGAGGAGTTGGAGGGAATTTGGGGAAGCATTTATACTAGAAGGAAGATTTGGAGATTTGGTGGGACTTGTGCTGAGAAGGGTGATTTGGGAGGGCTGTTCTAGAAGTGAGGAGAGGATTTGCATGGGAGGGGGATTGGGGGGGGATTGATGCAATGAGGGGGGATTGGGGGAAGAAGAATTTGTGCTGGGTGTGAATTGGGGGGATTTGTGTTGGGATGGGGGGTTGTCTTGAGAGAGACAATTTGAGGGGGAATATTTGTGATGGGGGGGGGGGGTGCTGGGAGGAAGAATTGGGTCTGGAATGATGGGTGTGCTGGGAGGAGGGATTTGGGGGTGAAAGGATTGGTGCTGGGGAAGAGAGGATTTGTTCTGAGAGGAGGAATTTGGGGGAGAGGGAATTTGTACTGGGGAGGGAGAATTGGGGAGAGGATTTGTTATGGTAGGGGGATAAGAGAGAAGGAGGATTTGTGCTGGGGAGGGATTTGGAGAAGAAAATGATTTGTGCTCAGAGGGGAAGAGGATTTGTGTTGGGAGGGGAGGGTCTGTGCTAGGAGGGGGGATTTGGGGTGTGGAGTAGGATTTGTTCTAAGGGAAATTGTATGCTAGGAAAAGAAGAGCATCTGTTTTGGTAGGGGGGGATCAGAAGGGATGGATTTGTGCTGGGCAGAAGATGGGGAGAGGATTTGTGCTGGGAGGAGGAATTTGGTGATGGAGTAGGATTCGTTCTAAGAGAGGAATTAGGGTGTCTGGAGAAGGATTTATTCTGGGGGGATTTATGTTGGGGAGGCAAAGATTTGTGCAGAGAGGGGCCAGCATGCAGATTAGTGCTGCATTTTTTTGGGTGGAGTGGAATGGAGATCTTTACTAAATGTGGGGCAGAGTATTGCTTGTGGGGAGGTTGCACTCGCCTGATCCCTAAACTGTGTGTTACACTACAGACTCCTGCACTATATACAATATATTGTACACGACAGACTCCTGCAATATATTATACTCCTCATCACTGACCTATACCACTTCACACAGTCCTGTGTGGTTGACATACTAATAGAAATTAGCCCGAGTATGCTCCAGGAGCTCGTCTAGCATTCCCTAGCTCAACCTTGTAATAACCTAGGCAAGACAAGTGATAGCGGGGCTAAGCCCGATATTGCTAGCCATGGGTCCCACCGTTTGAAGAGCTTATTTGGGATACCCCTATGCTGCCGCTTCTTAAGTGTAGTAGCATTAACTTGCGTTTGCCAGTAATAAAATGTGGGAGGGGCTAGGAGCCATTTAATAGCAATTGTTTTACGAGCTATAAACAGTAATCTTAATATAGATGTTCTGACTTCGGAGAGCAATTTCTTCTCCATCTAATTTACTGAGGAGACATATTGCTGGAAGTAAGTCTAATTGTGTCTGGTAAGCTCTGTTAATTGTAGCTACAAGTGTCCACCAATAAAGAAAACAACTAAGCAGCATGAGAAGAAGGTTAGCCAGGGATCCCTGACAACGTGGGCACTTTGGGGAGTTTCTACAACCACACTGAAACAGTTAAAGCATGGTACAGTAAACACTGTGAATAATAAATAATTGAGATTGAGCCTCTGGGTAGGAGATAAAGGCCCAGATTCACAGAGCAATTACGCCTGTCTAACTGGTGTTAGACAGGAGTAATTTCAAATTTTGCGCGCCGTATCACTAGTTTGAATCCTCAAACCATGATACGGCAGCTTCGGGCTTCGATCCGAGAGGCTTACGTCTTCGTAAGCCTTCGGATCTACGCTGCGATATTTTAGCGGCCGCTGGGAGGAGTTTGCGTCGTTTTGATGCGTCGGGATATGCAAATGAGTTTTACGGCGATCCACGAAGATACGAGCGGTCTTCGCAATCGCTTACGTCTATTTTTTTTTACGTACTGTTAGACCAGCTTTTTGCTGGTCTAACGGTGCGTAGCCCATGTTAAGTATGGCCGTCGTTCCCGCGTCAAATTAAATTTTTTTTTTTTTTTTTACGTAAGTCGTTCGGGAATAGAAATGTCCGTAAACGACGCTACTCAAACAACGAATGACGTAACAACGTGATTTCGCGCAATGCACGGCGGGAAATTTGCGAACGGAGCATGCGCAGTTCGATCGCCGCGGGAACGCGCCTATTTTAAATGCTTCACGCCCCCTACTCGCGTAGATGGATTGAGACGGGAGAAATACACTACGCCGCCGTCGTTTACTGGACAAAATCTACCTGGATTCCACGTAGAGCCAGGTAAAAAACGGCGGCGTAGTGTATTTCTGATACGCTACGATAATCTAATTCTCTCTGAATCTGGGCCAAAGACACCAGAATAAACAGTAATTATTGCTAGCGTCTATAGCTGCTGGCAATAATCACATGATAAATCCAACAGGCTGGTTGTACCCAAGTTGTTCGATCGACCATCTTGGGTACAATCGGCCTGCCCATACGTGATTCGAATCTCGGCCGGTCCCTGCTGAAATGGCAGAGATTTCATCTGCTTATTGACCAGCTTTAGAGACTTCAATATGATATATTTTTGCAGCAATCAGTTGTATACAATTTTTTTTATCACGTTTTTAAGGCCAGATTTTATATATTTCTAATTAATGTCAGTGAAAAAAATTGTAGTTTAGCCATCATAAAACATGGGAATGAAAACGGGATGAGCTGTAGGAGATCTATTCTTTCTAATGAATGATTAGTGCATACAAACAGATTGGAATGTTACATCTGTAGGTAGTGTTTGAAGCAAAAAATGAATGTGTTCACCTAAGTGCAAGACACACAAACACTTGACCTTTAACTTGACAACATGTATCAGCCACGCAGTCCCTTCATTCTGCTGGCCAGCTTACTTAGGAAATCACAAAGTTTTTACAGTGTGACATACAGTTTACCATGTACTTCATTGTTCTCAGAGCTTATCTCAACTCTTATAATGTGTTTCCTCTATGTATTTCTATGTTGGATAGTGCGGGGAAGAATTGTAACCGTTTTTATTGTTGTCTGTGCCCCTATTAGGGTGCCTAACTACTTTTTAAGACTATTTAAAACTATGTATCCACATAAGGTGTGCAATTTAACTGCAGAACAAGCAGCATTACAGAAAGGAAAAGGTTATGGGGGACTCGGTAAAAAAAACTTCTACCTTTAAGAAATCTGTTTAATGAGTCAGATTTGCCCAGTGCAAAAAAGAGTCATGCTTAACCACTTAAGACCCGGACCTTTAGGCAGCTAAAGAACCCGGCCAGGTTTTGCGATTCGGCACTGCGTCGATTTAACAGACAATTGCGCAGTCGTGCGACCTGGCTTTCAAACAAAATTGGCGTCCTTTTTTTCCCACAAATAGAGCTTTCTTTTGGTGGTATTTGATTACCTCTGCGGTTTTAATTTTTTGCGCTATAAACAAAAATAGAGCGACAATTTTGAAAAAAATGCAATATGTTTTACTTTTTGCTATAATAAATATCCCCCAAAAATATATATAAAAAATATTTTTTTTCCTCAGTTTAGGCCAATACGTATTCTTCTACCCATTTTTGGTAAAAAAAAATCGCAATAAGCATTTATCGGTTGGTTTGCGCAATATTTATAGTGTTTACAAAATAGGGGATAGTTGTATTGCATTTTTATAAAAAAAAATATTTTTACTACTAATGGCGGCGATCAGCGATTTTTTTCGTGACTGTGACATTATGGCGGACACTTCGGACAATTTTGACACATTTTTGGGACAATTGTCATTTTCACAGCAAAAAATGCATTTAAAATGCATTGTTTCCTGTGAAAATGACATTTGCACTTTGGGAGTTCACCACAATGGGGGCGCTGTAGGGTTATGTGTGACCTAATGTGTGTTTACAACTGTAGGAGGGTTTGGCTGTAGGTGTGATGTCATCGATTGTGTATCCCTATAAAAGGGATCACACGATCGATGACGCCGCCACAGTGAAGAACGGGTAAGCCGTGTTTACATACGGCTCTCCCCGTTCTTCAGCTCCGGGGAGCGATCGACGGACTCTAGCCTCTCATCCTCGGACGAGAGGACATCCGTGATAGGCGGAACACTGAACAGAGGCTCTGCTGGGAAAATTAGTGTTCCGCCTATCACAGAAGGCGCGGCTTTTGAATAATGGATGACCGCCGTCTGTAAGCTGCAAACAGGAGAAGGTAGGGAATGGATGGGCACAGTGAGGCATGTAATAATTGCACTGCAAGGCAAGTAATAATGGCACAGCAAGGCATGGTATAATGCAACAGCGAGGCATGGTATAATGACACAGCGAGTCATGGTATAATGGCACAGCGAGGCATGTTATAATGGCACAGCAAGGCATGTTATAATGGCACAGTGAGGGATGTAATAATACCACAGTGAGGCATGTAATAATTGCACAGTGAAGCATGTATAATGGCACAGTGAGGAGTCGTCTTATATGGTGAGTATATCCCAAAACCAACATTTTAGCTGGAAAATTAGGGGGTCGTCTTATACGCCGGCAAATACGGTACCTTTGCCCTGGAGATGTAGGCTTATATCTAACTTGATTTTTCTCCACTTTTGTCACTTAAACTAATTTACAAGGTGCTGGCTATAAATAAATTGAAGGTATCAGTCTGTCACAATGCTGAATGCTAGTCGGACAGGCATTTATTTTAGGTGATAGTGACAACTGAGAAAACAAACAGTAAACGCTGTCACAACAGGACTGGAGTCTAGAATAATATGTGAAAAGAAAGGCTACAGAATACAAAAATAGCCAAGAATGGCTAGGACCATGACACACACTGTAGCATTTGGTCATCATTGTACTCATGCGTCCACTCCCCTCCCCCCGCCCCCTTCTTCTTGCTGACCCGGAAGCGAAGTATAAAATGCAAGGGGAGAAACGTCACTTCTGGATCCCCCTTTGACTTGTACTGACTGGGAAATAATCTAATGCAGTGTGATCTGGACTACATAGGATTCATTGGAGGGCAGATGATGCCTTTTTGGACCTCAGATGTCCCAATAAAAATAAACGGTCACTAAAAAATCATCACATGAGGGACATCTTATACCTTATGTTATAAAAAAAAACGTTAAGTAAAAAAAAAAAAAAGTTACACCCAAGCACTTTGGCCTCGTACACACGATGAGATATGTCCGCTCAAACTTGTCCGACGGACAGTTTAGAGCGGACATGTCTCATCGGATTTCGGTCCGATGGCGTGTACACACCATCGGATCAAAATCCCCGCCGGCAGACAGCGTGGTGACGCGGCGGTGACGTTGACGCCGCCACGTCACCGCGACGTCACGCACCAGGTAGTAAACACTTCCGCGCGCATGCGTCGGATCCATTCACAGGATACGACGCATGTGCAGGAGGATATGTCCGCTGGTTTCCCGTACTAACCAGCGGACATATCCGACGGACAGGTTTGTAGCGAACAAATTTCAAAGCATGATTTGAAATTTGTCCGATGGACAAATCTGTCCGCTAGCCCGTACACACGATCGGATTTGTCTGCTGAAACGGTCCATCGGACCGTTTTCAGTGGACAAATTCGATCGTGTGTACGCGGCCTTAAAATCTCAGAAAATGCTTTCAGAAAATGTATAATGTTTTGGGGGTTTTATATAATCGTCTTTAACCACTTAAAGACCGCCTATCGCATATAAATTGCAACCGGGACAGCTTTATTGCTCAAAATCACATACCTGTAAGTAATTTCGTGCAAGGCAGATCACTGTTCTGTCAGGGGAGGACACAGATTTTCTGTTACAGCTAAGCAGGAACACGGATCTCTGTGTTCCCCCAGTCAGTCGATCCCCCACACAGTTAGCAAGCACCTCCTAGGGACACACTTAACCCATTGATCGCCCCTGATGTTAACTCCTTCCCGGCCAGTGTCATTAGTACAGTAACAGTGCATATTTTTTAGTACTGATCACTGTAATAATGTCACTGGTTCCCCAAAAAGTGTCAAATGTGTAAATTAAGTGTCCGATTTGTCAGTTGCAATGTCACAGTCCCGCTAAAAATCACTGATCACTGCCATTACAGATAAAAAAAAGCCATATCTCATAGTTTGAAGACGCTATAACGTTTGTGCAGATAAAACAAGATATTTATTTTACCAAAAATGTGTAGTAGAATACATATTGACCTAAATTAATGAAGAAATTAGATTTTGTTTTGTTTATGTTTAACCTCCCTGGCGGTATGATTCTGTCTGGAATTACGTACCAAAAGCGGTACAATTATTTGCATGGAAATTTGGCGTTTTATACTGTAGGCCTGCAATTCTTAGGAAAAACTTGCTTAAATCTGTCCAAACAAGACATCCCGGGTATGATAAAGTTTGAAAAACAAAATCATATTTTTTTATATAATAAAAAACTATAAATAATTATAACAAATTATAATGTAATTATAATAAAAAATATTCAATAATGTAATCAACTCAAAAACATTGAAATTTGCTCAGTTGCAGAATTGTCGCTGTCATTATTTTTTTATTTTTTATGACGAATTTCCCCACAAATCGCTATCGCTCAATTCTGCAAGTGATTAAAATTTATTATCGCTGTTTTCTAGCTGATCTAAAACCATTTTTGACATAAAGGGACACTTTTGGTTGCTATGGGCAATCTACAGTTTCCAGGGAGAAAGAACACTTTATTTTATAAAAGAACATGCAGGGCACTGGACAGACCACTAGGGACAAGGGGGGTGTGTATTTTTTTACATACAGTACTGTAATCTATAAGATTACATTGTACTGTATGTAAAGTGTTTGATTACATTTTTGAATTTGGCGCCGTTCTCCGCTTCCGTGCGTCGTAACGTCGCAGGAAACGGAGATCGGCGGCACACGGGGACGCTGTGTGAATCGAGCGAGCACCCGCTCACTCACACAGCGGGGATGCATCGCTGGATCCAGGAAGAAGGTAAGCCAGCGCGCGCTGCAAGCTCTGCATGGCTACCCCGTGCGTGACTCGGGATACCGTTCTTAGCAGAAAAAACCCACCCAGAGTCACGCACGGGGATACCGCCAGGGAGGTTAAGAGCAGAAAATACATATTTTTTTTCAAAATTGGTTATCTTTTTTGGATTATAGCGCAAAAAATAAAAACTGCAGAGGTGATCACATACCACCAAAAGAAAGCTCTTGCAGCTTCCCTTCCTGGTTCCCTACTGCGCATGTGCAACTGGCGCTGTGTGATCCAAATGGTTCCTGCTATCTTCTGGGACCAGCGTGTCTTCCCGTGAAGACAGCGGGAGGGACTGGAAGTGGTGTAGATACCCGCAGATAATGCAGCTATCTTTGCCCAGAAGTGGGAGAAATTACCTGTATTAAACAGGTGTCTGCTAACCCCTCCCCCCTGAAAGGTGCCAAATGTGACACTGGAGGAGGGGGGGAGGGTTCCGGAAAGCGGAAGTTCAATTTTTGGGTGGAACTCCGCTTTAATGTATAAGAATTATTTTTAAAACATGTGTGCAAAAAAATTTAAATGGCTCTGGCAGCGAAAGGGAGGGTTCTATAGTTAAGTTTGCTCTTTGAAATCTTTTTCAATGTATTAGGTTGATTCTAATACTTTGATTATTCACCACTGATTTAAAGGGAAAGCACACCTATTAGTTACAGTATATTTTTTGTATAGCCTATTCTCTTACTTGCCTACAGGTTTAGAACAATATCCTGTTTGAGGAGGGCCATTTCTCAAGACCACCACCCCTCCCCAAAAGAGGTCTATGACACCGTAATTGTGACATGCCAGAATGTATTATTACAGACTTTATTGATAGGTCTGCTTGAATTTCCAATTCGTAAACTGCAGCTAAAATTTCTATAACAGTTTTTCTTGATTGTGAGTTTCCCAGTGATGCCTGTAAAATAAATGGTGGTGATGTTTATGTGTTGGAGGTTTAAACCAGGACATGAAAACACTAAAAACATTATAGAAATAAAAGTATTGTTAAAAGTTCTACACCCACGTACTGTAATAAAATGTGTCTTTGTTTTTGTCTGTATCTTCATTGCAGGGGTAGTATAGATATTGCACTCTATACTGGTAATTTTTTCTCAGGGTGATGTAGAAACAAGTGAATCCATCGTTCTTGGCAGAAATTGAGGGGAAACCCCCCAATAGGGATACCGGCAGGAATATAAATCCAACAGAAACTTGAACCCTTTCCCTTGCAAAACAAAATCGGCTGGAGTTGGCCTTATATTACATTATCCCATAACAACCAAATAGAATTCACTCTGCCGATTTCTTGAGTACCGTGATAGCTTAACTGACAATTATCTGTTCACTAGTAGTTCACTAGTATACTCAATTTATTTTTATATACTATGGCCCAGATTCAGAGAGATTTGGATTCTCGTAGCGTATCAGAAATACACTACGCCGCCGTTTTTTACCTGGCTCTACGTGGAATCCAGGTAGATTTTGTCCAGTAAACGACGGCGGCGTAGTGTATTTCTCCCGTCGCAATCCATCTAGACGAGTAGGGGGCATGGAGGATTTAAAATAGGCGCGTTCCCACGGCGAACGAACTGCGCATGCTCCGTTCGCAAATTTCCCGCCGTGCATTGCGCGAAATCGTTTACGGACATTTATATTCCCGAACGAGTTACGCAAAAAAAAAAAAAATTCAATTCGACGCGGGAACGACGGCCATACTTAACATGGGCTACGCACCGTTAGACCAGCAAAAAGCTGGTCTAACAGTACGTAAAAAAAAACAGACGTAAGCGATTGCGAAGACCGCTCGTATCTTCGTGGATCACCGTAAAAACACATTTGCATATCCCGACGCATGAAAACGACGCAAACTCCTCCCAGCGGCCTCAAAAATATCGCAGCGTAGATCCGAAGGCTTACGAAGACGTAAGCCTCTCGGATCGAAGCCCGAAGCCGCCGTATCATGGTTTGAGGATTCAAACTAGTGATACGGCGCGCGAAATTTGAAATTACTCCTGTCTAACACCAGTTAGACAGGCGTAATTGCTTTATGAATCTGGGCCTATGTTTTTTCAGAGACAGATACAGCTACCCTTTTGGAAGTATTTAAAAGCCACAGGTGTTTTTGTTTTGTTTTGTTTTTTAATAATATTAAAGAAAAACAACCAAAAATGTTGAAAAAAATTGTCTCCCTTAGGGTCCTTTCACACGGAGCGGACCGTTTTTCGGTCCGCTCCCTGTGTCCGTCAGCTCAGCGGGGGGTCTCCGCTCAGCTGTCGGCGGACAGGGCGGTCCCCGCACACTGTGCAGGGACCGCCCTGTCTCTCCTCCGCTCTCCCCTATGGGGAATCGGATGGAAACGGACCGTCTGTCCATTTGCATCCGATCCGTTTGGCCGGACGGAAGAAAAATAGGACATTCTTCCGTCCGAAAAAACGGATGCGGATCTGGCGGACGTTAGCGGATGCATCATCCGCTAATGGATCCGCTCCCATAGGGGTTAATTACAAGTCCGTTAACGGACTTGTAATTAGCGGACCGTTCGTCCGCTAGTGTGAAAGGACCCTTACTTTTTTTTTTAAAACATATTAAATAAATAGTCTTTATATTTGTGGTTCCATCCCCGCTAATTTGTTTGTTGGGATTGGTGGAGGAGCTGGTGCCCAGAGTGGCTGAGAGAACTCTGATTGGTTCGGTCTCCTTCTATTTTATGCTCGGAAAATGATCACCTTGTGTGGGAGAAGCGGTCCCGCCATCCCTTTCTCTTTGGAAAACACATGTGAATAATGTGCTGCCGCTTTATAGAGATACATATCTACATAGAGGCTGCCCAAAAAAAAATGACAGAGTGTGGACAAAATGGTTAGCTGAACCTTCCACAGTGACAGCTCTCTGAGGAGTCCACTGGGTATCTCTTATAGTCCTTTTAAAGGGGTTGTAAAGGAAAACATTGTTTTCCCTAAATAGCTTCCTTTACCTCAGTGCAGTCCTCCTTCACTTACCTCATCCTTCGGTTTTGCTTTTAAATGTCCTTATTTCTTCTGAGAAATTCCTGTTCTTCTGTCTGTAACTACACACCGTAATGCAAGTCTTTCTCCCTGGTGTGGAGAAAGCCTCTTGGGGGGAGGGGAGAGCAGGCAAGTCAGGACACTCTCTACTTTGCAAATAGAGAAAGGAGCTGTGTGTTAGTGGGCGTCCTGACACTCCTGCTTGCCCCCTCCCCCCTCAAGAGGCTTTCTCCACACCAGGAAGAAAGCCTTGCATTACTGTGTGGAATTACAGACAGAAGAACAGGAAGTGAGGATTTCTCAGAAGAAAAAAGAACATTTAAAAGCAAAATGGAAGGATGAGGTAAGTGAAGGAAGACTCCATGCACTAAGGTAAGGGAAGCTATTTAGGGGGAAAAAAATTGTCTGTGGTATATATTTGTGACATTTATGAACCCTGATGTTCTCATTTCTAAAAGCCCTAAAATGCCATGACAGCACTAGCACTCCCAAAATTATACATTTTTAGAAAGTAGACACCCCCAATGTATTTGCTTAGGAGGCATGGTGAGTCTTTTGGAGATTTTTTTTTTTTTTTTTTGCAAAATCTTTATTTTCGATTTTCAAAAAAAAACATCGACAGTTGCACAATACAACATAGCCAAATGGGAAAAAGGAACAGAAGGAAGTACAATAACCAGGGAGGGAATGGAGTAGGGAGGAATGGACAAAGGACAAGGGGAAGGGAGGGGGGACGGGAAGGGCGAGGGACATCAAGGGGCGTGCGCAGTCTGAGTTTGTACAACCAGTTCAACTAGGAGTAACTGCAAACGACAATATAGGGATAGAGGGACAGTCCGCCTGCCCTGGACATTCGGTCCTCGTGGGCAGATCTCCCCCCACATCAGTGGGGAGTAGGAAAGTCACCCGTCCCCACTCACGGGTAGATACAACAATAACTCCCCTCATTACATATCATATGAAATAGACTTGAAGAGACAAAGGTATTCAAACAAACTGGAAACTGTCTCTGTAGCCCTAATTAAAAGGGGGTAAAACACCCATGAGTCCCTTGGAGACACAACAGCACAGTAAACAATTAAGGGGAGAGAGCGAGAGAAAAAGAGAGAAGAGAAAAAGAGAAAAGGGAAAAAAGGAAAAAGAATGGGAAATTAGATCGAAAGCTAAGAAAGGAGGAGGAGTCAAGAAGGCATTTAGATCGGCACCCACCAGCCCCACCGAAGGGAGGAATCCACATCTATGTGGGGTCAAGGGTTTCTGATGAACGGTGTGCCTGAACAAGTCTCCCAAAGGAGGGATCTGCTAAGGTGAGCAGCGCCTCATCCAAACTTGAGGAGAGCATGGCTGTGTCATGTACGTGGGCCTTCCACTCTGCCCAAGCAAGGTCAAATGCCTCGAGGGTGTCTCTGCAATTTGCTATCCAATTCTCTGCTTCCATGATCTCCCCCACCTTCTTCAGCCAATCCTGTTCACTAGGAATTTGCGAGCTCTTCCAGTGGATTGGTATGAGCCGTTTTGCGGCATTGAGGAGGTGGGGGAGAGCACTGCGTCTGTACCGGGACAAAGGAATGGGGGGAACATGGAGTAGGAAATGCTTAGGCAGTGCTGGAATATCAATACCCAGGCCCTCAGAAATATGTTTATTGACCATGTCCCAAAACGGACGGAGTATTGGGCATTCCCACCAAATGTGGAGGAATGTGCCCTTCTGCCCACATCCCCTCCAACATCTGTCGGAGACGGCAGGGAAGATTCTAGCGAGGGTAGCAGGTACCATATACCACCGTGTCAGTAGCTTATAGTTGTTTTCTTGGGTTTTAGCATCTACAAAGCTCTTGTGGGTCAAGCGGTATAGGTGGTGAAGGTGTTCCTCAGTGAAGTCGGATTGCAGGTCCCCTTCCCACTCTCTAATAAAGTGAGGTTGTGGATTAGTCGATGCGTCCTCCAACATCCCATATAGTACAGAGATCATATGAGACAATGGAGCAGTCGACACCCACAGATGTTCAAATTCTGTCAGGTCCGTTCTAATCTGCGCTAGTCTGGTACATTTGGTGATAAAAGTTGCTAACTAACGATGTTTCCAAAAGTCAAATGGGGAGATTTTATTTTTAATGCCAAAATTGTTGGTAAAATTAAGTAATAAAATGAACATTTTTCAATAAAGATGGCTTTTTAAGTTCATAGGCCTGTATAAGTGGGCATACTTACAGTTACACCTCAAACAAATTCTGCATTTTGAGTATAGGGGTACTTCATGTATACAACTTTTTTGCTGCCTAGGAACATAGAGGGGCCAAAAATCCAAGAAGCACCTTCAGGCTTTCAAGGAGGATAATTTATTTTATGACTACCCTGATGATCCAGTTTTGGAAAGCAGACATGCCATGGTTTTGTAGCTGCCCAAGCATACCTTCAGAGTCCATAAAGACAGATCTCCAGAGCTGTTTTTTTTAGGGGAACTGTGGATCTCGGTGGTCCCATACACTGTATGGCTCTTTATCCTCAGGTGCTCCGGACTTGGCAGTAAACAGACTCTGGCAACAGCATTATGTTATACGTTATGCACACTCCACTGAATCAGACCCAGTCCCTTTTTATACAGCACAGGACCAGGGGGTCTGACCCAAGAAAGCCCACCATGAAAAACCTGGGAAGCATGTTAACTTTAACCCTCCCAGCTCGGGCAGCATTAAACTTAATCTGTTTACAAGCTCATCCCTATCAATGATCAGCAAACTAGAAATACTGGCAATGACTGTGATCAGCAAACTGAAAAACACTGGCACTGACTGTGATCAGAAACACTGGCATTGGTTTAATGAGCAAACTGGGAACTGCCACTGGCTGTGATCAGCAAACTGGATACGCTAGCACTGGCTGTCATCAACAAGTGTTTATATTTGCGATCTATGTGATCGGTCAGAATGATCAGAGAAAATTTTAACTGTCTATTTTACTTTTGCCTGTGATCTGTGCTGTTCAGTGATAATGCACGGGTAAAGGGATGTTTTAAAACATTCACTTAAAACAGGAAGTCCCCTGACCAGCCATTTAATTACAACAGCTGCTAGTGGAGTTAAATTACAGTGACGGATTCTCTACCAGTGAACATTCGGAGAAAGTTACATTCACCACTTCATACAAATCTGCCCATATGTGTTTGCCATAGCTATTCAATTTGAGAATAAGAACTCTTTATTCAGTAAAGTAATTATATGTCTTTTAACTTGATAGAACTGACTTTACCATCGTGGGTACCATTATATACCATTACATGGTATTAAATATCATCATAGAATTAACAATAGTTGTGCTCAAATCTAACAAAAGACATGTTGTCTGGAACTTTCTAACTCTACTGTTTTCCTTTCAAGCTCTACAACACAGCTATAGTAAAAGATTATTTGACATTTATTCACTTGTTTTTATGAAATATATTGCAGTGGAAATTAAAAAATGTTGTAGGTCACTTGATTGGAAAATGACATAACCACAATGACATAACCATTTGTTACAACACAATGAATTCACTGTGGGGCTGGTAGAGTTCTCTCATGTTCATTGGTGGAGGTAGACAATACAGTGAATTGTCCCAGCAATGGTGACCTGGTGATGGAATTATGGTGTGGGCACCATATGCTATGTTCCATTTACTCACACTGGTACTGGGGATTTCTGTAGAGTTTAGTGTTAGTTTGTTTTTTTGGGCATGTTCTGCAATCTTACAGTAGAAAAGTGTAAGAATTAAAATTAAATATCCTTAACATAATGACATGATCATGGATCCAGGGATGGGTAAGACATGGACAAGAAATATAGGAATTGACAATGCTAGTTTCCTTGCTTTTATGCTGGTCTAGTGCAAGACACTGCAAGCATTCCTTATTTTCAGTCCCAGGAAGCTCTGCAGAAAGAAGTAGGAGAAGAGTAGGGAATTAAAATCTCTGGACCGCCACACTACCAGCTCTTAACCCTTGGGGTCACCTTTTTGACTCCTGTCCCATACGGAGTGATACCAACTGCACTCAATCTCTTATCCTGGCAAGAGGTCTCCAGATTGGTGCCAGCAGCAGGAAAGAAGAGATATTCAGGTCAATGTGAAGCAATACACTGAGCATAATAGTATAAGGTTGGTTTCACACTGATGTACTGTGGTTTGTCCATGGCAAAGCTCAGCTAACCCATGGATGTTGAAGATGCACCCATGGATGTTTACCTTACAAATCACTTAAAAGAGAATTACAAAATATATTCGAATCTAGGTGGATGCAGCATTGGTCTGATGGTGAATTTGTCCACTGCCAGCTCTAAGACTGGGAACTAAGCAATTAAACACCGCTGATCGCTCAACAATCGGTCTTCAGCTTGTAGAGAACTGGTGACTGTCAGACACCAACTCTCTGCTCTGTCCCTCCAGTGCTCATTGTATTGCGTGGGGCTATGGAGAGGACGGAATCGGCTGGTTTAGGCTCTCAGCGGCTTGCTAAATGGCTGATCCAGCTGCTGGTCCAGGCATCTGGGTGGATTCCGACTATCTGGTCGGGATGTTTTCAGAGCATGGACCAGCTCTGTGATGTCAGTCGACAGCAGGCTTCAGCCGAATGAACTGCACTCCTGTGATCTGCAGGAGAAGTACAGCCCAAAAAGCTTTGACTATACTTCTCTGTTAATTATATTGGGAATACTTTAAAGCCTCTATTAACTTTAACGTCTGTGCTGAGAAGATCAACCAGTGTTGGTAATCATTAGCTTACTTATCCAGTGCCACCTTCCATTGGGAAGTATCCCCTCATTTTCTGTTCTTCCTTTTGACACCCACAATTTGGACAGGATATAAGGATAAGGAACATTGACTAGCATCAAGCCTAACGTGTTACTAAACCCTGAAACTATATTGGGTCTCCCACAGTACACAGAATATGGAAATACAATTATTTTAGTAAATATAAACGGCTAAATACGTTTTCTCATCAGCAGTATATAGCAGCCTTGTGACTTCTATCAGTTCCTAGTAAAGCTTGTAGGAAGAGCTTTCATTCTCCCCCTGATCCTCTGTCTGGATAGTGCCGATTGGCTCTGAGCTGATCACATACACCCTCCCAAGAAAAATAAACAAAAAAACTTTCTAGCTATACACACCAAACTAAGCATGTGCAGCATGCACCAGTGCACTTTATTTTCAACTATTTCATTGTTTAAATCTGCATTCACAATCATTTCAATTATTTTTACCTCCAATTTGATGTTTTTTCTGCATGATCACTGAACGGGGACGACAACCAGTGAAGTTGACACTCAGCTATTTGGCTCAACACAGCACTTGAATTTGGAGGGCAATAATAATTATATAATTTGTGATATATCTATTTTGGCACCCCAGAAATTTTTCCAGAAAATCAAGTATTTCTTACAGAAAAGTATTGCAGTAACACATGTTTTATTATACACATGTTTATTCCCTTTCTGTGTTTTGGAACAAAACAAAAAAAATTAAGGAAAAAAAGCAAATTGGACATAATGTCATACAAAACTCAAAAAATAGGCTGGTCAAAATTCTTGGCACCCTTTCAAAATTGTGAATAAATAAGATTGTTTCAAGCATGGGATGCTCCTTTAAACTCACCTGGGGCAAGTAACAGGTGTGGGTAATATAAAAATCACACCTGAAAGCAGATAAAAAAGAGAGAAGTTCACTTGTGTGTCTGTGTGCACCACACTAAGCATGGACAACAGAAAGGTTACAAGTCCATCACCAGAGATCTAGATTTGCCTTTGTCCACAGTGCGCAACATTATCAAGAAGTTTTCAACCCATGGCACTGTAGCTAATCTCTCTGGGCGTGGACGGAAGAGAAAAATTGATGAAAAGTTGCAACACAGGATAGTCCGGATGGTGGATAAGCAGCCCCAAACAAATTTCAAAGAAATTCAAACTGTCCTGCAGGCTCAGGGGGCATCAATGTCAGCGCGAACTATCCGTCGACATTTAAATTAAATGAAACGCTATGGCAGGAGACCCAGGAGGACACCACTGCTGACACAGAGACATAAAAAAACAAGACTACAATTTGCCAAAATGTACTTGAGTAAGCCAAAATCCTTCTGGGAAAACATCTTGTGGACAGATGAGACCAAGATAGAGATTTTTGGTAAAGCATTCTACTGTTTACCAAAAGCGGAATGAGGCCTACAAAGAAAATTACACAGTACTTACAGTGAAATATGGTGGAGGTTCAATTATGTTTTGGGGTTGTCTTGCTGCCTCTGGCACTGGGTGCCTTGAAAGTGTTCAAGGCATCATGAAATCTGAGGATTACCAAAGGATTTAGGGTCGCACTGTAGAACACAGTGTCAGAAAGCCGGGTTTGCGTCCGAGATCATGGGTCTTCCAGCAGGACAATGACCCCAAACATACATCAAATAACACCCAGAAATTAATGGCAACAAAGAGCTGGAGAGTTCTAAAGTGGTCAACAATGAGTCCAGATCTAAATCCCATTGAACACCTGTGGAGAGATCTTAAAATTGCTGTTGGGAAAAGGTACCCTTACAATAAGAGAGACCTGGAGCAGTTTGCAAAGAAAGAGTGGTCCAAAATTCTGGGTGAGAGGTTTAAGAAGCTTATTGGTGGTTATAGGAAGAGACTGATTTCAGTTATTTTTTCCAAAGGGTGTGCAAACAAATATTAAGTTAAGGGTGCCAAGAATTTTGACCAGCCCATTTTTTGAGTTTTGTGTGACATTATGTTCAATTTGCTTTATTTCCCCCCTTTTTTGTTTTGTTCCAATACACACAAAGGGAATAAACATGGGTATAGCAAAACCCGTGTAACTGCAATATTTTTCTGTGAGAAATACTTGATTTTCTGGAAACATTTCTGGGGTGCCAATGATTTCGGCCATGACTATATATATATATATATATATATATATATATATATATATATAAATATATATATATATATATAAAAATATATATACATTTATTAACATCAAGAACAAAAATTGTAACTGACATAAATATTGTCATAAATATTGCTTAAATGTGACTGCTTGACCTTAATTAGCCCCCTTTTTGACAGATTCCATAGTTTGTAGATTTTCTGTGTTTTTTGGATCCAGTACAAATATATTTAGTGGCAAGGAAATCTAGGTAACCAGATTAGGGAATTTTAACACTGGTGAGTGGCTACTTTTGATGCTGGGAGGGAAAGCAAAACAATAGTTTGCATTCATTACTACATGCAGGAACTATCCAATAACCTACATTTAGAAAAAGGGATACAAACATTTTTAAAAAGTCCTTTGTTCTAGTTTCTGTATCACCAACAACCTGACTCCGATTCTTAGATCAGTCGCTTCTTTCATACTCCTGTGTCAGTAAATTTGAGTAGGAGAAGGTAGGTAGCTAACAAGCAGGGCACACACTTCAAACAGCATTGCTATTCCAGCTAAAGACTAAAGAGCCAAGGACTGCCAGATCTCACTTTACCCCCAATACCACCATACTTACATACAGTATGTGCTTATATTGAAGTGCACACTGTCAGAGAGCCTCTCAATAGTTTTGTTTGTGCTTCTATTAGTTTCGGCCAGACCTAAGTATCCATAGATCATGATTGGTTCTCTATAAACATCCCAGTCATCACCATATTCATTGAAATGGTAACTCCGTATCATACAGAAGCAAAATAATAAATTGATTAGCATGTAGCATTATTTCATTAAGCAATATAAAAACAACTGTCCAACAATATAAACAGCACCATTATGCATGGCTCCCAACTGTCCTTGATTTGGTACAAAGTCCCTCGTATCCCTCTTTCCTTTTCATTTGTTCCTAATTTTGGTCTGATTTATATAGTTGTATAAGTTGTATACAGTGGCGGCTGGTGCTCAAATTTTTTTTGGGGGGGCGCAAACAAACTGAAAAAAAAAAAAAACATAATTTGCCGCCACTGTGCCCATTAAACACAGCCACTGTGCCCATCAAACGCCGCCAGTTTGCCCCCTCAAATGCAGCCAGTTTCCCCTCAAATGCAGCCAGTGTGTCCCCAAATGCAGCCAGTTTCCTCTCAAATGCAGCCAGTTTCCTCTCAAATGCAGCCAGTTTTCTCTCAAATGCAGCCAATTTGTCCCCGAATGCAGCCAGTTACCCCCCAAATGCAACCCATTTGTCCCCAAATGCCTCCAGTTTGTCCCCAGCCCAGCAATTACCTTCCTCGGGTCAGCGCCACCCTCCCTCCGCTCCCTTGATGTCTTCTGCCATCCTCAATGTCGATTCAGCCAATCAGGTGAGCGGTAACCAGATCCGTTGCACCTGATTGGCTGAGAGGCGGATCAGTGTTAGGAAAGCAATTTCCTAACAGCATGGTTTAAACAGGGAACGCACAGCCGTGCGCCCATTGTTTAACCATTTGGAAGCTGATTAGAGCCCACAGGCTGTAATCGGAAAGCCTATTAGAGCCTCTGGCTCCAAAAACACACCCACTGCTTTTATTCAGATGGCCGACACTCAACAGGGGACGAACACCTGAATAGTGGGTGGCAGCAAGCGACAATAGATATATTCATGCAATGCATGAATATATCTATTGTTGAGTGAGGGGTGCGTACAGGAGAGAGGGGGTGGCGCTCCTGCTCCCACTATGGACGCACACTGCCACTGGTTGTATATAAAATGCACTATTTATCTTCCAAAATGTGTTTCCCAGTGTTAAACCTTTTATTTAAATTCTAAATTGCTAAATTGACATTTGTAAATGTCAAAAGCCAGTATAAAAGAATAGTGTATTTTTTTTTGTATAATTCTCTTTTAAGGGGGGTGTGTCCTATGCCTACATACCTACATACTTTTACTAATAGGTGTCCCTCATTCCCATCTCAGAAAGTTGGGAAGTGTGCTATTATTATATACAGTTTTTCCAGGCAATAGCATTGTAATATACAGGGTATACCAGTATAAAATGTATTATTTAAATAGCAGCATAATAGTATCAAGCACGATAAAAAAAATAAAAAAAATACATCCCCCAGCCAGTAACCTTCTAATATATCCTGAGAAACCTAAAAAAAAAAAAACAGCAGCATAGTAATAAAAAATCACTAGCATTTTGAAGGATCATCAAATATCTTTTATCATATCTAGAGGCACCAAATACGTTTGCAAAAAGAGGTTCTTCCCTCTGTCTATACATTTATTGTGGTTTGAGATCTTTCCTGTGTGAATCTGTTTAGTAAAGCATTGCAGCAGACAGTCCATGTACAAAAACACGTGATGAATAAAGTATAACAAAATGGCGGTTCGAATATTCAATCTTGTCATTTAACATAAGATGGTGGATATATTTCTTTCTTCAGTATTTACTCTCTCTCTCTCTCTCTCTCTGTAAGTTATTAAAGCATTCTCTAATTTCTCTGAAAGGTATAACTCTGTGGTTTGCAAGGTTTGGTGAGGTTGATTTAGCTCTTGAATTAGTTTGTTCAAGTTTGTTTGTTTGTTCGGGGGTATGGTGGAACTACAAGTGAACACACAACTAGATCAGTATACAGTTCTAACCACACTATTTACAATAGGAACATTTATATAACTGTATGACATACCTATTTGGCCACTTTTGCTTCCATAAAACTGGACTATGGCTTGTGTGTCTGCTCTGCTCTCTGTCTGTGCTGGAAAAGAATTTGCAGACCATGTGCTAGAAACTTCCCAGACAGAGTGGATGCAAAGCTGGATGTGACTGGTCAAGACTCTGCTCAATGTGAGATTTGCTGTGATTGGCCAAGGCTTCTGATGAGTCACAAAAGCTTAACTCTATGCTTTCATATAAATAAACGATTCTTAAAGGCATATTTTTTCTTTTGCTTCTGTGAACACAACATACAACTGTTATATGACATCCAAGCATAAAATCACAGTGAATAACTCTGCTTTTGTCTCTCACATATAAACGTATGCACTACATTTGGGTTCTTAGCAGGCTTAGCTGTATATACATGTAGGTTATATTAGCAACCTATGACAGGTTCTAGCTGGCCAGCTACACTTACCTTTATCTTGATTGTGCACGCAGATACTGCTGGCCAGTAAAAAAAAATTCCTTTACAACCCCTTTAACTTAGGCCCTGATGAAGGGGAGATACTTTCTGTCCCCTAAAACCTGTTGGCTGTTTTTTTTAGCATAAATTAATAAATTATTTTGGACTACAGTATCGTATCCTTTGGTCAGGCACTCCTTGCATTAGTGCATGTTCTTCTAGTAACTTGTGGGGCAGCGGGGCACCCACTGAAGAGTAGCTTTGTCTGTTGTGAGCAGCCTAACCTGAGCCAGTGGGCTCTCTGAATGTTTTTATGCTTTAAATACTTTGTATGAATTTGTATCAAAGTCCCAGTGCCTCTTAAATGCTTCTTTCATCATTGAGGACTGTGCACAGGGTGATAGGAAGCCTATCCCACACCAACCTAACAACTGTCCCCGAGCCACCCCCATCAAATCATTCTCAAACTGGCGGCCCCAATTACAGTACAATATAAAAGGTCCAGGAGGGCCCTGCTCATAGAGTATACATTTTAAAGCAGTTGACTAAAACTGGCGGCCCTCCAGCTGTTGCAGAACTACAAGTCCCTAGAGGCACTCCAAGGCTGATTGTTACAAGCATGACTCCCACAGGCAGAGGTATGATGGGACTTGCAGTTCCGCAACAGCTGGAGGGCCGCCAGTTTTAGTCAACTGCTTTAAAATGTATACTCTATGAGCAGGGCCCTCCTGGACCTTTTATATTGTACTGTAATTGTGCTGTTCCCCCCCCCCTATACAAGGCAGAGGCATGATGGGACTTGCAGTTCCACAACAGATGGAGGGCCACCAGTTTGAGTCAACTGCTTTAGAATGTAAGCATTATGAGCAGGGCCCTCCTGTACCTTTTATATTGTACGGCAATTGTGCTGTCCCCCCCCCCCCCCATACATTGTAAAGCACTGCGTAAACTGTTGGTGCTATATAAATTGTGTATAATAATAATTTAAAAAAAGGCTATCCTAGTTAATAAAAAAAAATAATGAAATTCCCATGGGATGGGATTTTAAGAGGCAACAGCAATAACAAAGTTATATAAAACCAATGTTTATTAGAACATATTTAAAAATATGATCACTCACACAAGTGGTGATCTGTGAAATCACATAGAACAAAATTTAATTACATAGTCATTGCAAACATCTCAAAGTACATAAATATACATATGTTGTCCAAATTCTCTCGGGTAATCCGAAAAGAATCATCAGTACGACGCGTTTCAGGTCCAAGCCCTTTGTCAGGGGTGTTTATACATGAGAATATACATTCAACAACTTGTCTAATAAATAAAGAAAGCAAAATGTTGTAATACAGACACAGAATAAAAAAACACATTGAACAAGCACCCCTCCCATGCTTGAGGGTACCTGCCAACATAAGGTGAAAGATACAATGCTCAGATATACAATTGTTCAGACAGAGACTAGTGGTCACTGCTACAGATGCCGTGATTGGAGGTATAGTGCAGTCCCCACGCCAGCCATGATACCCCATTGAGGTCCCCACTGCAGAAGGTCACAAGCGCAGATGTAAAAGAGGTAACAACGGGGGATACATAAAAGATCCCACCTCCCTCACAAAAAAGACTGAGAAATATTGTGGCCGCCCGTGGAGAATCACAGTGAACCACAGAGGCAATCACTGCACTTTCAGTTAAATCAAACAAATGTATGTAAAAGGTTGTTGTTATTTACACTAATAGTAAGAGAGGGGTGGTATAATAGAGCCAAAAAGAGCCCTGTATAATCCTTCAATGGAAAACGTATTGTGAACACAGCATCTAAATCGTCCCCCTACAGAAATGAAATGTATCAAAGTGCTATTTTAGCATTGTGCAAAACAATATACACTGAACAACAGGTATCCAATACCTATATATATCCTATATACCTATATATATCAACAAATATTGTGAATAAACTAAATAGACAATGTAAGTGACTAATTCAGCACATGAAGTGCAAAACAAATAAAAGTCCTATATAGGTATCCAATACCTATATATATATATCCTATATACCTATATATATCAACAAATATTGTGAATAAACTAAATAGACAATGTAAGTGACTGATTCAGCCCATGAAGTGCAAAACAAATAAAAGTCCTATATAGGTATCCAATACCTATATATATCCTATATACCTATATATATCAACAAATATTGTGAATAAACTAAATAGACAATGTAAGTGACTGATTCAGCACATGAAGTGCAAAACAAATAAAAGTCCACAGAAAAAACAGGGAATTTCCAGCCCCTTTCAATACAGATGATGCAAGCAGTAAAAAGTCCAATTCGGAGATCCACAGGTAAGGAAAAAGGGAAAATCAGTGGCCCAACACCAGTGAAAATAAAGGCTTACCAGAAAGCCTGTGACTATCCCTTTCAGAAGTAGTCTAAACAGGCATAGCAGGAGATTGTAATCCTCAGAGGCAAAACGGTATCTTCTCCATAGATTAAATGGTGGAATACACAGCTCCTCTTGGGGTTAAGCAGTACTTCCAAATGGAACTTGCATAGATGTATGTGAGCGTGTGTTATCAAACACCATATGGGGAGAAAAAAAGGGACAATCCCATAGTGTAAACGTATAAAAATGAAGAGATTTGTTTTAAAGATAAAAAATTGAACAACATAAGAATACTCTCATTCATAGAGAGTGATACAAAGTCCTTGCAAGGTTAAAAAAGCTCAGTGTTAGTATCAGACCGCCTGAGGCCGTTAGCGCATGCGCAATGCGTGTGTATCTGCCCGACGATCGTTTCGTCGTAATGACGTCATCAGGGGCCCTGTTCAGTGTATATTGTTTTGCACAATGCTATAATAATTTTTGTATTCACTGCTTTTGCACATATAAATTTTCCAATGATTTATATCACTCATAGTTTTAACATTGTTTATACCTATTGCCTTATGTATTAATTTATAGGGTATATGTTGTCTAGCGCTACACTGTTTTTGCACATTTTTCTTCACACTTTATATCTAAGTTGTAGTGTTTAGCAGCTGGACGTCCTTCCCAGGACCTTTTCTTAATTGTTTTATTAACATTATCTTTTTCACTAAGTGAAAATTCCCCCCATCCCCCCCTCTTTTTCTTTCTTTTACACAAAGTGCTATTTTAGGCTTACATCCAAACAAAAAAAGTGGGGTGGGGGGAAGTGAGGTCAGTAAAAGGGGGGTGCATCTCTATACCTGCTGTGTGCTTATCCCATCAATGCACCATTCTCCCTGGCCCCTCCAAACGGTTGGCCGTCACCATGCACTTCATGGATCCTGACGCTGGGAGGCCCATCGCATCACCAACCAGCTCCAGTAGGAAGGAGTCAGTGTGCCATTTGCAGGGGGCCTTCCTCCAAGACAGAACGTCAGAAAAGGGGCCCCCCATGTGCTGGGTGGAGATCAGTCAGTGCTAGGGTTGCCACCTGTCCGGGATTCACTATGATCTCTTTACCCTGTTTATACAGTATTTGCAATCTAAGATGGTTGACATGATTGGAACATTTTTAGATATGAACTTTATTTTTATTTTTTCCATTTCTTTATTGTTTTTTTTTTTTTTTTACAGAATTTCATACACTTTCATGCCACTACCGTTCCCACAAATGAAACAAACTAAAACAGTCTAAAATTAATACCATTTTAGACTGTTAATTTTAGATTTTTTTCATTTCATTTTTTTCATTTGTGGGGCCGGTAGTGGCAGCCCGTCCCAGCTTGAATTTCTTTTGTATGAAATTCTGTCAAAAAACAAAAAAACAATAAAGAAATAAAAAAGAAAGTTTTCCAATCATGTCAACCCTCTTAGATTCCAAATACAGTATAAACAGGGTAAAAAGATCATAGTTTCGACTACTGTTTATACATGTTTTCTGGCATGTCTAATCCTCCCATCCACCTAACGTGAAGCCCTCCAAGAACGGACGATAGCTCACCGAATCGTTCAACCCAGGGGGAGGGGTGGCTCTCAAAAACACTATCCATCTAGTCCTAGTTACTTTAGGGAAGTTACTAAGTATGTCTTCCTAATAAACAATGTTCGTGTATTTAAACTGCTCCATAAAGAATCACATAATTTTGCATCGCCAAAATCAAGGTAATTTACAAATGGTGTATTTGTTCTCAAACGCTGAAAGTGTACAAAAGTCAATATGTGTTAGTTGAATGGCAAAGGTGCAAAGGAAAATAATTTCCACTGACGTATCCAAAAAATATAGGAAACCAGGGGAGAGTTAGACCATAAGGATTGATTTTCTAAATGAATAAAGACTGTTCATTTAACACAGTGGATATTTAACTAGCTTAGGGTATAGGATGAAGATTTGGTAAAATAATGTACTAGAAAAAATCCTGTTTCTTAAATTCCCCTTGCACATGATTTGGTATTTGTAGTGTATACAGCTTCACACTATTCATTTAACTACATGAATATTCACTTTATGTGAGCAGCTTCTAATTCCTTAGTAAATGAACCCCATAGAATATACCCATATCTGAATTATATACATTTTTATTTGTATTAAATAATATTAAAAGGGAGTTCCACCCACAATTTCACTTTTTAAATATAAATACCCCTGTAATACACAAGCTTAATATATTCTAGTAAAGTTAGTCTGTAAACTAAGGTCCGTTTTGTTAGGTTGTTACAGCATTTAGTTTATAATCTAGAAATAGACCGTGGCCATCTTAAGTGTGGGCATCATGAACCCAGACTGTATGACTTCCTGGATTTCAGCTTTGCATATCTCGCACATGCTCAGTGCTGCACAAGCAATGTAATAGGTTTCAGTCAGGTTTGCAAGGACTACAGGGAAACATGATGCCTATCCCAGAAACCCTTGCAAATAGCCTTGTGACTTAATAGCCTAGGCTAATAAGGAGGAGGAAGTAATGAAGGACTACAAAATAAAGGTATTTACTAGACATGTGCAGACTGGAATATTGTATTTAGTTTTTTCGTTTTCGTTTGGAAAATAAATTTATTAAGTTACTCCCGAAAATCGTTTTGATTTATTTCGTTTTTCGTTGGGGAATAGCTTTTGTCCGAAAATCCAATAATACTTGGTTTCTGTCGAATGGTCAAAAGAATATTCAACGGAATGTCAAATCTTTCAGTCGAATCGTACATTTCCGTTCGAATATTCCGCCTACAAGAATTCTAATGTTGTATGACTAGTAATAATGTCAAATCTATTTTCTCATAAATCGAAATCTAATCTCTGTAATGTCGAATCTATTCTTTCTATAGTGTCGAATCTTTTCTCTATAATGTCGAATCTTTTCCCTATAATGTCGAATCTTTTCCCTATAATGTCAAATCTCTAAAATAAAGCATTTTTATTATGTCGGATCTTTCGGTTTTCGTTTCTTGCGAAAAAAACAGATTTTCGGACGAAAATGCATTCTAACGAAAATGAATGCACATGTCTAGTATTTACAAGCAACAAAATAAATAAAAATTGTCCATTCTGAACACTAGATTAGGGCATGCAGCACAGACAAACATAAAAAAAATGGGTGGAACTCCACTTTAATGGTTAATTATTAATATTAGTTCATATTAATTGATGATTAATTAATGCTTGATAAATTTGTGATTAATATTATTTTATGATTGATATAAATTAATATTTATTAATATTATTAATTATATTAATTAATATACCCATATCTAAATTATAATTTTTGGGTGGGCAATCCTTTTAAAGAGAAACATGTGCCAGGATTTATATTAAATTGGTAGAAAGCTATATCTTGCCACCCCCATCAAATCATTCTCTGCAGCTATTACCCCTTGTACCACTACCCCCCACCCTTTAGAATGTAAGCTCTACGAGCAGGACCCTCCTGTATTGAACTGTACTGCAATTGTGCTGTCCCCCTATACATTGTAAAGAGCTGCATAAACTGTTGGCGCTATAGAAATCGGGTATAATAATAATATCTAACCAGAGTTAGTTAGTTTTTATTATGCAGTGTTGGAAAATAATTCAGTAGACCAGGGGAGGGCTGGCAGCCTTAGGCCTGGGGGGGCAAGTTCAGTCAAGTGGCCCATAGAGCGTGCAAAAGTGATAGATGGAGGAAAACAGTCTAAGATTTTTCATGATCACAAGAGTCTGCACAGAGCCCCCTTACATCAGAGTCCGCACAGAGGCCCCCCTTACATCAGAGTCCGCACAGAGGCCCCTCTTACATCAGAGTCTGCACAGAGGCCCCCCTTACATCAGAGTCTGCACATAGGCCCCCCTGACATCAGAGTCTGCACAGAGGCCCCCCTTACATCAGAGTCTGCACAGAGGCCCCCCTTACATCAGAGTCTGCACAGAGGTCCCCCACACATCAGAGTCTGCACAGAGGCCCCCCTTACATAAGAGGCTGCACAGAGGCCTCCCTTACATCAGAGGCTGCACAGAGGCCCCCCTTACATCAAAGTCCGCACAGAGGCCCCCCTTACATCAGAGTCTGCACAGAGGCCCCCCTTACATCAGAGTCTGCACAAACCCCATATACATCAGATTTCTGGATGTTCAGGAAAAATTGATTTAAGGGTGCATGCTGTGGACTATTGTGTAAAGAGGGTCTCTGCTCATCAAAGCCTGTCCCCCTCCCCTTTAACAAAGTCCACAGGGCACCCCTTTTTATACACTGGGAGGCAGAAGAGACTAGAGAGGGTGAGCTTACCAGGATGGAGGCTGAGGCACAGGCAGGCTGTCTGATGCTTTTTTGGGTTCAAATTTCCTGTCCAGTGCCCACACATGCCCGGGGAGTTTTTGTCAGGGCAGACTCAGAAGGAGGAGGAACAGATGAGCTCTATCTCTCCTCGTGTCTGTGCAGAGAGAGAAGGTGATGTCAGCGCAGGTGTGCGCTGAGGCTGAGCTATGTGTGAGACGAGACATAGTTCAGCTCTGCAGCCATCTACCTCAGAGCTGACACAGGCATGGCTGCACAGTGGGAGGTGAGCAGCAGCCGTGACCTGTGTTAACAGAGCTCCAGCAGGCATATTCCTGCTCTGCAACAACAGCATTTGATAGTGGCGGCCGGTGGCTGTGCATAGTGTCTCCAGCCCGCAGGGAGATTTCCACCCTGCCAGCCCTCCCCTGAATTAGACAATCATCCATATGCAGTTCTCAGTACTATATCGCATGCAGTATTGTAACTGGTGCAACAGAGAAGGGCAAGAGGTCACAGGCCTCTGGATTTTAAAGGTGTCAAGTAGTGGAATAACCACAACGATCAATACAAACCAATAAAAAAATAGAACATTTTTATTACAAAAATGTATAATGAAAACATGAGACAGTACATATTCAGAGAGCCTACTTAAAGCGGTAGTAAACCCACATTAGCATTTTTTTAACATACATACCTGAAAGGCAAAAGGCATTATGAGCTAGTAGTTCCAGCGATGTGAGTGGTTGGAGCGGCAATGTCGTCACTCCCGCCACTCACATACTTCTTTTCGGCAAAGTCCGGCGGCTGCCGGGCCTTTAGCCGAGGAACCCCCCTGTGCGGTCAGCGGCTCATTGCAAGGGGAATATCTCCTAAACCATACAGGTTTAGGAGATATTCTTTTTACCTACAGGTAAGCCTTATTATAGGCTTACCTGTAGGTAAAAGTGGTAGTACAGAGTTTACTACCACTTTAATCCTAAATAGGTACATAAGGAGGCAATACTCTCGACATTATTGATTCCGGATGGAGCTTTTTCAGGAGATGATTGAATGGCGTTTATTATGTACTAGTAGTAAAGACAGAAAATGAATGCTCATGTAAATATTTGAGGAACATATATATGTAGTTTTAATTTACAGAGAAATAATTCAATAACAAATGATATAACAAAAAACAAATCAATCAAAAAAAAAGGACATAATTATAGATTAGTACTAAATGGAGAAAAAGGGAAAATATACGCACCCTTCTACCTTCTCACACCCCACTGCGCCAAAAAGCGAACTGAAAAAAATACCTAAAGGAGCTACTTTAAATAAATAGTGATGTGTAATGATTCTGAGAGAACGAAATAGTAGCGCTACTATTTTGTTCACTCAGAATCATTACACATAATTATAGATTATAGATAATAGCTGAAAACCATGATCAGAGTCTTAACAGGTAACGAAGATAAGAAAATTGAATTTGTTTAAAATATACATATGGAGAAAATGTACGATAAGATGCGCCACAAAAAATCCTCCAAAAATCCCCTGAGAGAAAGGGGTACCTCACAAACCCTGCAGATGAGAAAAAGAGGTTATAGATAGAATATATATTAAATCCCTTGTTAAGGAGGTGTATTGTGCATAGCACTGGGTAAACAGAAGTTACCTTAAAATGTCAGATGTGGTTGAATCAATATTTGATGTTGTTATAATCTGTATGATGATCCAAATCCTAAATCCTAGCCATACAGCACAAACTCAAAACAGCCAGAGGGTAACTGCAGTGTTTTTCCACAATTAGAGTAGCAAGTGAGGACCTATAATAGCAAAAATATAAAATGTAAAAACTATAAACCATCAGGAAAGGGGTCTCTGCAGAAACCGCTGCAGATGAAATTGAAGGTGGATAGAGAAACATACCTAAAAGGGCAATCCAAAGATAACTTCCAGAGATGGAGCCTAAGTGATGTAATCTCTACTCATGCTCCGCAGGAATGGCAGAAAGTAGTGGCTGCAAACGCTGGTTTTAACTCATCGGCGGCATCTGATGTCATCGCCACATGGCGGATGCTTTCAGAAAAGGGAGGTGTGGCAAACGGCATGCCACTAATCCAGTGAGAAGGGCAATGGACAATACTGCAGACCGAAAGAGGATGCAGTAGCCATATTACTAAATCTCATATGTCAGTACCACGCCATGAAGGCGGGCATGTGCAGAGGGATTAAAGGTCAGCTGGGCCTGAGATGTATATATGTGGGTAATACACATTAACGATCCCAGGACACTGTAAGGGAGAGAAAAATACACCTATAGCCATTGGGAAATGCCGATACAGACAGTACTCCCAAAACAGGGCTGAAAGACACTGAGCTATTGATTACAACTCATGTTTGACTGCCCGGGGCGTCCGTGCAGGAGTGAGTAGAGGACCCAAACAAAAACAGGGGAAGAGGAGAAAAAAAAAAGATGGAAAAAAGGAGGGTCGCATTTAAAAAGGACATATCCTCCATAATAGAGGCCAAAACAGTAATATGATGGTAGAATGAAGGTCAAAAGACACAACAATAGCGCGCATTAAACAATGTCCCAAAATAGACACGTATCAAGTATCAATTGGAATAGTTGAAAAAGTATAAATAACAATCACTTCTGGCAAAAGATGACTAATCATGGTTATTCAGAACATAGTAGTATATCTGCATTACAAAGCAAAAGATAGAGAAAACACTGCAATATTATTGGAGAGAAAAACAGGTCAAAGATAGAAAAAAAAATGAGTGATAAGTTCAAAAAGCAAAAAAAAAAAAATCAAATAAAAAAAAAAAGGGAAAAAAAAGCAAGAAAAATAAAACTAAAGGAAGGGCTTGAAGCTTAATGCATCATTTAATCCTGGGTAGTGAAGAGCTCCTAAATTGCAATAATACCTTGTCATAATCACCACCTTGCTGTGTAGGGGGAACATGCTCCAGTGCATAAAATGCATCATGGAGTCGTTGTGATTATGACAAAGGCCCATGTGTCTCAAAGGGGTCTTCATCTTCCTCTTTTGGACTGAAGAAACATGGTGCCAGATTCAGGTACATCTGCGCATTATTGGACCGGCGTAGCGCACCGCCTTTACGTTAGACTTGCGCAATGTAGCCGCGTAATCACCCTATTCTCGTAGCTTTTGCGCAGAAAATTGCACATGCGTAACGTTATTTCAGAGGCGTAAGGCGGAGTAATACAAATTGGGAAGGACGTGGGCGGGTTACATTGAAATGAGCCGTGACCCCATGCAAGTGAAGGGCCGGCCGGCTCGCGCATGCGCGCTTGAAGCAGACCATGTCAGCTCCGCTGTGCGCATGCTCACAACTCAGGAGCGGCGCAATCAGTGAAATTGGAAGTGGACTAAGGACTACGCAGACAGCATAAATAGACAGACACAAACGCACTTGCATTGCAAAAGTACATCCCTTTGTCCCTTCCCATTTAACCAAGTGCTTTTGTCCTGTTGTTCGTTGCGTTGTGTTTTGTATTTGTCAGATTAGTGTTCTGTGTGATCAAGTGTTTGTTAGTAGATCTTTGAAAGTGTTTTTTGGTAAGTGTTTGAGAGACTGTTTGTTTGATATATTTCTGGTCGTTTGTTTTCTTGCTGATTTTTTGCTGTTTGTTTTTGTGACTGTTTTTTGCTGAGTGCTTGTGTGATTTTTTGGGTGTTAGTTTTCTCTTTGTGTGTGTTCTTGCTTGATTGGTTGTGCTTGTTTTTGTGACTGATTTTTGTTGACTGGGAGTGAGTTTTTTTTGCAGTATGACAGAGAGAAAGCGAAAACTCAATTTTACTTTGGGGGGAAAAAGAATTCTTGCCCGGGCCATTAGCGATTATAGGAGTTTCCTCCACGGCCCAGACAGTGCCAACACCACCCCGGCCAGGAGGTGGGAGATTTTGGACCTCATCACTGAGCAGTTCAATTCAGCGGGGGAGGGGGAGACACGGACCTGGTCTGGTATTGACAAAAAGATTAATGACCTCCGGCGTCTGGTCAAACAGAAGCTGGCCAAAATGCTTGCCCATGCCAGGCTGACAGCGGAGGAGCGTGCGGTGGCCCTGACCTTTCATCGGCATGAAGTTGAGGGCCTGCCCGGCTTTGACTCAAGTCCGGAGCCCGTGGTGCCAGGTAAGTATTTTTTTTTAATATCAGGTGTGTAGCATGTGTGGGGAAGGGGGTGAAAGGGAATATGTGGCAAGTGTGTGGATCCTCCAACCTGTGAATGTTTTGTATCATCCACAGATGTGCAGGAGGGTGCAGGGCCATCTGGCCTGGCCGCACCATCCCCAGGACAGCAGCCTAATGAGGAGGCGGTTGAGGAGGAGGAGGAGGTTGAGGAGGAGGAGATTCATGAGGAGGAGGAGTCCATGTCAGGCACTGGACTTTTGGTTTTTGAGGACTCTTCCCCTCTGGCTGGCAGCAGGCAGCCCTCCCTAAGGGGGAGCCCCCCCCATCTCCCCCAACATGGCTCCCCTCCCAAGGGCCTCCCCTTCTCCCCGGCCACAAGCATCAGCTGGAGGCAGGAAGTCGTCCCAGAAGACCAGGGGGGTGGCCGATCTCCTGCCCGCCACTCTGAGAAGGGACCAGTCCCTTCAGACCCGCCATCTGGGACAGGTCAGCCAGACATTGGTGCGGATGGAGGAGAGCCTGTCCTCCATCAAGGATACGCTGGGGAACCTGGACTCCCACTCCCGGGATTTCACAACCTGCCTAAACGAACTGCAGATGACATCAGCAGGCGTTGGGCAGGATGTGAGGGCCCTCACCCAGGCTATCCAGGCCAACACAGCAACACTTGGTGCTGCCCTGGACAGAATAGCCGTGGCCTTGGAGGGCAGGCCGCCAGGTGGGCAGAGATCAGGGGCTGTTCCTCCTTTCCCGGTTTTCCCCCTCCCCCATGAGTCTCCCCTGAGGAGCCGGGGCCGTGGCCGGGGGCGCCCCAGGCGTGGCTCACGTCAAGGGCAATAATTTTTTTTTCCCCTCTTTTTTTTTTTTTTGGCTGGAAATTTTTTGATTTTGCTGATCCCCAGTTCCGTGTGAATGGTGTATGAATGTACAGTGACATAATTGGAGCCTTGGTGTGGCGTTGCTGCTCACAAGTCCAGCATGGTGGACTGGTGCCAATCCAATTTGATGTGGATGTGGGGTGTGTGTGCTAGGGACCACAGTGGTGTGCATGCATGCATTCTCATTGTGCCATGATTAATGTGTGTGTTTAACGTGCAAAGATGCCCAATGTGAGCTGTCTCCTGGCTGCTCTTCCCTCAGAAGACGGGTTATCCTCGGTTAGGGGGGGATTGTCTGGTTCAGGGGTCAGGTCATCACGTAGGTCAATCTGCAGGCCCTTTCTTACTGCAAAGTTGTGCAGCATGCAACAGGCACCGATAATATGGCACACGAAGTTTGGGGAATACAAGAGGGTACCCCCAGACTTATCCAGGCATCGGAAACGTGAGGAGGCCAAAGGAGGCCAAAGGTGCGCTCCACCACTGCACGTGTTTGGGCATGTGCTTGATTGTATCTTTCCTCTCCTGGGGTTTGGGGGTTCCGGAAAGGAGTCATGAGATGGGGTCCCAGTGAATATGCAGAGTCACCTGTAAGGGAAAAGACAGGAGGATGTTAGTCATGCATGTGCCCCTTGTGATGTGTGCATCATGGGGGGGTACAGTCATGCCTGCCACCCATGTCACCCATGTCACTCACCAACCAGCCAGGTGGCCCCATACACGTTCTGATCAAATTCCATTCGGATGTGGCATTGATTGTATATGTAGCTGTCATGGCTGGACCCTGGGTGTTTGGCACGGATGTGCCATATGAGGCCTTGGGCATCGACTATCACCTGTACGTTGATGGAATGCCAATGCTTCCGATTGCGGTACATGTGCTCTGTCTCCTGGGGGGGCTGGAGTGCCACATGTGTGCAATCAATGGCCCCCACGGTGCGTGGGAATCTGGCAATTCTGTAGAAATCTGTCATTGCCTTCAGTCGCAGGTCCTCAGTGGTGGGTTTGATGATTTGGTTGGCTATGCGTCTGAGGATTGCAGGGACAACCTGGTGCACACATCTGCTCATGGAGGATTGTGACATCCCAGCCACCACTCCACTTGTACGCTGAAAAGAGCCACTGGCAAGGAAATGGAGTGTTGCCATGACCTTCACCAGTGGCTGCACTGCATGTGAGCGGTGTGTTGGGCTGGTGATGTCCTCCTGCAGGGTTGTGGTTAATTCCAGGATGGCATGAGGGGTGAATCTGAAGATGCGATACACCTCAGAATCACTCATGCCAAACAGGTCTATGCAGGTGCAGTATATCCTCTCCCGTGCCATCCTCCGTGCCCTCCTCCTTCTTTGCTCATCTAAAGTCAGTAGTATAGCTATGCGCGACGATGCCCCTGGCATGTTGGCATACAGATTGTTGTGCAACACGTGTGACTGCTGAGCTCCTCACTAACAGTGTTGCTTTATCTAAAAAGTAGACTTTTTTTCTCTTTTTAGACCAGCTTTTATATGGTCTAATTTTAGACAGGACATTTTGCTGTTGCGCACACTGCGTAGCCTGCGCTGCCCCAACGTTCTTTTGTGGATCCCCGTAAGTCCCTCATTAGCATATTTGACTAGCAAATCAATGGTCTGTCTAGCGCAGTTTTGCCCGGACGGATGCGCCAGTCTAACGAAATTACGCTGGACAAAAAAAAGTAGATTTTTTGCGTATCTCATTCTGGGGATGCCGTGCATCGAAACGCAAGCGCACATTTAGACTTACGCCGCGCATCTCCTGTTGCGCAGGCGTAATTGCTCTGTGAATCTGGGCCATGGTCTCTAATTCGTTTGAAAAAAGGACATTTTGTTTTGCCTATATTATAGGCCTGGCATTCACAAGTCATAATGTACATGATGCCAACCGATTGGCAGGTGGCCAAAAATCTAGGTTTGTATAGATGGCCATTTGGGAGGGTTATGCTGTCAGAGGCATGTAAATACCGACAATAGCCACATTTGTGACAGGGTCTAGTTCCCCTTGTTTTAACAGAGTCTTTAGCATTGGGGGTATAATGACTCTGTACCACACTATCTTTCAGAGATTTGGACCTTCTAAAGGGAATTTCAGGATAGTGCTTAAGGTGTTTAGACACCAGGGGATCTCCAATAAGGAGATACCAGTGTCGCTGTATCAAGTCTTTCATTTGTTGGTGTTGTCCTGAAAAACGTGTAATCAGACGAACACCCTCATTGGATTTCAGTCTTCGAGGACTGTGAATGAGAGATGATTGCTCTTGTCTCTTTGCCTTTAGATATGCTTTCCGGAGGCATTTTTTGCTATAGCCGCGTGCTAAAAGCCAATTTTGCAAAGCTTTAGACTCAGTTTCAAAATTAATACTGTCACTGCAGTTTCTACGCAGTCCAAGATATTGCCCATAGGGCACACTAGCTATTAGTGAGGCGGGATGGGCACTTGTTGCATGTAAAAGCGAGTTGCCCGCAGAGGGCTTGCGATAGAGCCCACCAGGCCTTCAGAATCAATGTAGATCTTTATGTCAAGAAAAGTCAAACAGGATTGACTGCTTTCCAAATGTGAAGCTGAGGTTGAAGTGATTGGGTTTTAAACCATCAAAGAAACAGTTTTTTTCTTTTTTTTTTTCCTCTTTCCCCCTGTTTTAATTTGGTTTTGGTAATTATTATTAGCCAGTAAGTCACTCTTTTTCATCATGAGTAAATACTGTGGTAATGCCTTCATTGGCTTTATGGACGAAATTCATAAATTTCAAAATTCAGCAGTAGGAGGCCTCACTATGGACCATTTTTTCTTAGTTTGCAGAGAATGTTAGAGAAGAAAACAAGAATTTATTGGAATAAGTGGTATTTCTCTAAATATATGGACGATAAGATCGATCCATGGGGCCTCCGTATTCAAATTTTTTCTACCATTCAGTAACTTAGAATTAGCTTTCAAAACTAGTTGGGAGCAAAACCTTCAGGAGTGCTCCATGGCGGCCTTGTGTAGTGTGTTGTGGTGATTAAGACAGAGAGAGACAGAGAGAGAAAGAGTGTAATTTTTTGCAGTTAGATAGAGCAGGCAGGCAGGCTAGTCAGTTAGAGTTACAGTGTGTAGAGGATATATATGTATCCCAGGTGTTGTATATATATTTATACACTGTATTGAGTTTAGCTACATCCGCTCTTCCTAATATACTCACAGGCAGGCTGTTGATTGGGCTAGCTGCAGTATTTTCAAGTGGTGTACTGTCTGTGTCCTCTGCACAGTGTGGACCTAAACCTATGTAAAGCTGGTGTTTCTAATATAAGAGGCAGAGATCTGCTCATATTAATACCACAGGCAGGGGATCATTCTGCAAGTACTTTCACATGGTGTACTGTCTGTGTCCTCTGCACAGTGTGCACCTAAAGCTATGTAAAGCCGGTGTTTCTAATATTAAAGGCAGGGATCTGCTCATATTAATACCACAGGCAGGGGGATCATTCTGAAAGTACTTTCACGTGGTGTACTGTCTGTGTCCTCTGTACAGTGTGCACCTAAAGCTACTTAAAGCTGGTGTTTCTCATATTAGAGGCAGGGATCTGCTCATATTAATACCACAGGCAGTGATCAGCAGGTATTGTCATTATTTGTGCAGCTACATCTCCCCGCAGGCCATTAGTATGTCTGAAAGGACAACAAGGAGAGGCAGAGAGTCACGAGCCAATAAAAGAGGGCAAGCAGGCTCTGCGTCTAGAGGCAACAGTGCTGGTCGTGGATACGGTGCATCCTCATCAGCACGTGGCCATGGGACATGCTCATCCTTTTTTTGCGGCAGCTGGCCGCGTTGAGCCGCAACATGCCGAAGACTTGGTAGAGTGGATGGCCAAGCAGTCCTCATCCTCCTCATTCTCTCTCACCCAGGCTCAGGGTACTTTGTCTGGCAAAGCAGCTGCCAATGCGGCCTCTTCCCTCTGCTCAATGGTATCAGTCACTCCTTCCCTAGCCCTACCGTGTCCTCCTGAGGAGTCCCCCGAACTGTTTGACCACAGTGTTGGGTGCTTGCTGCAGGAGGGTGATCAGCGTTTTGAATGCTCCGATGATGGTACACAGCTAGAGGAAGACAGTAACGTGAGCCCAGAGAGAGGGGGTGTCCAAGAAGGACAGCAATCTGGCAGTCATACTGCCAGGTTTTCTACAGTGATGAGGAGGGAGGGGATGATGAGGTCACTGACTCCACGTGGGTGCCTGATAGGAGAGAGGAGGAGGCACATCTCCAATGAGGCAGGATGCCCTCAAGGGGCGAGCTTAAGGGCAGCACACCGACTGCATCACAACGCAGAGCTCCGCATTTGCAGGGCGCTGCTGTCTCTCAGCATTATTCCAAAAGTTCTTTGGTGTGGGCCTTTTTTTAGACGAGTGCATTAGATCGCACTGCTGCTATTTGCAACATATGTCTCAAGCGTATCTTTTGTGGCCAAAACATCACCCGCTTGGGCACCACATGCTTGACCAGACATATGTCGACCTGCCATGCAGTTTGCTGGCAAGCATACCTCAAAGACCCACACCAAAGATCTCCAACCCAACTATAGTCCTGCACTGATAGGCTGAAGGTGTAAAATTAGGTGTGTCATAGCCAAGTACTTACGGGCAATCTACTATTGGTACACTGACGTCAGATTGTACCAAGCAAATTTCCCTGCCCCAGCTGCTGCAGCGTCAAAACAAATTCTCTCCCAGCCATCAACATGTCCAGCACTTGAATGCTTGCTTAGCTAAATTGCTAGCACTTCAACTGCTGCATTTTCAGTTGGTAGATTCTGCCCCCTGCCGTGAGTTTGTGGAATGTGCGGTACCTCAGTGGCAAGTTCCCAAACGCCACTTTTTCTCACAGAAGCTGATTCCGGCTCTCTACCGGCATGTGGAAGGTAATGTCCATGCCTCGCTGGACAGGGCGGTCAGTGGTAAGGTGCATATTATCATGGTCCAGCAGGCATGGACAGGGACATTACCTATCTTTCAGGGCGCATTGGGTGATTCTGCTGGCAGCTGGGAAGGATGCAGGACAAGGTACAGTAGTGTTGGAGGTTGTTCCACAGTCATGTTCCCCCAGTTGCAGCATACTGCCAGGTTTTCTACAGTGATGAGGAGGGAGGGGATGATGACGTCACTGACTCTACATGGGTGCCTGATAGGAGAGAGGAGGAGGAGGAAGGGGCACATCTCCAAGAAGGCAGGATGCCCTCCATTGGAGAGCTTAAGGACTGCACACCGAATGCATCACAACGCAGAGCTCCGCATGTGCAGGACGCTGCTGTCTCTCAGCGTTATTCCAAAAGTTCTTTGGTGTGGGCCTTTTTTGAGATGAGTGCCTCAGATCACACCTCTGCTATTTGCAACATATGTCTCAAGCTTATCTCGCGTGGCCAAAACATCACCCGCTTGGGCACCACATGCTTGACCAGACATATGTCGACCTGCCATGCAGTTCATTGGCAAGCTAACCTCAAAGACCCACACCAAAGAACAAAGCGGATCTCTCCTTGCTCCTCATAAGCTGGGATCTCCAACCCCAATATAGTCCTCTCTAAAGCCTGAACTCAGATTGTACCAGGAAAATTTCCCTGCCCCAGCTGCTACAGCGCCGAAAAAAGTTCTCTGCCAGCCATCGCTATGCCGAGCAGTTGAATGCTAACTTAGCTAAATTGCTAGCACTTCAACTGCTGCCTTTTCAGTTGGCAGATTCTGCTACCTTCGGTGAGTTTGTGGAATGTGTGGTATCTCAGTGGCTAGTTCCTAAACGCCACTTTTTCTCACGGAAAGTGATTCCGGCTCTCTACCGGCATGTGGAAGGCAATGTCCATGCCTCGCTGGACAGGGCGGTCAATAGTAAGGTGCATATTATCATGGTCCAGCAGGCATGGACAGGGACATTACCTATCTTTCACGGCGCATTGGGTGACTCTGCTGGCAGCTGAGAAGGATGCAGGACAAGGTACAGTAGTGTCGGAGGTTGTTCCGCCACCACGCCTCCAAAATGCTACTACTGGTTGTGACACACCTCTCTTCTCCACCCCCTCCTCTTCTTCCTCTGTGGCCTCTTCCTGTGCTAATGCATCCTCTGAACCAGCAGTGCTCCGTAGGCGCTCAAGGGGCTACGCAGGTACGCAGGCAAAGAGATGCCATGCGGTGCTTGAGCTGGTGTGCTTGGGGGAAAGGATTCACACTGGGGCAGAGGTTTTGTCAGCTCTGCAGGAGCAGGTTCAGAGGTGGTTGACGCCACGCCAGCTTAAGCTAGGAATGGTGGTTTGCGACAAAGACACCAACGTCCTCTCCGCCCTGCGACAGGGACAACTGACCCATGTGCTCTGTTTTGCTCATGTCCTTAACTTGGTGGTGCAGTGGTTTTTGGGCAGGTACCTGGGCTTACAGCATGTCCTGAAGCAGGCCAGGAAAGTCTGTGTGCATTTCCCTACGGTCATATAATGCCAGTGCTCAAAAAGGAATACAACCTGCCCAAGAACCGCCTAATTTGTGACATGCCCACCAGGTGGAACTCTACGTTGGCCATGCTACAGCTTCTGCACACGCAGCAGAGGGCCATCAATGATTATCTGTGCCAATATGGCAGCAGGACATGGTCAGGGGAGCTTGGTTTTTTCCCCACGCCAGCGGGCCATGATCAGGGATGCATGCACTGTCCTGTCACCATTTGAGGAGGCCACGAGGATATTGAGCAGTGACAGTGCATGCATCAGTGACACTGTCCCTCTTATCCACCCGTTGGAGCACACGCTGTGTGGAATAATGGACAGGACCCTTGAGGCAGAACAGAGGGAGGAAGAGGAGGACTTCCTTACCTCTCAAGGCCCCCTTTATCCAGACAGTGTTCCTGCTTGCCCTTCTATCACACAGGAAGAGGATGAGGAGGACTGTGTCAGCATGGAGGTGGAGCCTAGCACTTAGCATCAGCAGCAGTCTTCAAGGGACCAATTACAGTCCCAAGAAACCCATGGACTTGTACGTGGCTGGGACGAGGTGGCTTTGGTTCCTGTCATCCTCAGTGACCCAGAGGACTCCGCACCGAATGCCTCAGCAAATCTACGCTGTATGGCCTCCCTGATCATACAAAGCCTACGGAAGGATCCATGTATTTGTGCTATCAAGGAGAGGGATCATTACTGGCTGGCAACCCTCCTTGATCCACGTTACAAGAGTAAGGTTGCGGACCTTATCTTGCCAGCGCAGAGGGAGCAGAAGATGAAACATCTTCAGGAGGCCTTGAGGAAAGGTCTGTGAAACATGTTCCCAGAGACTGGGAGGTGTTGCTGAGGCTTCGGTCAGTCACAGAACGAGCGGTGGAGAAGGTGGTCATCTGACCGATACGTTCAGACAATTTTTGAGTCTGCAGCCCCAAGCGTCTGTTTTGCATGGAATGGGAATACCTAGGGGCAAGATCAGACTTGGACACCTTTCCCACCAAAAATCCTCTGGTTTACTGGGTCTTGAGGATGGATCACTGGCCAGAGCTTGCACAGTATGCAATTGAGCTACTGGCCTGTCCTGCATCCAGCATTCTTTCGGAACGCCCATTCAGTGCTGCTGGAGGCTTTGTAACCGATCACAGGGTGTGCCTCTCCACCGACTCAGTCGATTGACTGACCTTCATAAAAATGAATCAGGCTGGGGGCGGAGCTAGCCGGAGACCACGATGGACGCCTAAGTGCAGAGCTCCAGCTAAAGCAGGCAGACAACGGCTATTAACAGCCCATCCGAGCAGCGAAACCATCGCCCTGAACGGCAGATTCACCGCTGAGTGGGCTACCTACATAGCGGGCATGACTAAGCCCAAAAAATCGGGGAACCGTCCACAGAAACTGACGGAGTTCTATCCCCTCGAGGCCAAGCAACATGGTGCCGGAGTGACCTCCACGCCGACGGCGGGGCCGCGCTCACAGCAGCACCCGGCCAGCAAATGGAGCAGCCCTCCCAGATCATCCACCTCTCCTCCACCTACACCCTCCTCGGGAGCCCGGAAAAATCCAGATTCAGGTCGGATGCAGCGGATGAAGAGGTGAGCACTTTATTTGTCTCAGGGGAGGAATCTAGAGAGGACACGAGGGAGCTCCCTGACTCCATTGACGCTTTCCCTACGGCCAACCAGCTGGATGGACACTGTCCTGAAGGAAATGCTGGTCTCCTTGAGGAGCTCTATGCACACTGACATGGTGTCGTGCCTGCACAAGTTCAGCAGAGAGCTGGGCTCGGTTGCTGACAGAGTGACACATGTAGAAGTTAAAATGGGGGACACGATTAATGATCTGGTAGATGCCAACGAAGGGAGGGTGGATGAACTAGAAGCCCTTAAAACAAAAATGGCAGATTTGGAAGACAGAAGCAGAAGGAACAATGTTAAGATAAGGGGGATCCCTGAGTCAGTACAGCAAACTGATCTGCGTCTATATGTCCAACTCCTAGCTGCAACCCTCCCTGACATGAAGGAGCTGGACTTTAATGTGGACAGAATCCACCGACTACCCAAGCCCTCATATCTGTCAGAAAACATACCAAGGGATGTTATTATGAGACTTCATTTTGAAAAGTTGATGGCAGCATCCAGGGTGAAAGGGAAAATTCCAGCGCCATATGACAATCTGCAATTTTATACAGACCCTTCGCAGTTCACGCTGCAAAAACGCAGGAATTTAAATACAATAACAAAGGCTCTCAGGAATAACAACCTTAGCTACAAATGGGGTTTCCCGACTAAACTGATTGTCACTAAGGAGGGAACGAACTATGTGATAGATTCTATGACCAGGGGTCTGGCCTTCCTAAAATCATGGGGGATTACACCTGACCCTCAATCCCAGGACCCAGGGAAATCCACCCGCTCTACGCCACCTCAAGACTGGCACAAAGTGAATTCAAGAAATGCCCGCACCCATAAATAGTTCGGATGGGTATATCATACCACGTGTTCACCTGCTGAAGGAGAAATCCGTGCGGTCCGTGTTACGCCTATAGCTCGGACTTTCCTACCCCAGTTTATCTGAGTGGCCATGAGCCACACTCTCGTTTACTTTCCACTGGTTGGGCTAATCGCCTATGTTGACTGTTTCTTTTTGTTTACGTTATTGTTTTTCTCCCCATTCGGATCAAGCCGACGCCTCTATGAGTGCTTCGAGCCCATATCAACAGGACCCATGAAGACACGTTTGCCACAACAGACCCCTCAGCCGACACGACCAAGGACGAACAACCTTCTGACAGTGAGTACAATTTATTCACTATATGCTATCACACCATCTCATACAACCAAATGGCGTTGAAATTTCTGTCAATTAATGCCAAGGGCCTAAACCACCCGGCAAAAAGACGCTCGTTGTGGAAAGAAGCCATACATCAACAATGTGACATCTTGTGCGTGCAGGAGACCCACTTCGCCCTGATTTCTCCCCCTAAGTGCAGTCATCCCAAATTTCAGCACTACTTTTACGCCAACGCAGATGAGAAAAAGAAAGGAGTGATGATAGCCATAAAAGACTCAGTAGCCTTTAAGCTACACTCACTGGAAGTAGACCCCCGGGGTCGATTCTTGATCCTGATCTGTGACATTGACTCTAATACTTACACGATAGGGAACATTTATGCACCTAACAAGGGGCAAGTCTGTTTCTTCAACAAGGTTATGAAGAAAATAAGAATTATGGCAAAGGGTAGAGTTTTATTGTGTGGAGACTTCAACATCACCCCGGATCCTTCTGTAGATTCCACGGCCGTACATAAACGAACCCCTGCATCCTTGGGAGATTCCCTGAGGACTCATGAAGTGTTCGATGCCTGGAGATGCCTCAATGCGAATGAGAGAGACTTTTCCTTTTTTTCCAATTGCCATAGAACGTATAGTAGAATTGACCTGTTCCTAGTAGATACGTGTTTATTGTTTAATTGCACTGATGCCAAAATCAATACCATCACCTGGTCGGACCATGCCTCGATCTCGCTGTCTATAGGCAACAAAGCTAACAGCGGAAACACACGTGTTTGGAGAGCGAACTCCAGACTGTTCCAGGATGGTCCGACTAGGTTCAGAATTGACACTCAACTAAGGGAATTTTTCATGTTTAACTGCCCATCGGTGTCAGACCCTAGTGTGCTTTGGAATGCTCATAAGGCATTTGCAAGGGGGATCTTGATTCAGCAGGGGGCTAGGAGCAAAAATTGAGGCAGACACAGATGAATAACCTAATCTCAGAAATAAAAAGCTCTTGACAAACAAAATAAAAGTAGAATGTCCCCAATTACTACAGCTCATTTATCACATCTCCGCACTGAACTGCGCCTGCTATTCCAGGAGGACTTTGAAAAGTCCTCAAAAAGATTAAAACTACAATATTACACAAGTGGCAACAGAGCGGGTAAGATGCTTGCCAATAAACTTAAGGGACAGAGACACAACACACAAATCCCTTTTATCATCCACCCTGTGACTAAGACTAAACTTTACCACCCACAGGAAATAGCAGACGCCTTTAGCCAATACTACAGTATGCTGTATAATCTTAAAGACGACCCTAGTACTCCCCAACCAAGCACTTCACTGATAGACTCATTCTTGCAACACATAGATCTCCCAGAGCTCACCCCTGATCACCTAGAGGAGTTAAACTCTCCTATTTCAGAGGAGATACTGTAGGTAAGACCATCAAAAACCTCCCCAATAACAAGTCTGCAGGGCCAGACGGCTTTCCGGGAGAATACTATAAAGTTTTTCAGGAAACCCTTGTCCCGCATTTGGAGAAGCTATTTAATTTGGCGGCTGCAGAGTCCCTTATGCCTCCGGAGATGTTAAAAGCTATGATAGTAGCATTGCCAAAACCCGGAAAGGACCCAGATTCCCCTCAAAATTTTAGGCCAATTTCACTACTCAACAACGACATAAAGATATACGCCAAGTTACTTGCAAATAGGCTGGTAGACATTTTGCCTAGTTTAATTGATAGGGATCAATCCGGATTTACAAAGGGTCGTCAGACTTCGGATGCCACCCGCCGTTTGATCAATGTGACCCATTTGGAGGTTGGCAGTGGAGCGCCTTCTCTGCTCCTAGCACTGGATGCAGAGAAGGCGTTAGACAGGATTCATTGGAAGTTTCTCTCCAGAGTATTGGATAAGTTTGGGTTCAAGGGATTCATCTACTCAGCGATAATGGCACTGTATACCCTCCCCTCCGCACAGGTTTATGTAGCGGGGGTGTTGTCTACTCCGTTTGCCATATCCAATGGGACAAGGCAGGGGTGTCCCCTCTCGCCATTGATTTTTAATCTTTTAATGGAACCACTTGCTTCCTATCTGCGTAGCCACCCTGATATCTCGGGCATCAAGGTAGGAGGGAAGGAGCATGTCATCAGCCTCTTTGCCGACGACATCATCCTGATGTTGTCAAAGGCAGAAACCTCCTTACCAGCAGTACACAAGGCGCTACATACATTTAATGCTGTATCGTACTATAAGGTTAATGAGTCTAAATCTTACATTCTGAATTTGGGAATCCCAACAGAGATTGAGAACTCCCTTAGGAAGAAAGTTCCCTACACGTGGAAACAAGAGGGCATCACTTACTTGGGCATCACCCTGACCCCCAAAACGGGGGACCTTTTACGGTCCAACTTTACACCCTTTCTGGAAACACTAAAGTCCAAACTGAGGGCCCTAGCAAAAACAGAACTGTCATGGCTGGGCAGACTAGCAGCCTTCAAAATGCAGATCCTCCCACAGGTGCTATACCTGTTTCGCACACTCCCCATAGTTCTACCAAACTCCTATTTTAAATCTATGCAATCCCTGATAAACAATTACTTATGGCAAGTAGGGAGGGCAAGATGTGCATTTGGTAAGCTTGTTAAACACAGAAAAGCGGGGGGGATAGGGCACGTCCACATCCAGGATTATTATTATGCCACCATACTTGCACAACTTAAACAATGGTTTTTGCCATATTCCGAAGCTATATGGAAAAATCTAGAGGAGGTTCAGGTCCCACAGAATAATCTAGTGAACTTCCTACTGACAGCCCCAATCACAGGCTCACTTACCACTAAGTTAGCACCACCTATTCAAGCCTCGGTCAGAGCGTGGTTGTACTTGTCCAGAAATATAAAAGGGGAGGCTGATATGTCACCTATAGAACTCCCATTGCAGGCAATAGGACTTTTGATACCGAACGTGAACTTCTTAACGTGGATAGATAAAGGGATTACAGTTGTAGAAGATATAGTAGAGGGGTCACATCTCAAGCCCTTTGCTAGACTCCAGATAGAAAATAACCTTACAGCCTCTGAACAGTTTACTTACATGCAATTAGACCACATGTGGAGAAATACCCCGGGACTGCTTACTAGCATACCGGGGAAGATCCTGAAGTATTATAGAGATCCCAGAAGCTCGTCAGGAGGAATATCTATTGTATATAATACCTTACAGAGTAAGCTACTGTGTGAGAAATCTCAACACATGCTAGCGTGGGAAAGAGAACTGGGGGTGGAGCATACAGCCTGGGAATGGGAAAGATCGTTTAGACTCACATACGCTTCTACGAGAAGTACCAATCTAAGGGAAATGCAACAAAAAATTACACTTCGATGGTACCTTACTCCATATAGGTTGTCAAGAGTTTTCCCCGTAGTCTCCCCACTCTGCTGGAGAGACTGTGGCGAAAGGGGTTCACTGTGCCCCATTCTATGGTCTTGTCCCAGACTACACCAAGTCTGGAGGCAGACTGAAAGACTGATGTCTGTGGTAACAGGAGTTCACCGCGTGTTATCACCGGGTATGGCGATACTCTCCCTGGATCTACACGGTATACGTGTTATCACCGGGTATGGCGCCATACTCTCCCTGGATCTACATTGGTATACCGCCATTGCATAGGACCATTGTGTCGCATATCATTATGGCTACACGGCTTGCAATTCTGAGGCACTGGAAATCCGTAGAGGTACCCACGATTACGGAGATCATACACATTATACATACACATGGCACATACGAAGTACTCCACTCCTCGGCCATGGGTAACTATGATAAGATCTCTGGGGACTGGAAAGAATGGGTGAATTGGTACAAAGGAGGTGCACGTATGTAAGGAGGCAATAGGACGGGCGGGAGTTATAAAATAATGTTGTAATAATATTATATAATACTATTTACTGTGATACTACAATGAAAAAATTCATACTGCTGTTGACAATAAGCCCACGCCATCCAGGATCTGAATACGGGAGAATTTCTATTTTATTTCTATTTTATTTCTCTTTTATTTCTATTTTATTTCTATTTTATTTCTATTTCAGTTCTAATTTGTTTCTGGTTTGTCTCTATTTTGTAATATTTTGTTTTATTTGGTTTTATTGATGCTACTCCTATTCATGGATATTCAGTTACTTTAGTCCTCTTTGTTTGTAATGCATCAGTTTATTACATATACCTACGATGGGGTAAAGTACCAAGGTTATAGGAACTATAATCACAAAAAAGGAGCATTTAACAGTACAAGGGGGTGGGGGGTTTGCCGCCTGGGCTCCATGGAGCGACCAAAGAGAAGGATCGCGAAGGGGGGGGGCGGGGGGCGGAGCACCTGTCTCGAGCCTCGAATAAGCACCCTGTGATTACATATATATAAGAACTAACTGAAAGCTTTCCTCCTGTACCCACTGCCCTGCTTAATTCCTGTTCTTTTTGGATGCATTTCTGTATGTTTTGGAAAACATTTCAATAAAAAATATTGGACTTAAAAAAAAAAATGAATCAGGCTTGGATCACCACCAGCTAATAAGCACCTGATGCTGATATAACTGTTTTTTTTTTAAATGTCAGATCAATTCAAGACTGACTATGCTGATGCTGAGTGACTATTCTGTTATGCTGAGTGACTATCCTTTTCCTCCTCAATGATAACGCTGATAGCTTGTAAGAACATTTTTGGTTCTGGGCACCGCCACTAGTGGCTAAGGCCCAATTTTTCTGTAATTACAATTTTGATGCAATACTTTGCAGCGGGCTTAATTCTGTGCTCCAACTAAAGTATCTGTGAGGGGTTGCAGTGTTGTGGCACCAGCACTAGTGCCTAAGGCCCAGTTGTTCTGCCCCTCTTTAACAGGGGCGTGTAATTACAATTTTTGGTGCAATACTTTGCAGCAGGGTTTATTACTGCGCTCTAACTAGAGTATCTGTGAGGGGTTGCAGTGTTGTGGCACCAGCACCAGTGCCTAAGGCCTAATTTTTCTGCCCCTCTTTGACATAGGCGTGTTATTACAATTTTTGATGCAATACTTTGCAGCAGGCTCATTCCTGTGCTCCAACTAGAGTATCTGTGAGGGGTTGCAGTGTTGTGGCACCAGCACCAGTGCCCAAGGCCCAATTTTTCTGCCCCGTTCAACAAGGGCATGTAATTACAATTCTTGATCTAATATTTTGCAGCAAGGCCCATTCCTGCACCCATCAAGAGTAACTGTGTGGGCTTACAGTGTTGTGGCACCAGCACCATCACCACCACCAAAGGCCCAATTATTTTTAATCCTCTTCTTTATCTAATCCTAATTGGAAGGACATGACCCTGAATGACATTTAGGCCCCTTTCACACTGGGGTGGGTGCCGCTGTGGTGGTATAGCGCCGCTAGAAATAGTGGCGCTACACCGCCAGAATTGCCCTGGGAATCGTTGGCTAGCGGTGCGGTATTAACCCCCGCTAGTGGCCGATAAAGGGTTAATATCTGCAGAGGCGCATTGTGGGCGGTATTGCCGCAGTTTCCCATTGTTTTAAATGGGAAGGAGCAGTATACACGCCGCTCCTCTCACCGCTCCAAAGATGCTGCTGGCAGGAGATTTTTTTCTCTCCCGCCAGTAGATCGCCTCCGTGTAAAAGCCCTCGGGCTTTCACATTGAGTATGCAGTGCAGGAGTTTTTCAGGCGGTATAACATCGCTATTTTTAGCGCTGTAACGCCTGTAAAACTCCTAAGTGTGAAAGGGGTCTAAGGCACTTGAGGGCCTTATGGAACTCTGGGATGAGGGGGGAATTGATGGAGATAAACTAGTGGAGGCTGACCTTCTATCGGGGGACCACTCTCTCTCCCACTCCTCCCCCCGCCTCCCAGTCGCCTCCTTCTCCTCCCCTAGGGATTACAAACCCAAATCTCAAACTTTCCCCACACTTCAGGGCAACCCTAGTGTCTGCCCAAGCCAATTTTCAACTTTGAATGACAATTGCGCGGTCATGCTACACTGTGACCAAACAAGTTTTTTATAATTTTGTTCTCACAAATAGAGCTTTAGTTTGGTGGTATTTGATCACCTCTGCAATTTTTATTTTTTGCGCAACAACTAAAAAAAGACAGAAAATTTTGAATAAATAAAGTTTTTATTTTTTTCTGTTAATTATTTTGTAAATAAGTACGTTTTCTTCTTCAATTACAGGCACTGATATGATGGCACTGATGGACACTGATGAGGTGGCACTGTCGGCACCAATGAGGTGGCACTGATGGGCACTGATGGTCACTGATAGGCGGCACTAATAGGGGGCGCTGGTGTGCGGCACTGATAGGCGGCGCTGGTATGCGACACTGCTGGGCACTCATAGGCAGCACTGATGGGTACTTATGGGTGGCACTGATGGGTACTTATGGGTGGCACAGATGGGCACTGATAGGTGGGCACTGGGCATGGATGGGCACTGAGAGTTGGCACTGATGAACACTGAGGGGTGGCACTGATGGACACTGAGGGGTGGCACTAATGGCATTGCTGGGCATCACTTGTTTATTTACTCATTTTTGCCAGTCAGTGCCCATGTTGCCAGTCATTGCCCATTTGTGGGCACTGACTGGCATCTATTGTGCTTATTTTTTTACATGTGGATGGCCATTGGGGATGTACCTGGCCATCCACATGTTGCCCCTTTCCCTAGTGGTCCTGGCGGCTTCCCTGGAGGTCCAGTGTGGGCATCCGAGGGGGGGCTGCGCTTATAAACAATCAGCGCAAACCCCCCTGTCAGGAGAGCCGCCAATCAGCTCTCCTCTACTTGCGTCTGTCAGACTCGAGTGAGAAAGAGCCGATCAACGGCTCTTCCTGTTTACATTGTGATTGAACACGGCTGATCATGTGGTAAAGAGACTCTGCTGGAGGCTCTTTACCGAGATCGGAGATGCAGGGTGTCAGAATGACACCCGCATCACCGATCGCCGCGATGCACGCTGGACGTCCAGTCAAGATAACACAACCACTCCCCACATATTTACATCTCCGGTCCAGCTGATCTTTAATCCCTCTGAACCCTTCATAGCGTGGTACTGGCATATGGAATTTATTATTATGGGTCCTGCAGCCTCATTCGGTCTGCAGTATTGTCCATTGCCCTTCCCATTGGGTTAGTCACGCCTCCCCTTCTGAAAGCGTCCGCCACGTGGCGATGATGTCAGACACCGCCGCGTCTGGGATGAGTTAAAACCGAAGTTTGTAGCCGCTACTTTCTGCCATGAGTAGAGATCACATCGCTTATGCTCCATCTCTGGAAGTTATCTTTGGATTGCCCTTATAGGTATGTTTCTCTATCCACCTTCAATTTCAGCTGCAGCGGTTTCTGCAGAGACCCCTTTCCTGATGGTTTATAGTTTTACCATTTATATTTTTACTATTATAGGTCCTCACTTGCCACTCTGATTGTGGAAAAACACTGCAGTTACCCTCTGGCTGTTTTGAGTTTGTGCTGTATGGCTAGGATTCAGTATTTGGATCATCATTCAGATTATATTAACATCAATATTGATTTAACCACATCTGACATTTTAAGGTAACTTCTGTTTATATTTCCTTAACAAGGGACTTAATATATATTCTGTCTACCCCTCTTTTTCTCATATGCAGGGTCTGTGAGGTACCCCTTTCTCTCAGGGGATTGTTGGGGGATTTTTTGTGCCGCATCTTATCGTACATTTCCTCCATATGTATGTAGCACTACCCCCAGAGGAGCTGCTGATTTGTTTTGGGTGGCACATTTACCTCGTGGCTCTCCGAATTCCTAGGGGTGTGTGGTGCATATAGCAGTAGTAATGGAATGTCAGCAAAAGGTGTCTTTTCTGTGCTCTTTATTACCCAGCCAGGTAAAAACAATAAACTTGTGGTGAAAGGATAGAGTTGAAGAAAGAAGGAGAACAGCAGATTCAGGCGTAGTATTTGGAAACAGTCCTGCTCCCATATGTAACACTTTCTGCACCATTCCTGCCTGAGTGGGCTTAGTGTACCCGGACAGGCTTTTCTCACTAACCTGGCAGCTGGAGTATCACTCAAACCTTTTTTTAGGGAAAAGTCTCTGCCACATACCCTCCTGGAATGGACTCAGGGAGAAACCTCTGCCACAGGTCCTTACTGATTACAATTACGGAGATAATCCGCCTTGAAAGAATTACGATTGGATCTTCTTCAAATAGTCGCCCAGGTACCGACTGACAGGGGATCAATCCTTCAGTGTCTGGCTACCCTTATCCCCGGTAGTTTGTTGAAACCCTTTTGGATCGCCAGCATCTCATTGGCTCTCCTCAGATGGACTCCCCACCTAACAGCTATACCGCTTGGGATCTTCAAGAATGGGAGCCCAGTTGATCACTGGGCCCCCTGCCGTTGCTCAAATGTTCCAGACCAACATGGTCCCAGGACCAGGAACACCGTGTGGCACGCACACCCCGGCCAGGTAGGCCATAAGGCCGTGATGTGGTCACCCTAAAGGTGGGGGCCACACTGGAACAAGGCCCAGACTCAATGGCGTCTATCCTATAAATACCCTCTCCCAGCATGCCCAGCGAGGAAACTCCCTCCTGATTGTCTGCCGGGAAAGAGCACCCAAGTCTCGACTTCACTGCTGCCACCTATCGTCCTGGTGTGGAACAACACCCCAATGAGCCCACAGTACAGCCAAGCTGAGACAGAGACCCTGTTTTGAACATTATCATTTGGATCAGAGTCTACTAACACTCTGGTCGCCCTCTAAATTTCAATAGCACCGACACTTGGAAGTAACCAGGCGCTACATGTATATTTTAAACAAATTCAGTCTTCTTATCTTCGTTACCTGGTAAGACTCTAATCATGGTTTTCAGCTATTGTATTTTATCACATATGCTATATATGAAATAATCTATAATTATGTCCTTTTTTCTTGATTGTTTTTTTTTGTTAAATCATTTGTTATTGAATTCTTTCTCTGTAAATTAAAACTACATATATATGTTCCTCAAATATTTACATGAGCAATCATATTCTGTTTTTACTTCTAGTACATAATAAACGCCATTCAATCATGTCCTGAAGAATCCAGAGCGAAACATGTCAAGAGTATTGGCTCCCTATGTACCTATTTAGGGTAGGCTCTCTGAATATGTACTGTCTCATGTTTTCATTAAAAATTTTAGTAATAAAAAATTTCTATTTTTTTATTGGTTTGTATTGATCGTTTATGTGGTTATTCCACTACTTGACACCTTTAACCACTTAACAACCGCCCATAGCCAAAGTACATCTACAGGGCGGTTGCTTAACTCTGGGACGTGGTTAATTAACGGCGTTCCAGAATCACACTCCCGCACGCCCTCAGAGAACCGGCGCATCACGGATCACTGTAAATCGCCGTTGATAGCCATTTACCACGTGATCGCTCTGTCCACTAAACAAACCAGCGTCATGTGATGATGCCGGTTCCTCTCTCCCCTCTCTGTGCCGATCGTTACAGTGTGAGAGGGGGAGAGAGTGGAGGAGGCAGCACTGTGGGCTGGATCTGTGACAATTGCAGTCACAGATCCAGCCAGCCATCCCTCCATGCTTAGCCATCCCTGCCCATACTCTGCAATACCCTGCCCTATACTGTGCAATACTCTGCAATACTCTGCCCTATACTGTGCAATACTGTGCAATACCCTGCCACATACTGTGCCATAATCTGCAATACCCTGCCCCATACTATGCAATACCCTGCCCCATACTATGCAATACTGTGCAATACCCTGCAATATTCTGCAATACCCCACAATACCCTGCAATACCACGCAATACTCTGCAATACCCTGTAATACTCTGCAATACCCTGCAATACCCTGCAATACTCTGCAATACACTGCAATACCCCGCAATACCCTGCAATACTCCACAATACCCCGCAATATTCCGCAATACCCTGCAATACTGTGCAATACTCTGCAATACCCCGCAATACTCTGCAATACCCTGCAATACCCAGCAATACTCCGCAATACCCTTCAATACTCTGCAATACTCATCAATACCCTGCAATACTCTGCAATACCCTGCAATACTCTGCAATAACCATTTCCCACAGCTGACCATCATAAGACATCCTTGACTTTGTGCGTGGATATCTGAATGATGGGTGCAGCTATAGGCATCATTCAGATATCAGCTTTTTCAGCCGGAGATTCCCTACAGTCCTCCAGTGCTTCTACCGCTACATTTGAAGCCAGGATTTTTTTTTTCAGGCTTCCCAGCCTAGAGGTGAGTTGTGGGGTCTTATTGACCCCATATCTCACTGTAAAGAGGACCTGTCATGCCACATTCCTATTACAAGGGATGTTTACATTCCTTGTAATAGGAATATAAGTGATCAAAAAAGTTATTTTTTGCAGTAAAATGTGTCAAACTAAAATAAATAAAGTAAAATTAACAATAACATAATATATATTTTATTTTAAAGCGCCCCTGTCCCCATGTGCTCGCATAGAGAAGCGAACGCATACATAAGTCCCGCCCACATATGAAAACGGTGTTTAAACCACACATGTGAGGTATCTCTGTGAACGTTAGAACAAGAGCAATAATTTTGGCCCTAGACCGCCTCTGTAACTCAAAACATGTAACCAATAAAAATATTTAAAGCGTCGCCTATGGGGATTTTTAAGTAGCGAAGTTTGGCGCTATTTTTTACAAGCGTGTGCATTTTGAAGGGTGACATGTTGGGTATCTATTTACTCTGCGTAACTTCATCTTTCACATTATGCAAAAACATTGAGCTAACTTTACTATTTTTTTTTTTTTTTTAAGCACAAAAATTTTTTTTCCCGTAAAAAACGCATTCGAAAAATTGCTGCTCAAATACAGTGCGAGATAAAAAGTTGCAACAACCACCATTGTATTCTCTAAGGTCTTTGCTAAAAAAAAAAACATATATAATGTTTTGGGGTTCTATGTAATTTTCTAGCAAATACATTTTGATTTTTACATGTAGGAAAGAAATGACAGAAGGTTGGGCCTCCGTATGTGGCCATGCTGTGTAAAAGTCTCACACATGTGGTATCGCCATACTTGGGAGTAATAGCAGAATGTGTTTTGGGGTGTAATTTGTGGTATGCATATGCTGTGTGTGAGAAATAACCTACTAATATGACAATTTTGTGAAAAAAGAAAAAAAATCTTGATTTTTGCAAAGAATTGTGGGAAAAAATTACAACTTCAAAAAACTCACAATGCCTCTTTCTAAATACCTTGGAATGTCTTCTTTTCAAAAAAGGAGTAATTTTGGGAGTATTTTTACTTTTTCCTGCATGTTAGGGTCTCAAGAAATTAGATAGGCCATCAGTACTTCAGGTGTGATACATTTTCAGATATTGGCACCATAGCTTGTGGACTCAGACCAAATAATATACACCAATTTGTACCTAATTTTACCAAAGATATGTAGCAGTATAAATTTTGGCCAAAATTTATGAAAAAAAATACTTTATATAAAATACTTTAATATAATTTGCTAAATTTTATAACAGAAGATAAGAAAAAATATATTTATATATTTTTGGGGGATATTTATTATAGAAAAATATTGAATTTTTTTCAAAATTGTCGCTCTATTTTTGCTACTAGCGCAAAAAATAAAAAAACAAAACATTGATTAAATACCACCAAAAGAAAGCTCTATTTGTGTGAAAAAAAGGATGAAAATTTCATATGGTTACAGTGTTGTATGACTGAGTAATTGTCATTCAAAATGTGAGAGCACCGAAAGCTGAAAATTGGTCTGGTTATTAAGGGGGTTTATGTGCCCAGTTGTCAAGTGGTTAAAATCCAAGGCCTGTGACCTCTTGCCCTTCTCTGTTGTATCTAATGTCAACTGGGATGTGGTGTCTGAATCCCCTTATGCTCACTCATACCCTTATAAAAATATTGTAACTGGTGGTATTGATTGTCGACAGAATTTATGTAGAATGATACAGTATGTTAAAGAGTAAGCCAAAGTGTAGGGATTCCAAACACAAAATATTAAATAAAAAGAAAAAAAAAACAGCCAACGTGTTTCAAAGTTTTTACTGAGCGCCCATCCTCAAGACCTAAAGTACGGAAACCTGCCCAGAAAGGGTCTTGACTGACAGCATGAGCAGACAATGAAGCCTTATATTATAATATGTTAATAACACTGGGCTAACTGAGCGTTTGCAGCTTACCTGAGAACACACAAGTGCAGAATGCAGATGTCAGATACAAAAGTCACAGCTGCCGGTGAATGTCAGCGTTGTCAGATTACCAGATTGGCTTATGTAAACGACAACAAGATATAAAAACCAAGGCACCAAGAAATACAGTTATATATTAAATACAAAAAAATAATTGCAAATTTAATATTGAACTCTGGGAAATTACTTCTACGTAATGGGCCCTGCAGCCTATTTTACCTTTCACTCCAGCAATGTAGGGTCACCTGACATCACCAAGACCTATGCAGGGACCATAGCTCATAGGGACAGTCCTCTGATGGAGCCTAGGGGATCAATGCCTGCCAGGGGAGCTTAGGAGAGCTTTTACCCTACACTCCAGCAGTATAGGGTCAACTGACATGACCAAGACCTATGCAGGGCCCATAGCTCATAGGGACAGTCCTCTGATGGAGCCTAGGGGAGCAGTGCCTGCAAGGGGAGCTAAGGAGAGCTTTTACCCTACACTCCAGCAGTATAGGGTCAACTGACATCACCAAGACCTATGCAGGGCCCATAGCTCATAGGAACAGTCCTCTGATGGAGCCTAGGGGAGCAGTGCCTGCCAGGGGAGCTTAGGAGAGCTTTTATTCTACACTCCAGCAGTATAGGGTCAACTGACATCACCAAGACCTATGCAGGGCCCATAGCTCATAGGAACAGTCCTCTGATGGAGCCTAGGGGAGCAGTGCCTGACAGGGGAGCTTAGGAGAACTTTTACTCTACACTCCAGCAGTATAGGGTCAACTGACATGACCAAGACCTATGCAGGGCCCATAGCTCATAGGGACAGTCCTCTGATGGAGCCTAGGGGAGCAGTGCCTGCAAGGGGAGCTTAGGAGAGCTTTTACCCTACACTCCAGCAGTATAGGGTCAACTGACATGACCAAGACCTATGCAGGGCCCATAGCTCATAGGGACAGTCCTCTGATGGAGCCTAGGGGAGCAGTGCCTGCCAGGGGAGCTTAGGAGAGCTTTTACTCTACACTCCAGCAGTATAGGGTCAACTGACATGACCAAGACCTATGCAGGGCCCATAGCTCATAGGAACAGTCCTCTGATGGAGACTAGGGGATCAGTGCCTGCCAGGGGAGCTTAGGAGAGCTTTTACCCTACACTCCAGCAGTATAGGGTCAACTGACATGACCAAGACCTATGCAGGGCCCATAGCTCATAGGGACAGTCCTCTGATGGAGCCCAGGGGAGCAGTGCCTGCCAGGGGAGCAGAGGTAATTTAAAGTGTGTTTCATGTCCCCTAGACAGAAACAAGCAGCTAACCCTTGGAGTGTGGGTGCAGTTTCACTGCAGGGAAAGACTTTTAATAATTCTGGTTTTGAGCTTTAAACAGTGTAAGCTCCTGAAATTGTCTTGATATCAACCTTCTGTATTCTCCATTACAGGACATTAAGAATAAGAGAGGAAGGAGCAACACTGTGCTTTCCATGCTGACAAGAAGGGAAGGCAGTTAGGCTGGCCATACATGTTCATCTCTCTTGTGGAATATTCCTTTAGATTTACCATAAACTTTGTAGTGCAAGGACCTGCCTAATTGGATACAACTGAACATTGTTTAGTTTGTTTGACCTCATATCATATGTTTTTTTGGTAAATCTAAAGGAAAATTGTACATGAAAATGTAACATGTATGGCCAGCCTTACCAGAGGGAGGACCTACTCAGTGTGTTGCTGCTCCCTCAATGACCAGTCAACAGGCTTGGGTATGTTCAGCACTGTGCAGCTACTACATTGTTTGGCAGGGTGATGGATTTATAAAACTGACTGCACAGTATTACAATTCATGTGGTACACACTAGAGCTGGGGTAGGCAGCCCAGGGCCCTTTAGCTGTTGTGGAACTACATTTACCATAAGGCACTGAAAGGCTGACAGTTATAATTACTCCCAAAGGCATGTAGTTCTGCACCAGCTGGAGAGCCCCAGGTTGCTTACCCCTGCACTAGAGAGTATCATGTATGTATTTCTAATGTGTATTTGGCTGCTTAGTTGGAGTTTGGCTATTAGTAACTATCTGTCCTCTAATTATTCATCGGTAATGTTGGAAAGAAAATTAGGATTTTTTTCAGGCCTTTAAAAAACAGTATTGCTCTTTAGTGTAGTGATTGTGCAAACAGAGCTGAGGTTCTTTCATCTGGAGTCAAATGAGCACAGCGCTGCATTGTTGGAGCCACATTCCAGGAAGCAAGGACTAGGTTGCAGCTAGAGGGAAGTATTGTATGACATCATGCTGCATAAGTAACCAATGGGGCACTCCTCATGCCGGGTACCTGCATAGATTCCAAGAGGTGATAGTACAGCTCTCATGATATTCTGGTCATGAGATCTATCGGCTGTTTGATCAAGGTTTTTTAATTTTGCTTGTTGTGAGACTCTAGAAATCTGCAGTTTCTTTAAACCCCTATTACATGTTGTAACTTTTATTTTTTATTTTTTTTAGTACCAATGAACCACTGGTGATGACACTTTTCATTTAATGTGCTACTTCTCACATGACTCCTTACTGCAGTACACAAAACAGGAAACTATTTGTGATGACATTTATTAAAAGATCATTCTACCCAAAGCTCATTTTTCAGTTGCAGGTGGAAGCTGACGATGATGAACCGAGTGCACAGTCTATATGTCTTTAGTAAATGAACCCCTGTATGTCCATGCATGTTCCAGCTCAATGACAGCCCTGAAGTTTTCCTGTTCAAAAAGTCAGAAATGTCAGCTCATATATTTTATTTATTTATTTTTTTTGACTAAAATCTCATTGAATACAGGAGGAAATTTACTAAAGCTGGAGCACTCAGAATTTGGTACAGCTGTACATGGTAGCCATCCAGCTTCTAACTTCAGCTTGTTAAGCTTTGGCAATAAAACCTGGAAGCTGATTTCTACACAGAGCTGCACCAAATGTTGTACTCTCCAGTTTTAGTAAATCTCCCCCACAGGATCTTTGTCCCCATAACACAAAGTTGCATGTAATGAATTTAACAGGTGGATTGACCTGGGTAGTTGTGTGCTACAATCTCCCCTCTGAAGTTCCACAAGGTTTAGTGTTTCCAACCTGTGGCCCTCCAGCTTTTGTGGAACTACAATTTCCATCATGCCTCTGCCTTTGGGAGTCATGTTTGTAACTGTCAGCCTTGCAATGCCTCATGGGACTTGTAGTTCCGCAATAGCTGGCGGGGGCCACAGGTTGAGCAGCCATGGTTGGGTGAGTCATCACACTAACATCTATCCAAAACTTTAATATCAGCTAGGAGAGGACTGAACCTTTAGGACCAAGGCAGCCACAGTCTTATGCCTTGTGAGCGACTGATCCTGTAGCATTATAATACCTCTGCAAATACCAGAGCACCCGCATTATATTGAAAGCAGATCCAGCCAAACTACCCCTTACTTCACATCTTTAAATCCCCAAAGTAAATATGGCTTAAACCATCCAATGAACCAAGCAAAGCTGTGGGTGCTGTCAAAAGAGGTTAGCAGATGTAATAAAATGAGTGGGTGAGCAATTTGGCTAAAATCCAATGAGAAGACTTGGCAGCACAATTATCCTCTAAATGAGGATGACAGTGATTGGCTAAACAGCTCTTTGTATAATTGGTTCTCTCCAGTCACACCCATGAGACCAGTTTCACCCAATCAAACGCTGAAAGGAAATGAATTGCAACCGGCTCCATATGTCCCTTTAAGTATACCAAATATGCTAATTATCACTCACCTAGAACTCCATATTTGTAGGTGTCAGCTAATGTAAAAGGATATTTTCAGGGGGGGGAATGAATAAAAGAAAGACAGAATCGTTGGGTGGAAAGGCTTAAACAGAATGCTGCTACTTTTAATGGAAAATAACAATAGTACCTGAAATGAAGTCAAATAGAAATAATAAAAATACAAATAAATTTAGTTTTAGGTAAATATTAATACACATTGGTGAATTGTTTGCTCGGGTTCATTGTGATATTATGATAATATCGACCCTTCCACCCAGCTATCGCATGTGAGATCTGCAAACTAAATATGTCCTTTAAAATGACTGGTATGCCTTCTACACACGATTGGAATTTCCGATGGAAAAAGTCCGATTGACTTTTTTCATCAGATATTCCGATCGTGTGTAGCCCCTTTCTGAGTTTTTTTATCGGATATTCCGATGAATTGCAAAGGAGTTTAGAAATAGAACATGTTCTATTTTACGCCGATGGAATTCCGTCAGAATTCCGATGTGATTTGGCCAGGCAAAAGCCTGATCGTGTGTACAAGGCATTAGATGACTTCAATATTGTTGAAAGTATTAAGTCAGAATAGTAAACTGCCAAGTAAATAAAAAAGTGTTGTCTCATGGAAACATCCAACTGGAACATAAAATGCCATTTCTCACCCTCCCTTACAGCACTTAGAGCCCAAAATGGGAAAGCATACAAACATAGATCCCATTCAGCAGGACCACCTGGCCAGTCCCAGCATCAGCTTGAAAACCAATTCCCAGCTTTAGCCTGCAATAGATAGAAAGCTCATTCATGACATTCTTGTGATCACACTGCAGGCATTTTCCGCACTCTATGCATGTATAAAAATGCATGGTAAATGATGCTGAAATAAAGTACATACCTACACATACGAGGGGGAAAAAAAGTTTATAGATGACAGATGCATGTTATGATAGATAGATATAGAGACAGACAGACAGACAGATAGACAGGCAGACAGACAGATAGATATATAGATAGATAGATAGATAGATAGATAGATAGATAGATAGATAGATAGATAGATAGATAGATAGATAGATAGATAGATAGATATGGATAAAGAGATAGATAGATAGATAGATAGATAGATAGATAGATAGATAGATAGATAGATAGATAGATAGAGATGGATAAAAAGATAGATAGATAGATAGATAGATAGATAGATAGATAGATAGATAGATAGATAGATAGATAGATAAAGATAGATAGATAGATAGATAGATAGATAGATAGATAGATAGATAGATAGATAGATAGATAGATAGATAGATAGATAGATAGATAGATAGATAGATAGATTGATAGATAAGGAGAGAGAGAGATAAAGAGATGGATAGATAGATAGATAGATAGATAGATAGATAGATAGATAGATAGATAGATAGATAGATAGATAGATAGATAGATAGATAGATAGATAGATAGATAGATAGCGAGAGAGAGAGAGAGAGAGAGAGAGAGAGAGAGAGAGAGAGAGAGAGAGATACAGACAGATAGATAGATTGATTGCTATATAAAGAGATAGATAGATAGATAGATAGATAGATAGATAGATAGATAGATAGATAGATAGATAGATAGATGTGATAATTTGCATAGTTAAAGCTAGCATCTTGTTAGTCCAGGTAGCAGATTTGTCAGCATAGGTACTCACTGATTGTTAAATGGATGGATAGATAAATGTAGATGAAACAGGAATAATGTACACAGGGAAAGCTGAAGGAAATTCCATGAGCAGACACACATTCAGAGCCCTGAGCCTGTCCAGGGTGCCCCATAGCAGCAGCCATCCATAAGGCTGCCAGCCCCTCTCTAGAGCCGTATGAACCTAGGAGACCTCACTAGACCAGAAAACTTTTCTCCTGCAGCACAACCTCTCCAGACAACTTTTCAGCAAACTCAGGATAGCAGATCTGCTTTAGCAAAATGTAACTTTTTTTTTTCTATGCCTTGCTTCTCCCTAAATGGTGGTACTTTTTTTTTTTTTTCTTGACAGAGGAATGAAAGAGTGTAGGTGATGGGGAGGCAGGAGAGGGGAGGGTGCAAGGGGACAGAGAGTGGCAGGCTTAGGAAAGGAACCCTTTAGCAGAAGGAGGGGTCTGATGGGATGGGGAGAGGGCAGAGAGGAGTGGTGGGGGCTCAGATTTCAGCACTGCTGGGGGCAGGGGAGGACTAAGATGTGGGCATATACGTTGACTGCAAGGCACTCACGACTATAACTTCAGTACCTTGGCCCAGAGCAGTTAGTACCTAAGTTCTGCTGGGGCCTGGTACTGGATTCTCCCTCTTTTCCCAAGAAGTCGGCTGCATGAAGAGAAGATAACTTTATTTTTTGGGGACAGCCAACCTCCTCTCCACCCCTCCTCTTCTTCATTTTCTTCCCACAAAGGTTCTGCATGTCTAACATTTAGACATGTTCAGATTTGTGGATTCAAGGACTCTAGTGCTGTTCGCAGCCACCCAAGTCATATTATTAGCGCTTGTACGATGCCAAGCCCAAGAAGATGTCCGTAAGTTCCAAAACTTTATTTTAACTATGGAAACTTTATTTTTTATTTTTTTGATTGTCTGTTACTTTGATCTGCATTTTGCTATAGGAATTGTGTGTTAGCTGTGGTTTTAGCAGTAGTTACTTTCCATCATGGGTTAATGCTAGCGGGGCTTTAAATGTTAATTCATTGTTTTGTTTTTTCGATGTAGCCGGTAATTGATTGTCATTAGGGTGCAAGTGCAGCAGTGCAAGGTTATGGCATCCTCTGTGCTGACAGCATCCTGCAGCGCTGACTCTGCTTGGCAACTGCAGCGCAGATCGTGCTGCTGCTCCATCAGGACACCGAGCTGCTGCTGCTGCTGCTGCTGCTTTGTCTGGACGCTGAGCTGCTTCTGCTGCATCACTGCACCCTAAGCTACTAGCTCAAGCTAGCAATTCATCAAAACGGGAACAGCCAGAATAGAATGTGCAGTAGCAACCAACCCACTCCTAGCATTCTTTTTAAAAGTTTAACTGAACATGCAGAAGCTAGAAGCTGATTGGTTGCCATGCACAGACACTCTACATTCTGTCTCTTCCAATTTTGATAGCTCCTTCCTAAGAGGTCTAAAATAGGAACTCTGACACCCCACTGAAGTGGCTCTATCTTAGGATTTTTGTAGTTCAAGAAAAGTGAATGGTAACATACCTGCTACTCAAGCAGTAATATATATGTAATATATACTCAAAAAACTGTATGTATATATATATATATATATATATATATATATATATATACATATATATATATATATATATATATATATATATATATATATATATATATACATATATATATATATATATATATATATATATGTGTGTGTGTATATATATATATATATATATATATATATGTGTGTGTGTATGTACAATTGTTAACCTACTCTTAGAATCCTTAAATTGTTTTCCACTTAGACTAGTAGCAGCCCTCCACTGTGAAGAAGCTGCAGAGTTATAAAAGAGACATTTAATGACACTTGGCTGTTGAAATTCCAATGTTTCCACTGAGACCTGCAAATTTCAGCTTTGATTGATAGTAAAAGCCTACAGCGATCAGCCACAGCACAGAGCCAACATAGGCATTCATGTTGCTGCTGATCACAGGTTAGGGGTAGTTAGTATATGTGTGTGCAGGAGCTGCATTCTTTCAGAAACTGATCCCTTTACAGTTTGAAGGAACGCCACAGAAACTTCTCTAGGAGTCCTTGTGAATGTTGAAAAGCATTCCTGGGACACACATTCGATTCCAAAAGAATCTTTAAATAGCTTCACACTCATACTAAGCCATTGTGTAGTAATGGGAAGCAATGCAGCATTTTAGGATAGTCTAATAATTGAGTTTAAAAGGTGCAGGGGTGTGCAGTTACCCATAGCAACCAATCAGCTGTCAGCAGCCAGTGAGCAGGCTAATGAAAGGTGAACGCTTATTGGTTCTTAGGGGATACTGCAGCATACCCTGTTACTAAATTAATCAAATGGCATGAATATATTTTATTTAATCAAATGTTTTATTAACACATGACCAGGTAAACTGTTTAATGAAGATAATTTAAAGACAAAAACGTAATACTTATATATATTATATATAAGTATTACGTTTTTGTCTTTAAATTATCTTCATTAAACAGTTTACCTGGTCATGTGTTAACAAAATATTTGATTAAATAAAATATATTCATGCCATTTGATTAATTTAGTAACAGGATATACTGCAGTATCCCCTATATTTATAATACTTATATATGTTATTTATTTATCTCTATATAAAAATTACTCAAATATTTGTAAAACTGGCAAAAATTTGTGGAATATATGAGAAAACACCTGGCTACAGAAATAGTCTGGGCAATCCTTCTAGATCAATGCTGGAAGCTTTATTTTTTAGCAGAAATTTTTTAACTTGCTTGGGCAGGTCCCCAATGGTAAGAAAAAAAATTATTTTACGAGCCTTTTAAGTCTTTGCATACTACAGATTGTAAAACCATTGCAGAGAGAGTATGGAAAAGGCATGTTGTCTTGAGTATTTGCCACTTTTCGCTGGAAGCACTTTCGTCTTCCATAAAGAGAGGTCTTTTTTTTTTTTTTTTTTTTTAAAGAAACTGACATCTGCAAAAAAAGAAATAAGTGTATAAAATCCCGCAGAAGCCAGCTACAAGGACTGTGTACTGGCTCCTCCAGGAAGATCTGTATAAATATATATTATAGAGAGAGACATTTTTGTTATATAGAAGTCTAATTCTGTTGGTGTAAACTGTCTACATTCTTAAAATGCGTAGATGATGTCCAGGAATTGTAAAGGCAAAGGGGCCTTCCGGGGAAGAGTAGCATTAGTTTAGTGTTCAGGTGAGAAAAGGCCCAATTCAGATGGTATGTAGGATTCTGGGAAATGAACCTGTAAATTGGAAAACAAATCATTTATGTGAGTAGCTATATTGATCAGGTCTGATTTGATAGGAGCCAACCCAGAATCCTCAGCTTCTTAGGCATGTTTGAAGTGGGTTAGCCTTTAAGACATGTAAATATGGTTTAAAGCTGGGATGTGTGGACTTATTTGAAGACTCCAATTGACTATTGTGATGGTTTATTTGCACTACAGGGATTGGCAGCAATGGGTTCCAGATGGAGCTGAAATGCTGCCCATATTTATTTAAACTGGCCCCTGACAGTGAAATGTGAATTGAAACCTCTGTGTATTTTACAGAAAGGCCCATTCATTAAGGGTCCTCTGGGCTACCCAAGCCTAGGCTTGGGACCTAAAGGGAGCTGCACTGAATATAATGAAGAGCAATTCATGGAGAACAATGCTCCCATCATAACCCCCTTGTCATTTTACAATGTATATTATTGTTTTATTATGTTTTCCCTAATATGAAACTTACTTATGTAATTATGCATCATATTGTGCCTTGTTTTAGTACACCTTCTTCTTACAGCCATTGCATATCTGTATCTAATGAACACATGATATTAAATTATTACTTTTTTTCAGCTTAAATTGGATTTTTATTTATTTATAAGCAAATGTGAAAAAAAGGCCTCATGGATACTTTGAACACTTCTCTGAATGACCTTAAAGAAACTTGCTGTTATTAAGGATCTCCATAGTTCATGCTGCAATATTATATTACAACTTCCTATAATTCAGGCCAACAAATATTGCGCTACTGCATTCTCCTCCCTCTTACCCCAAGCAGCCCCTTTATAATCTGAACTCAGGTCATATTCAGCTGTCTGGTACAACACTGCCCCTCTCTGGTAAATTACAGCATTACACTTATTTTTAATTCACCTGCTGCTGCTATTGCAACTAATAAAATATTTTTAGCATTTTAAGACTAATTTATGAAGAATTCAGCATAGGTATGCAAATTATTTTTAGACAATTATTATGTCAATGCCATTCGCTAAATATGTCATATATGTATATATACATATGAACATGTGTATATATACACACGTATAATTGCTGCACTATATGACAGTTTTATTTGACTATTGTATTATATTTTTCCCTTTTTTGTTTTTTTTTTGTTTATGCCTCTGCTCTCCCTTCTGCTGCTTCTTCCTACACTTATAATCCCCTTACCTTTACACCTTGGCATAGTGGATGCAGGGAGCTGCGTGCAGGATGGGCAGAGATATAGTGACAAAGATGTCTGGAAACCCGAACCCTGCCAAATCTGTGTATGTGACACTGGGACTATCCTATGCGATGAGATAATCTGCGAGGAAAATAAAGACTGCTCTAATGCTGAGATCCCCTTTGGAGAGTGCTGTCCCATCTGCCCAACTGAGCCGTCCACCACCAGTGATCGTAATTTATTTGTCTTTCATAAATAAATTACATGTTCATGTGCATGGATGGAATACCTTTCTCTAACAAACTGAGCATTCATGGGTACCATCTGCAATTAAAAACGGCCCCTTGTGCTTAGCCTTCTGCCTTTAAAAAAACAAAGTTTCAAGATTCACTAACCTATTTATAACCTTACCACAAATGGAGAGGGTAAAATCTATACATACATATAAATTTATATATACACAACTCTACAAAAAAAATCAAAGTTTTGATACTGTTTAATTAAAGATTTTACTAGAGTAGGAACAGTACACTAGAATACTGTGTCCTTTTTTTGCCTTCTGTTGAAACCACAGGTCTGTACTTTTGCGATTTATTTTGGCAGTCAATCTGGAACCACACAGAGCAAAAAACCACGTGTAGCTATAAATATGAAAGGCACTTTAACCTATTCTTGTCATTTTGTTTAAAAGGCAGAAGACATATAATCAATGGGGATCCCTTTTTAATAGCTTAACCTGCACAGTTAGCACTGTGAATGTAAACAGTAGTACCTGTGATTACAGGTTCTTGTGATTAATGAGCTGTATCCTTGTGCTCATGTAAGATGTATAATTAGCATTTAGCAGTGCTATGTGCAGGTTTAATTAACATCTGTGATCATAATAACCATTGTTCGTATTTCTTTGTAACTAATAATTTCCTCCCTAACTCTAGATAGCTGTTCATGTGAAATAGTGCAACTAACAGCCACATTAACTGACCCACTTTTATATTGTACCAAAAACATTAGCTCTTTTCATTTTCTTTATAATCTTGCACTGACCTGTGCCTCAGAGCTCTGTAAGCCAAAATGTGTAGGCATGTAGCACATCCACTTGGGATGGAGGCGTGTGTTGGAACACTGGTTTAGTAGCGGAAGTCCTGTGTCATGTGATATAACTCTTACCTTCTTCAAGTGAAGAAGGCCTTCATTGTATCTGACTTGTGTCTATGTCCTGATCTCTGTGTTTAATTGTAGTGTACTGTGTTTTGTCTTGCCCCAATATAAATGACTTTGTACTGATTTTTGTTTACCTTTCTTCCAAGGAACAGGGCATTTTAAAAAGGTAAATTAATTTTTACTTTATACATTGTTAGTGATGAGTTGTATAGTAATAAACATTATAGATAGCCCTCTTAACAGTGTAGGAGTTACACATTTTCCAGTGATCCAACATTTTAAGAAAATTATTTGGCATGTGTATCAGATAATGTAGTATTAGTACTATAGTTGTCGCGCAAATGCTGAACTAGAAACATGTGGTAATCCCCTACAAGAATTAATTATGTTCCATTGAGATATATCTGTTAGATATACAAATTCATATGATAAGGTAACATAGGGATATTTTTGGTTACCCTATAGAAATATACCAACTCAGCTGATATTGTGATCCATTTTCATTTAATTAAAATTTTTCCTGGTTGATCTTCTAGGGACAAAAAGGTGAACCTGGGGCTGTTAGTGATGTAAGTCATTTTTTCTATAACAGTATCACATGTCATGCTGCTTTTATTTCTGAAGAAAACATAACAGGTACATTTCCTTTTAATTAATGTATCTCTTTTTGTACAGATTGCTGGACCAAGAGGACCTCCCGGACCACAGGTATAATAAACCATTCTTAAAAACCCAGATACGGAATTTATAAGTATTCTTTTCCTAGCTCTCGTTTTATATTCATTATATTAATATATTTTATTGTTGTTTATCAGGGTCCTGCTGGTGAACAAGGAAATAGAGGCGAACGTGGAGACAAGGGCGAAAAAGTAAGAAAATAGATGTGTAGGACCAAATGAAATAGATACCAATGACTATATATATATATATATATATGTAATGCAGCTATTTTTATTGGTTAGTTGAGTCTTATCACATTTGTAATTATGACACGCTAAGTGAATTTAAAGTGTGCACCAGTCTTGTGCCAATCAAAACTAACACGTCATTATTAATTAAAAAAGACTCATGCTCTTCCTTAAAATGATTGACATTATATCCATCCCATATGGTTAGCCATCTTTGATGGCTTAGAAGTCATGTGTTTGTCTTACTCCATAACCAATGGAGTGTATTCATCTTATTTTAAGAGGGAGGGAGGGAGTAGTGTTATTTATGTAGGGTAGGGCAAGGTATTATTAGGGATTACTTTATAAATGGGAAAGTTACCTGCTTTATACAGATACAAATAATTTGTGATGGGTTAATAAGAGATACTTTAAATTTGCATCATACATACATCTGTTTTTATAGAATTTCAATAGCTGCAAATCATTATTCATTGACTGTAAATAATACATCCATCTAACATAACTGTAAGACAAAGTGTCCATTATGTATATTGGACATTTCAAACTGCATATTTTTTATGACCTGAGAATAATGTGTCCATTTTATCTGCCACTAAGGGTGCTCCTGGACCCCGCGGAAGAGATGGCGAACCTGGTACTCCTGGAAATCCAGGACCCGCTGGACCTCCCGGACCCCCTGGCCTTGGCGGAGTAAGTAGGCTCAGCTCTGACACCCAGCCTTTCCCACAAAGCCACAAAGTTCACATCTAAGGGTCATATCAGCCTGGGACATTTGCTATATGGCTAAACCAACCTGACAGTGCTGAAAGACCTCGCTGTTACAAAGTAGCTTGTAACAGCCACTCTTTGTAATCAGGCAGTTTGTTTGCATTCCTCTGACACAAAATATCTTCTCTGCTCAGAAAGTTTTTTTTCTTCTCTGGCTGGACACTGTACAAGCAGATGATTGTCCAACTGCAGACAGAGAGACAGATGCCTCATCATTATCCCCAATGTGAAAGCCCCAATGTAGATCAAAGGCATGCACCTAAACTTCTACATGATTAGGATAGTTGGCTTTCATTAGTAACTACAATTACACACTTCTGTACAGTACTGCAAATTAATTTTCAACGTTCATTTTCAGGTATTATAAAATGGGTAACGGAAACCCTAATTATAGCCATTGTTTTTTTGTATCTCTATCAAAGTCTTTTGACCAGTGTAGCTGGCTGCATTCTAGTGTACACATGCATTAAATATTAGAAATGAAAAAGCACATAGTATTCATAATATACGTCATTCTAGAAGCTGGGAAAAGGTCTGTATTAAAAGTAAAAAGCCTTTCAGAGTTTCCTCATACAAAAACTGCACTTGTATACATTCACCAGCCAATAAAAACTTGCACTCTGTTCACTTAAAGCTTCCAATGATGTCATGGGAAGTTTACATTTTTTTAATACTCCTTACCTAGAATCATTGGACAGTAAGTGATTCCATGAGTGGCATAGTATATTACAAAATTGCGAGTCTGTTACAGCTAATACCATAGGACATATATATGTACATGTGCATAGCACGTGGAGGCTTTCTCTGAGCACGATCAGGATGGCAACCTTCAAGCTTGGATCTTTAATAATAATTTGGTAGTGGTACATCCCATTTTTTACCCTCACAAGTGAATTTTTTTTTTGCCCAGTAACTCTACAGAGCTGCGTCTGGCTCTGGTGCCTACGGGCACAGGTCTAATGAGTCTAAATTTAAATTCAGTCCTGGATATAGGAATGCACATACGTGCCTGTATTTGGTAAGATAATGTTCATAGAGGTAAAAAAGTGGTCCCAGTACAGGGGTATGGTTTTGGGAGCCTAAAGTTGTGTGCCTACATTCTCAAGCGAGAATGGCCATATAAAAAAAAATATATATATGTCTGGCTGCTAATCAGAACTTTCAGATGGTATAACAGGCAGGGTTGCCATAAGGCCAGCATTCCTCAACAAATGAGGATATTACATGGCCCAATTGTCATGTTGTTACCTCTTTATTTCATTGGCCATAGGTGTCATTTTTGCCCCCTTGCAAACAGCTGAATGAACAGCTTAGTATTTATAATATTCATTCTGTGTAGGGGCCTCATTGCTTTAGATCACATTAGAGTAACCTATAGCCCTTCTAGCTGTCATAGAACTACAAGTTTTAGCACATCATATTGGAAATAATAGTTTTCCCCAAACAAAGGGCATCAGTTTGCTCAAATTGGTCCTAAATTGAATAAGAGATGTAATAATGTAGTTGTACTGTAAATCACATTTAAAAAATTTAGTACACACACACTACAAAGGTAACACACCGTTTATTGTGTTTCAGGCTAATTCAGAAATACCTGCCTAAAGCACTATTTCATTAACCACTTGCTTACTGGGCACATACACCCCCCTCCTGCCCAGGTGAAATTTCAGCTTCCGGCACTGCGTCGCTTTAACTGACAATTGCGCGGTCGTGCGACGTGGCTCCCAAACAAAATTGATGTCCTTTTTTCCCCACAAGTAGAGCTTTCTTTTGGTGGTATTTGATCGCCTGTGCGGTTTTTATTTTTTCTGCTATAAACAAAAAAGTGCGACAATTTTGAAAAAAAATACAATATTTTTTACTTTTTGCTATAATAAATATCCCAATTTAAAAAAAAAAAAAATAATTTTTTCTCAGTTTAGGGCGATATGTATTGTTCTACATATTTTTGGTATAAAAAAAAATCGCAATAAGCGACTGGTTTGTGCAAAAGTTATAGCGCTTACAAAATAGGGGACAGAATTTTTTTTTATTATTTTTTTTTACTAGAAGATCGGACACTTTTGACACATTTTTGGCGAAATTCACATTTATACTGCGATCAGTGCTATAAATATGCACTAATTACTGTATAAATGTGACTGGCATTGAAGGGGTTAACACTAGGGGGTGAGGAAGGGGTTAAATGTGTATCCTAGGCGTGTTCTAACTGTGGGGGGTGACCGATCTGTGTCCCTATGTACAAGGAACACAGATCGGTCTCCTCCTCTCCAGAGACAGGACGCTGTCTCTGTGTAAAACGGCAATGAGAGATGATCTATGAGATCATCTCTCATTCGCCGCACAGATCGCATCGCAAACGGCCACTCTGACTGGCCGTTCGCCGCAATCTGTGATTGGCCGTGTCCAAGGGACACGGACAACACAGGGCTTCCCCGCAGCACGCTCTACAGCGCGCTCTGGGAACGCCCAAAGGTGCGGCCGTCAAAAGACGGCGGGTTGGATATTCAGACCCGCGCTGTAGCCGTCATTAGACGATAGCGCGGGTCTGAAGTAGTTAATTAGGCCCAATATAGTTTAATTGCAAAAAGCAGAATTGTGTCATTACAATCATTTTTAGATATGTTTATTAGGTCAAATATCTAATTTGTACATTTTAACAGTCACTGTTCAGACACACACAATTTGAGAGGCTGTCTGCCAGTTAGTTTTATTCAAATAGATCTGTGTAATAGAGTGTGAAAGTTAATTTGGTAGCCATGTAGTGTACACTAATTGGTATAGCTTTAACCATGAGCTGAAGTTCTGTCTTTATACTGAGTTGATTCACACCTGCTGTACATGGAAACTAGGCTTGAAATTGCAAGCCTGGATTCCGTGTGGATTTTCACCAATAGCCTAAAGAGCAAACCCAAGTCAGAACAGAGGTACGATGTCAGGAGAATTTTATTTTAGGCTTATAGAGTGTTGTCCCCATCCTTATGTAATATAGTGCAGTCTAGATAGGTATTACACAAGAATGAATTCATTAATTTACAAATGCCTACCTTTAATGAAACCCTGGTCTACATAAAGCCCATTACTTTATTGCTTTATACAGTACTTACCTCTCCAGCCCCCTCCCCCCAATAGTTTTTTCTCCCATGGCTGCCAATGCAAAATACCAAGTGCTGCAGAATATTTAGGGGGGGTTCTGAACTCCTTCATTGTTGGGTCCCTAGCAGTCAATCATTAGGCCTAACTACTAACACATGATAAAGGGGGTAATCTAATATCAAACAACTGGATATACTGGTGGCAGCAGAGGAAGAAGTGGTGGTTGAGTGCTGGAGAGAGAAGCATAAGGTGTTTAAGGGTGAGCTTTGCACAGACACTGACACTTTGAGCTTGCCAGTGGAGATCTTGACCTTTATAGGCTGCCCCAAAAACACAAGGAAAAATGTCCTGAAAGAAATATGTAGGCTGCCATTGCTGCTATCTTCTTCTGAAAATGCTGGTTACTTGGCTGTCATGCCGATTCATTGAAGCTGATTTACAGCAAATTCCTGTTTACTTAGAATACCTAACCATGCACAGAGGAAATTGGTCACCAGGAATTTGCCTTTCACCTGATTGGTTAAATGAATATTCACTTTATTTACCCTTTATTAAGGGAAGATGTTTAATTTCTTAGTAAATCAGCCTTAATGTGTCCCATGCTTTTTATGTTGCTGACTGTAGCATTCAGATCAGAAGTTCTGACTTGGGTCTGACTTCACTTGCTGCATGCATGTTCCATGTTAATGGCTCAGAAAGTAACAAAGTTTAGCATGGCAAGCAACTTCAGCCTCCAAATTTCTCACAGGTCATGATCCTTGAGTAGCCATCTAATGAGTTATTTCTTAAAAAAGCATATGTTTTAAGAATTACGGCCCTCAAGATTTGAAGGCCTGTCTTGGAAAGTAAATGCTACAGAGAAGCCTTGAAAACAGTTTAACATATGACCTATCATCAGGATTTCTTATATAGCCACCTTAGATTTGTGCTACATATGTAAATTATACAGTTGGCAGACAACTTTTGTTTTAGATGTTGCAGTTAAAACAATTTAATGAATATTGATGATGTAAACTCTAACTGGGATGTTTGTATGTTTCTGCAGAGCTTTGCTGCTCAGATGACAGGAGGCTTTGATGAAAAAGCTGGTGGTGCACAGATGGGTGTTATGCAAGGACCAATGGTAAGTATGTCACCGGTACCTATTGCCGATGCTCTGTGGCAATATGTCAAGGGCACCAAAGCTGGCCATGCATATGGAATTTTATACAAACACTCAAATTTTTGGAATATTTGCACGATTTTATAACAATTAGTCAAATCAACCTTAGTTTTCGAGAAAAGTGATGAAAAAATTGGAAGGATGGAAAATCTTTCTCAAACAAACTAAATACTAACTGTGAATTTGGTTTTTGTTTGGGAAAAATCACACATATTGTATGAAACCTGTTTATTATATCTGTCTAAATGACTTTTTTAAGGCTTTTGGACAGAACACAGTGATTGCAGGAAAACACAGTTTAAAGTGTTACTAAACCCAGGACCCTGCATTCACTATATCTGCTCTCCCATAGTACACAGAACATGGAAATGCATTTTTTTTTTTGTAAATATAAATGCATAAATACCTTTTCTCATCAGCATTATACAACACTCTTATGACTTATATCAGTGTCCAGCCAAGCACTGGTTAAAGCTTGTAGGAGGAATTTTCTGACTGTCCTATGAGACAGTGTCTGGGCAGTGCTGATTGACCCTGTGCTGATCACATGCACTTTTCCAAGGAAAAATAAACCTCTCTAGCATTACACACTAAACTGAGCATGTGCAGCCTGACTCCATAGAAATGATTAGGCGACAATGGGGAGGATCAGAGAAGCAAGGTTCAAACAGCCTTTTTACACAATGCAGAGTATTAGCCCCTCAGGTTCCACAGGGAGTATAGCAAACTGCCTTTACTGCATATACAGATTGATTTTACTGCTGTGAGTTTAATAACACTTTAAGAATGTTCTGATGTTAATTCTTATACAAATGTTCTTACAAAATTCTACTACTTTATGACAAGCTTATGACTGGAGAGAAGGAAATGGACAGTTAGTTCGAATTTTTGTTTGAATTTTCATAGAATAAAAAGTTGCAAAAACGTGAATAGTTGCAAGTTCCAAGCATTTGAAAGAAATCCTACCTTTGTGCTCATTTTATTTTTCCATTTTCCGTATATTATCATTATCAAACGCTGCCTCATATCAATCTTGAGTTGCTTAGGCAAATTTGTTTCTTCACCTATCAGTTGCTTTCTATATATTTTCCGAACACACAGCTTTCCTGTTTACCATTACATAAGATAAAATCCCAGCCACACAGAGAGACTATTGATTATCCCTCCAGCTGTTGCAGTACTACAATTGCCATGAGCCCTTACAAGCATGACTTCCACAGGCAGAGGCATGATGGGACTTGTAGTCCCACACTAGAGGAACTAGAAAACACAAACACTATTGATCTCTATTAAGTTGTAATAAGCAAATATAGACTTAAAAAGATTATTTTTTTAGAAATGTTGAGTGAGTGAGTGAGTGAGTGAAGAGCTTATATAGCGCAGCACATGCAAACTAAATCGCCTCTGGGGTTATTCATAAACATTATTTATAACAAGATGTTCTCATTCCTAAGGATGGATATTAACAAATCTAAAATATAATTTTAATTATGTTCAGTTGTATTAAAGACCTACCAAGAAGAATGTTATTAATATAGAATTGATATACACTGTGGTGTTTTATAAAAACACAGCAAATCAATTGAACTTTGCACTTTTATCTTGCACACCTTGCTGCAGATACTTACCCTCCCCTATCATCCACTGAGGCCCCATGCTTCACCATACATAGAAGTACTTTATACTTCCGGGTATGGTGGAGCATCTAACTGACCTTCCTCACACAATGCAAGGTTCAGCACCTGAGTGGTCAGTAGCCAGACCAGGGCACTGCCATGGGGATGGGAAAAAGCCCAGTGTAGGCTCCTTTTCTCTTGGCTCTGGTGGCCATGCAATGGAGGTAGAGGTGTCAATAGCCAAGGGTAGTTGCATTTAAACAAACTGATACATAGCCCTGCTATTAAGCAGCTTTCATTAACACTATTTATTTTTTCAGAACTGCAGTAGTTATTTCATAAGTATTGGCTGGACAAGCCATGACTCCCCAGTTACTTGAACTTATATTAACTCAGTAGCTGACATTGGTTTCTACTATTGTTTCCATTAATTACATTTTCATTTTCTGTGTATAGACAGGGGCAGCACTTTACAATTACCACAATGTCGGCGTTGCCCCAACAAACAGCCAGACAAATTCGTAACAACTCTACATCCACACAAATTAGACACAATTACCTTAATTATTTCCTTTTCTAACTAAGTTGTGCATAAAAAAATCAATAAAAGCAACCACAGACCTGTAAACATAATGCAGGATTTGTTTGGAGCTGGACAGAGCTGCTCTTAAACATGCAGACATCGGCTGCTGCTTCATAGAATTCCTCAAGGAAATGTCTACACTGTAGCCTTTCTTGGCAGGCAGTAAATGAAATCAAGAACTTGTAAACATGGCTGCTGTCCAGCCCAAAGCCTCTAAGAAGCTGTGCTAAATAAATATAGATGTGTTACTCAGTAAAAACAAAAAGCATACAGTTTTATACCAGCAGTGCAGTACAGAAGTCCATTGATTCCCTTTTTAATACGGCTTTACTATCAATCTTATAATTTAATCATGTTCTATTTATATCATAGGGCCCTATGGGACCTAGAGGACCTCCTGGACCACCAGGTTCTTCTGTAAGTATTTATATTATCTAAATGCAATAACATTGGTTTTTATACAATATATCAGTTCTTATTAACTCAATTTTTTTTCATTTTCAGGGACCTCAAGGTTTCCAAGGAAATCCCGGTGAACCTGGTGAATCTGGTGCTGCTGTAAGTATTGTATTTAATTAAACAATGTGGTTCTTTACACACACACACAGTAACAGAGTATTTCTAGACCTAAGCAATACATTATAATAAATTGCAGCTTACCAGTCCTTAGATGTGGGGGATGCGTGTTTCTTTTTCAGGTGTTTTTTTCCTTTCCGGGTGATCATGCCAGTACTACACTTCCCGTTTTACAGTCACAACACTCAATCACTGTACTGCATCTATAGAAAAGCAGCAATGTTCCCCTAAGACAGAAAGTGTAGTAGGACTACAAAACATGTCCCCTCTCATCATTTCTATATATAGTAAGGGAAGGTGTTCTGTAGTTCACATGTCACCTGAACAGAGAGATAACAGGACATTTTTACCCTTATCACATAGATAAAATAATCCACTTTCAATGCTATATTTAATAGACCAAAAGAGAGAAAATGGAAGAAGTTTATTGTTCGAGTTTGTGTATACATAAACACATACATAGCTACATACTATAATACTGCCATACTCAAACAGCTATTGACCTATTTCTCATTGTACTGATATCTGGGCCACTGTTTTACAGTATCAGCCATTTCAGGCTGTGGAGAAGGGCTCTACTCTATACCCCCTGCCAACACCCCCCGCCCCCCATATATACACAAAACACACATAGTGCCTTTATAATAACAAATATGTTGAGTATCAGGGATTTTAAACAGTGGGACAGATATACTCTATTACTCCATAATGACTAGGAACATGGTAGAAAGATGTTCCGAAGTAGGACATTATTTTTAGGTCATTCAACATGGATCATTAGGAGGTTTATAAAATGTATCTTGCGGTCAAACAGACTTGATCCACTTTCAATAGATTACACACTATTGTTTTGCATTTCTCTACAAAATCTTCACCCAACATTAACTTTTTGTGAACCATCAATTCTAACTCTGTTAGGAAAGAACATCTGTTTGCCCAAAGCATATAAGCATAAGTCTATTGGCGCTTTAAATCCTATCATTAATTATGTGTGCTATTAAAATCTTGTCACACCATAATGTAGCAATCATCAGTATAGTTATTTCAGAAACAAAAAGTGCTAATGATGACATCTTGTTTGCTTTCGTGATTAGAAGTGAAACACATTTTCATGGAACATTAAAGTTATGGCTTCAGCGTGACATCTGTCTTGTATAGTCCGGATGGCAGACATATACAGTGAAATGATGTCTTTTGAATACTGTGAAGCATAATTATGGTGTGTGGGCGTTTTAAGTGAGCCATGCACTGCCATATAACATGTTCCTTCTTGGTGTGAAGAGTGTAATATTTGGGAATTCTGCTAGCTATACTATCATAGTTTGTGAACAACTTTTATAAATATAGTAGATAGACATGTTTTAGGAATGGAACGTAAAATTGTTCCAACTTGTGGACAGAGGAGGGAGCACTTCTGCACAACTTTTCATACCATTTAAAAAAAAAATAATAATGTTTTTTTATATTATCTCACACTCTTGTTTTGTTTATTGTTTAGGGCCCTATGGGTCCCCGTGGTCCTCCCGGCCCTGCTGGAAAGCCTGGTGATGATGTAAGTTTTGCAATTTTGTATTTTTGTTTATCATGAAGTCCAAAATATGTGAACTAGCAGTGCCATAACACCTAAACCTAGCATGCATTTAGATGTGTTAGTCCTAATTCAGAAAACTCTGTTCCTTTATCACATCCACTCATGTGAAGGAAAATTAGAATTACCCTTCTCATAATTGGATGTTTAAAGTGAACATGGATTCATGTAATTTGACTTTATACTTTAGTATATTAAACCATTAGCAATTATAAGCCTTCTCGATCATCAGCGGGGATGATTTACTAAAGGTAAATAGACTGTGCACTTTTCAAAGTACAGTTGCTCCAGGACTTAGTAAATAAAGTAAAGCTTCACTTTACAAAGAATACCCAATCACATGCAAGGAAAAAAACAGCATTTTTGCTTGTACCCGATTGGGTGATGGAAGTCAGCCGAGCTTCTGCTCATTTACTAAGCTCTGGAGCAACTGCTCTTACAGTGTGCAACTGCACTTTGAAAAGTGCACAGTCTATTTGCCTTTAGTAAATCAAACCCTTTGTCCTTACAACTACACATAGACATGGTCCAAAAAAAACAGGTGATTTCAAACTAAAGGATCTATTGTCTGAAGCTGCCCACACATGCTGCAATCTAGTTGTGAAACCTCCTTTAGATTTTCTTACAACTATGTAGTTTAAAGGGCCTGCATAAACAAGTATAATCCAAGACAGGCCCTAATACTTCATATCTGTTGGTAAAACCAATTAAGATTTCACAAATAGACTTAAGATTGTTTCAAACAGCCTGAGAAAGGTCATGTTTTTAAAGGTCTTTCACAGGTCTGATAAGCACTGTCAGCTGTCTATAACTATTTATACAGATGTATGATAACCCTACCTGTCTGTTTAATCATGAATTGTGCATTTATTTGGTCTTCTGTATGACCTAGAGTCTAGTATAGTTTGTCAATTGCTTGGTCTTCTTCTGTATGGATCAATATGACAAAGCTAAATATGAATAATTTGGCAAAGTTGGATTGATTGATACCAAAATATTATAGTCATAGTAGGAACAATGTTAATGATATAGTAAGAACAGAAGCTGTAATATTATTTAATACCATTCTATGTGATTGAGTTGGGGTATACAATTTTATAGAAACCATTACTATTGGAAAACTATGCCATTGTTCATCTAATCTAATGTTTCAATTACTCACAAAGGGTGAAGCTGGAAAACCTGGCAAGTCTGGTGAACGTGGAGCTCCAGGACCTCAGGTATAATAAAAATGTTATTAAATTGTGTGTCAAAGCTATTAAGAGATAAGTTCATATTTTTTTACCAGTACATATGATAGTATAAATCTCTATGTCCTCCATAGTAGCTATATCCTAATATAGAATTTCATGGCCCAAATCATTTACAACACAGATGCAAGATAGCACATTGATGTAACACATTTAACATAAATGTAAGATGAAGATGTCCATTGAAAGAGATGATGGAACTTGTTTGATCCTACTATTGGAAGGCATAGTGATGGACATTTCATAGGGAAGCATGGCCTAAACCCTAAGGTGAAAGATGACATCACATCTGGAATATTTGATGGTACACTGGAGGACTCTGGATACTGCTATAATACATGGTGGAGATAATTAATAAAAGTAACAGAATATTTGTGGAATGGGTCATGTCACGCTGGATAAATAATACCACTGTTAATGAGAAATATTATTTATTTTACTGGAATAATGCTTCAAATTATGGAGACCATGATGCTAGAATGTTGGAACACTGACCCCATTAATGGAAAGCAGCATGTTACAGAGGCTGATCAGTGATCCTGCTGAATGCTGATAAGGAACATCATGTCCTCCCCTTGGAATACCAACCATAAGAGGAAATTATATCTGACTATTGAAATACTGAAAGAATTTATGGGGGTACAACTACATTATTTTTAAACAAAGACTGTGTTGTACCTAAAGGAACACTGATACAATGAAAGAAGGAGATATGTCCTACACATGGAGCACAAAATCCTTATTGGAAATGACTGTGTCCTGTGATGGGTCGGACTAATATTTTATAATGCCCCAGGAGTGGAAAATTCCAACTCTGACCATAACTTGAAATGTATTCATAAAATACCAAGTCCTATATATTCATGGCTTTTAGAAATAAAACACCTAAAAACCAACGTGAAAATTTGTGGATTTTATGTAAATGTATAATAATGAACATACCCTATTATTATTTATTTTCTAGGGTGCTCGTGGTTTCCCCGGAACTCCTGGACTTCCTGGAGTAAAAGGACACAGGGTTTGTATTAAAATGCAAAAAAAATTGAATGTACAAGTGATTAAATAAGAACCTGTATGTAATCATATATTTCCAATTGCAGGGTTACCCAGGTCTGGATGGCGGAAAGGGTGAAGCTGGTGCTGCTGGTGCAAAGGTAATAATCAAAAACCTAATTATTTTCTGTTATTTAGCAGTCTTAATACAGTAGTACATATAATACATGAGCACCTTCTAAATGGAAAGAGCTATTGTAACTTCATTATAACAAATCTTCTATTTTTTCTTATATTCTTATAGGGTGAAGGTGGTGCTCCTGGTGAAGCTGGTTCCCCTGGTCCAATGGTAAGTTAACTATTTTGGTACATACCCTACACCCAATTATTGCTTTTTATCACTCTTAATACTTTTCATTATAAATATGATTCCTGGATACTTAAATGGGGTATTCCCTCCAACAACAAAGTGGAATACTGTGCTCAGAACCCCCATCGATTCGCTTTTACAGACTTGTTAAAAATGGAAAGACTTGTTAAAATAGGGCTTATTTATTAAACAGTGAAAGAGGCAAGACTAAAAACCATTTCAACCATAGTTTACCATACTGAAGTCAGATCAGTACAAAATGTATTTTGATTGATTGCTGTAAGTAGAGCTTTGCTCCTTGCACTATATTATTGAAAAAGCCTACTTTCATATATTCTATAACATTATCTTCACATTCTCCGTAGAATAACATCTAATGTTATCTCTATGTCCTAATGTTGTATAAATATTTACCATTTAAAGTTTTTACTCTTTAGATAAAATAAAGACTTTAAAAAATACTCTGATTTTGTAGGGTCCACGTGGTCTGCCTGGTGAGAGAGGACGTCCCGGATCTTCTGGTGCTGCTGTAAGTATAAATTAAGGAATTTAGAGTATATTGTATAATTATGTTCAGTAGGTTCTTGTTAGGACACAAAGCTGCTCCCCAAAAGAAATATATTTATGTGCCTATTAAATCACTTATGTTAGCTAGGGTTAGAAATGAGTTAGAATTTAGGGAAATTATTAACAAATAGCAATACAGAAGCCTTCTTGATTTTCTAAAATTCATAAATGACTGAATAGATTTAACTAAGACACAAACAGAATCACTAAGATCCGGACAGGTGTCAAAGTTGGGGTAAATAAAAATATAAAATATGGGAGGCTAAATCTGCATTTTTATTCAGTAGGACAGTGGCCAAATTGTTTCCTGGAAAACATAAAGGAAATATGAACTTGAAACACTCATCTAAGCATTACTATATGGGTAACCAATTGGATCTACATTTGGTCTACCCATCATGTCTGATTTAATAGACCAAAAGCTGTTGCTCATGAAAAAAAAATAGGTTTAAATAATTTCCAAACATTTTATGAAATTTGCTATAGGTAATTCTACATATATATTCTTTACTTGTCTTTCAAACCCAATCTATTACATGTGCTTACCCAAGAATGTAAATCAGTTATGAAAGTGTGAAACAAAATTGATTTCTTATTAAGCCAATAAAATTATTATTTTTTTGCTACTATTCAAACCCTTTGAACTATGAGCAACAAAACAGTTTGATAAGTTAAGGTAGTTAGTGCATAATTACCCAGAAGTCCCCTGAAACCTGCCCACAAAATGGCTGCTTTCAGTGTTTGCACAAAGACTAATACAATTTACTTTAGATGAATGTAGTCAGACATCCAAGCCACACTTCAATCATTGTTTTCATAGAAGCATATCCACCTCTGACATATTTTTTCAGGGAGCTAGTCTTAGATTACAAGTGGTTACATCTTTGAAGTTACATCTGTGAAAGAAAAACCTGACGTGACTTGTAAAACGAAAACAATTAGGGTGTGAATAAGGATTATATTTTTCATTGAATGTGTCTCCTTCATGTACAGGCTAGCCACTGGCATGACAATATGTATTTATATTCACAGCGTGTATATAAATGTAAACTGAGACATATCCGATTTGCAACAAATCATTGTACTGGTTTAAAACAAATTTCCGAAACAACATAGATAAATAAAGGAGCTTTCCTGTGTAAATATACATGAAAGCATATATAGAAAATATAAGTGATCAGAACTCATCCTAATCCCCTGCAGCTTATAGGTCAGAGCTGAACATTCTCTTGTCCCATGCCTGTCTAAATGTGGATGGTCTCTGTTTAGGCTTGTTTCCAACATTCCAATCTTACCTGGATTCACATCTGACCTCCAAAAACCTTCAAATATAACATTAAATCTAAAAGCTATAATGTACTATGTACACAATCAGGACTAAAGCCTTTTTCTTAAAAAACAATTCTGAGCAGGCATTATATTTTTTGCAGAAAAGACATATGTTGTCTCTTTTGCAATAAAATAAACCTACCTGTCTGCTCGCTGTCTTCCTTAGAATATACCCTGAATTGCACATGCACAGTTTAGTATACATTCCAGCACTGTGCCTGTGTGCCAGGATGATAGAACTCCTTAGCATGGGAGTGACACCATTCCACGCCAGCCAATCAAGATTGCTGAAGACCAGCACCGAAAAGCCAGGGAGAATATCCTGGTGTCAGTGAGGAAACTTATGAGTGTCAGACTGTTGGCGCTAAGGTAAGTATTGTGGCCTTTAGTTCCACTTTACCAGGAATAATTGTATAGTGTCTAAATGAAATGAATTATTTTAGATCCCTTTGTTTAGAGGAGGCATGAGACTAAGTGACAATTCACACAGGGGCGGCCTGTCAGGAGACTTAGCCGCCTGACAAGTCGCGCTCCATGCATCGCAATAGAATCGTTCTGATAGGAGCGACTCGAGTCGCTCCGACTTAGAAAAAGGTTCCCGTACTACTTTGGGGTGGCTTGTATTGACTTCTGTACAGAAGTCATTTTGAAAGCCGTGCTGAAGGTGTGCGGTACGAGGCGGCTTCAGAGTCGGACGACTTTGCAGCCGCCCCTGTGTGAACCGGCACTAAAGGAGTCCTTACAAGATACACATAGCAGGAAGTGGTTGGATGTTTTCCAGGTTTTGCATTAGATGTATTAGCAAACCTTCAATCACTGACCCATTTGGATAGAACATTTGGCCATGATAGTCGGCTCTGAATTGACCTATTGCCTGCCAACAGGTCATGTTTTCAGCATTTCCCTCAGATGAAACAGCTGTGGTAATTACTAAGGCAGTGAAACTGATCACATATAAAAAACAAAAGCAAAGCCGCCTATGTAAAATAATGGAAGTCCTGAAAACATGACCTGTTGAGGCACCTTGAGGAATGGAGTTGAATACTAAACTGATAAAAGAGAAAATCTCTATATGTTCTATTTTGTTAAATATGACCTTAGCGAAAGAGGGCTTATGTACAAAGCCCCTTATCAGCTGCAGACATTACTATTTCCAGTTTTGATGAAGTACAGAAGGGTTAGAACTTATACCACATTTTACTGTTGTCTCTGTACCTGTTGTGTAGATTTTCCATCACTTTCTGTCCCAGGAATATGACAAATCACCACAAAAGAAATCTCTTCAATGGAGAGAAACTGCAGTAAAACAAAACGGAGGTTCTAAACCTTCCCCACTGCACTTCCCTGTGGAGAGATTACTCTTTGATTCCTGTCCCAGTGATACCTAATACTTCCCACTCTACCCCAAAAATAAAAAGTTTAGTCTGGAACTGGACTTAAACCACAACTGGATTATAAATAGTGCTATAAGTATCTAATATCATTATAACAGTTAGTATATATATATATATATATATATATATATATATATATATATATATATATGCTCTCTGATGATCTTTATTGTCATTATGAAATAGTTAATGGAACATCTGTTTGGATGGCCAAATGTCAGAGATCAACTTCCAATATTTTGTTAAAGATTTCTCTATAAATATACATTATTGTATCATCCTGGCACACATATTTAAGCTATAAAGTAAGACAGGAATAGAGTTTGTTGGCTTATCATGTGAAACACCGTAGCTGGTAGCAATCAAAACAACAAAATTCAACACCCAAACCAGTCTCCTTCAATCAGTCAGTGATGTTTCTGGCAATCTACTGCTATTGAAATCAGACTAATTGGATGATTACCTCATGTCTGTAACAAATGTTTGATAAAAATTAATTAGAAGGAAGTTTCAGTTACAATGACATGTTATATCCAGACTTCCCAACTATAATGTTTAATAATAATACAGTAAATGGCACTCTAATAAACAGAATGCTTAACACTGTAGTATAAAATTGTTAAAGAGCCAAAGAGCCTATATATGGCCATGGATTTTTTTTCACCTTCTCGATGCAGAGGAACTTAGTTATCTGGAAACACCTAATTTTGGTTGTGCATTTTGTTTTGAAAGCTGTTATTCAAGCCCCCCTCCCTTATAATATAATTATTAAATACATTATAGTGTTCTGGAAGCATTTGAAGCTGATAGGTGTAAATATTGTGGTGAAATTTTTCGGAAGAGAGAAAGCCCCAATGGGCATGTTTTAGAAAACCTTAATTAGAATAAATTTAAGCCTTCTTGTTTCCATCAAGTCATTAGCAGTTCATTCAATGAGTTTACATTTTGCCTGGAGCAACTGGACTTACTTGAAGGAAAGTAAGGTCCTTTTTAAATAGTAGATCAAATTAAAGCAATTGCTTAAAAAAATAATGTTCTTTTTTTACACTGTAAACCTGTAACTGTTTTTTCGGCCTTACCCTGAGGCATTTTTTTCACCAAAAATGTGACCTTTACATTTTTCTAGAACTAATGCATGACCCCCCCGTACTTGCATGTTTTGAAATAGGTTCAATGCTGCATTTTCCCCACTGAGTGGCACTATAGAGACAGTCTACCTCTGCAAGGTCTTTGTGTTTACAGGTTGCTGCATGCAGTGTTGCCTTTCCACCACTGGGTGGCAGGGTAGAAGCATAGGCTGTATCTATCATTTTGGGGTGCAGATTTAGTCTTTTTTGGAGCAACAAAACAAATAGATTATCTCCACATAGGGTGTACTCATGCAAGAACAACATATAGGTTGTTAGAGTTTTCATTACATAGGTAAAGTAAAAGGCATCATATTCCATTCTAAAAGCCAGACAACATAGGCAAAGTACTGAATATTTATCTGAAGCCAGACAAGCTAGTCCCATTTAGCATTTATTTAGCATATATTCATTGAAAAACCAACCACCTTACAAAGGAATGGAGTATTTTACTAATAGCCACCAATCAGATCCAAGCTTTCAGGACAGATCAGATGCTGATTGGTGGCTGATGAGAAGTACCTGGTGGACTGGATCATGCAGGATCCAAATGCCAAATAACTTCTCTGCCAACTAATCATGCACATTTGCATTAGGCGCCTAGCAGACATCCCCAGTGTTAACCTTGCTTAGGGGAAAACATTAGCGATCCCTCCTGAAGGATGATACTTCATCTCTCCCCGTTCACAGAATTTGTGCCATGATTGAATAGTGTCTATAGATATACAAATGATTCCAATGGTGCTAGAATCAGATGAATGTTTTCTAAAGGCACCTTTAGAGGCTTATCTTTTTCAAAGTGACCTTCCCCCATTTTATTATTACAGGTATTCATATACTCTATCTCTGACAATTTAGGTATCACCTTAAATGCTGTATATTCACATCAATCTGTGCCCTCAAGGAGCTTCCAATCTAAGATCCCTAACTGGCATGCATTCATACACGCACACAAATACTGGGGGCCAAAATAGGCAAGAGCCAAATAAGATATCAACATGTCTTTAGAGTGTGGGTGGAAATCAGGTTTCCCAGAGGAAACCCACACAGGCACATGAAGAACATGCAAACTCCATACATACAGTGTCCTCACTGCGATTCCAGGGACCCCAGCGCTGCAAGACAGAAGTGTTAACCACTCTCTTTACAAGTAGTGTTTAATTGTGATAGTGTGTGCAACATTAATTATCATACAGCAGGTGTAACTTTACAAGCAATATAAATAAGGTATTTTAATGTATATGTTAAGAAAGCATGTTATCAGATAAGTATGATTTATTACCTAGCAGAATAAATCTAAGTTATGTCTTTTATACAAGAATAAAATATCTCTATAGGTCTCTAAACCACAGAATGTAAGGAATTTTCTTTGATTTATGATCCACAGATGTAAGACTGAACAAATTAATACACAGTAGCATATTGGTTTCTTTTGTATAGATTACCCTATATGCTCACGTAATAAATAGACGTTAAACCTTATACTAAACAACAAAGATAATTTAGATTCATATTACAGTTCAGGTATTGCCTAATAATACAGTATGTATCCAGTGAATAGGAATACATCCCATGGAATATAATTTTGGAACATACATACTATAACTCTTAATGGAATAAAGCAAAGCAATAACAGAAGAATTATGTTCTCCCTACAGGGTGCTCGTGGTAATGATGGTCTGCAAGGTCCCGCCGGTCCACCAGTAAGTAATGTTTTGTAATATTTTATTTTAACTCCATAATTTTTTTAGACAGGGCTTATTTTTTCAGCGGGAATGTGAGAAATGCAGTTAAGGCATCCCCAGCACTGAATGTATCTTGATGCTGGCTGCTTGAGGATCTATTGTTGCTTTGGGGATCTATTGTTGAGGGATGGATCTATTGTTGCTAGGGTGTCTTATGCTTCTTGGGGGTCAATTGTTGCTAGGAGGGATCGACTGTTAAGGGAGGAGTCTATTGTTGCTGGCTGCTGGAAGATCTGTTAATGCAGGCTGTTGGGAGAACTAGGGGTGGATCTGTTGTTGTTAGGGTGTATTCTGGAGGAGGGGCTCTATCGTTGTTGGGCTATTTTACTACTTTTTAAATGATCCCTAACAAACTCCATACACATTACTTAGCACCACAAAATGATACTTGGTTCTGTTTCCATTAAAATGAGTAGTATTGGGAGGTAGGTAGGGGGTGGAACCAAGGGACAGTGCTCAGAGTTGTGCAGGGGGTGGAGACAAGGGATGACTTGGAAGAGAGCAGTACCTACACCTCTTCTCTGAGGAAACAGAGAATATCCTGGTGTTAGATATTAATGTATTTCATATTATATTTGTTTGTTTAGATTTTAGCATATTTTCTAAAACACCTTTTTCATGTAATAACATAAAGGGATCCCTAGCTCAAAGTTAACAGCAGTGAAGCCCTATTCCAGTTATAAAGACAGAAGACCAAAACAAAATAATTGGGTTGGACTTACTAAAGAAATAGAGACTGTTCATGTGGTTTAGTGAATCAAGTGAAGCTATGTTCACAGTCAATCATTAAATCGTATGCAAGGAAAAATCCATTTTTTTTTAAATCCCTGTCACATATTTGGGAATTCCTTGTGAACATAGCTGAACTTTATTCACTATGCTAAGCGAACATTATATACTTCTTTAGTAAGTCATACACATGGAGTTATACTAGAGTTTACCAGCAGGTGGCACTGTAGATCTCAGTGCTGAGAATCCTTCATTGTATGGGAAAGCTTTACAAACAGAGATATCCCAAACAAGCTGGGACCTTAGAAAGTAACCAAATAATTATAGGTGTTTAAATCGGTAATAATTAAGAACAGTTTGAGGGAGGAAGAAGCAGTGTTTAGAAGTGGCTCATATTTGTGTGATTGGGTACAAAGTATCTGGACTGTATTGCAGAAGTCTCATTTCCTCTCCAGCTGTAACAATACTTAGGGCTAAACAGCTTTAAGATTTGTCTGCCGACTCGGAATCACAGCTTGTCTTTGTTTACAGGGACCTGTTGGCCCAGCTGGAGCTCCCGGATTCCCAGGTGCCCCTGGCTCAAAGGTATGTGTTAAGTTACAGCAATTTGTCTGCAGCCGCTCACAGTGACATGTAGTTGTGAAGAAAACCAGACAGACAATGGAGGAGACCAGACAGAGTACATTCTTTACATGTGGATACATTGAAACAATGGGAAAAGTGCCATAGTCTTAAGTTGATTGGCTGTCATTATTGTATTGATGTTTTCCCAATATGTAAAATGAAACTGATAGGAGATCAGTGCTGTAAAGTTTGGAATGTCTGAGCTGTTATGTAATTGAATGCAGACAGTAAAGGTCTGGGCAAACACATGTATCAGGAACATACATAATAGTACTACATAAATCATAAATACCATGGGGGAAATGTTCTCATTACCCCTCCCCCATTCTTTATTATTATTATTATTATTATAGGGATATATTATCATTACTCCTCCCCCATCCTTGGTACTCCAAAAATGATACATACTATAGGAAAATAGTATCATTCCCCATTCCCTATACCTAATAAATTATAAATTCAATAGTGAAAAATCATTAACCCCTCCCTCTTCTATTTTCTAAATGATAAATTCAATAGAGAAAAAATTATCATTACCCCGGTTTACACTTCAAAAAAGATAAATACCATAAGGAAATATTATGATTACTCTCTCCCCTTTTTATACTTCATAAATTGTAAATATGATATGAAAATATTATAATTACCACCCAACCTACCCCCCTTTATACTTACTTCATAAATGGCAAATTTGATAGGAAAATATTATCGTTACTCCCTTTATACTTTATACATGATAAATACCATAAGGAAATATTAAAATTACCCTCTTCCCCCTTTATACTTCATAAATGATAAGGAATCTGTGAGGACATGAATATGGTGGCTGCCATTGCTGACCTTCTCATAAGAGCATCAATTCCCTGGCTGTTTTCTAAACTTTCTGTGTCATTAAACCAGAACAAACATACAGATAAAAAACAAGTCAGAATTATTAATCTGCATACTAGTTGAAGGTCAGTGCTTCAGAAAGCACTGAATCAGCTGGGACAATGTAAAAACTAAGCAATTTGCATTCCAAGAGAAATAGGTCAACATGGTGGCATCCATACTTCTACAGCACAGTTTCCATTAAATAGGCAAGATTGATTGGCCTTTGAGTGCCACATCCCTAATTCAAAATATGAAAGCTCAAAAAAGGTTAAAAACCCCTTAGGTATTGCAGGATTTTAACGACACACGTTCATATATGGTTAAAATATAAAGTTTATTACAAAAATAAATTTTTCTAAAAGATGACAAACATTTACATTAAAAAAAATTAGTACATAGACCTTTTGCACAATAAGCCCAGGTAAAATATGCAAACTTATATCCGGTGATATGTCTGAGCAGTATATGTCTCATGTTACATTTCTCCCCAAAACACTGATGCATTTATTGGACTTTGGTCCATTTCTTTAGGAGCTTATTAGCGGAACATATGTGTACTTCACTGGATAGGGCTGGGTGCAGGGATGGTCAAACCGAAACCCCACAGGGGGACAATGCAGGCGAACACTAGGATTCAAGAAATGTAGGGGGATCCACACAGAAATATAATATGTATAGAAAATGTATGAATTATTTTTATGGTATGTGGTTTACATAAAGTATAGTATCTGATGCATGATGGCGTATGCTAAAAGGGTTTATCTTAATTCACTTAACGTGTCATTAAAAGGCCATTTAACCATCCATAGTTTTTTTAAGAAGCATGTGTTCCCAGTATAGGAGTATAACCTGTGTGAATTCCCCCAGCAGCATTTTCCTAGTTAAAAACTGCCAGCTAGTTAGCAATACTCAGTAATGATAGGATATTACTGGAGGAAGTAGACATTCTCTAGCTTGGACAAGTATTATAAATTCAGATTGGAATGTAATTGAATTCACCAGTCATTGATTTAACCAGTGACATGGCTGCCTTTCAGTGCACAAGTATGATTTAAATATATGTAAAATCACAGCTATGTCATTTCACTAGCAGCATGCAAGAAGTTACCATATACAGAGCAGTGCACGTTCTCACCACTGGAGGGCAGACTTGCAAAAACTCATGTTCATAGGATGTGGCTTGTTCACTTAGTTTATGGCATTTCAGTGTAGTTTTAATAGAGTTTATTACTTTTTTTATAGAGTTATTACTTAATCCCACATTAATAGGGGTGATTTAACAATACTTTATATTATATTTAATTGTTTTATTTACTGTTATGAATGCTTCGGTGCTGTCTGGGAATTTTTTTAAGGTGCGTTATGTGGTATATGATGCATGTGAGACCAAAACACTTCCTTTAATGATTGTGCCTCGACCTTACACCTGGTCAGTTCACGGTGGACAAATTCTTCTCTAAGCACTTAAAAGGATTAAAGCAGAGCAATAGGGGGCCAAGAGGTTCAAACTAAGGACAAAAAAAGAGAGCACAATGAGGTTGGGGAACACATTGCCACAAGCCCCTCGAAGTGTTCAGAGAACTTCAATAGGAATCTCTGTTATTTTTGGTCTCAAGTTTGTATTCCCAGGAGTCTCGGTGCATGGGTAACCATAGTAACCAGACAGCAGAGGGGTCTGGCCTGGAATTCCTATAAACAAGGCTCTTTGTCTAAGGAGACAGGGAAGAAAGCATCAGTGCATGAATAAAACAATGATCCCAACAAACTAAGGTCACACAGCTTCAGGAGTCACGTAGATGTTTAACTAAAAGGATGCAAATATTTCCGCAGAAAGACTATTTCTATCTGCATGTTATATAATGATTACTGCAAATAGCATACAACTGAGAACAAGCTAGGCAAAAATATTCCATGTACCCCCCATCCTAATCGCAATATACACTCTACCTGATTTTATGAATTATTAATATTCTGTTTCTCTGTGGGCCTCATACATAAAAGTACCTTACAGAATATTATTATTATTCAGGACATATATACTGTAGCACCAACAGTTTGCACAATGCCTTACTAAATTAAGGGAGACAGTATAGTCACAATACAATCTAATACAGGAGGGAACAAGGCCTTGTTTGAAAGAGCTTTTAAAAGAAATAGTTCCAAACGAAAAGGGAAAGTAATATTTAATCACTCAGATTGAATGAAGAAGCCCATGTATACTTTTTAAAATTATTGACATAAATTAAAGGTAGATATTCCAGTGTAGGCCTTAAAAGTCACCAGGGAGTAAAGGTCTACTTTCTGGTCATCTGCTGCAGTAGTAGAGTCTTGTACTATATTAGCCATTGATTCATGTGGAAAGTTTGGAGTTTAACCACTTCAATACAGGACACATTCAAATAAATAATCTTTCTTCCAAAATGTAGGCCAAAATGTATTCTGCTACATTTTGTTTAATACAAATAACCCAAATCACTGTATAATATTTAGTCTGTAGGAAAGTTAGAGAGTCTAAAAACTATGATGTATACATATTTGAAAACTGATAATTCCTGATGTACTGACTGTACTCTTATTTCTTAAGGCTCTAAAATGTTGAATACCCCTCCAAATTACCCCTTTTTGGAAAGTACACATGGTACTGATGTACTGTGATTGGGCATGTCTGTCCCATCTGATCACTGTGACCAAACAGAGATCATCCCAATAGTATACAATGAATTGCTATGAATGAAAGCCAGGGTGCAAAACTGTCATGTAATCACTGTAATTGTATACAGAGATTACATGGTACCAGGACCGGGCCGTTACAATGATCGGTCTTACATTGTGTCCAGTGGACACAGCGCTTAACAGATCGCGCCGATGTGCGCCCCCTAGGGCAAGCCCAAGGAGTGTGACTGGAAGGACGTCATATGACATCCACCCAGAAAAGCAGTTAAGCGGTTAAGCAATGCCCTTTATTGGCTAATGTAAAGTTTTTTTTGTCCAGCCAAAGCTTTTTTTGTGTTTTAGAGTATTGAGATGGCACTTTAATGGATTACCATTTGGTTTTTAGTGCTATTTGTGCTTCTTTTCCAGATATTCCCTTACTCCTGTCTGGTGAAACCAAAGTCACTGTGACAATAAGGGCCTGTCAGGGGACATTTGCTTGCTTAAAGCAGGTTTTGCATTCCCATACAAGTCAAGGGGAATGCAAGACCTACTTTAAGCTGGTCAAATACAAGTCAGAACAAATATAGCTATTACTGAAATCTTAATGATCTCAGAAGCATCTCAAACTCTTGTCAAACCAATGCCTTCAACACAAGTCCAAAGTCTGTGAACCCATACCCTTAGGGGTAGTCTCTAAAATGGAACCCATATAAGGGTAAAAACCTGATAGGGATTTTTATCCTTCCCTGCTCTATTCAGAAATAAAACAAAATATGTTTTGGCTGGGCTTACAAGCTTTCATAGCTCATTAGGTTCATCCTTAGGTCTTTACCACAAAAGTCCTGCATATATTTATGTAAGATTACATGAATCTTTGGACATAGAAACATGTTCACATGAATATGCACAGATGTATGCAAGCCCAGGACATGGACTTCCAGCAGTATCACTTTGGTACAAATTCACCATATACGTTTAAAAAACAAGTCATAAATGGGCTAAAATAACAATACAGATGTTTCATTTAGAAATGTCAAGGGAACTGGAAAATATACTATAATGGTAAACTGGAAGAGCACACTTCTAGCACCTCTAGCATTTAAGGTGTAATACACCAAATGAGTCACTAGATGGAGAAGACATTCACTTTCCCACACTTCTGAGCATATTAAACATAACACTGTAAGAATAATAAACCTTAAGTGGTCAGCCACAAATCCCAACCACAAGATTAGTCTGGCTGTGCTAATATTTTTTTTATTTCCGTATATTCCTGTGAATGATATTCTTTTTCATTCAGCCTTGTAACAGGAAAAAAAAAATATTCTGATGTAATGCATTACCACACATTTTTTATGATTCTTTTAGGAATGTGAATATGAATGAAACCCATTTGAAACTTTTACAGCCTGGCAATCATAACATATTACAGCAGAGCTAGCATAGCTATGTAATAAAAACTTGTCAATAAATAATCTATAACAAGCCTGAAAAAATAATTGCATAATTAAGATAGAGTCACTAAGCTCAGCATACCATTGGTATGGAATTAATATTCTTGATTCATATAAACTTTTAGAATATTCATTTTTTTTAACATTCAAGTGCAATAAAAGTACAGATATACTTATATCATAGGACCAACGTATTTTTACAAATATATTTTTTTTTTATTATATAAATTATAATATTATCATCAGTCAACCAAATGCTACTGTCTGTACTTAGTCTTCTCCAAGTATTGAATCTCTTCACTATTATTTTAATATCCAGAGTTATATTATGGATTGTATTAAATAGTATTAATAATATCAATGAAGTATATAATAAGATAATAACCAGTATTATCAATTTTCTTTCAGGGTGAAGCTGGTCCCACTGGCGCTCGTGGTCCTGAGGGTGCTCAGGGTTCTCGTGGAGAGTCTGGAACACCTGGATCACCTGGACCTTCTGGTGCATCTGTAAGTGTTCAGTTGTTCATACTTAGGTATAGACAATATTATCGGTCCATCATTTCCTACTGATTCCTAAAGGTCTTAGTATTAAATAGACATATATGCAGAGGTGTGCCTGAATACTTCTGTTTCCTTAGGAAAAACCTTAATGGGGGTCCTACAAAATGTCATCATTTTTAAAAGCAATACACATACTAAAGAAATAGGCCCCTACTACTTGTATGATAATACTCCAGAATGCACTTCAAAATAGCTGAAATAGCAATACTGGAGAAACATACACTACATCAACCTTCTATAAAGACATGTTTTAAAAAACAGCTGATTAACAAACACTAGACACTAGACAGGTGGTGTTAATGTGGTATATACCCCCAGAGCTAATATATTGATTTTAAAACACATATACATATAATCAGAACCAGTCTGTACTTACAGTCTTTTGTTCATTGATTTTTAAGTAACTAATGCAAAATTCAATTTATTAAACCACTGTGTTTCCTTTATAGGGCAACCCTGGTACTGATGGTATCCCTGGAGCTAAAGGTTCAACTGTAAGTATCTCACACTATTTATGATGAATAATGTGATATAACTAGATAAAAATAAGTTAATCAAGAGATTTATTTAGTTGTCACTGTTTATACCATTTTAGCATTATTTACAGTTATATAATATACTATAACTCTCTGTCCTGTAGGGTGGTCCTGGAATTGCTGGTGCTCCTGGTTTCCCCGGCCCACGTGGTCCTCCCGGGCCACAGGGTGCCACTGGCCCTCTTGGTCCCAAAGGTCAATCGGTAAGTCTACTATCTACACAAATATCTTGGGCTTCTGACATTAAATATGACTGCTACTTATGCATACTGTCTTTATTTCTAGACTGAATATTATTAACAGTACTTGATAATTTGTAATTCATAGGTACATTATCCAACAACAGGTCAGTATTATGGATCATGTAATAACTAGTATGTTATTTCTGTTTATCTTAGGGTGACCCCGGTGTTGCAGGTTTCAAGGGTGAACAGGGTCCTAAGGGTGAACTTGTAAGTATCTTAATCTTAAATACCTTTTTAGATGTAAGTGTCACACATTTCTAAGTTTACTCTGTATTTCCTTTTGTTTTTTTGTGACACCCTCATAATAAATTAACCTAAATATCAGGTATATACAAAACTCTCTAAAGACAGACTTTGTGTTAAAGTGAAATATGAGTTTGTATATATTTAAGCAAGGTATTCATCAATTACAAGCAAGCATTAAGTACCAACATTCCAGAGATAATTTGATTTATAAAGGCTTGCTATTGATTACTAGTTGAAAGTGAAATTGTTAGTATTTAGTTAATTTCAAACTATTCATAATACTAATTGTACTTTAGCATTTACAATTTTAAAACTGTAAATATATAATTCTTGTAAATATACTATTATTAACTCTATATTTTTTCTGTAATATTTTACAGGAGGGTATACAGTAAGCCTGCATACATTTATGTTAGTTTAGGTGACTTAGTACTCTGCAAAGATATCACTTGTTAGCAAAATTATAGGCTAGTATAGCCAGATCACATGATACGGTACAACAGTTTTCATTGCGCATTACTGATGGGTCTGTCTGTTTGATTTTAGGGACCTTCAGGTCCTCAGGGTGCTCCTGGTCCAGCTGGAGAAGAAGGTAAAAGAGGTCCCCGTGGTGAGCCTGGCGCAGCTGGTCCTCTTGGTCCTAATGGTGAAAGAGTAAGTTTAACTTACATTTAAAAATCAAGAAACTAGAAACTGTTCACACTATACTGGTTCACACTCTAAGCCGCAGGTGAATTGTACGAGAACTGCACTGCATTCCTGTGCAATTCACATGCAATTCAGTATGGCGCGATTTGAGCTCATTCTGTTTGAATAGGCTCAAATCGTACCACATTGTTCCAAAGAAGTGCAAGCATATTTTTTGTAGCCGCACAGCAACCAGATTGCATTGTTGTTTTGTACCATGCAATCCAGTGCAGGCATACCGCACTGCATTAGCTATACATTTGGGGTGTCAATAATTTTGTATTGACATCTGCAGCAGATCGCAAACATAGTGCGATTACAATGCTGTGTGGGAAAAGTGCAGGGATTGCTGCGTTTCCTGCACCGCATATGTGTGAACCTAGGCTAAGGACCCCAAATTAATTTAATCACACATACATAGGGTCATGTAAAAAACTTAAGTACACTCCATGAAAATTTAAAATTGTTGACTTTTTCCACATTTGCAAAGGCAAACAATTGATCTTCAGACAGTGCCTACAGGTAAAGATGTACTTCATAAAAAAAACACAAGAAAAATGTTCCTTTTCAGTAGAATATTTACAAAAATATCAATAGCTGTAATAGTTTACTGTGAAAAAAGTAAGTGCACCATTGACACCAGATGCTGGTATAGTCCTCTTTAGCATAAACAACTTCTTGTGGGTGTTTTGCATAACTGAAAATCAATGGACCACATGCCTTGCAAGATGTTTGTAGGCTTCCTTGCATAAACTGCCAATTTTAAATCTCCCACAACATTTCAATGGGATTCAAATCAGGCTTTTGACTGGACCATAGACCAGTCTATAAACTGCCATTTCTACTGATTTGTCAGTGTGCTTTGGATAATTATTGTGTTAAAAGATGAATTTCTACCTTACCTTTTAGACAGCTGGCCTCACATTCTTATAAAGCACATTGTGATAAAATGCAAACTTCATGGTTGACTTGATGGGGTTGGTTTACTAAATGCAAATAGTCTGTTCACTTTGCAAGGGAATTTTTCCTCAAAGCTTAGTAAATGTGGCAAAAATTCACTTTGCAAAAAAAACAAAACACATGATTGTGCATGGAAAAAAAATGTTTTGCTTGCACATGATTGGATGATGGAAGTCAGCAGACCTTCGCCTCATTCACTAAGCTCTGGGGAAAATTCCCTTGCAAAGTGCAACTTCATTTGCAAAGGGAACTATTTATTTGACTTTAGTAAATAAACCCTGCAACTGCCCATTCCCTGGAGCAGCACAGCAACCCAAACAATAACATTTTCACCACCATGCTTTACAGTTAGTATGAGGTTCTCCTCCTGAAATGCTGTATTTGGTTTACCCTAAACATGTGTACTGTTACTGTGACCAAACAACTCAGATGCAGTATCTGATTGTATATGGATGTACTTTGACATCAACTGTTGCAAGATATACCTGCATCCTATGATGAAATGTTGGTCTTTCTGGACTCTTTTCACATCAAACATGCAGATCCTGGGCAAACCAGGCCTGGACAAATTAGCAGCCGTTGGAAATCTGTCAATTGTAAATAATTTGGCAATCTTTTTAAATCCCTTTTCAGACTCACAGGCATCTATATCCTTGATTCTGAGGGCCTTAGAGAGTTCACTTGACAATGGTGACACCACACATGTCAATAGCCATGCTAGATGTGTGAGGTTAAAATTGTTGTGAGGTTATACTTGCATAGAGATAGGAGATTCTAAGTTTTGTCACCTAATTTTGAACATCGAATTCTAGTGCTGCCATAAGTGTTGGGATGTACTTACAGTACTTTTTTCAATATGACAAATCTTCATGTATATTAATTCATAATGAGAATACATTCGGGAAATGATATCAATTGTATGTCTCATGTATTCAAGTATATCACCTTTATCTGTAGTCATTGTTTGAAAGAAGATCTGTTTGCCTGTTTAGATATGATAAAAAAGCCAACAATTTCCATGGGGTGTTCTTATTTTTTTCAAATGACTGTATATATGAAGTAATGCATGGTTAAAAGCCAAGGTAATTATTGGAAAAAATATCCCTAAGATAAGGATATCTTGAGAACTAAATTGAGATTTAGATATTACAGTCAATTGGGTTGTCTATTTACAGTGGATGGGGTTGGCTATTTACTTAGCAAGGGAACTTTCTCTTAACATAGTGAATGTGTGTATTTTCAATTACTTCAACATTCAAGTATTTTAAAATGTTTCTATGAAATTTTAAAGTGATTTTCCTGCTCAACAACTGTCACCAAAATCTCAGTACAGTAAAACATATTAGCTAGGCACTGTTGCTAAATAGAAACTCCCTTTGCTCTTGTTACTTTTTTATATTTAATCAACAAGTATGGCTGACCCAGCATACAGACATTCCCTAAATTATAACAGACTGGAAGAGCAAACATTTGGGCTCTGTGCCTCATTTAAAAAAGAGGTATCTTAGTTGGCTGCTCTGGCTGGGTGCTTCCAGAAGAAGGTCAAAAAGAGTGCCCAAAGCATTTGTTTTATTAAACTTTATTTTGTGGTCAACAGGAAAATATGTTAAAAGGGATAGTGTTTTCAAGGGAAGGGTTTTTTTTAAAACCAACTTTTAAAGCAATATATGAATGATGAAGGCAACATATTTTTGCTGGAACATAGCGGGAACTCTCAAACCGAGACATTTTGCTTTGTCTCTTATGTGTTTTGGGCTGGTATTGTTTGTCAAAAAAATATACTAAGTATTAGAAAAGGGCATACATAAGTAAGCCCCCTAATCTGACATTAAATTTCAACAATTGTTCTGCTTTATTTTTATTGCTAGGGTGCTCCTGGAAATCGTGGTTTCCCTGGTCAAGATGGGCTTGCTGGTCCCAAGGTAAGTGTTATGACAAAATAAGAAGACAAGAATAATATAGTTAGCTAGTTTTAGCTAGTTTAAACCCTACAATGTTCAGTGGCATATTTTTAAACCAGAAGTAAAGTAGTAAAGTATTTATAATTTGGTTAAACAAGTATTGCTTTGGCTAAACTTCCTAACACAAGGTTATTTGTATTTATTGACAAGTTTCTTCTGTTTTAGGGTGCTCCTGGTGATCGTGGTGTCCCTGGTCTTGGCGGTCCAAAAGGAACTAATGGTGACCCTGGTCGTCCAGGTGAACCTGGTCTCCCAGGTGCTAGAGTAAGTACAAATAAATTGGCAAGTTTGATATGGAATTGGGTGGCCTCAGAAAACACTAGATAACATACAAATTTCAAACGTGTATGTTTGTGCCCTATACTAATGTGGTGGGTACAGTGATTTCAATTGAGACACATGTCAGATAATTGGTGTATTATGGGGAATAGGTAATAGAATATTCTGTTTAGAAAATTTCACTACCTAAAACTGATACTCATACCTTGCTCTAGGGACTAGACTGATTGAGTATCTTTAGTTTTACTACACTTATGAAAACAATCAAATGGTATGATGCATAACTACAGACATCCACTTTTGCACCATGTATATGGAAGATGGTGGCCATCATACACACCATAGTATCTTAGAGTATCAGGAAGTATTCCATTCTGCCTTATGATTTGTCTCCTGAACTGGAGTCTGTTTTTATATAAAGCTCTTCGATAAATAAACAAAGAACTACAGTGTTCAGTTAGCCAATACTTAAAACATAACCATTTCAACCCAACTTTCAAATCTAGAACTGTCATAGCAAAATTAATTGTATGTTGATGAGCATTTATATTCCAACAGGGTCTTACTGGTCGCCCTGGTGATGCTGGTCCTCAAGGAAAAGTTGGTCCAACTGTAAGTATATTTCACATCCTAATTTGATATACAATGTACTGAAATATCATTAATTAATATACACTTGTTTTATATTGAAGTTAATAAAAAAAACACCAGACTAATGACTTGATGTTGTTGCTTCTAGGGTGCAGGTGGTGAGGATGGTCGTCCAGGACCTCCTGGCCCACAGGGTGCTCGCGGACAACCTGGTGTCATGGGTTTCCCCGGACCTAAGGGTGCTAATGTAAGACATCTACATATTTTTTTCAAATATATATATATATGAGTATACTTATGTGGCCAATTAGTGAAAATGTATTTGGAGTGTAGGGGATTAAAAGATCATGCAGCAATATGTAGAATGTTATTTCCCTGCCATTATCATCTCACTGCTTGACCGTTGTTGCCAGTCTATTGTGTTTTGATAAAGAGAAACATGAAGATACTCTTTTAAGATTTAAAAAACTGGCACAATGACAGTTATACAAACCAGTGCAAGTGCCAGTGAAACATTGAAGTAGATGTGCTGCCTGTAGCAAGAAATCAGCTTGCAGTTACTATTGGCAGTATCACTATGATTTTGTTGCTGCAGTTTTGTAAATGAAATGAGACAAAATTATATTCAATTGAGTAAATGCAACTATAGCTAAAGAAAAATAGATTTGGGAAATATGATTTGTTGCTTTTTACTAGGGTATATCTGAAATGCTGCATATGAATGTAATGTAGCCTTGCTACCTTGATTCCAGCAGGTAGCATACTTAAAGCTTGAACTTCATATTTTCTGCACAGTGATTTACTTGTATGCTGTGGATAGCCTTAGTAGCCTGCATTGTAAGTAGCAGGAGGTGAAATTACACCATCACAACCGAATCAGTAAGAGAAAGGACACCCCCTCTTTTTCTCAGCTAGTAGATATAGACTTAAATGGATGTTTATTTAGGCAGGGGCTATGAACAAGTGAAAAGGCAGTGCTGGGCTTCATTATTAGAAAGCCCATCAAGCCCTGCAAACTAAATGTCACGGGATCACCTTTTATTAAATGTTTAGTTGAAAAATAAACTAAAGATTAAATACAAAACATATATAAAGAATGTTTTATAAACTTGTAGACATTAAAAGATCAAAATCATTCCTAAGCCTTGCCAAGGCTGGGCCTGTGACCACCAATGACATCAATGGGTGGTTTAAGGCTTCAGTAGATTTCTGATGACCTGTCCTGAATAAAAGTTATGGATGCCTTCCAAGCATAAAAAATACACTGTGGGGAGGGGGGGTTGATGCATATGGGGATTAATGTAATCTCAGGCACAAACTGATTATGTTCTATGTCCCCATTGATATCATCAATGGTCTGGCACCTATCAGGAAGTAGATGAGTTCATGATCATAATGAAAAATTACTAAATAAAGGAACAATTCTCATGTTGGTAGATGACATTAAAACTCACACATTTCATATTCTTATTATTGAAGACCATTGTAAATTGGCTAAATTGTTTTAGACTGTTTTACTATTTACTAACCTATATTATAATCGATAATAAATCATTAAACTTACCTATCTGATATTATTTTCAAACAGGGTGAATCTGGCAAGCCTGGTGAAAAAGGATTGGTTGGTGCCCCTGGTCTAAGAGTAAGTACATATATACCTTTTTATTGTTGATAGTTGAATCAGATGATAATTATTATTATTATACATGATTTATATAGCGCAGTGCTTTACAACATGAGGGCAGACAGTACAGTTGCAATACAATTCTATATAAGAGGAATCAGAGCTCGTTAGAGCTTACAATCTAGGAGAATAAACCTTTCCTAACATTCCAAGTTGTAGCACAAGTATTACGAATTCAGGCCATGAAAGATATGGCTATTTCCTTATTTTGGCATGTTTGTCAGTATTAAGGTTGATTAGGAATGAGGTTTGGTGCATTTGGGGTAGGTCTTTACAATTTAGAAATATTGAAAAGTATAGTTTACCTATACTTTTGTAATATGGATTACATTGATGTAAGGTGAATATACCCACATACAAATGGGCATCCACCTGCTTCTAGCTTTAGAATATGTACCTAAAATAAAACAATATACCTAATTGATATTAAGTTGACAGAAATGTGATAGTGTTTTCACTAATTCTTTAGTATTTTTATTATATATATATATATATATATATATATATATATATATATATATATATATATATATATATATATATATATATACACAAAAAAATATTTTGTTTATTTTATGCATTATTTTTGGTACTTAATTTCCCCCATTTGTATGTTTAAGATTAAAAATAGTCATATAAAAATAACATGAAATAATTTTCTTTTTAAGGGTCTGCCTGGTAAAGATGGTGAAACTGGTGCTCAAGGTCCAAATGGCCCAGCTGTAAGTTCCTCTATCATTTGATACAATAAAAAAATAAGACAAATAATGATAAACTACAATCTGCAATCTAAATAGCATGATATTTGCAGATCATAAAATAAATGGCATCCTAATAATGTCAATATACATATCATGACAGATTATAATTTAGAACATTAGACACTTGTCTTAAAATAGGGAGCTGTGTGCAGCAAGATATATTGGCTAAGAAGCACTCCATTGTTTAATAAAGCAACCCGTTTGCTGTGAGATATGCCATGCTAAATAGAAGGCATTGATTTTCCAGTACTATAGCATTAACTATATATTTTAATTCACTAACTAACAAAGTAAAAACCCTCAAGTCTAAGTACAAGCAGTTTCTAACAATGCTGGGAGTTTAGTGTGTAATGTAGCATCACTGTATAAATGTTTTATTTCAATTAATACATTTCTATGTAAAATATTGCACATTTAATGCAAATGTTATGCTAATAACTGTATCATCTTTAAGGGTCCTGCTGGAGAAAGAGGTGAACAAGGTGCTCCCGGTCCTTCTGGCTTCCAGGTAAGTCCATGTGGATGCTTATAGTTGCATTATTGCTCAAAAAAAATGTATTTATTTTCAGTTTTTGAGTTACATAAATGTATTTGATTTTTTCTTTTAAATTTGTTAGGGTCTTCCTGGACCTCCAGGTCCTCCCGGTGAGGGTGGCAAGCCAGGTGACCAGGTAAGTCATTTTAATTATGTAACACCAACTATCTGTGTTTTTTTTTTTTATTATCACATTTTTATTTTATTAAAGTTCAACCTATCAAGCCATTGTTATACAACCATATATTCCATAGTATTATAAAAGAAACTACCCAAATATAAAACATTCCAAAATATTATGTTCCAAAAACTAATATGAGTGACACACCCAACTTATGTAGAAAAAAAATAATGCAAGAAGAAAGAAGAGAAAAGAGAGAGAAAAAAATAACAATTAACTCACTCCCCCTTATGCACATGCCTTATTTATAAAAAGATTGGTTCGGCTCCGCTACTTCCATTCATGGGGACCCAACTCTTTCTACTCAAATTCCTAGTGTACCCTAATCCTGCCACCAGTCCGCACCCCCTATACACCAGTGCATAAAGATATAAAGTAATGTTGACTATTCCATGCTCCTCAAACCTTCCTCCATTCCAACCCATAAATAATTGCCATTTAAATCCCTCCACAAGCGAGGAAAGAAAGAAAGAGAAAAAAAATAACTATCTGTGGTTAATGTGCTATAGTTAAGAAAGTGAACCTTCAAGATTGACAAATACTGACCATCATGGCTCCAATAGTTATCAGTGATTTACAATCCTAAAATAAAATGCTACATCATAAGTAAATTCCATTTATATTTTAGCATTCATACTTCAAATATACAGAAAAGCATTAACTATACTCATGATAGCCAAACATAGTCTATATACTCTATAGAGCCATATATACAATGACCGCTGCTGTAGTTTCTGGCAATTGGCAGAACATCATAATTGTCACGGTGTAAAGTATACCATGATGTTTTATTAACAATTCCACTATTAGCAAAAGTACTGGATATGCTGCTATATGCAGTAGTAATGGCAGAATTTTTTTTGTGTAATCATTTCCTGCCACAAACAAACCTCTATGATAGCACAACTGATCGAGAACAAATAATGTAGTTCATTTCATATTCTCTTATTTTGTGGATGTCCAAGCAGAAGGATTTCAGTATGTAGTATTAATCAGGCATTTTTATGCCTCCAATCAATATTTTTTTCCTTTAATACACTTTTGATAAACCCTCTAGGTTAATCAATTCTAACACTGGCTAAATGCCTATAATAATAAACTTTGAGACTTAAGTTAATATACAAAGACATCAATATTTAAACAATGATGAATTAGAATATCTTGTAATTATTGTAAAATTAGTCATGTATTTGAGCATTATTATTTTTTTTTCCAGTATTTTGTCATTAATTTCTTTGCTTTTGCTTATCTATTTAGGGTGTTCCCGGAGAAGCTGGTGCTGCAGGTCTTGTAGGCCCAAGAGTAAGTATTATTTAAATTTTTACTAATGATTACATTTTACATTTTACAAGACGGAACACATGCTGCTGCGTGAAAAAATGAAAGCATAAAAACTGTAAAGAATTCCACAAACTTTATCACTATTTGTTTCATAACCTACCTGTGTTAAAAAAAAAAAAATAGATATAATAACTTGTTCTAAATCACAGTTAGTGTTACTTTTCCATTTTTTTAAACTTTAGGCTCTAAAATAATAAAATTGTATTTATATTGCTACCTTGTAGGGTGAACGTGGTTTCCCAGGTGAACGTGGCTCTTCTGGTCCTCAAGGTCTCCAAGGTCCCCGTGGTCTCCCTGGTACTCCTGGTACTGATGGTCCTAAGGTAAGTTTAGGGCATTTTTGTTTTGTTCTTTAATTTCTGAACTGATATTGACTATGTACTGTAAGGGTTCTTGAAGTTAATGGTTTGTGTAATAATGTTTGTTTAATAGGGTGCTACTGGTCCAAATGGTCCCAATGGTGCACAAGGTCCACCTGGTCTCCAAGGTATGCCTGGTGAAAGAGGAACTGGCGGTATCCCTGGAGCTAAAGGTGACAGAGTAAGTAACCCAATTTCAGTTTTAGTATAGTCTTTATATTTTGCCAACACCCTATGAAAAACACAAAAATATTGCAATCTGTGTCCCCTCTGAAAATATTTTCCATCACTTGTCATGACAGGAATAAAAGTGAAATCTTCTCAATGTAGGGACAGACTACTATAAAAACCTGGCAAGGCTCCTATCTTTTCCCACTCTATTCAACACTCATAAAAACGAGATTTGGCTGGAGTCAGGCTTAAAATTATTATCAAAACATTTGCAAAAAGCTGAAGATTTTCATCTAATGTCATCTAAGAAATCTGACACTAATTTAGTCGTCCGTATGACGTTCTGATCATTCTGTTATATTTTGGATTCAGACATGATGTTCTAATCTTGCAGACCTTTGACCAAGTAGATCACAACCTGCAATATGAAATGTAGTCAGAGGTGTTGATTTACTAAAGGCAAATGAGCTGTTCATTTTGCAAGGAAAGTTGAATTTTTCAAGGGAATTTTCCCCAGATCTTAGTAAATGTGGTCCTGGGAACTTCCATCATACAATCTTGTGCAACCAAAGATGCTGTTTTAATATTTTTTTTGCACATAATTGGGTATTCTTTGCAAAGTAAAATTTCACCACATTTACTAAGCTCAGAGGGAAATTCCCTTACAAAGTGCAACTTCTATTGCAAGGTGAACAGCCTATTTGCCTTGTGTAAATAAACTGCATTGTCTCAAAAGACTGATGAAGGAATAACTACTGTTCGCCTATGTGTGAAACTGTTTCATTCTCCAGAATTTCTAGTATTTTTTTGATTGAGTGGGGAAGGGTTAGAACCTCTATAATTTGTTACTGCTGTCAATTACCCAATGGGAACATTCCACTTAATTCTTGTGTGGTCAGCAGAACAAGAAGTATTAGAAAATATCTCTGGTAGAGAGACATGTTAAAAGTTCAAACCTTTGCCGCCCCTATCCAAAAAATAAATAATATAACAGAAATTCAGATTTAAAGTGGTTGAAAAGGCAGAAGGTTCTATGCATTAAGATAAAAAGCCTTCTAGGTGCAGCAGCGCCCCCGAATACTTACCTGAGCCCCATCTCTAGAGCAATATCCATGAGTGTCTTGGCCAATCCGGGACTCTCCCTCCTGATTGACTGAGACACAGCAGTGGCGCCAGTTGGCTCTGATGCTGTCAAATAAATTCAGTTGGCCAATCAGGAGAGAGAGGGGCAGGGCCGGACCACACAGAGCTGCAGCTCAGCTTGGTGTGCCCCCTTAGCAAGCTGCTTGTTGTAGGGGTAATCAATAGGAGGGAGGGGCTAGGAGCAGTGAAGAGGGACCCAAGAAAACAAGCCTTTACAATTACTTTAAGCTAATCAGCCATTTAGTAGATTTTTTCATTTAAGTTACATTTCCTTTGTCTAAATCATTGTTTTCCTTTGCCTGTGTGTTCATAATAGAAGGACATGTATAGTTCTAAACAGGAACCTTGTTATGTCAGTATTTGCTAATGTGAATTTGAACAACTATTTTAAGTCTGCAAATTTAAAGTGTGTGCAAACAAACACAGCTATATCACATTCTACACATTCTGTATTGTCTTTGCACTACAAGTTCAGCTTTGCTGACTCTAAAAATTATACTGTGACATTCATGAGTCACAAATTTGCCTTAGTATGACTGAATTTAAAATGTACAGGATACTAATGGCAGCTAGTTTGTATCTATGATTATTGATTATGTAATCACTGTTTAATAATGGTTGTGAACATTTCTCCTTATGTCCTTATTGAAGTAAAATAAACATACAAATTGACAACCTATATTTTTTGTTGCTTATATAGGGTGACTCTGGTGAGAAAGGCCCAGAAGGTGCTCCTGGAAAAGATGGCGCTAGAGTAAGTATTGCGATTTTAATTACATTTCTTAGAAACAAAAGTAGCACAAAAAAAAAATCCACTACAGCTCTGTTAAATGCATAGATAATTTTTGATAGGTTTACAGTGTGGCAAGATTCTTCCAGTAGAAAATACTAAATATTACTTGTAATTGTTTTATTTACTTGACAAAATATGAATTATTGTAAGAGGAAGCATCCTGGGATGATATTTATTTGTCCTCATCTTACAATGAATTCCTAAATTTAGTCCTGGAGTTTTATTGGTTGTCAGGCCACATTTTGAGTAGAAAATTTCGGAGTCCTTATATTATGTAGTAATATTTTGTGTATTATGAAAACATCATGCTGTATAGATGCAGTATTGTTATTAGGAACATGTTCTTCAACAGGAATGTAAAAATGCTATGTGATTAACATGTATCTATTTTATTAATAATTATTTTTCTTTTGTAGGGTTTGACTGGTCCTATTGGTCCCTCTGGTCCATCAGGTCCTAATGGCGAGAAAGTAAGTGAAATGTATTGTATAGATTGTTTTTCAAATGGAAATAGAATAGATATACAGTAATACAAGCTTTATTAATATATATAGCGTGATCAGAGTGTCATCAACAATGATGGCAAAACAATCACATTCCATAAGTAGACTAATCCATTAAAGTTATGAAAATTACTAGTGTTTGATAGCATTGACCAAAGAACCTTCATAAACTCATGTACTTAGGAAGACAATATAAATAAGTGATATTAGCTCACGTAACACTGTATATATTCAAATCATTTTAATATATTAGTTGTATTGAGATGCCATTAACAATACCATTATACTACATACGTCCATATGTGAAAAAAAAATTCACAGCCAGTTATGAAAATCTGAAATTTGATTGGCTATAATAGACAGCATCCCATCTTTCTGTTTTATATATTAGCTGCAGCTTGCCAAAATGGCATGAAAATATAGTCTAACTAATAGATGCACACCATGTTAATGCCAGACATGCCAGATTCCACCTCAGTGCATAGAGTCTTAATAATCTGAATGTGGCTGAGGCTCATGTAATGCCCACCACATAGATGGGCAATCTGTCAACCCGAAGATGTGGCAGAGTTGCAAAATCCATAGTATTGTTTTCTTCTTACCAATGAAGAGTTGTAGGTTGCCCATAATTGGTGAACATCAATAGTTTTGTAATCAGAGATATAAAGTTAATGGATTATTATAGATTAACTAAATTGCAAAATCACGAAAGACAGAAATCACACATCTACCACTGCATTGCACTGATAGGCAAAGATTTGTTGTGCCAGTACGTTTTTTTGTATAAAAAAACATATCTTAAATATTTATGTTAAGGCTACCAATTATTTGCAGCAATAAACTTAAACAGTTTTATCAGCATATAAGTTTAATTTAATTTTAATATAGTTTAATAATAAGACATTACAGTTAAATGAAATGCAATTTACATTGAGCGGAGATTATTGTTTTATATTATTGATTACACTGTGACATGTAAAACTGAAATCATTTTATTTTATTTTAGGGAGAGTCTGGTCCTCCTGGCCCATCTGGTATGGTTGGCACCCGTGGTGCTCCTGTAAGTATATATATGTAAATTATACTGATACAATGTCTTAGTTTGAGTAGCATTGGGGATAAGTTGCAGCATTGGAGGTCCAGTTGCATGTAATTTGTTTTCCGTTTTTTCCACTACCCAAAAAAACATACTGGTAGATTAACCTATCCTACTTAGAATGTCTAGATGTATAAAAGGCCTAACAATCTACTTCCATATCTGTATTTTACCATTAAATACCAAATAATAGTCACAATATCCAAAATACCCATCCAAAAACGTTTCCCTGAGGTTGTATTGACGTGATTGTTTTTTGGTTCATGTCATGTTGCTTTTGCTAATTGTTAGCTATGAGAAGTCTTCAGTTTTACTAGTAAAAACTCTTTGGGTGTGGATAGTATGTTTCAGTTATGTGTTGCCAGGCTTTACGTAGTATAAAATGGTTTATCGTAAAAAAAAAAAAAAAAAAAAACATTTTATATTCAATTTTCTCCTCAATTAAAAAACTAACAATGTAATTGTTTCTCTTATAGGGTGATCGTGGTGAGACTGGCCCACCTGGTCCTGCTGGTTTTGCTGGCCCACCTGTAAGTAAAAAAAGCTATACAATAATTTATTCTAACAATGTAATGTCTTTTGCAATTAAAGTGGACTAGTGGGTGGAATCTCCCACTGATTTCTTACATCTCCTGGGGACCCTATCTGCCAGGACCTTTGGGTCTTAGGTGTTTGTGCACTGCATTTTCTACAATGTAAAAACTAAATTAAAAATCCAAAAAGAATAGTGGGAATATCTCATAACATCCATAGCAAGTGTTCAGACCTGGGAAATCAAGAGCTTAGTTCTTATCAACAGAATTTCTAAGAGATACAAAAATCCATCAGGTGATTCTGCCACTTTCCAGCATCTACTAAAACACGGATTATCAGTATTGGACTGACCCTTTGAAATTCTCCCTTCACATGTGAATGGACAAGGACCAATGTCACCATTGTCCAGCCCTACGATTATCACAATTTAAAAAATGTACCACTTCTTGTCATATGTAGAAAAACTGTTTGTTTAGGCTCATGTTATAGGCTACATCACATGGCTGCTGCTTTCCAGCAGAGTTATGGATTAAAACACTGTCTGCTGTTTTTGGGCATCCTTTGCAAATATAATTTTTGCCACATTCACTAAGCTAAGAGGAAATATGCCTATTTGCCCAATCAACCCCAGTGTGCCCAATCAACCCCAGATTGGGCTATAGATGTTTATTTTTAAATTTTACAATCTGGTAAATTTGTTGGGGGCAAAAAATATCCATAATAACCACAAGAACAGGCAGATGTCCCATCCATATGATTACTATCTCTCCAATTTTTAGACATTTATTAATGAGCCCCACATGTGAATCAACTGTTGACAAATTAGGTCATTAATAATGAGCCTATCTATAGTAATCTGAACTAATATATATAACAAGATAAGGGCTATCTGCCCATCAATTCCATTCAATTAGAAATATACAAACCTATTTCGATACAAGTTTAAGGAACTGTGCAACCAGTAATATATTGATGGAATACAAGACATTGAGAGGGGACCTTTATTAATATTCAGCCTTCTGCTAACATGTATGATTCCAGAATAGCTGGCAAGACTGTGTACTACTTTGACAGACATCTTCTAGTGACTACTTAGTTTTTCAGACTTGGAGATGTAGAGTTTAATTGAGCAGAAAAGTAGAACCATATTTAGCTTAGATTTGTGGCCACTCTGTACATTATAAGCCCATTTTATTGAAATGGTTTTGTCAAAGAAAACTGAAGTATAGTTAGATCAATGGTATGAATTACCAGTCAATGAGTTTAACTGCTGGTATATAAATTTGGAAGAATTCACATATATCCTTATCTAATATATTGCTCAATCAATTGTTCTGATTTACTTTGTGGCAGGTGTCCTAATATGTCTTTTCATTGGTCTTACAGGGTGCTGATGGTCAGCCTGGTCTTAAAGGTGAACTGGGAGAGTCTGGCCAGAAGGGTGATGCTGGTGCCCCAGGTCCTCAAGGTCCATCTGGTGCTCATGGTCCTCAGGTTTGTTTAATTTTCCTTCCTCTAGATATAAATTAGAAATGTATCACAATTATAGAAATAATATAGAGAAAATAAGTCACATAACTATTTTACAACTGCAAGATTCCACAATTACTATTACAACACTCTACACGTATATGAAACATTGAAATCATTATATCAAAGGGAAATGATTGCATATTTTTAGTGAGTATACATTTGTAGTTATCCTAAAGTTTAGTGGAATTTACATGTAATTTTTCCAGAGACTGCATACTAGAATTTTTACATAGCAAATATGTTTTTAACCATTGGACCCACAGATTTGCAAAGATAAGATGGGCAGGAAACCATGACCATTATCCTACACTACAAAGAAGAATGTATACAATGTGATGAGGAAAATATAGTTGTTTCCACAAACATATATTTTACAAAACACAAATAGAACCAAGGTTTTGAAAACATTAACCCACATTATTTAAACTAATCAGATCACACTGAAGAAAAAAAGGAAAATAGACTAAAATTACCTTTAACAAGCAATTCAATTTATTATCAATGATATATGAGTAAACAGTACATAATTGATACAATGTTGTATATGAACCACGAAGAACAAGAAACTGTGATCACAATAAATAATACTATATTTTCCTTCTAGGGCCCAACTGGTGTTACTGGTCCCAAAGGAGCTCGTGGTGCCCAAGGTCCAGCTGTAAGTATTACCATTTATTTTTCTCTTCTAATTAGTAGAAATCTTCAAGTCTTTAACAATATGTGGCATTTGGTAAATACATGCACATCATTAGAATGTTATGATACTATTTCGTAAAACTAAACAGGTATTTTCAGAACCAGCATCAAACTGAATTATTGTGTGAACAATGAAAAACCCCTCCTACCACCCTGATTTTTGAACCTCCATCCCATGTGCCACTTTACTTCCCCCTAAGTGCACCATTTTGCTTTGATTTAATATCCCCTGCCACATACTATTTCCACTGGGCATCAAGATGTTTGGGCAAGTAAACTTGTCATGGGATTAATACAGAAGCTGCAGTTGGGGACCTTCTAAAAATGCTTGTTGTCTGGTTATCTCTGACTTTAATTCAAGCACTGACCTTAAAATTATGCAGTGCCTAGAGATTTTAATCTACTTTACCTAAATTGCATGCTTGTCCTGGGTTACTGAATGGCAGTGATGGAGGCTCCTATTTTTCTGTCAGCACCCCTGGACAGTCACTTGGTGATATTAGTAGCTGTCTCTGTAGCAGTCTTTTGTTTTGGGGATTCTGTGAAAGGAATGTATAATTTGTCCTAATAATGTGTGAAACACACATGAAGAGGCCTTTGACTGCCATGGGAGGTTTTCTGGAAATTCTTAGGCAGCTTGACGGGCATAATGGGCAATATTTCATTACTGGACAGGATAAGCCCTTCCTCCTATAAGAAGAGAATGGTACTGGCCAACACTCTCTATGGACTGTGGCGTAAAGGAAAATGCAATGGAAAATCCAAAATCCTAAAGTTGTCATCTAAGCAGGAATAGAGGGGGAGTCATTCAATGGGACACCTGTTCCAATTGCATCAGCCTAAAGCTGGCCATAGATGGATCGAAATTCAGCCGGTTCAGCAGGGACTGATTAAATTTAGAACCATAGGTGGCTACTATGATTGAACAGAAGTTGATCCACTAATGTACTGGTTTACTTCTGTTCAACAACTCTGTCAATCAACACTGCAGTCTGTGGACTGCAGCAACGATCTGTGTATTCTGATAGTGGAAGGAGTCTCACAATACAGTAGCATTGAGAATATGGGGGATTTGGGTCAGTTCCATGGTCCATGTATGGCCAGCTTTAGAGAGGATTTCTACTTACATTGTTGTGTATGCTGTCCCAGATGCACAACAGAAAGTAAGAGAAAATCTCCCCAATGAGACAGGCAGTAATCATCCCCAAATCTAGTGAGAACCATTTATAAAAAAGATTTTGTTTTCAATTCACTTTAAACTATCTGACAAAAAGCCATTAGGTTATTTTATTTTGTCCTTTTATTGCTCACATTCAGTATATTTAAATAGAAGTTAAACTCTCTATTGGCATGACAGAAGCTGGGCAGTACAAATACAAGGTGTAGTAAAGAAGCTCACAGGGTAAAGTTACACCACTCAGCTTCCGCTCACTGTCTGGAGCTCACTCTGGGTTTTTTAGCATAATTTGAAAGACAAAAAAGAGCATCAGAGTTCAGGCCACTAAAGTTTGAAAATTCAAAAACAAAACGAAAGGAAAATAAATAACAAGACACTTCAAATCAAATTTTCAGACAAAGGGATAATATTTTTTTTTTAATTTGCTTTTTTTTACTTAATTGTTCGTACAGAGGACTGATTTTGCAAACATCAATCTAACTATATCTTCCTATGTATAGGGTGCTACCGGATTCCCTGGTGCTGCAGGCAGAGTTGGTCCACCCGGTTCCAATGTAAGTAACCTTGTTTATGAGCTTGAATTAGTGTATTCATTATTGTGCATTATTTTCATGGACTTTCTGGCATCTCTAGCAGCCTGAGGCCTTTCTACTTCTTCCGCTGGTCCACCAAGTTAAAGCACTGTGATATGTAATAACATCATCTGACTGTGCTTAACTTTCTTCACTATAACATGTCTAGCCCTGTACCATATGAGCTAATGTTAGTAGACTACTTGATATATAGGTAAAGGTACTTGGCTTTACACCAGCATTCACAAATATTGTTGTCTGTTTAGACTTTAGACTGCAGCTGCTCTTGACCTAGAACATTGAAGGCTCCTATTATCATAGCCTATTAGAAGAAAATTGGAGCACTGTGTCTTTGGGCAAATTAAATCTTAGTTGTCCTGTAACCCCAGGCCCAGGGTTTTGAAATTTGTAACAGTCATTTTTAAAATGAGCAATGATTTTTTTCAGTTGTTTGTAAAGCGGATCTTTGTGTAAATTAAAACTTTTTACAGTAGGTGCTTTGAAGATCCCTGATGTAAATTATAAAATACCATTATATTTAATTACTAGAGAACATCCTTCAATTTCTTAAAGAAGATATTTAGTTTAAAATCACACTGCACATAAACCATTTGAGTATGTCAGCATTGCTGATTTACATTATTTTAAATAAAACTTTTCCTTGCTATGCTGATCCTCAGCTCCCTGCCCATGAATTGCAGATCGCATGTCTCCAGTCATTACTGCAGATGGTCTATTGAATTTGTCTGCAGTTAAAGGATCAGAAAGACTGAGATAACAACAAAATATACATAAAAATAGGGCTTTCGATACCTTAACACATGTTATTAAAATTATTTACCTTAAGTTGATCCCTCTTTCAAATGGATATATATATATCTAAATGTATTACAAAGTGTATAATTTTCCTTTAAACTGTAGAAAACAAACATACATTTATTAAAGTGTATGTTAACACTAGGCAATGGCCTTTTCAATTACAGTTTGTCAGCCTGCCTTGCATGTCCCTTCATTTTGCTGCTGTGCATCCTATCTGGTTAAAAGTTAATTTAAAGTTTGATAAGATTTACTTATCTTTTAATTCATGTCTTAGGGTAACCCTGGACCCCCTGGTCCTCCTGGAGGTGCTGGCAAAGATGGACCAAAGGGTGCTCGTGGTGATGGTGGTCCTCCTGGCCGTGCTGGTGATCCTGGTTTGCAAGGTCCTGCTGGTACTCCTGGTGAAAAGGGAGAGCCTGGTGAAGATGGTCCTAATGTGAGTATAGATATCAATACATCTTAAAAGTTACCCAATAAAAGTTAACCAATATTGGGTTACTTGATCACAAGGGTCACCAAGTTTTACATATAAGTAATCTTCTAACACAGGCCTATCTCGCTACTGTCCCAGCTCTATAATTATTGTGTTATTCCCATTCATTAGGGTCCCGATGGTCCCCCTGGTCCTCAAGGTTTGGCAGGACAGCGTGGTATTGTTGGTTTGCCTGGTCAGCGTGGTGAGAGAGGTTTCCCTGGTCTTCCTGGACCTTCTGTAAGTATGAAATTAAATACCAAACAGTATTAATACATAAATAATGTCTTCTAGCCTATAATAACTACAATGTAACCTTCAGAACAGAAGCTGTTTAAAAAAAATTACAGGTTTAAAGTGCAGGCACATAAAGTGCAGGCACATAAAGTGCACATAAAGGCACATAAAGTGCAGGCCCAAACATACCTGCATCACCTTTGAAAATCTTGCAGTTGTAGCCGAATGTCTGGCTGTGTGGGGCCAACAGGAATATTGGTAGGAAATAGTTTAAGCTTTTCCTATCAAAAAAGTTACGGAGGAAGCTGCAGGTATATGCAGGCACCTGTAAGGACTGTTTTTATTACCCTGACAACATCTTTTTAAGAATAAAAAGAGAACATCTTTAGAATCTTTAAATTATAGGAACCTTTCTAAAACAACTAGTGATGATATAGATATTATAGATATTGGTGGTCATTATGGCTAGAGGTTGGAAATATGCTATAGATTTTGTTAATAGTTTTAATATTTTCATAATAATTTTCACGATTGACATTGCTCCTTTAAAATATAACTAAAAGTACTTTTTTTTAGTTGTGGATAGAATGGAGCGGCATGAGAACACCTGTCAGGTTGTTATGCTGGCTGTGTCCCTTTTAGGATGATTTACCCTCTCTATCCAGTTTACTGTTATTACAGAGAGCGAAAATGAAAGAAAATCACAAATTTTGGGTTGCTACCAAAACAGGAATGAAGGCAAAATCTTTCAATGGGTACACTAGTTCTGTTGACAGCCAGAGATCCCCTCAAATTGCAGGAATTTCCTCTCATTTCCTGTTTTGTCTTTGGGGCAGGAAGTGAAAGGAAATTTCTCAGATGGAAAAAAAAAACGGACAGGTGTTATAACCCTCCTATATGCCAATTGAAAAGAGTTTTGCCTTTAGTTCTTCTTTAAGGATAAAATAAAAATAGAAAAAAAGATTGAAGACTTGTTTTTGTTATTGTCAGCTTATAATCATGTTGCTTACTTATTAAGATTATGGCAGTCATTATGACTGGATACCCTAAATTAGCCACAGTTATTTTTCACAGGTTTACCAGTTTTGTTCTGCATCATTTTCATAATTATTATTGTTCCTTTAGGGTGAGCCTGGTAAACAAGGAAGCACAGGAGGTTCTGGGGACCGTGGACCCCCTGGCCCTGTTGGCCCACCTGGTTTGACTGGACCTTCTGGAGAGCCTGGACGTGAAGTAAGTTCTCTTTTTTATACCAAAGAAATGCTTAAAATGCAGTTCTGAGTTTACAAAATTTATATTTAGATACATATATGGAACAATTTATAACCGCAACATTCAATACTTTTCAAAAATATAAACTTATATAAAATTATAAGTTCATGTACTAGCAGATGATACATTCTATACAAAACATATTCGGGAAGACATGTTTTATTAAATCAGAATCATGGGGAATGCTTCAAAAACAATTACATACATCTAGTGGGTATTGATAGTAAATACACAAGGATAATTTACATTCAATGCAGAAGTACTTGGTATTGCTAGTAGTAGATAGTTCCATTTAATTTTCAAGACATGTCACCACTCAACCCACTAGCTACCTCTGTCATTTTGTTATTATAAACAGGTACATAATTAGGAAACACATGTTAGCTCAGGGAACATACGCTAAATACATAAACACAGTGCAAATACAAAAAAAAATGTTTTCAATATGTAAATTGTTTATTCTTCCTTTAGGGAAACCCTGGATCTGATGGTCCTCCTGGCCGTGACGGTTCTACTGGCGTGAAGGTGAGGTTTTGACTTTAGCTCTAATGGAAAACCTTCATGAAACGTATGAGGGTAAACCAATTAGTGATCATTATGCAATATTTATGTTTAATAGATCTCTGAGTTAGTGAATAGCCAGTGCCCTTTTAATACATATTCACAGAGATCCATATTTTTCAAGAGCTGCATACTTGGAAATATAGATAATTATGGTAAAGTTCTACTCATGAGGAGGAATATTTGTATCCAGTTGCCTTTCTCCTATTAATCCAATACTGTAGACAGGTTCTCATGTGTCCTTCTTTCAGGGTTGCTGTTAGAAATCATGGGGCCCTGTACAGCCTACATGACAGGGTCCTTCTCCCTCTAAAAATATCAAATTTTATTTTCCATAAAATGCCACGGCAGAAATTATACCATCATCGATAAAGACCCATTCAATTGAATAGCGCTGCTCTGAAAGCACCCCACAACCACATGGAAAGCAGGTGGCAATATATCAAATGCGCTGAAGAGCAAACCAAATGCTGACTGCTCTTCAGAGAGCAAAGCACATTTGAACAAGTTCTTGATTTTTATTAAACTATTTTTTATAATTTTAATTATTTTAAATGTATTTATTTTTTAACTGCCTCCAGGCACTTTGGTGAAATATCAGGGGTCTTAGACCCCTAATGCCTCACATTTAAGACAGAGAAAGGGACTGAGGACATAGATTCATTAGTCCCTTTTACTGCTGCCTCAGCTGCATGGTATAGTGAATTAATGGGAAGTGCACTAAGGCTTTATATTCATTCACAAATGGAAGCATATTAAACAGAGTACGGATAGCTCATTGTGTTCATTCAGGAAAGGAAGGGGTTGGTGAATATGACATATTTACCACATCCTTTCTACATACTAAAATTATTAACCTGTGTGCCAACAGCAGGAGGTCAGAGAAGCTGGCAGCGCTGCAGGCGAGAGGGGCACACAGGGGGGGGGGGGCATGACAGCAGGCTGAAGGGGGCTCAAATCTTAGAACCGACCCCTGCAGCACAGCGAGAGGGAGAAAGAGGAGTAGAAGCCTGAAAAAATGCAGGGGGGTTTACAAGAGTCACAAATAACAGCAATAAGGTAGTACAGTTGACCCTCCTTTGGCAGGTGCCCAGGCCCCCTTTTGAACTGATGGGGCCTAGGCCCGATACAGGAGGGCCATACAGGAAGGCCGGCTGTAGTGCCTAATCAGTGGTCCTGCTTTCCATAGGAATCTCAATAAATGATATACTTTATTTAGTGATTTTTAGTGTATTTCATGATTATACATATATTTAACAATTGTTGTTTCAAAAAGATATCTATCTGGCTTAAAACAAGCACTGATATAATAAATAGGTTATACCAATTATTGGTATTAGCAGAACTAGTGTTCAAAACCTTATACTGGTACTTAAACATTTATTTTAATATTCAAGGGTGACCGAGGTGAGACTGGACCTGTAGGCTCTCCTGGTGCTCCTGGTTCCCCTGGTGCTCCTGGCTCTGTTGGCCCAACTGGAAAACAAGGAGATAGAGGTGAAGCTGTAAGTATCTTTTAAAATTAAATAATATAAAACACATATTTACTATAAAACATTTTAACATGCAATTGTTTGCACTTTTTTTTTAGGGTCCACAAGGTCCTTTGGGTCCATCTGGCCCAGCTGGAGCTCGTGGTCTGCCAGTAAGTACCGTTTATTTTTTATTTGCTTTTTGTAATTGTCCTTCAGAGTTTCACATGTAAAAACCTATAATCTTGCTCATGCAGTGCAAGCAGATAAAAACATATTGACTGTGTGCACTTTAAAGCAAAATAACAATGCAATACACACAGACATTTCAGTCACTCAATTCAACTAAAGTATAACCAGGTTTTTAATCAGTTTGGTTATACACATACTAAAAAGCCAAGTTGCCAAGAAATAGGTAGTTGTATCATGACCATCTTTACTGGAAGATGTATCCTGCTTGGATTATAATAAGGGAATTTGGGACAGCAGTTCACGGTTTGTAGATCTTAGGGCATGTAAAATCTTTGTTCTAATTAAAACGTAAAAAATTGATGTGTACAGTATATGGTTTGTATAAGGGACCTGAAATATATTCCAATAGTAATATATGGGATGTGTTTTACTTTGTTGTTTTGTTTATTGTTACTTTGGTTTATTTTAATGTATTAGTAAGTAAAAAGGTTTATGACTAATGCCACTTGGCTGAAACATGTAAGCTGTTTTATCCTGTAATCGACCTATAGCTAATAAAGATGTATCCATTCGGATATTTTGGGCTTCAGGCTGCCTATCTTCATTATTATATTGATTATTTTTATAAAACGGGTCATGACTATTCAGATTCGTTAAAGTAAGCATGCATTAACTACATGTGAAATAACTAACAGCACTGCATCTATGACATAAATATGAACACAATTGTTCAATAAATTGTTAAATGTAGTCATGCTTATACTGTGTTTATCTAGCTTAGTGTTCAAGTGTTCATTGTGTAACCTTATGTATTTTAGGGTCCTCAAGGCCCACGTGGTGATAAGGGTGAAGCTGGTGAGTCTGGAGAAAGAGGTCAGAAGGGTCACAGAGGTTTCACTGGTCTTCAGGGTCTGCCTGGACCTCCTGTAAGTACATTTGTAAAAGTATTCATTTTACAAAAAAAAAGCATTTAGTACAGGACAAAGAATTCCCAAAGCACTACAGGATAATGGAATAGACAGCACAGCAGGTGCTTCTTACCTTGACACTCTATTTGACTAATTAAAACCTCCTTTTCAGGTATTTGATAAGACATGAGTTTTAGCTGTAATGGCTCATTGAGTTCTGTAAACAGCCAACTTCATTTAGCTTGTATTAGCAAAGATACAATGCTTATACAATATGTAAAGCAGAGTGTGCCACCAGCTAACTGTAAAGAAGATTATTTTTTTTGTATCTTGAACATGATAAAGAAAGAACATATGTGGAAAACACATCAACTTGCATTGTCTATACATAAAATGTTTAGAAAAGTCCAACTTTTTTCTTCCTGGGACCCTTAAAGGGCAGAGACATAGACACCTGCAAAGTTTTAGCCTTTCTGGGCTTTGTTGTTAACAGTTCTAATGGCAGGGTTTTATCCCAGTGAGCGCAATGCAAATTTGCTCAACTTTTAAAAAATTGTCCTGTCGATAAATCTAAATAAAATATTAATATGCATTTTAATCAACTGAACTGAACTAAACCTAACTTAGGTAGCAAAACTACAAAAGGACAGAGTTAAGAGGATAAACAATATTTTTAACCAAAACGTCATGTTTACCATATAGTACAAGAATCCGCCATATGTGAAAATGTACTAAAAGTAATATTCAAATGAAAACTTTATTTTTATTTACCACCTAGGGTACTGCTGGTGATCAAGGTGCTACTGGTCCTGCTGGTCCTGCTGGTCCAAGAGTAAGTAATAGTTTAACTCAAAATACATTAATATTAGCATTATTCCTGCTATTTGTCATGCTGAGCATTATTAATTTGTGTATCTTGATTTGTTTAGGGCCCTCCTGGTCCCACTGGTCCTTCTGGCAAAGATGGTTCCAACGGTCTGCCTGGACCAATTGGTCCACCTGGTCCACGAGGTCGTGGTGGTGAAACTGGTCCTGCTGTAAGTACAAACAAAATGTTTAATGTTCTAGGTATGCAAATTGAAATGCATAGTTTTACCTTTCTTAAAAGTGTTATTTGGTAGGTAATAACAGTGACAATTAAAGTGATTGTAAAGGTAAAACATTTTTTTTAAATAACAAACATGGTATACTTACCTGTTCTGTTTTGCACAGAGCAGCCCCAGTCCTTCTCTTCTGGGGTCCACCGCCAGTGCTCCTGGCTACTCCACCCTGCTGAGTGCCCCCATAGCAAACCGCTTCCTATGTGGTCACTCATGCAGGCTTGCTCCCAAGCCATGCTTTGTCTGTTCATTGACACACACAGTGATGCTTGGCAATGCCTCCCTCCCACCCTGTGATTGACAGCAGCAGGAATAAATGGCTCCCACTGCTGCCTCTGAGCCGGTGAGGAGAGAAAAAGCAGGGATGTCCTCAGACACAGCGCTGGATTGACATTGGACTTAGGTAAGTATAAGGGGGGCTGGAGGGGGAGCTGCACACAGAAGGTTTTTTACCTTAAAGCGGACCTTTAGTCATTTTTACAACTTTCCATCTATTAAATCTTCTGCCATTGTTGTTTTAACTTTGGATAGTTAAACAGTAAATACCTTATACAGCCCACTTCCTGTTTCTTGTCTGGTAAAAAGCCTAGGCTTATGATATCATACACAGCTCTCTCTCTTACTCTCCTGAGAGTTTGCCAGGAAGGGAGAGGGGGTGAATCATAAGAGGGCCAATGAGAGCTGCGGGGCTGCAGAACTGGAGGTCTGTCTCTGTGTGTCCACAGTTAAAATGTTTGCAGCCAGACTCAGTGGAGGGAGATTGCTGCAGCAAATTTGGCAAGTACAGAATCACAATATATATAAAGTAATATACAAAGTGGTTGGAGGGAAGCTTCAGAATGGCAAATGTTTTTATTATAAATTATGTGAGCAAACTGCAGTTCCCCTGTAATTCATAAAATACATTAAGGTAATACACCTTCTGCCTTTAGAACCACTTTAAGTAATAATAGAATATAATTAATCTCACAATTATTAATTTGTACTTCCATATTCCATTAGGGTCCTCCTGGTACACCTGGTCCACCTGGTCCTCCCGGTCCTCCTGGCCCTGGTATTGATATGTCTGCATTTGCTGGCCTGTCTCAGCCTGAGAAAGGACCCGATCCCCTCCGTTACATGCGTGCAGATCAAGCCTCCAGCAATCTCCGCCAACATGATGTTGAGGTTGATGCCACTCTGAAATCACTGAACAGCCAAATTGAAAGCATTCGCAGTCCAGACGGAACCAAGAAGAACCCAGCTCGTACCTGCCGTGACCTGAAACTGTGCCATCCTGAGTGGAAGAGCGGTATGTGCAAATCAGCTACTAAACTATTTATAACACACTAGAGAACATCAGAGACAAGAATATTTATTTTATATTCGCCTTTTTATAGCTGAATTAGATATCCACCTTTAACACTCCATAATGCTGACATGACATACTGTGTGGCTAAATCTTGTAAATCTGCATAATCAGCAATTGGACTGTGAAATTGGATCCAACATAGCAAGATAAGGCAGTTTCATGATTACCACATTCCCGTTATAATCTGAACAGATTTTATTTAAGAGTAGATTTTCTCCTATACATTGTATGAAAGTTAGGACTTTAGACCTACAGGCTTATTAAATACAACCAGAGGTTTCAGTTTACCACATTAAAGCCCGGTAAGATTTCTAATTGATTACTATGGATTCCTCTATTTTGCATATCACCATGGCTCTTTCAATTTCCTTATTAAATAATAATGTTGTTAATTTTTCTTAAAAGCATCCTTTTCGTTTTTAATCTGGTTTGTAAAATTCTTCATCAGCCTATTTCATAGCTATTTATGTTCTCTTTCTTCCTCAGTTCCTTTTCCTCTTTGCATAGTATTCTCTGGTTTCTCTGTGTGTATGTAGTGCCCAGTGTTTCTAGAATATAGTTTGTGCAATTCCTACACTGAATACTATTGTCAACTAACTAAGTTTATTCTACATTTTGTGTAATTTGTAGACCAGAAAAAATCATTTTAAGAAAATGATAGTTTCTTGCATTATTATATTTTATTTAATCTTTCCTTTTTTTTCTAGGTGAGTACTGGATTGATCCCAACCAGGGCTGCACAGTTGATGCTATCAAGGTCTTCTGTAACATGGAAACTGGGGAATCATGTGTAAACCCAACTCCAAGCAAGATCCCAAAGAAGAACTGGTGGTCAAGCAAGGCCAAGAACAATAAACACATCTGGTTCGGAGAAACAATCAATGGTGGCTTCCAAGTAAGTGCAGTTTCTTTTGTTGGTAATTTTGATATTCATCTTTAAATCTGACCAAAACTGTTGTCTCTCGAGCATTGTTTTGATACATTTACCATTGACTGATATATGTTAATTAAATTGTCACCAACCAACAATTTTGTTGCGTTTTATTATTGCAGTTCAGTTATGGTGATGACAGCTCAGCACCCAACACTGCCAGCATCCAGATGACCTTCCTACGCCTTCTGTCCATGGATGCATCACAGAACATCACCTACCACTGCAAGAACAGCATTGCTTTCATGGATGAGGCAACAGGCAACCTGAAAAAGGCTATTCTCCTCCAGGGCTCCAATGATGTAGAGATCAGAGCTGAAGGCAGCAGTAGATTTACATACAATGCCTTGGAAGATGGTTGCAAGGTAAATGTAAAATAGAACATTAAAATGTAAAATAGGACATTTCACAAATCTGCATTAAATGTTGAAGCTGAATTCCAGGTATACATTTAAATACACTGATAAAATACACATATAGACACTGGTTTACCTGCCATTTACATTAATTTCTATACATCCAATCCAGACATTTACATAGCTGTATTATACAACACAGCCAGGACACCACTTTTAACTGTACAATTAAATAACACCGTGGTGTCATCTGATTAGCTCCTTGTACAGTCCTCTTCACATTCAGTTTGAATAGGGGATTTTAGGAGGATGATGCTAAGTCAGATTCAGGTACTATCACATACCTGGTAGCAGAGTCTGATATTATGAGGAAGGCCTCTCTTACACCTCTGACTCTGGGCCACTGATAGTGTAAAAAGGAGGTGCAGAAGTACAGAGTGGCACGAGTAACTGTAAGTCTTGCTAGCAGCAAGGCAGGTGTCCACGCTGGGCAGGAGAAGTCATCAGATGGCTCCAGCAAGCAGGCAGGCAGGCAGCTAGTACTGGCAACAGCAGCTAGTTCGGGGTCATACACAGACAGGATGAATCGGGTACAGGGCACAGGCAGGAGCATGGTCAGGAAACAAGCCAGGTCGGGAACCAATAGGTAAAGCAGGAGCCAATGGAGCAGACAAATGCAGAGGTCAGGGGACAAGTCGAGGTCGATGCAGGTGGAGTTGAGAGATTGGTCAAGACCAGCTAGGTCAGCAACTGGAATCAGGATACAGATTCACAGGATCACAGGTTACACAGGAGACTGAGGACAAAGCAGCACTGATACAAAGCACTGGCAGAGTTTAAATTACCCGTTTGGCCCCAGCATGTCACAGGTGCATGCAATCGCTGGCATGCATTAGAATGTGTGATGGCTCGTGTGCGCACGAGTATGCGCATATGTATTAGCCAGTGCCCAATTCTTGCAGGCATGAAATGGAACATGTTTTAGCCTGTGCACAGAAGGCCTTTCCTTACAGGTACTATACTAGTTGCATCTAAAATCTTCATATAATGATTAGCTACATTTATATGTTTATTTAATGTCTCCCTGGAGCTTAGCTTTATTGGTGCAGTCCCCATGTATATTAGGATACAGATAATATATGTAGAAAACACTAGTTACATCTAAAACATCCATATACTGATCGATTAATGAATACATAGAATGTATTTACGAGTTCAGTTATAATGGCGCAGTTTCTATGAGCAGTAGCATAAATGTAGATAATCAATGTGGAAAACATCTTTCTATTATAATTTTTACAAAATTGGCTCAGCTGGAACAAGAACCATATATTGCTGCACAATATTACTTATTGGTTGACCAGAAATGTTAAAGCATGATGGAAGATCTTCTGTTCAAGACACTTTTACAACACAGTTATAAGTCAGTGAGAGCTGCAGCTGTAATATTGTTAGCCCTTATAAAAATTAAAACATTGCCATTGATTAGACATATGGCTTCTCAATAAACTTGCATGCTGTAGTTTACAGAATGTTGGAAGGTTAGTGGTGCAGCTGCATCTTTAAGTGGGAAATCAAGTTGAATAGTTCCCTGCCCATGCCAGAGGTCATGATATGATGTGATATATTATATGATGAATGTCAATTTTGCAATTAAATTGTCATGAGTATAACTGACCACTGTTTTTATATATTTTTTCTAGAAACACACTGGCAAATGGGGAAAGACAGTTATTGAATACAGGACACAGAAAACTTCCCGCCTGCCTATAGTAGACATTGCACCTATGGATATTGGTGGAGCTGATCAGGAATTTGGTGTTGACATTGGCCCAGTTTGCTTCTTGTAAAAACCAAAAAGTAAATAAAATAAATAAAAACCCTAAGGACCTGAGTACTTTCCAATCACTTTTAGGACTTCTGCACTGAATGGCTGAACCGACCCCAAATTTCCATTCATCCATGCGCTTACATTTTGGACACTTTTATTTTGTATTGCGAGGCCAGAACTGGGCAGACTGCGGAATAAAATCACGGTATTATTTATTTATTGTCTTCCTGTAAGACCTATGGGTCAGGTGAAGGTGTGACACTAACTGGCATGGTTGAAGGCTCCCCTAAACTGATGTACGAAGTGCAGTTTAAAGCATCCCTCCCCCCCTCACAGTGTATACCAGCAGAAGTACTGTGTGTCATTGAATGAAATGGTGCTATTGTTGTAAAAAAGTTTGTATTTTGTAACATCAACTGATATAAAAAATAACTTTTTTTGGAAAGTACAAGTTGATCTGAGCTTTGTTCTTTTTTATTTTTATTATACTGTAGATAGCAAAGAAAATTCCAGGATTTTGAGTTTTTCTGCCCATTTGTTTTTTATTTCCAGTACAAGATGAAGGAAGTTTAGGGCAAAATCTACAACTTCCCAGGCTTAAGCTACCTCACACTAACTAAAAAAAAAATAGAAAGACACAAGTGTAATTTTGAAGCTGAACTAAACATACAGTAGAAGCTACAGAATCATGGATGGAAAGATCATGAGTCGTTTTACCAAGATAAGGTGCTTACCTTATGTTTCTGGGTTCTCCATTTAGTCGAAGACTAAAGAGACGGATCAAAGATCGAGGATCATGATGAATCAGTGGAGTTGAGAATGGTAACCTTAAGGGTTGCTGTTTTATGGTGGAACTTGGATAATGCCAAAGTTTAGCAGCTAGAGACAATAAAATCAGTATTGTAGTAGGCAAGTGGATGATTTATTTTATTCAGGTTAAAGCCATTCAAAAGTATTCCTTTGTTGTTTTATTCTTCCAAATTGTGTATGTGAATTACTGATCCCTGTATCCTTTTCCTAAAAAAGAAAACTGGTTTCTCTGCAAAAATGACAAGGGACAAACAGGTAGGCATTTCTGGCCCAGAGGGGGTGGGGGAAGCAAAACCAGAACGGATAAAGAAATAATATGTATTATTTTGTATATGTAAAATAGACTTTTTTTTTTATTTTGCAATACTGATTTTCAGCATGGTAGGCTAGCGAACATGCCCAACACCAACACTAATCTTTCTTGTGAAATAATTGTCTTACTGTATCTTATTTTCAAATTTTCCCACCCCTCCTACTCTTCCGCAATAAAGATAAAAAGCTTTTTCTATTAAAAAAAAGAAAACACGTTTTGTTTGATTTATTTTTTTAATTTGTATTAAATTCCATCCTATGATGTAATCTTTGTTGAATGATGTTAATCTTATCTGGGATATTTCATGACAGAACGAAACAACACAAATAAAAATTTTAATTAAAAAAAATCATCAGGCTTTTTATTTTAATGGAATTATATGTGATGTCTCACCTCTATACTTTAAAGATTTGAAGGATGAGAATCAATAATAACAAAACATTAATCTTAGAAACACAAAGCTAAGCCCCACACCAAGTCAATAATGTGAGTAAAGACCAAACAATTCTGGTCTTAGAGTGTTACCTATTCAGTGAGTTTAAGGGACTGCTCCAAGTAGGCAACCATTATAAAATTATTTGTTATATAAATAATAAACATTAAAATTATCGAAGGAGAAAAAACTGTGTGATTTTGTTGTGTCTCTGGCGCTGTTACATTGGTACCATTTTTACAGTATATTGAGTATATTTAAGAAGGCCATTTAAGAAAGCTGTAATATATTAGATCTGCATTGTCCAATTCATATGGGTCTGATCTGTATGAATGTATAAACGGTCTTTCTGACATACTTGTTTTATGTAAAGAATCCAAAGCTGTAGGGTGAGGGGGTAATAGGGGGTGAGGGGGGTAATAGTTTTTCAGTCAGGTCTTATAAATCTAGGCCTTAAAAGGCATGCAGGACATGTAGCATAGATTCATTTTATGTTTGTATTTTCTCCAAGTGTATTCCTATAGCGCTAAGGGCACTTACAGGTAACTTGGGGAAGGGAAGGCATGATTTTTGATAGGTATAAATGTATTATATTGCATTGTACTGTCTTTGAAATGCATTTACTACTTACCATTAGCATTGCATTCCAATAGACTTGAGGAATAAAAGTTGTTGAATGCAGAATTTGAAAAATACTATGATGTAAGGCAAAGCCACATAACTTTAAGCCTCTTAAAGTTAAAACTGAAAACGAATTCTAAATTCATATACTGCATTCCTAATCTTGAAAAATACTACACAAATACATTTCAGCAAATGCTCATGCATGCTACCTATAAGGATAAACTATGAGGACTGCAGGATTTTCTTGGACACCGTCATCATTTCACTGTTGGGTTTCACATATTGTTTGGAATAGCGCCCTAAAGTGCATGTCCATCCAAAACTTTTTATTTTCTTCATTTCTAATTTTGCACATAGAGTGGGGAAGGAATAGAACCTCTGTCTGGATTTTACTGCCTGGGAGGATGATTTTCCGGTCACTTACTGATGACAACAGTTTTACAAGGCAGGAAATGAGTGAACATCCTAAACATAGGCACAAACATTAATAATAAGGCTCCACCCTTCCCCTACTCTACTAAAAACATACATTTTTATTTTTACTTTTTTGGAGAGTCTCCCACATGTCCTGTCTGATGAAACTGATAATACTGGGGCAGCAAGGGGAAATTTCTCTAACAGGACGCAGGATAGCATTACAAAAACTTAAAATCCTTCCCCGTTCGTTAAAAAAAAAAAAAAAAAGAGAATACTGGGTATACATTTTAGTATATTAAAGGAAAGGGAGGATCCAATAGAAAGCAGATGGAAAAAAAACTGTCAAGACTTCTTTAACCCTTCTTTATTCTATCCAAAATGAGAAAAAAAAGGTTTCGCCCATAGTTCTTCTTTTAATAATGAAAGGGTGAGATTGGAGGTTGATGGAGCAGAAGCAGTTGAGTAAAATTTCTTGGTATCCAGATCAGGTTATTATTGGTGCACTAACTATAACTGTACTGAAGGTATTGAAGAGAATCAAATGATATAGCATGCCAGTATTTTTATATCAGTAATTAATATATCACATCCAAATTGCAGTGGTTCCCGCAACTAAATTATAAAAATATGGACCACACACACTTGTTGTGTTCTTCTATTCTGGAACACTTACATGGGTGATGTCCGCTTAACAAAATCTGTACTGAAAAACATATGTAGGTTCTGAATTTATTTTGGCAACACTGGCTGCACATTTGTTCTCAATCACTTTAAAAAGGCAGAGGAACCCAGGATGGGAGATAGTGCAGCCTGTATTAAATTATAGCGGACAGAAAGAGTTTACAGGAGACCATGCATGTAGGATTGATCAGAAAGTGGTGGTTAAGATCTGGTGTAATTTGATTGGGATCCATGGAAGGCCATTAAAAGTGAGGAAGTAAAGCTTTGTTCAATCTGAACCCATGATTTGGAAGAGTAGGAAGTGTTCCAATCTAAAACGTTTGCTAGATGAGAGGCATTGTAATATCTTATGGATTTAGGGAAACATGGAATTTGATTCTTATTTTTTGCTTGGTCCATAAAAAAAGTATGAAAGTTGAATGCAGATCTTTGAGGTAATATGAGGGGAGAGAGATTGGTAGTGATTGAAAAAGATGTTTGTTTAATGTTAGTTGAGTTTATAGAGATGATGTAGATCCAGGGGGTAATGGTGCCTGGGTAACAGAGATGTGAGGAAGCCCATTAAATAAATTAGATAGATTTAATCCAGCATACAGTTTTTTGGGGGAGTATGATCCCTAGAGCTTCCAAATTGTGTTAGTTTATCTTGTAGTTAGAGAGTTGACTAAAATGTAGTTGCACCATATGGGCTGGTAGTGTGGTTTTAGTTAAGGAAAAAAGAAGGTCATTGGCATAAGCAAATACCTTATGCTGACTGGATTGTGAGGAAAAACCCTGAATATCTGATGTGCTGCGGATTGCACACAGGAGAGGACAAAAATTAAAAGGGAACACAAGACACCCATGTCATGTGTGTGATGGGAGTCACTTTGGGCAGGGGGGCTTGTGGCACCCAGCTTACCTTAGAGAGCTTCCCCACCCCCTCCTATATGTAAGTCAACCTGTGTCTATTAGGTGCAGAAAGTGACCAAGACTCCCAGTCTGATCTGCACTAATCAGACTTACCATACAACCACCCTCGGACTCAGCATTTCCTTTTACCTGTTATCCAGGGTCTTCTATGTGTGGTTTGTAAAGTCCAAGACAAAATAGAAGAAGAGAGTAACCGCTCAGTAGTGATCAAAGAGCCTCCTCACCAAAACCAAACCACGGGTGCTGGCAATGCAATAGCAATGCAAAAATACAAAAGAAACTTGGACAGCCGCACTCCAAAAATGTTCCTTTAATTAAAATCGATCACAAAATGAACATGCCACAGCAAAAATTGGGACAAAAGCCAAAGTTTCGCACTGTAGCTTCAGTGCTTAGTCATAGCTAGCTATAACTAAGCACTGAAGCTACAGTGCGAAACGTTAGCTTTTGTCCCAATTTTTGCTGTGGCATGTTCATTTTGTGATCGATTTTAATTAAAGGAACATTTTTGGAGGGCGGCTGTCCAAGTTTCTTTCGTATTTTTGCATGTGTGGTTTGTGTTGAAGAAATGAAGGGGCTCTTTCACTTGGAACATTATATTTCTGAACAATATCTCTCCAGAATAAATGAAGATAAAGTCCACGTTTCGTCAGCGACCATTGCTAGATGGTTTGAGGTGGGGTGTAGGTTGCTATGAGTTTGTTAAATGCCTGTATCCCATTGTTCTATTGTTTCTGCCTGCCTTGGGAGCAACCTATTATGGAATATATATGTCTATGTGGATTATCTGTGAAAGGGGAGGTGGGTATTTCTCCAGCAGCCCCTCTTAAAGATGGTCTACTATTGGAAAGTTGAATACACCTGTGTCATGCACCTGTGTCATGGAGGTAAAGTTTACCTCACCCTGTGTCATTATGCAAAGAAGGGGGATTGTCCTCTGAGTGTATATTTCTGTACCTGTGTTCAAATAAAGAGTTATTATTCTGTTTTGCACCAAAACTGGTATTGCCTAGTTCTTGGGGTAACTATAGCCAGACTTATGTGTTTCTGTGTTCCAAAACTTGGGAAGCAGATTCTTGGCAGAGATACCTAACAGGGTGTCCAGAACCCATCACATTGGGTTGGCAGCGGTGGGATGCTTTTCTTGTGCCTGGAACATCAAAACCACCAACGGGACCTAAGATCGGGATAGCAGACTTTAGTCACCCTAGCTGAGACATGGACCTGGCATCAGAGTTCCCAGGGCTGCTGTGGATCATCCTCTCAGCATACACCAGGTCTGTATCTGCGGATGAATACCTGGAGCTCAGGCAGCAGATTAGGGTAGGGCTCTGGATTGGAGCCCTCCAAGTCTCTGGTATACACCAGGGCAAGTGCTTTTCAACCCCAGAGCAACGGGCCAGTGACCAACGGGAGATACGGATGGCATTCCTGAGAGAGGCCCCAGGAAGAATTGGTGACTGAGTTGGACAGTCTGGTCCAGCAGAAGATAGAGCTGGACAATCTATATCGGGCTCTGCAATGGCACGCACAGCAGGAATATTTAGGGGAGACAACAGTCTCTCTGGAGGGATATGACGTCCCTGAATTGTTGTGGGAGAGCCTTACAGATCGTTGTGTTTGGCGATGAAGGGGAACCCACACTTGAGGACCTGCGAGAACACAGAGAGGCTATGCTCAGTCTTGCATGGGTCTCAGAGATTAAACCTGATCTCGAATACTTGCTAAGGAAAGAACAGCATCTGGAAAGGGCATACAGGGAACTGCTAAAACACGTTCAGCAGCATGCTCTAGAATTAGCAGCGGAAACTCCGGAGATGGCCGTCCCCAAAGCTGAAGTGCTGAGAACAGGGCATATCGCTGCTTACCTCTGCCCAGCACTGATAACATCTTCTGGGTTCCATGGACAGGGGATGGTGAACCTCTATCCCCAGGCACCAGTTCCAGAGACTGGGGATTTAATAGACTTTTCTACTGAGGAGGAACATCCTAGAGAGTCTTCAGCAGAAGAGCTGGCTTCAAAGCATGGCAGAAGCTCCAGGAAGAGAATGCAATCGGCACCTCACAACTTAAGCTTGAGCTGATATCAGTGGATGGGACTGCGGTCTCCCCTGCCAGCAACCCAGCAGAAGAGTGCTGCTGGCCTCTGCCCTCAACTAACAGAAGATGGAATTCCTGTGGTAGTGGATGGGACTTCGGTCTCCACTAACCCAACCCCAGAAAAGGTCCGGCATTGGGACAGGAGGATGTCAGCCTTGCTCTGCAAACACTGGGGAATTTTCATCTAGTAACAGTGAAGGGGACTTCAGTCTCCACCTGTATACCCCAGGGATGCTGGGCAGACGGCCCAGATACCCAACAGCATGACGAAGTGGGTCCAGTCACAATGTCTTCTCTCCAGCAACTGAAAGGACTCCAGGGGAAAGGACTTTGGTTTACTCCAAAACTGGTATTGCCTAGTTCTTGGGGTAACTATAGCCAGACTTGCGGGTCTCGTGTTCCAGAACTTGGGAAGCAGTTTCTTGGCAGAGATACACAACAGGGTGCCTGAAGTCCGTCACAACGTGCTCTTGGAAATTGGAAAGGAGTTAAACAGTACTCAGTTTGACTTGACTGGGGGAGAAGTAGTAGCTTGAATCCACTTTCACATATTGGGACCAATGTGGGACAGTGTTTTGGTATGTAATTTTTAAAGCTAGTTTGAATTTCCTTTCCTATTCTGACCCTCTTTTGTTCATTCATAATCACAGAAAAAAAAGCTTAGTTTGTGTCTCAAATGTTAAAGAATACGAAGTGAAACAAAATATAGAATGTGGAGAACTTGCGGGGTAAGGAGGGCAAGTTCTAACCCATCCGTCAGCAACCCGTGCTTGTACTGTATATAAAAGCCCACAAAAACAGGGTGAGAGAGCCTTACTCAATGCTGCTTTACTGTTTCAACTTTGCTTTCAACAGACTGGGGGACTCTATGCTAACACAGATTTTTGCATATCTTTTTGAGACCTGAAACATGTGATCTTTTGATTTCTGGATGGCATTAATTCTACATTGCTTGCTGGGCGTTCCATACTAACATATGTGTTTTGAGGACCTCTCTTGTTTTCCCCTGTCTCCATGCTATTAGTGCTGCCAGATAATTTTTTTTTTACAATACTTGTAAATCCATAAGTTCCATGGATCGCGATCCAACCTATTTTTCTGTATGTGAAAGCTAAAAATGTGAATTTAAAAAAGACAATTACATTTCTAGGACTTAACGTGATACTAAATAGAGAAGTTAAAGTGGTTGTAAACCCTTGCAGACCACTTTTTGCTACAGGTAAGCCTATTATAAGGCTTACCTGCAGCTACCCAGGATATCTCCAAAACCTACACTGTATTTGCAGGGGCCCAGAGTGCCAGCAGTGGACCGAAGAATAGGAGGATCGGGGCTGCTCTGTGTAAAACTACTGCAGAGAGCAGGTAAGTATGACAAGATTTTATAGAAAGCCATTACCAAGCCCAACAGGACAATACATTTTTTTTTTACAAGAAAAGGAGAGGTGGCCTGAGTTTCAAATGTGGAAACAAGTTGTAGCTGTCAACCTAAAGTTATCGTGCCTGTCCAAATATTAGGCCCTAGATATATTGGTGCATTTAGTGTAAAGAGAAAGATCAATCCAGCTGTTTACAACTATCACTACCAGAAAGATACATTTCATAGTTTCTCTTTCGTTCATGGACGGACACAGCCTTAATCTTGACATAGTGGGAAATAGCCTTTCTTTAGGAGTGACTAGGCAGAAAGTGTTAACAACTTCAAAGCTGAACAGCCCTGCCCCGGGTGCGGTCCTACTGGCTATATCCCCTCAGCCTGCACCAAGCAGTTCAGTTTTCTTCTGCCTAGTTAAGGAGAAGACATGGCTTCTTCGGGCCCATAAGCTTGGAGGCTTTATTTCAAATCTACTTTGGATTTTTGGTTTTTATTTTTCATTTTTTTTTTTTCCTGTGATCTTCGATCAACTGCCAACTGGGCTACAGGCTGGATCCCAGATCCTTGGAGTCCCCCCAGTTTCGGCCATTGAGCGTGTTCTGACCATAGCTACGCACTGGGTCATCTATGAGTAGCCGGTGAGCTATACGCTCCAGGGCTTGCATAGGACCGGTCAACAGGGCCGAGTCGCAGTAGCCTGGCTGACATTCACCTCCGTTACCATGCGGGAGATGGTCTGTCTAGGATGCTTCCCGCACAACCCTCAGGAAGGGTAAGTAGTAATCCCCTGCTTCCACAGGAAATTAGAGCTGGGCATCCATGGAGAGGTGAGTAAAGGGCCTTATCCTCCCCTTCTCCCCTCCCTCCCTTTCCTCCTCAGACTTTCTGAGCATGTTTGGTGTGTCCATGCTGTATTTCTTACTTGCACTGGCGGCCATGTTCTTGTAGCCGCATCTGTATTGGCCTTTAGCGACGCTCCACAGCCATTTTCCTGGTGATTTCTGCTGATGCGTACTGACTGCTGCATTACTCTGCTGCACGGTGGTTTTCTGCCCTGTTGGCCTCTGTCAGATCAGCGGCCATTGTACCATGGATCAGACCATTTAAAAATGGCAGATGAACAGATACAAGCTGCTGACTGAGCAGTCTGAAAGATTGACAAAAATCGCAGCCTCACAAACAGCCTTCGATCCCAGCACAGATCAACAGACACCCTCTCCAGTAAGCAGCTCTGCTATCTAAACCATATTCTATGGTTCCTGGCTGGTGTGTCCTCTGGAGGGGAACCCCTCGTCTCTGCTGCAGCCAGGAGGGTGAGTTGTTTGGGAGTCCCTGTGTCAGGTGTGTGGACAGCATGGCGTCAGAAGCAGAAGCTTTTTCCACCGAGACACCGAGCTGGCAAGTGATGCCCCTGCAACCGATGTATCGGTAGACGATATGTCGGCAATCCTAGATACCTTTGTGTCCAAGGTGGAAGCAGCTCGTGGGAGAATGGGGGCTGGGGACAACTCAGATGCGGAGCCGGGTCCAGCTAGCGCTCTTGACCCTTGCTCTGAGGTATCTGAGGATGCGGACCAAGTGAGGACGACCTCGGACCCAGGTCAACATGCGATAGGGCTCTAGTAAGTGACCTTATCACCGCAGTGCGAGATACTCAAAAAATAGAGGGGTCTGCAGAAGCAGCAGACGCGCTGGTCCCTTTTGGGTTCCGTAAGGCAACCCGCACTGCTAAAGTGTCTCCTTGTGTGTCTCATTTAGACAAACTTTTATACAAGGAGTGGGATAAACCACAGAAGGTTTTTTCAGTCTCTAAAAATCTAGCGGTGCGAAGAGAGTTTCTTGAAAAGATGGACCTCGCACCCAATAGTGGACCCTCCTGTATCCAGATTAAACAAGCTAACCACCATACCAGTGGAGGGGGCTCCCGCCTTCAAAGACCCTGCGGACGAGAAGGCTGAGGCGATCACCCGCAACCTGTACACAGTAGTGGGTTCGGCGGTACGCCCAACCATATTTGGGCCCTGGTGTCTCAGACACTCGCGGAATGGGCAAAGATGCTGCTCAATGGGTTACAAGCACGTCAGGCTTCCTCAAACAAGGTAGCCCTAGCTGACCAACTAGTACAAGGCCTAAAATTCATTTGTGAATCAGCCCTGGCCAGAGCTTCAAGTCAAGCGGTGGTGTTACGCCGTCTACTTTGGTTAAAGATTTGGTCCGCCGACCAATCTTCCAAGAAAGCCCTGATGGACTTGCCCTTTAAGGTCGACAGACTTTTTGGAACTTCCCTGGATGACATAATTAAAGATGCTACAGGAGGTAAGAGCACACTGCTCCCACAGTCCAAAAAGGGAAAGGAGGCAATGGGCCTTCTTTACCGCACACAACCGTTTTTTTTGTCCGCCAAGTACGGCGGGTAAAAGACCACAGGCCAATACAGCGCCTGCTCAGGAACAGAGACGTCCCTGGTTTTGCAAACCCAACAAACCTGCAGACGTCCGCATGAAGGTTTGTCCCCACCTATCTCTCGGGTGGAGGGATGTCTTCGCGAATTCGCGACTTGGCGGACATTTCAGGTCCCCGACCGGAGGGTTTGAGAAGTAGTGTCTTCAGGGTACAAGATAGAATTTCTATCTTGCCCACCAAACTGATTTTTTCCCTCCAACCTCCAGCTACAACCGACTCATCGGGAAGCCCTATTTGGGGCTGTTCAGGGCCTGCTGGAACGTGGGGTGGTTATTCCTGCTCCAGTACAAGAACGGTTTCAGGGGTTTTACTCCAACCTGTTCATAGAACCAAAGAAGGGGGGTGTTTGTCCAATTCTGGACCTCAGGGCCCTCAATTGCTTTGTGAAGGTACAAAGATTCCAGATGGAATCGATTCACACTGTCATTACCGCCCTCCAGCTGGGGGACTATATAGCATCCCTGGACATCAGGGACGCCTACTTAATGTCCCCATAGGCACAAGACATCAGAGACACCTGCGCTTTGTGGTCGGGGAAGAACACTTTTAATTTGTGGCTCTCCCCTTTGGCTGGGCATCGGCACCAAGGGTGTCCACCAAGGTGCTTGCCCCAATTCTTGCCCTACTAACACAACGTGACATCGATATCGTGGGCTACTTGGACGACCTGCTTCTGAGGGCCGCTTCAACCTCAGAATTAGAGGGGAGCGTGTCTATAACCTGTCAAACCCTCCGACACTTTGGTTGGGTACTGAACATTCAGAAGTCAGTAATGGTACCGACTCAACGCCTAGTATACCTGGGGTTGATTCTGGACTCCTCAAAAGGAAAAAATTTTCTTCCCTGTGGAAAAGTTGCAGACCCTACATGCTGCGGTGCGGCAGTTGACATCCCAGAAATGTTCGTCACTCCGCTTTTGCATGCCTGGGCCTCATGGTGGCCTCCTTCGAGGCGGTACCATATGCACAACCTCGCACGCGAGTGCTACAGAAGGAAATTCTGTCCAGATGGGACAAGCGCCCATCATCCCTGGATTATCAAAACAGGGTGAGCCACTTGGTCAGGACCTCCCTTGTTTGGTGGCTGACCTCACCGGCACTTCCTTCCGGGAAGTCTTTCCTTCCCTATCACTGGATAGTCATCACGACGGACGCCAGCCTTACCGGTGGGGGAGTCTGGGGGGTTCAGTCGACCCAGGGTCGCTGGTCTCCAGAGGATTCCCACTTGCCGAACTTCGGGCGATCAGGCTGTGCCTCTCCACATGGTCTCAAAGACTAAAAGGGCGTCCAGTCAGGATCCAGTCGGACAACTCCACGGTGGTGGATATGTCAACCATCAAGGAGGATTTGTGCGTGCATACTTCTGCGCATGGCTTGATACATAGGGTAACTGCTGGATGTGCATTAGCGAGTACGCATGGACATTAGTGTGTTCAGGCATAAGCATGCATGCTGAGCACTGGTAGTGCCACCTAACAGCAAAAATAACCTGGAACATTGTAGAGAGAAGTTGCTGAGTAGTCTTCTAGTTCTTGATTACCTGCAGCCTGATCTGCTAACTTTGCCTTTCGCTGTATGACCCGACTCGTTCCCGTTCTGCCTCTGGACTGTGTTGTTTCAATGTGATCTCCCTTTCTTCTATGACCCCACCTCACAAACCCAGATACCCCACGGTTTTCCGTCTGTAATATCTATTGCTGTATCTTTAGTGAGGTTGATAGTCTTAGCTCTGTTTTTTATAAAAAAAAATATGTTTTTATGTAAAATAAATGAATTTTTTACTACCGTGTTTCCCCGAAAATAAGACGTACTCCGAAAATAAGCCGTAGCGGGATTTCGACGCAAGATAGAAATATAAGACACCCCTCCGAAAATAAGACGTAGCGATGTAGTGTCGAATCTCCGAAAATAAGATGTAGTGTCGAATCTCCGAAAATAAGATGTAGTGTCGAATCTCCGAAAATAAGATGTAGTGTCGAATCTCCGAAAATAAGATGTAGTGTCGAATCTCCGAAAATAAGATGTAGTGTCAAATCTTGTAGTGATAGGCGTGTCGTATGCGGCGCGGCACGGTAAACAACACGTCATAGGTGTATGTTACTGTACTGGTGCTCAGGAGCTGTGAGGAGAAGAACACTCTGTAAAGCAAAAATATTCTCCCAGCATTGACCAGCAAACCCCTCTCTCACCCCACACAAACAGATCACCCCAGCTCCACTGTGCTCCACATCAGCTTTGCTGGCCTATCTTTTTGTACAACCAGACAAGATGAGTGCAAAAAGAAAGAGTTATTCTGTTGAGTACAAGAAAGGAATTGTGGAGGACTCCCGAGGCAAGAATCTTACGGCTTTTTGCAAAGAGAAGAAGTTGGATATCCGAATGGTCCAAAAATGGCGTGCAGAATACGATAATCTCAGTCTACAGGTGGACAGAGGAAATGCTAAGAAGCGCAAGTGTGGTTCAGGTAGGCAACCTTTATTTTCTGTAATAAAAATAAGACACCCCCCGAAAATAAGCCATAGTGTGATTTCTTGAGGAAAAAAAAATATAAGACGGTGTCTTATTTTCGGGGAAACACGGTATATTGATTCATGTTATCAGTACCGAGAAAGTCCATTGATACATTCTTACCTGGGTTATAGTTGATGTGGTTTTGCAGTACTAGCAGCCGCTACCCCTTTATTCCTGGTCCCCCTTTTTTCCTAACTAATTTCGGATGATGGTACATTTTATTTTGATTTAATTAAATAGATCTGAGGCTATACTCAAAACTTATACATGACCTCCCATTCTGTTTTAGCTTTCTGACATACCACACCATCAGCTTTTTCTGACTCTGGATTGTGCAATGCTTCTTCTGATCTGGAAATCTGCTATTTCTACTTTGGGGAAATGCCTTAAGCTAGTTCCTATCACCTGATCTGGTAACATTGGTGTTCTTGTGCTTGGTTCCAGCTCTGTGGTCTATAGTCCTCTGCTCCTTGCAGTGACACAGATTCAGAACTGCCTACAAGGCTAGCACTTGTGCCACTCTGCACTGTCTGTCACCACCTTCAGGAGTGTTAGGCATGAGGTATGTGATACCTGCACATATTGTCTACTGCCATGCCCTCCCACAATCCTCTCCTGTGCATAACGCCCACTGTCATGCCCCCCCAATCCTTCCATTTACATATTGCCCAGTGTCATTACCTCCCAAATCCTGTAAATATTGCCCACAGCCATTCCCTCCCAAATCCTGTCCCACACATTCCACCCAATGTCATTCCTTCTCCTGCACATACTGGCAACTTTCATACCTTCTGCAATCCCCTCCTGCACATACTGCCCACTGTCATACTCTTTGTAATTTGTTACTGCACATATTGCCATACCCACCACGATCCACTTTTGCACATACTGCCCACGGTCATACCCTCCACCATCCTCTACTGCACTACAGTTGTCATAACCTCTGCAATCTTCTACTACACAAGCTCCCTGCTGTTATACCCTCTGCCATTCTATCGTACACATACTAGCTATGGTCATACCTTTTGCAATTCTCTCCTGCACATTCAACTTGCTGTCATATTCTCTGCATTCCTATCCATCACATACTCCGTTGTCATAGTCCTTGCACTTACTGCCTGCTGTCAAACCCTCCACACACTTCCTTTTGTTATACTCCCACCACTCCTGTATATCCTTACTCGGGATCAACTTTTTCCACCACCTTTCAGGCCATTAGATGGTATCAGGTGCCTAAAAGACCCCAAAACACCTCCTCTGCACTTGATTTTTTTTTGAATACTTTCTAATTTTTTTAAACTGGCGCCTTTAAGGCTTCAGTAAACAGGAAGTGATGTCATAACATCGCTCTCGGGTTACTAGTCTCTGGCCAGCCGGCGGACATGCTGGCTGGTTGCTCGGGCCTCCTGGTGAGACAGGAAACCTAGGAGTAAGTCCCCTTCCGCTGCTTGTAATAACAGCTGAGCAGCTGCTTAGCTGCAATTACAAGAAAGCTGACCCTCCACTGTAAGGAATGGTACTGGGGCGACGTCTGCAGCTGCATGCATCACCCCCTGTACAACCCTGTTGAAGCAATATCGGTACGTTTCTGACCGATACTTTGTAAAATGTGAATATCGGCCTCGCTAATAATCAGTCAACCCCTAATCCTTGGCAATGCCATACCCTCTACACTCCCCCTGCACATACGCCCCATTCTACATTGTTATCACTTCTCTCCTGCACATAAAAATTCTTCTCTAAAGGTTAAGTTTATCTTTTTCACATTCTTACACCTGTATTTTAAAGGTGTGACATGGTGCAAACCCAACCCTGTGGTGGAAGATGGGGCTTGTAGTGCATTAATTCTCGGTCTTGCTCCAGCTCTCTGACACAAAATATATGCAGTGCCTACCAAATAAATAAATTATGAAATACATAAACTTAAAAAAAAAGAGGGGGGGGGGGGGTTAAAATGACACTAAAAGGTTTTTATTTTGTTTAAATAACAAACATGCCATACTCACCTCCACTGTGCAGTTCGTTTTGCACAGAGTGGCCCCAAACATCCTCTTCTAGGGTCCCCCAGCGGCTCTCTCGGCTCCTCCCTGCATCAGATAACCCCCTCTGGGATGCGCTCTCCATAGCCGCCAAATGCAGGACTCGGCCCCGTCCCCCCGGTCATTGAATTTGAATGACAGCAGCAGGAGCCGGCGGCGGTGCTTTTAATCCATCTAACAAAGAATCCTGAGCAGAGGAAGAGTGCGGGACTTTCCAGGGCTCAGGCGAGTAAATATGGGGGGCTGGGGGTCTGTGATTGGCAGACGTTTTTTCACCATAATGCATCCTATACATTAAGGTGAAAAAAACAGAGGGTTTACAACCACTTTCATCACGTCATAAATAAATATAGAAAAAAAGTCTATAAATCGGTTCAATAAAGGTGCAACAAATCATCCACCAATATAGAAAGCATGAAAAACAATGTAATATTCAAATCCTGGATCCGCAAACAGTTGAAATGGGGCACATCACCCAGGAGGTAAGTATTATTTACCAGAGCTTCAACTTCCCAAATAGAGGCAGACAACACACGTGGGAGTAAATTCCCATCTCTGACCTACCTATAGGTAAGCATAAAATAAGGCTTAACTATAGGTACTGTAAATATCTCCCAAACATACACTGTTTAGGAGATATTTACTCTACATGCAGCCAATGACATCACTGGCGCATGTGCTCTGAAGGAACAGCCTCCCAGGCCGTTTTTTCAGTCCTGTGACATAAACGTCATGTCATCACGCCCCCGGGTAGTCACACAGCCAGAGTCTGCAGACCTGGAAGGAAGACTGGGTGAAGATTAGAGCATCTGCAGTGGTGACAGCTTTTCTCTGGAAGACTTTGTTTTCAGGTAAGTTTAACAGTGTTCTAAAATGCAATGCATACTAGCACATTATAACATTACTTTTCAGGTTCCAAAAAAAAAAAAACACCCAGCCCTTGTGTGGTATCATTGCCTTGCCAGTCAAATGCTGCTCAGTATCATCACGGGCATGCAGGGCAAGATAAAAAAGAGGGCTCTCATAGTGCCACCTTAGAAGACTACATTATGATATCAAAGTACAACATATCATCCACCAGTATGAAAATTAACATGACATCCAAATGATGGATCTGCAAACGGTGAAAATAAGGTAGACAGGGCATATATTAGAATCCCTTGGGTGAATAAATCACTCTGCAGACCGATCCATAGCAATTCCAGCACAGAAGCCCTTTACGTGTCTCCTTGCCTTTGCTGGTTAAATGTCGCTCTGTATCACCATAAGCATTCAGGACAAGATAAGCAGAGGACTGTCCTAGTGCATCATCAAAAGACTTTATTGTAAAATCAATTAACAAAAAACACAATTTTTTTAGCTGAAAACATACAGAGCTGCCACGGTCTCCCTGGAAAGCAGTGAGTGATGCTAGCAGGCTCATACTCCACAACAATCCCCAAGTGACAGTCTGTATACAGAGGTACCAGCAGAGAGCTTGAGGAAGAGTTTGCTGGAGTCTGACTTTGCATCCACATCAACTGACTGCGGGTGCAATGCTTTGCAGCCTCCTGTAAAAATAATAATAATAAATACACATTCCTGTAAAAACTTGTGCATTAATCATTTTTTTTTTTTAAAGCAAAACCTAGCCTACAAAGTTGCATACCATCCATGCAATTCATAAAGACTGCCATAAGTGTCTCATAGGTGTTCTAAAAGTGGCACAGCGTGTGCCAAAATTCTACCTGTCTAGAACTTGTACATGAATTTGGGGCATGTCACTTCACTCACTTTTAGAACACATGCGAGATGCTTTGGCAAAATCTGTCTTTGTATGCCATAAAGAAAGTCTTAATTAGCTCCTTTATGAATAATGTCCATATTTTATTTTGAATTTGGCACAGGTTTTCCATAACAATGTAGTAGTGGAGTAATTCAGAACTACCTGCATGAGTTGATTTAAGAACAACATATTTGCCACTTCAAGACCAGACACTTTCAAACTATGGTATACGGTGTATATTTGAAAATCGACCATTCCTGATGTAATGATGGCCTCATCTCATTTCTTGAGGCCCTAAAAAGGCAGGACAGTACAAATACCCCTTAAATGACCCCCTTATGCCAGTTTAAGGTATTTAACCACTTGCTGACCAGGCCTTTTTCTGACATTTGTTGCTTACATGTTAAAACCAGTATTTTCTGCTAGAGAATTACCTAGAACCCCCAAAACAGCCAGTCAAATTTTTTATGTCACGCGGTTTTTGTGCAGAATTTTTGAAATGTAAGTTTTTTTTTTTAAATAATGCACTTCAATGAATTCCCCCCAAAAAAGAAAAAAACCCACACATAATATATACCCCCATTTTTTTTGTATATCATGAAAGATGAGGTTACGCTGAGTGACTAGATTACTCAACATGTCATGGTTTAAAAATCTCCATAGGCGACGCTTGATTTTTTTTTTTACAGGTTACCCGTTTAGAGTTACAAATGTGGTCTTATAATTATTGCTCTTGCTTCAATGATCATATTGATATCTCACATCTGCTACATATGCCTTTGGTTCTGGGGTGCTTTATTTTTTCTTATTTAATTTTACTTTTTATTTTTACACTGTCCCTTTATTTCTTTTTTTACTTTTATTTCCATTAAAAGGAATATAAATATCTCTTGTAATATAAATAAGCATGACAGGTCCTCTTTATTAAGAGATCTAGGGTCAAAAAGACCCCAGAATCAGTTGCTCTCCATTTTTAGGCACTGCTGAATCTGCTGACAGCCTTAAAGAGAAAAAATAAATAAACCCTCCTGGGGCCGCGGTGTGACCTCGCTGGTAAATGTCCGCTTAACTCCGGAGCTCCCGCCGTTACGGATGATTTTTGCCTAAACTGAAGTTCTCGTTTAACGTATAAGATTGATCGGTGTCAGGACAGAACCCACAAGACTCTCCTAATTATCGGTTCCGCTTTTCCCCAGGACTAACAAACAAAATACACTGGTATTCCTCTGGATTGTCTACACTTCAAGGAGAAAAATGGCGACCTTGATACAAGATGTCATACCCGCTTCAATGATACAGGCGAGTGGAATTACGTCCGTAATTACTGACTTGGAACCGAAAAAAACTCTGGTTCATACACAATTACATCCCAGCCTTCACGACCTTCATTCGGTAGTGGCTGATATCAAAAATACACTTTCCGCTGCCATTGCTGATCTGCATATAGACATTCGCTCCATAACAGACAGAGTACAGATGGCTGAAAATTCAACTGCGCAACAGGAAATGTCAATACACAAAATTACTAATTAAAAGAATATCCAAATGCTTCAACTAAGAGACCATCACCACCATTTAGAGGACCTTGAAAATAGAGGTCGCCACCATAATCTAAGAATACGTGGATTAATTGAATCGGTAGATTCTGATCAATTATCCACCTCTGTCACCAAATTATTTAATAATTTACTAGATAGACCTTTATTGATGCTTATCAACATGGAATGGATCCATTTTGCGCTTAGAACCAAAGAAAAAGATACTGACCCTCCAAGGGATGTCATTTGCTGCCTCACTGACTATAAACTGAAAGAAAATATTCTTAGAAGTGCCAGAATTAAATCCCATTTTACTCATGAAGGCTCAAATGTCTGCATATATCAAGATTTATCCAGCATTACTTTACGTCACGGGAGAGACCTAAAACCACTGCTTAAGGTCCTACGCACTAAGAATATTCCTTACAAATGGAAATTTCCCTTTGGACTTTGACACATATCAAAATCACACAACTTTATTACGAGTTCCGGAAGACCTTTAATATTTTTGTGATACCAAAAAAAAATTACCTATGTAGATGTCCCAAATTTGTATGCAGAATTTCGTCATGACATAGGGGAGAAAAGAATTAAAAATTAGAAAACAATGGACGCTCAAAGAAGGCAGACGACGATTCCCCATCGGTGACCAGGACCTACGCTGCTATCCATGGAGATTTCCCTGCTATAAGCCATCTAAATCTCCAAAAATAAGACGGGCTCGTCACAAATATTGAATTAACCACTTAAGACCTGGACCTTTAGGCAGCTAAAGTACCCAGCCAGTTTTTGCGATTCGGCACTGCGTCGATTTAACTGACAATTGCGCGGTCGTGCGATGTGGCTCCCAAACAAAATTGGCGTCCTTTTTTCCCCACAAATAGAGCTTTCTTTTGGTGGTATTTGAACACCTCTGCGGTTTTTATTTTTTGCGCTATAAACAAAAATAGAGCGACAATTTTGAAAAAAATTCAATATTTTTTACTTTTTGCTATAATAAATGTCCCCCAAATATTATATATATATATAAAAATCCTCAGTTTAGGCCGATACGTATTCTTCTACCTATTTTTGGTAAAAAAAAATGCAATAAGCGTTTATCGGTTGGTTTGCGCAAAATTTATAGCGTTTACAAAAAAGGGGATAGTTTTATTGCATTTCTATTATTTATTTATTAGTACTAGCGATTTTTTTCATGACTCCGACATTATGGTGGACACTTTGGACAATTTTGACACATTTTTGGGAGCATTGTCATTTTCACAGCAAAAAATGCATTTAAAATGCATTGTTTACTGTGAAAATGACAATTTCAGTTTGCGAGTTAACCACAAGGAGTGCTGAAGGGGTTATGTATGACCTCATCTGTCTTTCTAACTGCAGGGGGTGTGGCTGTAGGTGTAAGGTCATCGATTGTGTTTCCCTATAAAAGGGAACACATGATCGATCACGGCGCCACAGTGAAAAATGGGGAAGCTGTGTTTACACACAGCTCCCCCGGTTCTTCAGCTCCGGGGACCGATCGCGGGACTCCAGCGGTGATCGGGTCCGCGGGTCCTGCGGTCACGGAGCTTCGGACCGGATCGCGCGCGCGCCCGCGACCAACAGGTGGGCACTTAAAGAGGACGTACCTGTACGTGCTTGTGCCCAGCCATGCCACTCTGCCAACGTAAATGTGCAGGAGGCGGTCCTTAAGTGGTTAATATAGGACTTCCCGGAATACTTGCTACTTCTATATAAACTAGTATCAATTCGACTTTTAATATTGCTACATTTTAGCTTTTGTTTTGTTATTTTGTTTTTATTCCATCCGTGTTCATTACCTAATATCTTTGTTGCTTCGATAGAGATTAGAGTTGAGCGGACACCTGGATGTTCGTGTTCGGCCCCGAACCCGAACTTTAAAAAAAAAGTTCGGGTTCGGGAACCCGAACCCGAACCCCATTGAAGTCAATGGGAGACAGACTTTTAGTGGAAAAAAAATGCGTGGGGGTCCCCCCAAATTCAATAACCAGACCCTTTGGGTCTGGTATGGATATTAAGGGGAACCCCGCCATCAATTAAAAAAAAAATGACATGGGGTTCCCCCCAACTATCCATAACCAGACCCTTCAGGTCTGGTGTGAATTTTAAGGGGAACTCCACCCTAAATTTAAAAAGAAATGGCGTGGAGTTCCCCCTAAAATCCACACCAGACCCCTTATCCAAGCACGTTGACCTGGCCGGCCGCAGAAAAGAGGGGGGGACAGAGTGCGCCCCCCCCCCTCTCCTGAACCGCACCAGGCCACATGCCCTCAACATTGGGAGGGTTCTTTGGAGTAATGAATAATCAATTTCATTTGTGAATGTTCTCTTGGATCTTAAAATATAGTATTGTCTAATATAAACATACAACATTGTTAAATTAATATAATATAACACCTCCACTAACAATATTATAGTTCATTTTTGAATTACTACCCTACTGCTTTATATAATATTCTTTAATGTTATATATCTCATGGCAGTTATTGCTCATGTTACAAAACATATGAATTATAATGATACTATAATCCCCCGAAGTAACCGTATGTTTGGACTTTTGACTATACAACTTGATTAATACATTTATGCCTTAACCACTTGCCTACTGTGCACCTACACCCCCTTCCTGCCCAGACAAAATTTTAGCTTCCGGCACTGCGTGGCTTTAACTGACAATTGCGCGGTCGTGCGATGTGGCTCCCAAACAAAATTGACGTCCTTTTTTTCCCCACAAATAGAGCTTTCTTTTGGTGGTATTTGATCGCCCGTGTGGTTTTTATTTTTTGCGCCATAAACAAAAAAAGAGCGACAATTTTGAAAACAGACACAATGGGCCAGATTCAGAGAGCCATTACGCCGGCGTTACAGGAGATGCGCGGCGTAAGTCTAAATATGCGCCTGCGTATCGATGCGCCGCATCCCCAAAACGATATACGCATGAAATCTAAAAATTTTCGACCGGCGTAATTTCGATAGGCCGGCGCATCCGTGCACACAAAACTGCGCTGGACACACCATTGATTTGCTAGTCAAATATGCAAATGAGGGAGTTACGGCGATCCACAAAAGTAAGTTGGTGCAGCGCAGGCTACGCGTTGTGTGCACCAGCTGCACGTCCTGTCTAAAATTAGTCCATATAAAAGGTGGTTTAAAATTAGACAATCCGTCTACATGTCAGGTAAAGCAACACTGTTAGGGACGAGCTGAGCAGCCACACTTGCAGGACAACAAACTGTATGCCAACATGCCAGGGGCATCCATGGTCATAGCCATAGGCGTGCGCACAGGGTGTGCCAGGTGTGCCTGGGCACATCCTAATCACCCTGTGCTGGGCAGATTTTCCCTGCTGCTTGGCTGCAGAGAACGAGACTGGGGAATCTTTGTCCTCAGTCCCTTTCTCTGTTCCAAAAGCGAGACATCACAACATTTTACCAAAGTCCCCCAATGGGGCTCCCAAAAAATAAAAAAAAAATAAAAATAATAATACATTATTGTAAAGAAATATTGTAACAATTAAAAAACAATATTGTAAAAAAGTAATAATAAAAAGTAATACAAATAAACTACTAACGCCGATATCTGAACTACTGACACTGTCCACTGCTCTACTGCGATTTTTTTATATTATATATATATATATATATATATATATATATATATATATATATATATATATATGGGGTGCACACACTAATGTAATAGGCTGTGCACACCTATGGTTATAGCTACAGTGCAGAAAATAAGTATTTGAACACCCTGCTATTTTGCAAGTTCTCCCACTTGGAAATCATGGAGGGGTCTGAAATTGTTATCGTAGGTGCATGTCCACTGTGAGAGACATAATTAAAAAAAATCCAGAAATCACAATGTATGATTTTTTTAACTATTTATTTGTATGATACAGCTGCAAATAAGTATTTGAACACCTGAGAAAATCAATGTTAATATTTGGTACAGTAGCCTTTGTTTGCAATTACAGAGGTCAAACATTTCTTGTAGTTTTTCACCAGGTTTGCACACACTGGAGGAGGGATTTTGGCCCACTCCTCCACACAGATCTTCTCTAGATCAGTCAGGTTTCTGGGCTGTCGCTGAGAAACACAGAGTTTGAGCTCCCTCCAAAGATTCTCTATTGGGTTTAGGTCTGGAGACTGGCTAGGCCACGCCAGAACCTTGATATGCTTCTTACAGAGCCACTCCTTGGTTATCTTGGCTGTGTGCTTCGGGTCATTGTCATGTTGGAAGACCCAGCCTCGACCCATCTTCAAAGCTCTAACTGAGGGAAGGAGGTTGTTGCCCAAAATCTCGCAATACATGGCCCCGGTCATCCTCTCCTTAATACAGTGCAATCGCCCTGTCCCATGTGCAGAAAAACACCCCCAAAGCATGATGCTACCACCCCCATGCTTCACAGTAGGGATGGTGTTCTTGGGATGGTACTCATCATTCTTCTTCCTCTAAACACGGTTAGTGGTATAATGACCAAAAAGTTATATTTTGGTCTCATCTGACCACATGACTTTCTCCCATGACTCCTCTGGATCATCCAAATGGTCATTGGCAAACTTAAGACGGGCCTTGACATGTGCTGGTTTAAGCAGGGGAACCTTCCGTGCCATGCATGATTTCAAACCATGACGTCTTAGTGTATTACCAACAGTAACCTTGGAAACGGTGGTCCCAGCTCTTTTCAGGTCATTGACCAGCTCCTCCCGTGTAGTCCTGGGCTGATTTCTCACCTTTCTTAGGATCATTGAGACCCCACGAGGTGAGATTTTGCATGGAGCCCCAGTCCGAGGGAGATTGACAGTCATGTCAATCCATTTTCCAGTTTCCATTTTCCAGTTTCTTCCATTTTCTAATGATTGCTCCAACAGTGTACCCTTTTTTCACCAAGCTGCTTGGCAATTTCCCCGTAGCCCTTTCCAGCCTTGTGGAGGTGTACAATTTTGTCTCTAGTGTCTTTGGACAGCTCTTTGGTCTTGGCCATGTTAGTAGTTGGATTCTTACTGATTGTATGGGGTGGACAGGTGTCTTTATGCAGCTAATGACCTCAAACAGGTGCATCTAATTTAGGATAATAAATGGAGTGGAGGTGGACATTTTAAAGGCAGACTAACAGGTCTTTGAGGGTCAGAATTCTAGCTGATAGACAGGTGTTCAAATAATTCTTTGCAGCTGTATCATACAAATAAATAGTTAAAAAATCATAAATTGTGATTTCTGGAATTTTTTTTTTGGATTATGTCTCTCACAGTGGACATGCACCTACGATGACAATTTCAGACCCCTCCATGATATCCAAGTGGGAGAACTTGCAAAATAGCAGGGTGTTCAAATACTTATTTTCTGCACTGTATACTACTGACTTTAGATGAGCAAAGAAAGAGGAGGGCACGGGAGAGGATATACCGCACATGCATAGACATCTAGGCATGAGTGATTCTGAGGTGTATCGCATCTTCAGATTCACCCCTCATGCCATCATGGAATTAACCACAACCCTGCAGGAGGACATCACCAGCCCAACACACCGCTCACATGCAGTGCAGCCACTGGTCAAGGTCCTGGCAACACTCCTGCACATCTGTGGATGACACAAAACATTCACAGGTTGGAGGATCCACACACTTGCCACATATTCCCTTCCCCACCCCCCCCCTACATGCTACACACCAGATAGAAAAAAAAAAACCTTACCTGTCCTCACGGCCTCCTCAATGGAGTCAAAGCCAGGCAGGCCCTCCACTTGCTGCCTGTTAAAGGTCTGGGCCACCGCACGCTCCTCCACTGTCAGCCTAACAGGGCATGGTGGGCCCCCTCCAGTGCCCCTGGCATGTGCTGCCATCTGCCCCAGCTTCCCACGGACCAGACGCCGGAGATCATTGATCTTCTTGGCGATCCCCTCATGTGTCCGGGTCTCCCCCCCCAATGAATTTACCTGGTCGGTGATGTTCTGCAATATCTCTTTTTTCCTGGCCGGGGTGGTGTTGGCACTCTCCGGGCCGTGCAGGAAAAGCCCATAATGGGTAAGGGCCCGGGCAATAATTTGTTTCTCCCCCAAAGAAAAATTGGTCTTGCGCTTCCTTTCAGTCATATTCATACAACAACTCTCTCCCAAACAATCAACAAAAATCACTCACAAAAACAAGCAGGAAAAATCAAGCAACAAAACAAACAAAACAAAATCGATCAACAAAAAAGTCTCAAAAACAGTCACCAAAAAACACTATCAAATATATTATACAAAACACTAGCCCAAACAGTCAAGAAATATATCAAACACAAGTCACAAACCAACAAACACGAACAAACAACAGAACAAAAGCACCTTGCTGTATAGGAAGGGATACAAAGGGATGTACTTTTGCAAAGGAAGTGCGTTTGTGTCTGTCTATTTAAGCTCTCTGCGTAGCTCACTAAGTTGACCGGGTCCACTTCCAATCTCACTGATTGTGCCGTGCCGAGTTGTGAGCATGCGCAGAGAGGTGCTGACCATGGTCTGCTTCATGTGCGCATGCGCAATCCGGCCGTCCGTTCATTTGCATGGGGTCACGGCTCATTTCAATGTAACACGCCCACGTCCTTCCCAATTTGAATTACTCCGCCTTACATCTCGGGAATTACGTTGCACCGGCGCAAATTTTTGCGCAAATACTACGAGGATACTGTACTTGCGCCTCTACATTTCTCCGGTCTAACGTAAAGGAGGTGCGCTACTCCGGTCAATATATGCGCCAATGTACCTGAATCTGGCCCAATATTTTTTGCTTTTTGCTATAATAAATATCCCATTTAAAAAAAAAAAAAAAACATTTTTTATCTCAGTTTAGGCCGATATGTATTCTTCTACATATTTTTGGTAACAAAAATCAAAAAATAAAATCGCAATAACCGTATAGTGACTGGTTTGCGCAAAAGTTATATTGCCTACAAAATAGGGGACATCAATTATTATTTTATTTTTATTTATTTTTACTAGGAATGGCGGCGATCTGCGATTTTTTTTCGGGACTGGGACATTATAGCGGACACATCGGACACTTTTGACACATTTTTGGGACCATTTACATTTATACAGTAAACAATGCTATAAATATGCATTGATTACTGTATAAATGTAACTGGCAGGGAAGGGGTTAACCACTAGGGGGCGGGGAAGGGGTTAAATGTTTCTCCTAGATTGTGTTCTAACTGTAGGGGGAGGGGGGTGACTGGGGGAGGTGACCGATTGTGTCCCTATGTACAAGAGATACAGATCGGTCTCCTCTCTCCCTGACAGGGACGTGGAGCTCTGTGTTTACACACGAAGCTCCACGTCCCAGCTCAATTGTCGGCAATCGCATGTGCCTGGCGGCCATCACGGTGTTCTCAGTGACGCGACGGGTGCGCCCGCCCCTAGCAGCTTTAAATGACAGGACGTCATATGACGTCCTGTCAGGAGTATAGAGTATCAAGTGGTTAAACATATCCACCGTTACGTTTAAGATAACAACTAAATAATTCATCCAATTAATATAAAATTAATAATACTCATAATAAATTAGCAAGAGCATAATATGTTATTTGTCGATCGTTTTTAGAGATGAAGTGAGATGGGAAAAAGAGGCAGAAGAAAGGGAAACATGGAATGGAATTGGAAGAAGAAAAGATAAAGGATTGTATAAAATTCAATGAGCGATGGTTATGTTTAGGGTTGAGCGAACCCGAACTGTAAAGTTCAGGTTCGGTACAGACTTTGGTTTTTTTTTGTACCCGAACCCGAATAATTGGAAAAAGTTTGGGTTCGGAATTCGGCTATGTTACGGCGCGCTGCACGGCAGCCAATCGCCATTTGTTTTACTACTGTGACTAGGAAGCCATCACAGCCATGCCTACTAATGGCATGGCTGTGATTGGCCAGTGTAGCATGTGACCCAGCATGTGACCAGCCTCTATATCAGATAGTGGCACACAGTACAGCTTGTCACTCTGCTTTGGCTAGGGTAGGGACAGGCTGCTGCAGATTGAGGGAGAATGTTAGATAGGATTATCCTGCTTCAGAAATCTACTCCAGCACTGTTTCTTTCTGTGAGATCTGCATCTTATCGTTTAAGGACTGTGCATTATATTGTTTAGGGCTCGTCAGTCTGCTTTAGCTAGGGTAGGGACAGCTTTGCTGCTGATTGAGGGAGAGTGTTAGATAGGATTATCCTGCTTGAGAAATCTACACCAGCACTGTTTATTTCTGTGAGATCTGCATCTTATAGTTTAGGGACAGGTTCCCGCTATTTGCTATAGGGACAGCAATATATAGGTGACTCTCTGTATATTTCACCAGCACTGCACCTGTCACCTGTGATATACTGTGTGTGTCCAGTACATTGTTACGGGCTAGGTTCCTGCTATTTGCTATAGGGACAGAAATATATAGGTGACTCTGCATATTTCACCAGCACTGCACCTGTCACCTGTGATATACTGTGTGTGCCCAGTACATTGTTTAGGGCTAGGTTCCTGCTATTTGCTATAGGGACAGAAATATATAGGTGACTCTCTGCATATTTCACCAGCACTGCACCTGTGATATACTGTGTGTGTCCAGTACATTGTTTAGGGACAGGTTCCTGCTATTTGCTATAGGGACAGAAATATATAGGTGACTCTCTGCATATTTCATCAGCACTGCACCTGTCACCTGTGATATACTGTGTGTGTCCAGTACATTGTTTAGGGACAGGTTCCTGCTATTTGCTTTAGGTACAGAAATATATAGTTGACTCTCTGCATATTTCACCAGCACTGCACCTGCACCTGAGATATACTGTGTGTGTCCAGTACATTGTTTAGGGACAGGTTCCTGCTATTTGCTATAGGGAGCCTGGCACACATGAGAGATTACATGCTGCAGTGTCTCCGCAACGACCGCCGTGTTTCGCACATTTTAACAGGTGCTGATTACTAGGTGGCCACGCTGCTGGATCCCCGTTACAAGGACAATGTACCGTCCTTAATTCCCTCACTGGAGCGCGATCGCAAGATGCGCAAGTACAAGCGTACGCTGGTAGATGCGCTGCTGGTGCAATTCCCACCTGGCACCGGGGGCACAGTGGAAGCACAAGGCAAAGGCAGAGGAGGAGGAAGAGGTCGCCAACACAGCAGGGGCACCGCCAGCACCTCAGGAGGCAGGGTTAGCATGGCCGAAATGTGGAAAAGCTTTGTCAGCACGCCACAACAAACAGCACCACCAGCTGATATGGAACGTTTTAGCAGGAGGCAGCATTTCAGCAACATGGTGGAGCAGTATGTGTGCACACGCCTACACGTACTGAATGACGGCTATGCCCCCTTAAACTTCTGGGTCTCCAAATTGGGCACATGGCCTGAGCTTGTCCTTTACGCCTTGGAGGTGCTGGCCTGCCCTGCAGCCAGTGTATTATCTGAATGTGTATTTTGCACGGCAGGGGGCGTTATCACAGACAATCGCAGCCGCCTGTCCAGAGCCAATGTGGACAAGCTCACGTTCATTAAAATGAACCAGGCATGGATCCCAGAGGACTTGTCCGTACCTTGTGCAGAATAGACACCGGGCCGGCCTTAGCCAGCCATTGTTTTTTTTCTGATCTTTCTAGGGTTGCCATCTCATCCCTTTAAAAGCAAAAACATATTAATTACACAGGTTCTCTGGCTGATTAAGGTGCTGCTAATTAAACTCACTTGGTGTCTTATCGAGAGTAAATTAGCCCCAGAACCCCAGTAATTACTCTGTGTTCAGGTTTTAAGGGATGAGGTAGCAACCCTAGATCTGTCTCACTCTTTTGGGGTTTACCCTAATTTAAAAAATAAATCAATTAACCACTTCCTTACTGGGCACATATACCCCTTCCTGACCATGTGAAATTTCAGCTTGTGGCACTGCATCACTTTAACTGACAATTGCGCGGTCGTGCGACGTGGCTCCCAAACAAAATTGGCGTCCTTTTTTCCCCACAAATAGAGCTTTCTTTTGGTGGTATTTGATCGCCTCTGCGGTTTTTATTTTTTGCACTATAAACAAAAATAGAGCGACAATTTTGTTGCTGTAATAAATAGCCCAATTTTTTTTAAAAAACATTGTTTTTCTCAGGCGATACGTATTCTTCTACATATTTTTGGTAAAAAAAAAAAAAAAAATCGCAATAAGCGTCTGGTTTGCGCAAAAGTTATTGCGCTTACAAAACAGGGGACATTATTATTATTATTTTTTATTATTTTTTTTTTACTACTAATGGCGGCGATCAGCATTTTTTTTCGTGACTGCGACATTATGGCGGAGACATCGGACACTTTTGACACATTTTTGGCGCCATTCACATTTATACAGCGATCAGTGCTATAAATATGCACTAATTACTGTATAAATGTGACTGGCATTGATAGGGTTAACACTAGGGGTGAGAAAGGGGTTAATGTGTACCCTAAATTGTGTTCTAACTGTGAGGGGAGGGCGGGTGACTGGGGGAGGTGACCGTTGTTGTGTCCCTATGTACAAGAGACACAGATCGGTCTCCTCTCTCCCCTGACATGACATGGATCTCTGTGTTTACACAGAGATCCACGTCTTGTCCCTGCAGCCGCCGATCCCGAGTGCCTGGCGGACATCACGGCCGCCAGGCACGCGCATCGGCATGTCAGCGATGCGGCGGGCACGTGCGCGCCGCTGATGGCGGCGCTCGCGCGCCCCCCAGTGCCCTGGCTAAGAACAGGCCGTAAAAATGTTAGAGATTCAGGACGTCCCTTCGGCCGTACAAAGTCGTACGGCCGTTGGGAAGTGGTTAAAAACCAAAACCTGCTGTGTTGGCTACCTCCTCCTCCTCTACCGCCGCTTGCACCTACACCGCCACATCCACCGCCACCTCAACCTCCTACTCCATATGGACCTCGTCCTCCTAGGTCAAAATGATTTAATTTTTTTATGTTATTTTAAGTTATTTCCCTATCCACATTTATTTTCAGAGTACTTGCCATGCTCTTCCCGACATTTTGCTGCCATTTGCAGCCCTCCAGCCCTTTCCTTTAGTTTTTTAGAGACATTTTAGTAGTCAAAAGTCCAGGTCCCCATTGACTTCAATGAGGTTCGGGTTCAGGGTCAAAGTTCAGGTTCGGGTCCGAACCCGAACATCCAGGTGTCCGCTCAACTCTAGTTATGTTGTTAGATGGTCAAAGTTACTCTATTTGTTGGATTGGACTTGTATGCAATTCTCTACAAGGTCTTTTGAACACCATGAAGCATTCATCTCTTGTTTCATATTTAATATTATTTAAAAAAAATAATTATGTTGTTGGATATTTTTATGTGATTGAAACTTAGACATCTTATTTTATTATTATTCCTTCTTCATTAATTAACTGATACGAACTTTCTTATGTAAGGGATTGTATCATACTTAATAATTTCTTGAATTTTCATTATTTCAGGTCCTAAAACATAGGACTTATTTGGTTATATTTTTACAATTGTTCCTTGATTGTTACAATCATAATATGTATTCTTATTTTAAAATTAATATACTTCCTATATATAAAATTAAATATAGAAATATATCCTTCTACGGCGGGTAGTATCATTTACTGCTCTACACTTTTGTCCATACAGCCAGGACTTATTCAACCCCCATATAGTGAGATTTGGTGTCTATATCCATCTAATTATTATACACCTAATTCTCACTATACCTTACCGTTTTGGTAAAATCTTCTGAGAAGGAACTGTTTCCTTCTCCTTTAGATTCACGGTTCTTTTTGTTGGGAGTCTATTTCTCCCCTCTTTCCCTCCATCCTCTTTTGTCCTACCCCCCCCCCCTTTTTTTGTATATTCTTTAAATCATCTCCCTTCAATATGTCACATTTGAAACCCAATATGGCCCCCCCCCCCAGGTCAAGTTGTATTCTTTAAATATAAAAGACTAAATATACCTGAAAAAAGATCTCAACTACTTTTACTCCTAAAAAAAGCCAAAGCTGATGTAGTTTTCCTTCAAGACACACTTTAAAAGAAATAATATACCCAATCTATACAGTAAACTTTACCCTACGACTTTAAACCCAACTAATTCTGAATATAAATCTAGAGGAGTCTCCATCTTAATCTCGAAAAATTGCCCTATACAAATTCAGGACACATTACTGGATGAAGATGGTAGATTTTTTTTTACAAAAGGTAAATTATACAATAAAACTTGTCACTTTGGCTAATGCACTGAACAACTAGTCCCCTTTTTTTGTAAATCCTTTGAACTTCTTACTACATTTCAGACAGGAATGCTCGTTGTAGGTGGAGATTTCAATCTAGCCCTCACACCTTCCCTTGACACATCCTCTGGCACTTCTTTGTTACCATACAGAGCCCTTCATGCTATCAAATCCTTGCTTAAAAATCTTACCCTTCATGATACCTGGCGAACTCTGCACCCTAACACGAAGAATTTTACATTCTGGATTCTGATGCAACAGCCCGTATAGACCCGATGATCCTCTCAGATCATCATCTTATTTCCATTAACATTACCTTCTCTACAACACCTTGTAGGTCCAATATCTGGAGACTAGATAACTCACTCCAATTTACTGACAATTTAAAGTCTTTAAATTCTTGTCTTATACAATACTTTAAGGAGAATGACGCTACTGAATTACATCCAAATGAGCTTATTGGGCAGCCCACAAATGTGTGATAAGGGAAGAGCTTATCGAGATAGCAGCAAAAAGAAGAAAATATAGACAAGCCCTTCTCTCAAAGCTTTCTGATCAAGTTCATTCCCTAGAAAGTAGACACAAACAATCTCTATCAGAAACTACATTAACCAAATTACTAAAAGCTAGAGAAGACCTGTTAGACGAACTTAACAAAAAGACTAAACGCAAATATACACTGACACGCAAATTGTTTTATGGGTCTGGCAACAAATCTGGAAAATTACTTGTTAGAGCTCTCCAAACTAAAAAAGCTGCCCTAACCATTCATTCCATTACTGACCCTGTGGGCAATACATTTTTCACTTCCTCTGAAATTGCAAACCAATATAACATGTTTTACTCTAAACTGTATAATTTATCAATACCATCATCTAATGATCAAACCAATGACAGAAGAAAATTGATCCATGACTTTTTATCACAATATAGCCCAACTCCCATTACTCTTTCAGAAGCTACGAAATTAAGACAAACCAATTAATTGGGATGAATCTGTTAAAGCCTTAAAACAACTAAAAACAGGCAAATGTCCTGGTCTTGACAGTTTATCAGTCAGTTACTATAAATCCTTTACAGATGCAATTTTACCGTATTTTTTAAATCATTTAACTCTATGCCTTCTTCTTCGCCAACTAACAAAGATGTACTTGAAGCACACATTACTATGATCCCAAAACCTGGTAAAGATACTACACTAGTCTCAAATTATAGGCCCATTTCACTCCCAAATGTAGATATAAAGCTTTATGCTAAAATCCTTGCCAACCACACACTTCCTCTGATTCCTAACTTGATTTCCCTAGATCAAGTTGGATTCATTCCCGGACGAGAAGCACAAGATAACACTATAAAAGCCATTAACATTCATTACTAGTTAACTAAATCCTCCACACCAGGCTTTTTCCTCTCTCTTGATGCGGAGAAGGCATTTGATAGGGCTGCATGGGATTATATGATCGAAACACTAAGAGCAATGGGATTTCAGGATCAAATACTTTAATATATTCTTGCTCTCTAAGCATCCCTTACAGCTAAAATAAAAGTTAAAGGGTGCTTGTCGGACGCCTTCTCCATATCAAACGGAACACGCCAAGGATGCCCTTTATCCCCCTTATCTTTATTCTTACAATAGAACCTATGCTTCGCAGACTTCAAGCTAACAAAAATATCAGAGGAATACAAATAAAAAACAAACTTTTAAAACTGGCTGCTTATGCAGATGATATTTTGCTTTTCCTTACTAATCCAATTTCCACCTTGCCCAATTTATTGAAAGATTTTTCATTCTTTAATTTGATAACCAACCTACAAAATTAATTTCAATAAATCTAAAGCTTTAAACATTTTTTTGTCTACTAATATTGTGTCCCTATGTCAAATGAATTTCCCCTTTAAATGGGAATCACATGCTCCAACGTATCTTCAAATACACAAAAAAATCCCATTATCAGCGCTACAACATGATATGGCACTACAATTGAATGTAGAAATCAGTATTTTGGTATACAGATACCAAAAGGACTTAATGATCTATACTCATCTAACTTTATTCCTATGTTAAAAGCTATCCAAGATGATCTTCAAGAATGGAATAAAGGACTCTTTTCCTGGTTCGGAAGGGCTGCAATATTAAAAATGAACATACTCCTTAGACTTCTCTATCTTTTACAAACAATACCTATTGGCCTGCGTACACACGATCAGACCGGTCCGATGAAACTGGTCTTAAAACCAGTTTCATCTGACCAATTCGATGGTGTGTACGGCCTATCGGACCGTTGTCCGTCGGACCAAAGTTTTAAAACTTGCTTTAAAATCTGTCTGACGGACACCTGTCTGTTGGACCAAAACGATAGTTAGTACACAAAAGCATCGGACCAAAGACCCGCGCATGCTCAGAATCAAGTCGACGCATGCTTGGAAGCATTGAACTTCGTTTTTTCAGCACGTCGTTGTGTTCTACGTCACCGCGTTCTGGCCTGATTGGATTTTTGGCCCGATAGTGTGTACGCACATCAGACCACTTCAGCGTGGTCCGATGAAAACGGTCCATCGGACCATTCTCATCGGACCGGTCTGATCGTGTGTACGTGGCCTTAAATTACAAGCTTCCTTTTTTGTCACTTATAAACAAATTTGTCTAAAATTTATTTGGGGTTCTAATCAACCTAGGATAAAATGGGATAAACTAATCTTTCCTAAACTATTTGGTGGAATCGGCCTTCCCGACATTCAAAGGAATTATTGGTCCTGTCACTTATCTTGCATAATTGATTGGCACCTCCATAATACTACAAAAGCTTGGATAGAACTGAAAGCTGCAATTTCTGATATACCTTTACATCATATACCGTGAATTAACCCTCGCAAAATCCCTAGCGGATATAAAACTCACCCCCTAACTGGTCCTACTCTGATAATCTTTCGATCACTTTGTAAAAAATGTAATATTGCCTCATCTCCTGGACCTATCACCCCAATAGAACATAACCCAGACTTTTCCTTAACCACTTGCCCACCGGGCTTGTTTTTCAGATTCAGTGTTTACGAGACTAAAACAGTTTTTTTTGCTAGAAAATTACTTAAACCCCCCAAACATTATATATTTTTTTTTCTAACACCCTAGAGAATAAAATGGCAGTCATTGCAATACTTTTTGTCACACCGTATTTGCGCAGCGGTCTTACAAGCGCACTTTTTTTGAAAAAAAAAAACACTTTTTTGAATAAAAAAATAAGACAACAATAAATTTGGCCCAATTTTTTTATATATTGTGATAGATAATGTTACATCGAGTAAAATGATACCCAACATGTCACACTTGAAAATTGCGCCCGCTCGTGGCATGGCGTCAAACTTTTATCCTTAAAAATCTCGATAGGCAACGTTTAAAAAATTCTACAGGTTGCATTTTTTGAGATACAGAGGAGGTCTAGGGCTAGAATTATTGCTCTCGCTCTAACGATCGCGGCGATACCTCACTTGTGTGGTTTGAACACCGTTTTCATATGCGGGCGCTACTCGCGTATGCGTTCGCTTCTGTGCGCGAGCTCGTCGGGACGGGGCGGTTTACATTTTTTTTTTTGTTTTCTTATTTATTTTTAATTAGTTTATAATTTTATACATCGAAATAAATTAAAAAAAAAAATTATCACTTTTATTCCTATTACAAGGAATGTAAACATCCCTTGTAATAGAAAAAAGCATGACAGGTCCTCTTAAATATGAGATCTGGGGTCAAAAAGACCTCAGATCTCATATTTAGGCTTAAATGCAAAAAAAGAAAAAAAAAAAAAGTCATTTTTCAAATTTCAGAAAAAAAAAATGTTTCTTTAAGACGCTGGGCGGGACTGACGTTTTGACGTCACTTCCGCCCAGCAGAGCTGTGGGGGACGGGTGGGGGCGATTTTTCCCTCACTCGTATCCCAACACAGCCAGCAAGAGGACCCGATCGCCTCCGCCGTTACCGACGGCTCCGGTAAGCGGCGGAGAGCGCGGGAGAGCGGCGGGAGGGGGGGGGGGGCCTCTCCCGCCACCGATAACAGCGATCTTGCGGCGAATCCGCCGCTGGGACCGCCATTATCGTGTACAGCACTGCCCACGGAAAAGATGGATATCTCGGTTGTGGCAGCAGCTGCTGCCGTTACCGAGATATCCATCTTTAAAGTCATGACGTCTTTTTACTATGACACCGTGGGCAAGTGGTTAAAGATCCCTGAACTTGATGTACATGGCTTACCCATTACTTCTTGTATTAAAGCCAGATCTCTTTTTGAAAAAGATAAATTCATTTCCTTCGATAATTTTATTGCACAAAAACCAGATAGAAATATCTCCTTTTCCAAATGTATCCAACTTAAAAACGTTTCTATATTCCATATATAGATTTAATCGCATATTGCTAAAACGCATCTCATTCAAAGATCCAACTCTCCCCCTTTTTTATACATTTATACATTTACAGGGATGGATCCCTGTGGTAGTGTCTATCACATGCCTCATTCAAAGTCCCAACCATATTCTCCCCTTTTTTAATACTATTCAGGGATGGAGATGCGTTTTAAGGAGTGGAATAGAGTGCCTCCACCGACCTACCACCAACAGTTAATTTATGCATAACTTATGCATTGTCATTTTTTTACTAGCTGACCCAGTTTGATGTGGTCTGCACTTAGTCTGGTGGTATTTTGGTTTGGTAGGCATGTTTGGTTCCACTCCTGCATTTATTTTATTTTTCCAGTGCTCTGTTTTGCCAGACCAACTATAGGTAGGGGCGGGTTTAGGTTATCACCCGCCCCCTATCTTTTGATTATCACGCCTGTGCTCCTCTTTAGGAGGCTTTCAAAAATCATAGCTAGGACTGCAGTACATGGAGTGCCTTGACGTTGGCCTGCAGCTTACCCAGGTATTTTCAAATACATGCAACTAAACCTCTGTTTTTAATTACATACAGTTAGACAGATTAATTTGGTTTAGTGCTCTTTTGGTTGGTAACTTTGAGCCTGGTTATTATGGAAACATTTTTTATATTCCATATATATATATTTAATCGCATACTGCTAAAACGCATCTCATTCAAAGTCCCAACTCTCCCCCCTTTTTTATACATTTACAGGGATGGAGGCCGGTGGTAGTGTCTATCACATGCCTCATTCAAAATCCCCAACCATATTCCCCCCTTTTTTAATTAAAAATGTCTTACTTAACTCTAAATTGCCTTCTCAATGGTGCAGAGATCTATCACCCTTTGAAACCATATGCACAAATTCGGAAACACATAGGCTGCATACAGACGAGGAGACACATAGAAAAAAGCAGTGCAGCGCTAAAAAACATTTAAAATACAGTAATAATAATAATAAAAAATATATATATATCAAGTCCAAAAAAAAATATATATATAATGATCAATCGGAATGGTCAACCTGATTCTTGTGCCTCACTGAGGTGTTCAGATGTAGCAACTCATCAAACACAGCAAACTGGTGTCCTAAATAGAAGTACAAGCCGCTCACCTGAACAAATGGACCTGTGTGTGAGCAGCAGGTCAAATGCGCTGTCCCTCAAAACAGGGGATTAAAGATTCAGCGGTGTCTCCTTAGACGCTCCCTTTCTCCAAACAGCTCCAGGTGATAGATGGTCATCCGAAGCACTCTCTCCCGTGAAATGATGTCATGGAAAAGTATAGAAACGACACATAGTGCTCTCCGTATGATCACAATAACAGTAGTATTTATTATAAAAGAAAAATACTCACAAGCAAAGCACTATATCTTAGTGCATAGAAATGAGCATACAACAATAAAAGACCAGGTAGGTGGCTGTCCTGACATCAAATGAAAGCCCCCTCGGGGGGCTTTCATTTGATGTCAGGACAGCCACCTACCTGGTCTTTTATTGTTGTATGCTCATTTCTATGCACTAAGATATAGTGCTTTGCTTGTGAGTATTTTTCTTTTATAATAAATACTACTGTTATTGTGATCATACGGAGAGCACTATGTGTCGTTTCTATACTTTTCCATGACATCATTTCACGGGAGAGAGTGCTTCGGATGACCATCTATCACCTGGAGCTGTTTGGAGAAAGGGAGCGTCTAAGGAGACACCGCTGAATCTTTAATCCCCTGTTTTGAGGGACAGCGCATTTGACCTGCTGCTCACACACAGGTCCATTTGTTCAGGTGAGCGGCTTGTACTTCTATTTAGGACACCAGTTTGCTGTGTTTGATGAGTTGCTACATCTGAACACCTCAGTGAGGCACAAGAATCAGCTTGACCATTCCGATTGATCATTATATATATATATTTTTTTGGACTTGATATATATATATTTTTTATTATTATTATTACTGTATTTTAAATGTTTTTTAGCGCTGCACTGCTTTTTTCTATGTACTTCATTTAAGGATTTCTATTGCCCTTCAGTGTTCAGCTGCTTTGCTAATTGTTTGTACCTTTGCGCAGTCTGCCTTTTCTCTTTTATTAGACGAGGAGACACGTTCGCTGAACATGTCCGATGGACCGTTTCCAGCGGACATGTCTCCTCGGATATTTGGTCTGATTGGCGTGTACACACCATCGGACCAAAATCCCCTCGGATGGATAACGCGGTGACGTGGCCTTGAGGCGATTAAGTTCGTATTTGTTGCGCTATACAAGTTACTCACTCACTCACGTCACCAATCCAGGAAGTAAAATACTTCCACACATGCATCGAATCCATTCGACGCATGCGGGAGATTTATGTCCGCTGGTTAGACATACTAACCTGTACTAAACCTGTCCGCTAGGTCGTACACGCGATCAGATATGTCCGCTGAAACTGGTCAGCGGACAAGTTTCAGCGGACATGTTCGATCGTGTGTATGCGGCCATAGACACACAATTTCAACTATGTATGCTTTGACCTTTGCTGATATTAATCCTGCAGAAGATATGACCAACCAAAAATGGGAAAAGGATCTCGATACTAGGTTTACTAGAAATGATTAGACACATATTTTTACTCATACACACAAAATCTCTTTAAACGTTTTAACACAAGAAAACAGATTTAAAATATACTATATCCAGATATAGTTCATAAATTTGATCCCGATACTAGTTCTTTGTGTTGGCGTAATACTGCACAAGGAACTATCCTCCATATATGGTGGGACTGTCCTCGAATACAACCCTTTTGGAAAGAAGTACATCATGTGCCTTATTTCCCACATAACTACCTATACACCTGATTTCATGCCTGCTCAATACCTATTAAACAACACATCCTTGCCTATTTCCACTTATAAAAAATCTCTAATAATGTATCTTATCAATGCAGCTAAACTATGTGTTCCTGTTCATTGGAAAAATACTTCACCTCCTAGTATCTCTGAATGGCTTAAAAAAGTACAGAAAATTGCTGAAATGGAGGATTTAATACATCAGGCAAATGACTCCCCATCTAAATTCCACATAATCTGGGCTAATTGGATCCACTTTACTAACTCGTCTGAGTTTCACTCCCTAATTTCTTCTGTTCCTTGACTTGACCTGGGGATACTTTTAAGTTATACTCTAGTGATCATTATGATTTTATTCCTAATATCTACTGAGCATTTATACTTTTTACTACCATATATCCCTTGTATTCCCCTCCTATTTTATTTAAGGTACTGTTTGACCTTGATAATATCATCTTGTTTATACCACTTGACTTTGTTTATGTATATGTACATGTTGAGTATTTTAATTGTTTAAAAAGATTAGAATATGCATTTACTTTTCATAATATACGTGAAAAGATAATACTATATACAAATGAAATGTATATTGTGATGTATATTATTATATTTACGTTGTTTTCTTTTTCCCTTTTCTTTTTCTGTACTACAAATTAATAAAAAACTTTAAAAGCAAAAGCAAAAAAAACAAAAAACATTTTGACTTTAACCACTTGAGCTCCGGAAGGTTTTACCCCTTCCTGACCAGGCCATTTTTTGTGATATGGCACTGCGTTACTTTAAACTGACATTTGTGCAGTCATGCGACACTGTACCAGCATCTAGCGACTTAGGATGTCCGCTTGCCAGTTTTCTACGCCCGGAATGTATACGGCAAAGAGAGCCGGCACGCTATCGTGATTACTGTCCATGAAGGGGAAGAAATGACTTTCAGGCCTGAAGGGCAGAGAATCTTAGCCACCAGACCAGGGAAGCCTTAACCATACGGTCCACCCAGATCTGACAATCCAGTGACAACGGGGACTTGTCCCACTTGGACAGGATTTTCCTCTGTAAGGCACAAGTGTGGAATTGAGCACACGGCACTGCCTCAAAAAGGAGGCCACCATGAGGCCCAGGACTCGCATGCAAAAACGCAGCGACGACTGCCTGTGGGAGGCCAGCAGCTTTACCGCCGCCTGAAGGGTTTGTGATTTGTCTGAGGGGAGAAAAACTTTCGCCTCCAAGGAATCCAGAACCAAGCCCAGGTACTCCAGATGCTGAGTCGGCACCAACACTGACTTCTGGAGGTTCAGGACCCAACCAAACGGGTCTGGATGACAATCGCCACATCCACCTCAAATTCTGAGCTTGAAGCAGCTCTCAGAAGAAGGTCGTCCTTGATGCCCAAGATCGCCAGGAAATCCCCCGGATAAAGTGCCGCAACTACAGAGTGCACCGATTCCATCCTGAACTTTCACGAAGCAGTTCAGGGCCCTGAGATCTAGGATCGGACAAACCCCTTCCTTTTTTGGGACCACAAACAGGTTTGAATAAAACCCCCAAAACCTTTCTAGCGGGGGCACAGGCACGATCACCCCCCATGCCAGCAGATCATGCACTGCCCCAAACAGGGTCACCCGACGGAGGGAGCTGAAGATTTGTGGGAAAATAGGATTTTTTTGTACTCACCATAAAATCCATTTCTCTGAGTTCATGGACGGAAACAGCAGCATCTTGACATGTGGTATTATCCTTCTGTTAGGAGATTAACTAGGCAGAAAAACAGCATGTTAAGTGTTAATACACATCACACAGTACAGTACCGCCTAGGGGGCGGTTTCCCTGGGTAAATCCCCATCTCCCTGCAGCAGTACAAACCCCAAAAAAGAAGGGGTGGGTGCTGTGTCTGTAGATAAACGGATTTTATGGTGAGTACAAAAATCCTATTTTCTCTTTCGTTCATGGACGGACACAGCAGCATCTCGACATATGGGATGTCCCAAAGCAGTGTCAAAAACGAGGGGTGGGAAAAACAGCAAACAAACAAACTTCACCCCAAACAAACCAGAGCTCCTCAACAGAGGCGTTGCAACCTCTAACAGCCGCCTGCAAAACCTTGTTGCCAAAACAAGGATGGGAAGATGCACTCACCTCAACCTTGTAAAATTTTGAGAAAGTGTGAACAGACGACCAGGTCGCCGCCTTACACACCTGGGAAACAGACGCTTGATATTGGAAAGCCCAAGAGGCACCAATTGCCCTGGTCGAATGTGCCATAACCGGGAGGGAGGCACACGCCCTTTTAGAGCATAGGCCTTAATCACGATCTGCCTGATCCACCTAGAGATGGTGGCCAACGAGACCACCAGACCCTTCTTACGACCAGCCACCGACACGAACAGTAAATCCAACCTCCGACGACATCCAAGGAATGCAATGCAGCCTCTTTTGGATTCGCCGGCCGAGGACACAAGGACGGAAGAACAATGTCCTCATTAAAGGTGAAAAGCCGAAACAACCTTAGAAAGGAATGACGGCTGCGGACGTAGCACCACCTTATCCTTGTGGAAGATCAAATAGGGAGCCTTGCACGACAAGGTAGCCAAATCAGAAACCCTTCTGACTAATGTAATCGCCACCAAAAAAGCCACCTTCTGGGAGAGTCAGTAAAGGAATCTCCCTAATGGTCTCAAACGGGGGCTTCTGAAGTACCGAGAGGACCAGATTCAAGTCCCATGGAGGTAGTGGAGGACGTACCGGAGGGGCCACATGTCGAACCCCCTGCACAAACGTACTTACTAGAGAGTGCACCGCCAAAAAAAACAGCCAAGGTCGAAATCTGCCCCTTAATCATACTTAAGGCGAGAGTCTGGTCTACTCCACGCTGAAGAAACAGCAGGATCCTGGAAATAAAATATGCGGATGCCACCCCATCTCTTCACACAAAGTCATGTAAGCCTTCCATGTACGATGGTAAATCTTCCAGGAGGTTGACTTTCGTGACCGCAGCATGGTAGCGATCACCAGACCATGGTCCCTTAGCACCTGGCTTTCAATAGCTAAGCTGTTAAAGTCAACGACTGTAAAGCAGGATGAAATATGGGACCTTGCGACAGACGGACCTCTCGCAGTGGCGGGCGCCAAGGAACGCCAGACGCACCAGGGATGACAAGGCCAACCTGGAGCAATTAGGATCCTCGGGATCCCTTCGCCCTCCCCTCTGCGGAGCAGACGGGGAAGACGCTTTAGAGGAGGGAAGGCATAGATTAACTGATACTGACCCCATGCCGCCACCAGCGCATCCAATGCGTCCGACCACCAGTCTTTTGACCTGGCCACGAACTTCAACACCTTCTGATTGAGCCGTGATGTCAAGAGATCTACGTCTGGCGTGCCCCATTTCAGACGCAGAAGCTAAAACACGTCTGGGTGTAGTGTCCATTCTCCTGGATCCAGCGTTTGGCAACTTAGGTAGTCTGCTTGCCAGTTCTGTACGCCCGGAATGTACACGGCCGCTAGAGCCGGCACGCTCCGTCCACCTTAGCATGTGAGCGACCTCTGCTGCTGCAGTCAAGCTTCTTGTTCCTTCCTGATGATTAACATACACCACTGCTGTTGTTTTGTCTGACTGGACATCCTTGTAGTCTTTGAGACCACTTGGAGAGGCACAGCCTGATTGCCTGGCGTTTCAGGACATTGATTGGTAGGCGGGATTCTTCCTGAGTCCAGCGCCCCTGGGCAGACTGAACTCCCCATACCCCCCCCCCCCCCCAAGCCCGAGAGGCTGGCATTCGTTGTGATCACCGTCCAGTGAAACGGAAGTAACGACATCCCGGCCCGAGGAGCCGGAGACGTCAGCCACCACACCAGGGAGGTCCTGACCAGGCAGCTCACCCAGATTTGACAATCCAGAGACTATGGGCACTTATCCCAACGCGACAGAATTTCTCTCTGTAACATTCAAGTGTAAAATTCTGAAAATAGCACCGCCTCGAAGGAGGCCAACATGAGACCCAGGACTCGCATTACAAAGCGGAGCGATGACCATTTTTGGGATGTCAACCGCTGCACCACAGCTCGTAGGGTCTGCAACTTTTTCTCCATGGGAAGAAAGACTTTCGCCTGAGGAATCCAGGACCAGCCCCAAGTATTCTAGGCGTTGAGACGGTACCAACACCGACTTCTGAACGTTCAGCACCCAACCGAAATCTCTGAGGGTCTGGCAGGTAATAGACACATCTTCCTCTAATTCTGAGCTTGAAGAAGCTCTCAGAAGAAGGTCGTCCAGGTAGCCCACAATAGCGATTCCACGCTGCCTCAGCAAGGCCAAAATCTGAGCAAGCACCTTGGTGAAAACCCTTGGCGCGGAGGCCAGGCCGAAGGGGAAAGCCACAAATTGATAGTGGTCTTCCCCGACCGCAAAGCACAGAAATCTCTGATGCCTGGAGCTTATGGGGACATGCAAGTATGCGTCCTTGATATCCAAGGATGCCAGAAAATCCCAAGCAATTGAGGGCCTTGAGATCCAGGATTGGACAGACCCCTTCCTTCTGGGGGACCACAAACATATTGGAGTAAAACCCCTTAATCCGTTTCTGTAATGGAACAGGTACGATCACCCCCTGCACCAGTAGATCCTGAACTGTCCCAAACAGGGCCTCCCGATGACCCGGAGGGAAAAAATCTGTTGGTGGGCAAGAAAGAAACTATCTTGTACCCCGAGGAAACTACTTTGCAAACCCACCGTTTGGAGAGAAGAGACGTCCGCCGAGCCGCAAATTTACGAAGACGGCCCCCACCCGAATGTCGGTCGGGGCAGACCTTCATGCGGACACAGATTTGTTGGCAGGCTTGCGGAACCAGGCACGCTTCTGCCCTTCAGCAGGCGCCTTAGCGGCTTGGGAGCGCTTACCTGCAGCACCGGGCAGACAAAAACCGCTTGTGGGCGGAAAATGAGGACCCCTGCCTATGGCGAGGCTCCTTACCCTGGATTGTGGGAACAGAGTGCTCTTCCTTACTGTGGCATCATTAACCACTTAAGAACCGCCTCCTGCACATATACGTCGGCAGAATGGCACGGCTGGGCACATATACGTACAGGTACATCCTGTACTAGTACCCAGCAGTGGGTCATGGGTGCGCGCCCGCGGCGCGCTCCCGTCACCTGGTCCGAAGCTCCGGGACCGCGGGACTCGCAGACCCCAGAGCTGAAGAATGGAGAGAGCCGCGTGTAAACACGGCTTTCCCGTCCTTCACTGTGGCGGCGTCATCGATCGCCTGATCCCTTATACAGGGAATCACAATCAATGATACACCCACACCCCCCTACAGTTGTAAACACACATTAGGGCACACATAACCCCTTCAGCGCCCCCTGTGGTTAACTCCAAATCTGCAAATGTAATTTTCACAATAAACAATGCAATTTAAATGCATGTTTTGCTGTGAAAATGACAAAATAATTAATAAAAATGCAATAAAACTATCCCCTATTTTGTAAACGCTATAAATTTTGCGCAAACCAACAGATAAACGCTTATAGCAATTTTTTTTACCAAAAATAGGTAGAAGAATACGTATCGGCCTAAACTGAGGAAAAAATTTAAAAAATATATAGATTTTTGGGGGATATTTATTATAGCAAAAAAGTAAAAAATATTGCATTTTTGTCACTCTATTTTTGTTTTTAGCGCAAAAAAAAAAATCGCAGAGGTGATCAAATACCACCAAAAGAAAGCTCTATTTGTGGGGGAAAAAGGACACCAATTTTGTTTGGGAGCCACATCGCACGACCTCGCAATTGTCAGTTAAAGCGACGCAGTGCCGAATCGCAAAAAGGGGCAAGGTCCTTTAGCAGCATTTTGGTCCGGGTCTCAAGTGGTTAATAATGTCATCCAGAGAGGCCCCAAAAAGCCTCTCACCCTTAAAGGGCAAGTCCACCAAGGCCTTCTTTGAAGACTGGTCCGAGGACCAACACTTCAGCCAGATCAGGTGGCGCATCACCACCGCATAGACTGAGGCTCTGGAGAGCAAGGGAAGCGTATTCAGGGCTGACTCGCAGACTAATCTAAGGCCCTGCACCAACTCGTCGGCCAGCGCCACATAGTCCGGAGAAGCCTGATGCTCCTTTAACCCCCTGAAGCAACATCTTTGCCCATCCAGCAAGTGTCTGACACACTAGAGCCCCCACCACCGTGAACAGGGAGCAGGCCACTGCCTCAGCCCTTCTGTCAGCGGGTCCTTAAAAGCAGGAGCCCCTTTCACAGGTAACATGGTACCCTTGTTCAGTCTGGACACAGTAGGGCCCACCGACGGGTGGGAAATGAATTTTTTCAGGAATTTCTCCTCAAAAGGATAATGGACCACCAAACCTTTTGCGGCCAATCCCATTCCTTGTACAAAAGTTTTCCAGACAAGGAACACAAGGAAACACAGTGCGGGTCGGCTCACGGAATCCAAAAGGCACCGACATCTCTGCCATATCCTCCATTTTCAGAGTGTCCAGCACTGTGGTGATAAGTGCTCCTACAAGCGCCCTATCATGCGCCGACCCTGATCCAGATTCATCCTCACTGTCTGTACGGTCGAGGTCCGCATCCTCTGACACATCAGAACCAGGGCTGGGAGCAGTAGCTGGGCCCGATTCGGCGTCAGAGGCATCCCCGGAAGATGGAGAAGGGAGGGGGCGTTTTTACCCCTTGTTTGTCCATGTGCCGCTTCCACCCTGGCAACAAAGGCCTCCAGGACCGCCAACATAGCGTCCACAGAAACAGCAGGTGCAAAGGCACCAGTTGCCACTTCAGGTATTTCTGGGGAAGAGGTGTCTGGTTCCGACACCATGTTTACACACCCACCTGACACCCCTAGGGACGCAAGGCAAGGTACACAGACCACCCTCCTAGCTGCCGCAGAAAAACAGTCCAGAGGACTCACCACCCGGACCAGGTACCGCACAGCTGCCGTCCGCCTAGGCCTCCTAGAATGTTCTCCCTGTGCCATCCCTCAAATGAATGAATGAATGAAAACTTATATAGCGTGGCACATGCGAACTAAATCGCCTCTGGGCGCTTGTTGTTCCTGTCTCCTTTGGTATCAAAAGAGATGAGTCTTGATCTTTCTCCTGAAGGCTAAGTGGTTCTCCTCCAACCGAATGCTGGTTGGTAAAGCGTTCCATAGTCTGGGACCTTGGACCGCGAATCTTCTATCTCCTTTGGACCTGTAGTTGGCTTTCGGTATCTGGAGTAGATTTTGATTGGTGGATCGCAGGACGCGATTGGGATTATGAGCTTTTATTTTTTCGCATAAATAATGGGGAGCATTCCCATAAATACATCTATGCGTTAGACAGAGTGTTTTAAAAGTGATTCTGTCTTTTACTGGCAGCCAGTGAAGGGATCTCAGTGAAGGTGAGATTGATTCCCAGGGTTTTTTCCCAGTCACAAGTCTGGCGGCCGTATTTTGAACGACTTGTAGACGAGCGATTTGGTACTTAGGGAGTCCGAGGTAAAGGGCATTTGCATAGTCCAATCTGGAGTTCACAATTGCTCCCACCACGACCGCAATGTCTTCTTTGGGAATAAAAGGGATGAGTCTACGTAGTAGGCGCAGCAGATGGTGAGATCCGCTGACAACTGACCCTATTTGTGCGTCCATTGTCATGTAGGAGTCGAAAATGACCCCGAGACTTTTGACTTTGGCACAGGGGGTGATGATTTTCCCTAGAATGGGTGGGGGACTCCAAGTTGTTGCAGGTAGATTCTTACGCTTGGCGTGAAACAGGAGAAGTTCTGTTTTCGCTCCGTTGAGTTTAAGATAACTCTTTGTCATCCAGTCCTCTATCAAAGAGAGGCATGTCTCTAGATTGAGGTGGTGATCCTTTTTATTGCAAATGCGGAAATACAGTTGCGTATCGTCTGCGTATGAGTGATAAAGCAGTTTTTGACTGCTAATAATTTCAAAAAGAGGACGAAGATAAATGTTGAACAACACCGGCGACAGGGGGGATCCTTGAGGGACTCCGCATGACACCGTGCGTTTTTCAGAAGTGAAAGGTCCTAGCTTCACTATTTGCGACCAGTTTTCCAAAAAAGAGGAGAACCAAGATAGATCGCCTTCTGCGACTTTGGCTACTTCAGCTAGCCGAGTCAATAGAAGCTTGTGGTCTACAGTGTCGAAAGCTGCGCTTAGGTCCAACAAAACCAGAAGACTAGATTCTCCTTCGTCTGCGGCCTCGAGAGCGTTGTCCCATATCTTGAGCAATGCGGTTTCTGTCCCGTGTCCGGGGCGGAATCCTGATTGAAATTGATCAAGTAGGTTGTGGGTATCTAGATGCTGTTGCAGCTGTTGTACCACTACTTTCTCCATGACCTTAGAGAGAGCGCTTAAGCCTGTTATGGGGCGGCGGTGGAGTGGATCCTTGGGATCCAGGGTGGGTTTCTCCAGGATGGGTCTAATTACGCCCTCCTTCAACTCGGAGGGTACTATGCCCTCCACGAAAGATTGGTTAATAAGCTGCGTGATAGGAGGTGCCAGGATGTCGGCGCATTCCTTCAGCAGCTTAGTAGGGATAATATCGTTCGGCGCAGTGCTGTTGCGCAGAGTGCCGATGATATTTTTAGTGGCTTGGGTAGAGATGAGTTCCAGCTTGAATTTACCTGGTTGTGGTGAATTACTACAGGTGTTGTGTAAATAATTACGGGGGGGGGCTAGGGGGGGGGAATTGTTTTGCTTAATGCTTTGCCGGATACCCTCAATTTTATTGATGAAGTAATCCGACAATTCATTGCAAAATTCTTGTGTGTCGGAATTGGGGGCTTCAAGACATCCTGGATTCATGGTCTGAGTGACCAGCTTGAAGAGTTCGCGGGGGCGATCCAGGGCGCTATTGATAGCCTCAGAAAAATAGTCTCTCTTGGCTTTGAAGATTTCTTTATGATATGTCCTTGTTATTGCCTTGTAGATGGAAAGATTCTCATCAGATGAGTTTCTTTTCCAGGCGGCTTCAGCCCTTCTGCGTTCTTGCTTCAATAACGCCAGTTGGTTGTTGAACCAGCTGGAGTTTTTTTTTTCGGATGTGGGTTTTACGTTTTGGCGCTGTTAAGTCAGCTGCCTGTGATAGGGCTGTGTTTATGGCCTCAAGTGTTTCTTCAGCCGTTTGATGCGGCTGAATTGTTTCTATTTTTTTCCTTAATGTGGCTTTGAAGAATTCCGAGTGGAGCTTCTTCTGACATCTAGTCCAATGAGTTGTCAATGGATTTGATGTTTTTGTTAGGGGGGGGAAATTGGGGATAATGAATTTGATTGCATGGTGATCTGTCCATGGCAATGGTTCATTTCCCAAGATTTCTATTTCCAGATCTAGTCTGAAAATGAGATCGAGTGTGTGACCTGAAGCATGTGTGGGCCCACATACTAGATGTTGTAGCCCTAATCCTTCCATGTGGTCAATACAGGCGTCAGCAACGGGGTCTTGTGAGGAGTTGGCCCAGAGGTTGAAATCCCCGAGCAGCAGAAGGCGTTTGCTGTTCAGGGTATAGGTGGAGATAAAGTCCGTCCATGAAGGGAGAAGCTGCGATTTTGGGCCGGGTGGCCTATAGCAGAGTAGAATCCGGATGGTCTCCTGGGAGTTTACTTGCAGTTGTAGAGTAAGGGTTTCCATGAATGGAAGAGGGTTTTGAAGTACTGGTTTTGTGATCGCAAGATGAGTCTTATGGATCACAGCCAGTCCTCCTCCTCTTTGCCCTATTCTATTTTCCGTTATAATACGATAATTTTCTGGCACCATTTCTCCTAGAATGGTGTTACAGTCGGCTGTGAGTCAGCTCTCTGTAATAAAGAGGCAGTCTATATCGTATTGTAGGAGGAAATCATGGATTTCTAGAAAGTTTGCTGGAGCCGTTCGCGACGATATTCTGGCCACTAGAGGCAAAAACAGCACTCAAAAATGGCCACCGACCCACCGCTCTGTAAGCGATGCATGCGGGCTACGAGAAAATGGACGCCGATGCATGTAAACAGTGCTGGGCACCGCCAAAATGGTGGACGCAAGTGAAGCAAAGAACACAGCACATAATGGCAGCGAACACCCGGGACCTCCAAAGGCGGCCCCCCCCCCCCACACACGGCAACAGATAACACCCCCCGAAGAGCCACGCAGCCCCTAGCCCTAGGATGGAGCCCTCCAGGTAGACCCCCGAATTGCAGCCATCCTAGCTACCCAGAGCCTAGAGAGGCAGGGAGTAAGTGAGAGAAAAGGAAGGGTGGAACCCTCTATTGACCTCCCCAGGAATGCCCAGCCGTAACACCCTGCTGGAGCAGGGGGACTGCTACTTACCCATCCTGCGAGGACCAGCTGAAGGCATCTTAGACAGACCCAGCGTCCGTGCGGTTACTGCATGGCTGTCGGCCCGGCACACTGTGACACAGACATCGAGCCTGGTCATATGTGTGCCCTGGAGCAACGGGGTATGTTGTAGACGGCCCAGCGCGTATCTGAAACGCTGACACGCTCGATGGCCGAACTGTGGGGACTACAAGGATCGAGGATCCAGCCTGTCACCCAGTCGACAGTTGCTAGCAGATTTCAGGATCAAAAAAAGAAAAAACAAACAGGTCACATGGAGCCATGTCATTCTCCTATGCTAGGCAGAAAAAAAAACTGATTTATACGGTACTGTTCGAAGTGTTTTAACATTTAACATGCTGTTTTTCTGCTAGTCAATCTCCTAACAGGAGGATAATACCATATGTCAAGCTGCTGCTGTGTCCATCAATGAACGAAAGAGAAAATCTGTTTGGAGGACAAGAGAAAAACGGTCTTGTACCCTGAGAAAACGAAGCAAACCCACCGGTCGGAAAGTAGGGAACACCACCGTCCTGCAAGGCTTGCTGGAAGCATCCCCAACAGATCCACCACCCGAGCAGTACGGAGGTAGCTGTCGGCCCAGCACACTGTAACAGAGACAGTAATTAGCCCGGTCATATGTGTGCCCTGGAGCACGTAGTTTACCGGCCACCCCTGGAGCAAACAGGGCATGTCGTGGCCGACCCAGCGCGTAGCTAAATGCCTGCACACGCTCACTGGCCTGAAACTGGGGTGACTTCAAGGATCTAGGACATCCAGCCTGTCGCCCAGTCAGCAGTTGATAGCAGATCTCAGGATCAAAGTAGAGACATTTTTTTTTAGAAAAAAACTCCAAGACCAAAGGGCCCACAGGGAGCCAGGTCCTACTCCTATGCTAGGCAGAAAAATTAAGCTGCTGAGTGCAGGGAGAGGGGTTGTACCTAGAGGGACCACCTTCTAGGCGGTACTGTACAGTATAAAGTTGTATTAACACATTAACAATTTTTCTGCCTAGTCCTCTCCTGATATAAGGCTAATACCCTACTGTCAAGAATAAGCTGCTGCGTCTGTCCATGAACACAAGAGAAATATGCACTGTCACTGTACTGACACTGGCTGGGAAGGGGTTAACATCAGGGGCGATCAAAAGGTTAACCGTTTGCCTAGGTCAGTGATGGCGAACATTGGCACCCCAGATGTTTTGGAACTACATTTCCCATGATGCTCAGCTACATTGCAGAGTGCATGAGCATCATGGGAAATGTAGTTCCAAAACATCTGGAGTGCCAAGGTTCGCCATCACTGACCTAGGTTGTGCTTACTAACTGTGGGAAAGGTGCTTTGACTAAGGGAAGGCAAAGATCTGTGTTCCTGCTTAGCAGAAACACAGGACCAATGCCTTCCCTTCTGACAGAATGATAATCTGCCTTGTTTACATTCTACCTGTGTAATTGGCAGGTGACTGCAGACATCAAGTCTGCGCTACCCGCCGTTGTGCTTCCGCTGTGTGTGATCACAACGGGACCAGGTCGCCGGTGGCATCCATGCACCAGACTCAGAAGTGTCAGATGATGTAATAGGTATGTGATCTGGTGCAGAGCGGCTACCCTGCCACAGTACATCTACAAAAAAATAAACAAACAGTATTTTTATTAATAGATATTACCATGTCTTGACAACTTTAAATTGCACCACAATTATAGGAAGAAAATACTCTCCAGTATACAGGCGAAAAGTACATTGAAATATAGGGCTCTCTGGCATAATGATATTCATTAGCGTTTGCCAAGTATCTGCAAGTGGTTAACAAAAAAAAAAATCCTTAGTTTATGCCCGAGAACCGGGAGTGACATCAGAGGTTGCTCCGGTCCTCCAAGGGCATAGAGCCAATCTTGCCCCAAGCATCAGATCACTTCTGGACATTACACATGGCTCTGGTAAGCCCAGAAACGACTGAGAAGTGGCAGCACCTCTCCCACCACTTCTAAAAGTGATACTGCAGTGAACCCGCAACTGGGATCACTTATCAGAAAGACTGCCACCTAAGGGGAAAAACAATACCGGGGTATGGCATCAAGCTGCAGCCATAACCCCGCTATTTAATGTCAAAATTAATGGCGTACATTTCATTTACAATTCTATATAAAATATTTTTTAATAAAAAAAATTAAAATAAAAAAAACAGTATTTTTATTAATAGATGTTACCATATGTTTTAACAACTTTAAATTACACAATTATAGGAACAAAATACTCTTTAGTATACAGGTGAAAAATCGGGGTTACTTACCGGTAACATCCCTTTTCCAGGAGTCTTTCAGGACAGCCACCATAGAGAGACACATGCTCCTCCCCTCTTAAGAAAACACTGCCTTCCAATCAAGATTAAAACCTCATCCTCCCTCCAGCTACTCAGTTTTTCCAGAGTACCTCCGCCCAGCTGGGGAGACACAAAAACATGTCATAAAAAAAAACAATATTTCATCTTACCTGACGGCCTCATATGATGAGTTTCCAGAGAATTCCACAAAAAAAGGGTGGGTACCGGCGCTGTAACCCCGATTTTCCCTGTTAGTCTTTCAGGACAGCCACCGTAGAGAAGATAAGTGAGCACCTTACCCTAGGGTGGGACTACTGCCTGTAATACTTTGCGCCCAAAGGCCTGATCCTTGGCTGAAAGCAGGTCCAGTCTGTAGTGTTTCACGAACGTTGAGAAACTAGACTACGTTGCAGGTTTGCAGATCTGTTCCAGGGAAGCACCAGCACACTCTGCTTGCGAAGCCGCTACTGCCCTGATGGAGTGTGCTCTGATACCTTCTGGAGGCTCCACCCCCCTTGAAACATAGGCCTGAACAATGGCTGATTTTATCCACCTGGCTGTTGTGTGTCTAGAGCTCTAGACCCCTTCTTGGACCCCGAAAATAAAACAAAAAAAGGAGTCAGATTTTCTGAACTGACTTGTGCTACTTAAGTACTGGAGGACACACCTCCTAGCGTCCAAGTTATGAAAGCTGCGCTCCTGATCCCTCACAGGATTCAAGCAAAAAGAAGGCAAGGTCATTTCTTGGCTTTTATGAAAACTAGAAGATACCTTCGGCAAGAAGGCCGGATCCGTTTTGAAAACCATGCGATCCGAAAAAAAAGGTGCCCTAATAGACAGGGCTTCGAGTTCACTTACTCTTCTAGCTGTGGTGATTGCGACTAGGAACACCGTCTTAAGTGTGATCACCTTTAACGTACAGTTTTCTAATGGTTCAAACAGTTCTCCTGTGAAGGCCTGCAAAACCAAGGAGAGATCCCAAACTGGGAAGGTGAGGGTTCTAACTGACCTTAAATAGTGCTAATGGCCAGCCCCTTGTCTGCCCCAGTCTGCAGAAACTCTAATACAGCCACAGAGCTATGAACATTGAAAGAGCTTTCTGAGCACCAGCTGTTAAAACGCTTCCATAATTTTAAGTAGATGGCTTGCGTTTCCGTCTTTCTGTAGCTTAGAAGAGTTATTATTAAACGTTCCGAGAAGCCTTTGCCCCTTAGCAGCTCCTCTTCAGAAGCCAAGCTGCTAGATTCCACCTCTCTACTTGCGGACAACAGACTGGACCCTGAGCAAGAAGATCTTCCCGGGTTGGCAGAATCCAGGGAGACACAACTGACAACCTTCAGGATGGAAAACCATGGCCTTCTGGGCCAAGGAGGTGCAATCAGAATAAGCGTTGTACTCTCCCCCTGCAGCTTTCTCAAGACTGCCGGAATCAGAACCGGAGGGGGGAAAGCATAACACCTGGAGAACTGCCAGGTCTGAGCCAGAGCATCCACTCCTAAAGCTCCGTCGCACCTGTTCAGGGAGAAAGAGCTGTGTCTTGGCATTTTCCCTTGAGGCGAACAGATCCACCTCCGGCATTCCCCACCTTTGAGTGATCGTTTTGAAAACCTCTGGGTTCAGCACCGTCACCCTCCCTCAGCTTTTTCTGGCTGAGGAAGTCCGCAACCTGGTTCTGATCCCCCTTCAGATGAACTGCTGACAGGGACAGAACATGGGCCTCCGCCCATCTGAGAATGGATTCTGTCAGAACCCACAAGGACCTGCTCCTGGTGCCCCCGTTTGTTCATATAGGCTACGGCGGAGGAATTGTCCGACCGAACCCCTACATGCTGGCCCTGAAGGTCTCTTTGAAAGGCTCTGAGGGCTAGATCTATTGCCTTCAGTTCCCTCCAATTCAAAGACCTCCTCGAGTCCTTATTTTCCCAGGTACCCTGCATCAGATGGGAATTCAGGTGTGCTCCCCACCCTGTGCCACTGGTGTCCGTCCTTACTGTTCTGGATATTGGAAAAATCCATTCCAGACCTTGTAACAGGTTCGTCCCCTTCCTCCACCACCAGAGGGCCCTCTTGACCTGAACCGGTACCGATATTAGGGCGTCCAGGGATCCTGGGTTGTGGTCCCAGACACTTAGAATGTAATGTTGTAGGGAACAAAAATGCAACCCTGCCCACTGCACTGCCGGGAGTGTGGACGTCAGCAGACCCAAGGCTGACATGGCTTTCCTTATTGAGAGTGGAGAGCTGGCCTGAAGGAGCAACGTTGCCTTGTCCACTTTCTGGACCTTTTCTGCCGGAAGAAAAACCATCTGGATGAGTCCTGTTCGTAACCCAGGAAGGTGAACCTTTGCTTTCAAAAGCCATCCCAGGTTCTCCAGGATATCCCTCGCTACCTGGAGGTCCTGGGATAGCTGTTCCGGGGATGCTGCGAACAACAATAGGTTGTCTAGGTACGCCACCACTGAGATGCCCTTGAGACGAAGGAACGCCAAGACCTCCACCATTACTTTGGTGAAGATGCAGGGGAAGAGGAGAGCCCAAAAGGGAAGAGCTTTGAACTGTAGGTGAAACGTCCCTTCCTTGGATCTTACTGCCAACCTGAGAAACTTCTGATAGGCATCCTTCAAGTCTATTGATGCCATAAAACAGTTCGAAGGGAGAAGCGTCCTTACAGAGTAAATTGAGTCCATCCGGAATCTCTTGTATGTGACCGAGACATTCAGGGGCTTCCAGTTCCATATAAGTTCCATATAAGTCTAAACTTCCCGGAGGGTTTGCGGACCACAAAGATGTGGGAGTAGATGCCCCTGCCTATCTCCTCTGTTGGGACCCGAACCACCACCTCCTGATCCTCAAACTCCTGAAGGGAGAAAAAAAGAGCTGATGATTTGCACTTTGGCTGTTCGGTGATCAAAAGTCTGAATGGGGGGGGGGGGGGGGGGGGGGGGACTTGAGAATTCCAACTTGTAACCTCGCCTTATGATTCCTAGCACAACTGATTGCTGGTGATCATTTCCCATTGTGGGAGAAAGGCCCCCAATCTTCCTCCCACTTTGAGCCCGTCACTGTGGCTTTTGGGGCTGTTCAGGAGGAGGGCGAAAAATCGATGCTCCACGACCTTTGCCCTTCTCCCCCCAAAACAACTTCTTGCCTTCTGGTTTCGTGGCTTCCACCTTTTTAAGACCAAAATTTTCCTTTGGTCTGCCCCCCAAACTTTTTCTTAATGGGGAAGGCCTTTTTCTTGTCTGCTCTTCGGTCTAGAACAGCCAAGCCTGGCCCAAACAGCAGGTCTCCTGTAAGGGGGATTCCGCACAACTTAACTTTAGAAGCGCTGTCCCCTTGCCATGTCTTGAGCCATAAGGCCCTCCTTGCCAAATTGGACAAGGCTGCGGACCTTGCAGACATACGAACAGACACTGCAGATGCGTCCGCTAAATATGACACACCATTTAGTAGTGTTGGTAAAGAAGCCAATATAGTTTCTTTGGGCATCCCTGCCTCAATGTCTGTCTTAATCTGTGTGAGCCAATGCTCCAGATTGCGAGCTACACAGTGGCTGCCATGGCAGGCTTTAGGTTCCCTTGTGAGGAGTCCCAGGATTTCTTCAGAAGCGAATCCATCCTTCTATCCATGGCGTCTGAGAAAAACAAGGAGGTTGGGACTTTAAATGAAGCACCTCGGAAAAGGGCCTCCATCCCTGATAGCAATGTGAATGCGAGAACAATTTTGGGACTTTAAATGAGGCACAGAGAGGAACCAGGGTGTAGAAATGATCATTTATTGATCAGCAATAACCATGACATAGTACACTCAAATGGATATTGCAGTAAAGGTTGTTTACAGAAACTCGAATACAATAGAAAGATGAATAAATAACATAAGTGATACAAAGATATACAAATACAATAACATTCCCGTTGTAGCTCCATGTACAAATTCGTATAAAACTTTCTTTTATCAAATATCTTCACAGATGGCGTCATTAGAGTATGCATCTTTGTAAGCTCTACGCGTTTCAATGGATAATACCACCTCGTCAGGAGTTGATGCGTATGACGTTTCTGTAAAAAGAGTATAAAAGTATTGAACATGTATTAACCCTAATAGCAAATAAAGATATGGGGAGGGGGGGGGGCATAGACGGGAAAAAGTTGATACTTTCTACTCACTTAAAAACTCAGCATGTTACTGTAAAGCACCGAGAGGGCAGGGGAGCTTACAAAGATGCATACTCTAATGACGCCATCTGTGAGGATGTTTTATACGAATTTGTACATGGAGCTACAACAGGAATGTTATTGTGTATCTTTGTATCACTTATGTTATTTATTCATCTTTATAGTGTATTCGAGTTTCTGTAAACATAACCTTTACTGCAATATCCATTTGAGTGTACAATGTCATGGTTATTGCAGATCAATAAATGATAGTTTCTGCACTCCGGTTCCTCTCTGTGCCTCATTTAAAGTCCCAAAATTGTTCTCGCATTCACATCCATGGGGTCTGAAAGCACCCCCATGTCTTAAACGCCAGGTCTGTTCGCCTGGACACCTGCGAGAAGGCAGTGTCTAGCTTGGGAGTTTTATTCCAAACCAGAGCTTCCTCCTCTGAAAAAGGGAACCTTTGTTTCGAAGCATTTGAAAAGAAAGGTTTCCTCTCCGGATCTTGCCATTCCTTTTTATGGCATTGATCAAGACCTCACGGACCGGAAAATCTTTTATCTTTTGTTCCCCCAGGCCCATGTACATCCGATCATGGACAGTGACTTCTTCTCTTCTGGTATTCCCAAGGTAGAATGTATTGTACCTAGAACATCCTCTACCTCTTTGAGGGAAAGTTTGTAACGAGAGGTTCTGGAGGACTCCCCCTTCATCCCTTCTCCGTCTGGCTCCCCTTGGGAGCTAGAAGCGGCACTGTCTGGCTCTTCCTCAGCGTCCTCCCTGAAGTCCCCTGGCTTCTCCCCACTCACGGAGGGAAGTACCACTGGACTAGGTGGAATAATCTGTTGCGCTGGAGAAGGGCTGCTCTGGGGCAACTGAAAACCAGCAAAAAGATCCTTAAAGGATTGAAAGGTGCTAGAAAGCTCTTTCACGGATGCTGCTAGCTCAGAACCCTGCTCTGCCTCTCTCTCTCTCTCTAATTAGCCCATCAATGCAACGTCTGCAAAGTGCCTTGTTCCTGTAGAACTTCTTTGGGAGAAAACTGGAAGGACACTTCTTGGAATTATGGCGAGATTTCTCTGTGGACTTCTGCAGAAAAACACAGACAAGAGCAGAGAGCAAGCATGAGTGAGAGCCCCTCAGCGCTGTAACAGCTATCCACCAGGAGTGCTCCCCCCCAGGACCAACCACCACTAGGGTCCCAGATACACTTCCTAATCTCCCCGACCACCAGGAGAAAAAAAAAAAAAAACACCAGTGAAGCTGACAAAAATATAGTAAGGAAACACCACATTAGAGTGGCTGGTGCTTCTGTCATCCGGAGCTGTGCGCGATGTCTCCACTTCTGACATCTCCCCTGAAGATTGTGGTTGCAGAAAACACCCAAAAAAGTGCAGTCCCCTTGACTGCAAGAGTAGGCCGCACCAGCCCAGCGGTCAGTCCTTTTCACCTGCTGCGTCTGGGACAAAGACGCGTATCCGGCGGAAGTGCCCGCCCCTCCCGGAACTGACGTCACTCGTTATCCGGTTTGGCCTCAGCTTCCTGGCCGACTGTGTTTATCACACATGAAGCTGACACGCCGCCTGCAGCGCTACCCCTGGGCGAAAGGAAAAGGACCTCCTCTGTCAAAAATCTCCCCAGAAACGCAGCACGGCAAATACCCCAGGTACGTGGCTCACCAGCTATCCGAGTTGCCATAAAGGGTCTGAGAAACGGAGAGACCGGCTCCCCCCCTCAGGAATATTAGCCTCAGCCTCCCCAGCTGTCTGGCCCTTAGTCCCAGTGGTGTCTCCCCGCCGGAGGAAACACCATAAACTGAGGAGCTGGAGGGAGGATGAGGTTTAAATCTTGATTGGAAGGCGGTGTTTCCTAAGAGGGGAGGAGCCTGTGTCTCTCTACAGTGGTTGTCCTGAAAGACGAACAAGGAAAGTACATTTAAAATACAGGGCTCTCTGGCATAATGATATTCATTAGTATTTGCTAAAAAACATCCATCACCAAGCCAAAAAAGACAGCCCCAAATGGCACGTGACTTACTTTCCTCCTTCTGTTACTGAAGGAAATAGACTTCACCCAAACATACACTCAACCCCATGGGCAAGGTGTATGAAATTGAGCCCGAATACTTTCAAAATCAGCAGAACCAGATGTGACGGATCTCAGATACCCCAGGTGGGCACATCCGCCAGACCTGTGTCTCCTGTCCTCCAAACGCACCCGCAGCCTGCAGATTCGCCATAACAAGCCCTTAACCCCTCATTCACGAGACAATCCACACAGGTGTTGAGGGTTAAACATCCAGAGCTTAAACTGTTTATTAAATTCCAAAACATACAGTTTTACACACAGTTAGGAACACCCCCCTTAGCCTTGTCTAAGAAGGGAGGGGGACAAGGAGCAACCAATGAGAACTGAACATTTGTACATTGAAACAGGCTACAGATACACCTAATGAGATTAGGGTAAGCAGGCAGCTTCTCAATACACACCCCCTGCGGAGAGACGTCTCCACTCTCCAATCCAGTCTCCATTGTCTGTGTGTCATGAACCAACACAATTAGGCACAGCAACAAGGGGGGAGGGGTGGGTAGAAGGGCTGTAGCATTACTTTATCTCAATGCCAGCCTGAGGTCTCCAGTCTTTTCTGACCCATAGTCTGTCGGTAGGAGGAACGCCCCCAATCCCTTCCAAAACACACAGTGACAGTGGGTTCTGTCACACCAGACAATTCCAGAAAAGACACAAACTACTGAACATAAAAACCTTTATTTTTTAAGACAAAGAACAATGTAAAAAGGGAACACAATCAGAAAACGTCCTTTTACTTATCGGTCTATGCTGAACTGCTAGAAGATTAAATTTTTTTGTGTAACTATGGATCACCACACATTACTGAAAGGGAACCTGTCATGAGAAAAACATTCTTGGGAGAATGTCGGTGGCCTGGCTGCATGCTGATCCAATGGCTTCAATATTTTTTAAGTCACTGACCCAGAACTATACAAATCAAAAGTTCTGACTACTTTTAGACTTCACGGAATACACAATTGCTTATGACTGAGGGGGGCAACCTGCAAAGCACTTCATTTTTCATTCACATTTAACTGCACTGCCAGGTAATCTTAGAACATCAAATGGCTAGGTATTCCAAGTTCTCTCTCTTTAAGACAAAGAACGTGCAGAGGCAAAGTCCAGGATCCAATAATTAAAGTGTTACTAAACCCAAAACAGTACAATTAGTCTGTATATGCAGCAAAGCATGCTTGTTATATGCACTGTTGAACCTAAGGGTTTAATACTCTGCATTGTCGTTGGATTCTGTATGCACAGTCCCTTCTCTTCTGGCATTGTCCCCATAAGTCCAGATAAGAGAGAGAGTTACTTGGGTCAGGCTGCACATGCTCAGTTTGGTGTGTGTACAGGGGTTTAGTAACACTGCAATTGTGGGCAGTCCTGATCACAAATGAATGTAAGCAGCTGAAGAATCTGGTTGCACTGGATTTTGCAAAACCAATTAGGGGATACTGGTCCCAAAAGGAATATATGGGGTGCTATTGCTTACCTCCTTCTGAAAGTACTAGTTGCCTGGCTGTCTCTGGTTTTAACAAAGAGTTGGTGACCCAGAGCAAGCATACAGCTGGTGAAGTAAAAACTTTGTATCTGCCTTAAAGTATATACAAAAATGAGTGGGGTCAGCAACAGTTCTCATGACAGGTTCAAGCCGGGTATATTATCGTTTTCTGCATAGCATTATCAGTTCACTAGTTCTACTTGTGGCTAAAAAAAAAAAAAAAAAAAAAATAAAAAGTGGTGTGCTTGTAAATTTATTGCAATATTTAAATTTTGGGTACACAAAAATTGTCACGGATTTATAGTATTTGCAATGATACACAGAAATTAGACAGCTGACTAATTTATATTAGCAAAAGCCTGTTTTTTTTTTTTTTTATTTGTTCCTGCTTTTATAAACAAGTCCTGCATATTCTATACTTGCAAATCTTTCTGTATGGAAAAAAACTTAAACCCCACTTTTATTCTTGAAGAAAAAATATGTAATAAATAAATGTGAATTAAGCCTCTGAAAACCCAAGGCAGTTCGAGATAACTGTGATAAATTATGGCAAAACGGATTAAAATTGTGAAAAGTCCTGGAATATCAGAGAGTCCAAAGTAGATTTTTAATGCACATATCCTTAATAAATAGGGCAATTAGTTGGAGAATCACACACACACACACTATTCCTTCTAGTCCCAGTAAAAATCTACAACGTAAATGTAAAAGTATCTTCAACTATAAGTTATGTACACAAGTATTCTCCCTGTTAACAGGAAGGGTGAAATGAGTTTTAAACGAGTGTGCATATTTTAACTTAAAATCCAAAAAAAAAAAAGTCTATAACTAAACATAATGTCATTTTGTGCTTTCCTGCATAAAAGTTTTGCCAACATTCCTCTATAAATATGTACCAAGTTACTGAGTGGTTAAGCACAAGCTGTACAATTAGAAGAAACCATCCGTGCACAGTGCAGTACTTTTTAATGTAAACATGCACTTCAGGCCTCCACAGTGGTATAAGGTTAATGCTCTCTGAAGGGAAATCACAATGACAGGTAAGTGACGTGGTTGATGTTAACACGTTGTCTCATTAAAGTTTATAATGCATGGTGGTCAACTAGTAGAGTTGAGTTTGCTCCACAGTCAATATACTGGTATGTCTCCAAAGAGCTCTGGGATGTGTGTCCAATGTAGGAAAATTTCACCGACGTTCTATAAGGCAAGATAGAATAAATGAGTTATAACAATAATAATGAGTTATAACAATAATAAAAGTAACAAAATTAAAAACAAACCATGGCATGCAAGATTAGTCTTATTAGCATGACACGAATATCCATGTGTTTAAATTACGTTGCCACTGTTGGGAATATCCACTTTTTTTGTTATGAGATTTTCTTGCATTTTTCTTAATCTGAACCCATGACTTATGGAAAACAGTGTCCTGCATTTCATAGCAGAAACGAGGTACAAAAAGCAGTACATAATCTGATAATAGGGATATATGTAGCACAGATAGAAGTTTCTATTAGGCAAGCAATCCAAAGAGGTTACAACTGCACAATAAAGTGGGACTGAACTCAAACTTTTCAAATCAGGTTCCTCCACCCCTAACTCGCTCAGCCATGTCTTTATGGACCTTGCTTCATGCATCGGTCCAAATTATTTGGTTAGCATACCAAGAGATTTTGGACAATTTCATGCTCCCAACTTTGTGGGGACACAGTTTGGGGGTTGTTCCCCTTCCTGTTCCAACCTGACTGTGCATCGGTGGACAAAGCAAGGTCCATAAAGACATGGATGAGCGACTTTGGGGTGTAGGAACTTGACTGGCCTGCACAGAGTCCTGACCTCAACCCAACAGGACACCTTTGGGATAAATTGGGATGAGCAGAAACTGAACAAGGCCTTCTCGTCCACATCAGTGCCTGACCTCACAAGTGCACTTCTGTTCACACTGGAGAACACATTTTTGGCTGAATTTGGAACTAAACAGACCAAAAGATGCACAGGACTCCTGTGCAATTCACACCGGAGCCGCTGTGGACATGTGGGAACCGACTCCATAGAGAGCCGGTCACAATCTCCTGCTATGAGAATTGGATGCAGGGAAACCCTCGTCCAATTCCCAATAGTGTGAACCCAGTCTAAAATTGTGGACAGCCTTCCCAGAAGAGTTGAAGCTGAAACTGCAAAGGGTGGGTCAACTCAATATTGAACCATACGGACTAAGACAGGGATGCCATTAAAGTTCATGTGCGTGTAAAAACAAACTTCCCAATGCTGTTGGTAATATAGTGTATATCTGCAGTGAGATCTAAGGCACTGCTGGCTCTGACTGCCAACCTCAAGAGATTTGAAATGATATTTAGTGATGTCACTACTGTGCTGTTCACTTTTCTCTTTGATAGGAGGTTCTGACATTAGGAAGAAAAAAGTCATCCCTCTATCAAGATGGTTACTTCCATTAAGGCCCCTTTCCCATTGAGGAGTTTTTCAGGCGGTTTAGCACTAAAAATAGCACCTAAATACCACCTGAAAAATTCCTGCCCTGCAGTCTCGATGTGAAAGCCAGAGGGCTTTCACACTGAGGTGATGCGCTGGCGGGACCGCTCCAAAAGTACTGCCAGCAGCATCTTTGAAGCAGTGCGTTTACCGCTCCTTCCCATTGAAAACAATGGGACACACCGCAACTTTGTGAAAGGGACCTGAGGCACAGAAAGTGAGAAATGGGGGGGGCTGAATCAGCTGCAGGGAGCGCTCAGACAAAACTGGTGGCTAGTACTGCCTTCTCTTTTTTGCACAGCCTGTTCCCCCATTAAAAACACACACACACACACACACACACACACACACACACACACACACACACACCCCTTGAAATGAGGCTAGTTTGTGGTGTTCATCACCAACGCCATCAACTGTATAGCTAGCTGGATCAAGTTTAACACATTCACTATTTAGCTGTACAGTAAATCCACAACTTTATTATGTGCTATGGTAACGAATGTACATAATTCAGTGGGCACCCCCAGAAACATGGACAGACAAGAATATGATCAGTGGAAATACAGTTCTCTTCATTTCCGTAGGTCAATAGAAGTTGTGTGCAAAAATACTCTGAGATAGAAACAGGAAGCTGCTGTAGGAAGTAGGCTGAGAAATGTATGTTATCTTCCTGTAAAGTTGCTTCAGTTAAGACAGTGATCAGACTTCTGAGGCAACTTCCATTGAAATCAATGGGTACAAGTTGCCTAGAAGTCGGATTGAAGTCATACAGGAACCTTTTCTGAAGTCAGAGCGACTTCATTAGTGTGTGTTAAGAGTGTATTAAGACGGCTCTCATTCACTTCAATTGATTTTCTTAACCACATGACTTGGGGCAACTTCAAGTCAGATCCCAGGTCGCCCCAGTGTGAACCGGTTCTAACACTTACAGAAAATCTCATTGGTGTAAATAGGCCCTGTATGTTTCATTTCACTAGTGCCAAAAATAAACTACTTCCTAGTGTGTGGTAGATAACAAGAGAATATATTTAAAAAAAAAAAAACACATTAATCAACTTTTTTTTTTTTTATTATTACAAGTGATTGAATAAGTGAAACACTTGTTGGATCTTGAATTTCATAAAACTGATTTATACGAATTTTGAATGGTGTCTTGTTAAATTATCATAGTAATAAAAAAAAGAAGGGAAAATAAAGCAATACATACCGCACAAAAACAACAATGTTGTGCACTTTCACTGTAGATAATGTGCAGAAGTTGCTGGTGGGGAAAAAAAAAAAAAAAATTGTAAAATTAACAGTCAAATAGTTTTTGCTCAAAATGTAGACTTGGTTAGACATTTAGTATGATTAAATAAAAAAAAAGGATTTTTAATAAACAGCTTACCTGTAAAATCCTTTTCTTGAAGTACATCACGGGACACAGAGCGCATAGCCATTACACTTGGGTTATATGGGTACCTTCAGGTGTGGACACTGGTGTAATCAATTTCACAGGAAGTTTCCTCCCTATATAACCCCCTCCCACTGGGAGTGCTTCAGTTTTGTAGCAAGCAATTCTCCCGAGGTTACACAATGTTCCCCAAAAGAGGGGTGGGAGCTCTGTGTCCCGTGATGTACTTCAAGAAAAGGATTTTACAGGTAAGCTGTTTATTAAAAATCCTTTTTTCTTTATCGTACATCACGGGACACAGAGCGCATAGCCATTACACTTGGGATGTCCTAAAGCAATGCTCTATGAAGGGAGGGAGACCGTAAGGCCAAGAATAGCCAAACAAAAATTTATCAGGAAGTAAAGTAACTCCACCAACAGAAAAAAGGGGGCGTGACCCGGACCAGAGGATTCTATACTGCTGCCCGTAGGACCGCCTGCCCAAAAGCTGCGTCCGTACCCTTTGCAACGTCCAACTTATAAAATTTAGTAAACGTATGTACGGAAGACCAGGTTGCCGCCTTGCAAACCTGTGCCATAGAGATCTGATGGTGTGCCGCCCAGGAGGCACTCATGGCCCTCGTAGAATGGGCTTTAACTGATAAGGGAGGTGGAACGCGCTTCAGACCATATGCCTGAAAAATCAGCTGCTTAATCCACCTAGCCAAGGAAGACTTGGCAGCCGGCTGACCCTTCTTGGGGCCATCCGGAAGAACAAAAAGCACATCTGTTTTCCGAATCTTCTCTGTAGCCTTGAGATAGACCCTCATGGCTCGAACCACGTCCAAAGTATGAAGCCGTCTTTCCTCTCTGGACTGGGGAGTAGGAAAGAAGGATGGTAGGACTAGGTCCTGATTCAAGTGAAAACTGGATATGACCTTAGGAAGGAAAGAAGGTTGAGGCCGCAGAACCACTCTGTCCTTGTGCAGAATAAGGTATGGCTCCCTGCATGACAAGGCTGCCAGCTCGGAAACCCTTCTGGCTGAAGCCATAGCCACCAAGAAAACCAACTTTCGGGTTAGTAGCACAAGAGGGATTTCTGTCAGAGGTTCAAACGGCTGCCTTTGTAAAGCTGACAAGACCAGATTTAAATTCCAGGGGCAGAGGGGAGCTCTAATAGGGGGATTCACATGCAAGACCCCCTGCAAGAAGGTTTTCATAAGCGAATGGGTGGCCAAGGGTCTTTGAAACCATATTGATAAAGCCGACACCTGCCCCTTTAGAGTACTAAGAGCCAACCCTTTGTCAACGCCAACCTGGAGGAATCGCAAGATCCTGTCAATAAAAAACTTTCGAGGATGCCATTTTTGAGACTCGCACCACTCCACATAGGTTCTCCAGACTCTGTAATAAATATTTCTGGAGACCGGTTTCCTAGCCTGAATCAACGTAGATATGACCTGATCTGAGAGGCCTCTGCCCTTAAGAATTAGGGATTCAGCCGCCAAGCCGTCAAATTTAGCTGCTGTGAAGCAGGATGGCAGATTGGGCCCTGAGACAGCAGATCTGGGCGCAGGGGGAGCGGCCACGGCGCCCCGACTGACATCTTCACGATGAGTGCGTACCAAGCCCTCCTGGGCCAGGCTGGGGCCACCAGGATCACAGGCCTGCGCTCCACCCGGATCCTCCGTAGAAGGCGGGGAATCATCTGCAGTGGAGGGAACGCATACAGAAGAGAAAACTGGTGCCAAGGGCAAACCAAGGCATCGGTCCCGTAGGCCGAGGGATCCCTGGCTCGGGATATGAATTTGTCCAACTTTTTGTTGGATCTCGTTGCCATAATGTCCACATCTGGGACTCCGAATCTTTGGCAAATCTCTTGGAATACCTGGGGGTGAAGAGACCATTCCCCCGGGAGCAACTGTTGACGACTCAAAAAATCTGCTTGAGAATTGTCTATCCCTGGGAGGAACACCGCCGAGATGCAGGGTACATGGGCTTCGGCCCATGAGAAAATCAGGTTTACTTCTCTTTGGGCTGCTGGGCTCTTCGTGCCCCCCTGGTGGTTTATGTATGCCACCGCAGTGGCGTTGTCGGACTGTATCCTTACTGGCAGACCCTGAAGGGGGAGAGTCCAGGCGATCAGGGCCAGCCGAGCAGCTCTGATCTCCAAGATATTGATGGGAAGCAGTTTTTCTGCCTCCGACCACTGCCCTTGCTGGGTCTGTTCTTCTAGAACTGCCCCCCAACCTGACAGGCTGGCATCAGTGGATACTATCTTTCACGTGATGGGGCAAAAGGATTTCCCTTTTGACAAATTTTGAGAGACCAGCCACCAAGACAGGCTGCGCAGGACCTTCGGGAGAGCACTAACGGACGATCTAACGCCTGAATGGACTTGTTCCAAGCAGAGAGAATGGCTGCCTGAAGATATCTGGTATGGATCTGGGCGTAGGGCACAGCCTCGAAGGCGGCCACCATCTTCCCCAGCAGTCGCATACATAGGCGAATAGTCGGCCTCTTCTTGCCTAAGATCACTTGAACTGCTTGAGCTATTGATCTGATCTTTGCTTGAGGTAAAATTATCCTCTGGCAGTCTGTATCTAGCCGAAGGCCTAGATATTCCAACTGCTTTGTGGGTTTCAATACCGATTTTTCTAGGTTTACAATCCACCCGAATTCCTCTAGATGCTGAACTGTGCGACCTACTGCCTGATTGAGGTTGAAAGCTGAGCTGTCGATAACCAGAAGATCGTCCAAGTATGCCAAGACTAAAATGCCTTCTGTCCTTAGGACGGCTAGCACCGGGGCTAACACCTTTGTGAATACCCGCGGAGCTGTTGCCAACCCGAAAGGGAGGGCTACGAACTGGTAATGGCGGTGATCTATCATAAAACGAAGAAACCTGTGATGTGCCGGGTAGATCGGCACGTGCAGATACGCATCTTTTATGTCTATAGATGCTAGAAAGTCGTCTTGATGTAGGCTGGCTGCCACCGAACGTATGGACTCCATACGAAAGGTCTGAATGTTTAGAAAGCGATTTAGGCGTTTGAGGTCTAAGATAGGCCTGACGTCGCCATTGGGCTTTGGTATTATGAAAAGGTTGGAATAGAATCCCAGACCCCCTTCCTGGGTTGGTACTCCTACAATTACTCCTTGGAGCAAGAGACGATCCAATGCTTTTACAAGAGAGGCCCTCTTTAATGGGTCGCTTGGAAGACTTGACCCCTGAAAATGAGGAGGGGGGACTTCCCGAAACTCTAGCTTGTAGCCCGTGGTTACCACGGATCTTACCCAAGAGTCGGGAATTCTGGCCTTCCACACTTCGGAGAAAAACCGAAGCCTTCCCCCCACCCAAGAGAGTGGGGGCGCCCCTTCATGAATCTGACTTGAGGACTGGTTTAACCGGCTTGCGAGACCATGGCCTCTTGCCTGTCGTGGCTTGTCCTTGTGGGCGGCAATTAAATGCTGAACACCCGGGAGGCCGTCGATACTGACGGGAAGTTGAAGGGGCCGAGCCTGCGAAGGCCTGTCGCTTAAATGCGGGCCCACGCGATCTTTTCTTGATAGGCAAGAAAGAACTTTTACCACTTGATATGGTCTGGATATATTTATCTAGGTCTTCACCGAATAGTCTCTCACCATGAAAGGGAAATCCTGCTAAAAGCTTTTTGCAGGGTGCCTCTGCTGACCAGTTTTTTAGCCACAAAAGGCGACGCATATGAACCAACAGCAGAGATAAACGGGACGCCTGTTGAACGGAGTCCTTAATAGCATCTACTGCAAAGCAGAGAGCTCTTGGGAGGTCAGCCAATTCACGAGCTTGCTGAGCCGGTATGTCCCTTAATATCGGTTTAGTCTGATCCTTTAAAGTCTGACAAACGCCAATGGCTGCCACTGCTGGCTGAACCACGGCACCTACTGTGGTAAAAGAAGCCTTCAGTAGGGTCTCCAATTTTTTGTCGACTGGATCTTTAAACACCTGGACATTTTCCACCACACAGGTCAGGGATTTATTTACGCAGGAAATGGCTGCGTCCACGGTAGGGAGTGCCCATTTCTTTGCAAATTCTTCTTCCATAGGATAGAGAATGGTGAACCTTTTAGGAGGGATAAAAATCCTATCAGGTCGAGCCCAATCCTGAAAAATCACGCTCTCCAGAAGGGGGTGAACCGGGAAAGACGCACCACTCAATGGTGCCTTCAAGGAACCTAAAGAGGATACCGCGGGGGCTAATTGTTCTGACACTGGAAGTTTAAAAGCAGTGCGAACCATATCCGTCAGAGACTGGATCCACAGACTCTCTGCTTGAGAAGCCGAAAAAATGTCATCTATAGTGGAATCTTCAATGTCTGACCCGTCAGGACTCAGGTCCGCTTGATCCCCCTGTGGGTCCAATTCCTCCGAAGAGAGGACCTCTGCATCCGAACACACCGTTCTAGGTGACGGGGATCTAGCCCGTTTGCCACCCGGCAAAGAGCGGGCAATTAAAGCAGTTAACCTTTTCTCTAGCCCACCCAGGGTGGATTCTAGCATTTCTTCTGTAACATAAACGGGAATGGGTTGATTGGGGGCCGCCTCTGCCCCTAGCACCCTCAATGGCTCCTGCACGATGCTGTTCGGTGGTCTATCTGGTAAGGGTGGGACCACTGGAGCCTGGCCCAAATCCTCTGACCCCGTTGGAGACCCCTTTACTTTTTTGGCACCTTTTGCAGCCTTAGCTGGTCCTGATCCCTTGGGAGCCATTGCACAACCTTGAGACACCCCTACAGCCAACACCCAACTGTTGTAGCTAGAAGTGAAACATTAATAAGGACAGGCTATGGTAAAAAAAAATTTTTTTTTTTTTAAATTTTCATACGCCTGAGAAGGCGGCAATACCGAGGAGAGTCCTGTGAGTATTGCCACACCAATGCCCGTTAGCTGGAGTCCAAGGTTGCACCGACTCAGATACTGCCAGATCTAAGGCTGAGTCCCTTTAAGAAAAAAAATCTTTTTTTTTTTCTAGTCAGTGTGGACTAAGTCCAGACCTGAAGATCCACAAACCACCACTGGGTGTCACTGTTAGCCAGAAATGGCTCAGCTGCGCGCTCTGTGTCCTCACTCTCCACTGCTCTCAGGAGGGAATGACCAGCCAGGAAATGCTTTTTTGCTTTATCTGAGACCTGACGCTGCTGGCCCGCCCCCCCCACCGCACGCTGACGCTGTAAAAGGCGGCGCGCACGTGCGCGCGCCCCCGCCCCCCCACGCTGAAACCAACATGGAGGAAGCAGAGAGCAGAGGAGAAGCCTGGACCAGCGCTAGTAACACAGACACCCGGTAAGCCACTAATCTTTGTAGTGCCCACATAGAGGAAGCTGTCCCCCTAGGCTTCCTAGGAAACAGGAGTTTTGTCAGCACTTCCTCTCTATACACGTGGGGCTGCAGTATCATGCTAACAGGCAAATCTGGGGGGAGTAGCAAAATACATATCTTTAAAAGCATATATATATCTACATGTTATCTGGGTAAACATTAGTACATCCCATCCTGCCTCAAAAGACATAGTGGAGATAGTGGCTGATGCACAAGCATACCATTAGCCAACCCAGAACCCCCAGGGGGATACCTACTGTCAAACCAAGTCCCGCAAGTTCCCTCTTACCTGCTCCACGCCGCAGGGTATTGCAAAATGCAAGAGGCCCAGCCTTCCCCCATCTCCGTGGGTATTGTCTTGGACCTTCAGGGACCGGGGTCCTGTGTTAAGGAACCCACACCCCTGGACCTATATAGCATCCTGGCATCAGTAGCATTTAGTTCTTGGAAGAGACTAAGGCACTGGAGCCCAGAATCCAGCCCTCCAAGGAGAGGCATTATAGGCAAAACCCCACTCCAGCAGGGCCCGGGTACCGTACACCTTGGCTTTGAAGCACTTCGGACGGATCCGGCTAGCTATCCTGGGTCCCGAGACCTCCGAGGGACAGGTAGACGTGACCAACACCTAAGACACTGGCGAAAAAAACTGAAGCACTCCCAGTGGGAGGGGGTTATATAGGGAGGAAACTTCCTGTGAAATTGATTACACCAGTGTCCACACCTGAAGGTACCCATATAACCCAAGTGTAATGGCTATGCGCTCTGTGCCCCGTGATGTACGATAAAGAAATACTTGTTTCTGCAATTCTATGTTAATTAACATACCATGGTCATTTATATTGCACAAATGCTGTACGTTTACAGAACACACAGACACTGACCAACTTCCAGTCCCAGAGGTGCTTAAAATTGAATGTCCTACCATAGTCATACCCAAATAGCTTCCTTTACCTTAGTGCACTCCTCCTTCACTTACCTCATCCTTCAATTTTGCTTTTAAATGTCCTTATTTCTTCTAAGAAATGCTCACTTCCCGTTCTGTCTGTAACTACACATCATAATGCAAGGCTTTCTCTCTGGTGTGCAGAAAAGCCTCTTGAGGGGGCAAGAAGGCAAGTCAGGACACTCTCTACTTTGCAGATAGAGAAAGAAGCTGTGTGTTAGTGGGCGTCCTTACACTCCTGCTAGCTCCCTCCCCCCTCAAGAGGCTTTCTCCACACCAGGAAGAAAGCCTCGCATTACGGTGTTGAGTTACAGATAGAAGAACAGGAAGTGAGGATTTCTCAGAAGAAATAAGGACATTTAAACGCAAAATTGAAGGATGAGGTAAGTGTAGGAGGACTGCACTAAAGGTAAAGGAAGCCATTTTTTTCCTTTACAGCCCCTTTAAGGTCAATTGATAAAGGTGAAGGATAGAGCAAATAACTCAACTATATCAAAGAGACCAGAAGTGCAACCAAAACTGCATCACAAAATAAAATAAAAAAACACAAGAGTAAGAAAAAAGCATCCATCAATAATTCAGTAGAGATTGCCCATATAATCAACTGTATATCAATATATACTATATATTCAAAGTAACTATCACAAGGAATCAATATATATGCAAAATCCCAACAGATATAAGGTAAATACAGCACCTAAAGGTAAAATGATAATAAAGTGATGGATAGTGCAAATAACTATATCAAAGAAATATGTGCAATCCACAACACAGCATTATAAAAATAAATCATGAAACACATAAAAGAGTGGCAAAGACAAGTGTCACAGAAGTAAGAAAAATCTCTGTAGGAGATAGGAGTACAGCACTCACTATTGTGCTTACCGAAATTCATAGCCACAATCGGAGACAAATAGCATGTATAAGCTGTCCCAAGCTGGATGGATTTCTCATTTCGTGCACCGCCAAGTCCCCGCCAGTTGAGATTTGGGGGGGGGGTGTTGGAATTTGGAAATTGAACCTTTATGTGCAATGGTCTGTCAACATGCTCAGCTCCTGAAGATGTCCCATTAGATAAAACACATGGGGGCCCGATTTGGTGCCTGTTGATGTCACATGCTGCTGCAGGGATGGGCCGTAGCATGTTGCATCGTGCACACACACACACACCACTGTAACACAATGGTATGAACTGGGCACATAGTAGACGAGGCATTTTGCCTTGTCCATGTGATGGAACTGTGCTTGAATAGCCACCCAACTCAGTCCCACGCAGCTGGTGTGAATCAGCCCTAAAGCCCCGTATACACGATTAGAAAATCTACGGAAAATACTGATTTCTAAGCGATCGTACGATAACCGGATAGCAATTACAGAGCTTTTGAGAGCCGATCATAACAGTTGGTCCGATATACCAGATTGTACAATTTTCGTTTAAATCAGTACAGCCATTGTTCGAAAATGCAATACAAATGCATTACAATACATGACATCCCTTACGAATTTTTATTTTGTCACATGTGAATTTTCATGACTTTAGTAAACTCATTAGATCGATCTGAGATTAGCATGCAAAAAAAAAAATGTTTATTCGTCCGATAATATCATTGTGTGTACCTGGCATAAGAGCTTCTTTCCTTGTCCTGTTTGCTGTGGCACAGCACTGCTTTATATCAGTAAAGCATCAAAACAACACCAAAACAGGTATGCTAGAAGTGTTAACTGTTAAAGCAGAACTAAAGTTAACAAAATTAAAAATGGCAAGCCAACAGGGTCTGGTCTTTATTGCAGAAGAGACATGATATGCCAGGACACAATCTTCTGTAGACTAGACTCACCCCAGAGCTTTGGAAGGTTTTACACCCTTTCCTGCACTACTTTAACTGGTAATTGCATGAGCATGCAAAGAAAAGGAAAAGGAAAAGATAAAAAAAAATAAAAAAAAAAAAAAAATCTACCTTTGTCTTGAATTCCCCCTAAAAAAAAAAATAGGATTTTTTTGTACTCACCGTAAAATCCTTTTCTCTGACGTCCATGGACGGACACAGCTCCTTAAGTCTTGGCAAGTGGGTTATGTTCCCTGTTTACAGGAGAGGACTAGGCAGAAACATGTTAATGTAACATGTATTTAATTATCTAACAGAGTTGAACAGCCCCGCCTAGGGGGCGGTCCCTCCAGACATAACCCTCCTCACTGCAGCTGCAGCCTTAGTTTGTAACAACCAGTACAAACCAAAAAAGGAGGGATGGGAGCCATGTCTGTCCATGGATGTCAGAGAAAAGGATTTTACGGTGAGTAGAAAAAAATACTATTTCCTCTTATCGTCCATTGACGGACACAGCTCCTTAAGTCTTGACAAGTGGGACATCCCCAAGCAGTGTCAAAACGAGGGGTGGGAAATATATCAGTAAAACCAATTTTAACTTCACCACAAAACAAGCAGAGCTCCTCAACGGAGAAGGTGCAACTTTAAACGGCCGCCTGTAAACGCTAGCGGCCGAAAGAAGCATCAGAAGATGCACTCACAGCAACCAGGAAATTTTGAAAACAAAAACGTGAATGGATGACCAAGTCGCCGCCCCGCACACCTGTGACACAGACGCATGAAGTCAGAAAAACCCAGGAAGCACCAAGTGCCCTGATCGAAAGTGCCGCGACCCCTAAGAGCATAGGTCTGTATGACGTCTGTCAGATCCACCGAGACAGGGTGGTCGAGGAGACCACCAGGCCCTTTGTGGACCGGACACTGACACAAAAGAGGTTCAGATCTCCAAAACAGAGCCGTAGCAGGTAGGTACACCCGCAAAGCGTGCACCACGCCTAAAGAATGAAAAGCAACCTCCGTAGGGTGCGTTGGCCGAGGGCAAAAGGATGGATAAAATAATGCCCCTATTGAGGCGAAAGTCCGAGACCACCTTCGGAAGAAGGGAAGGGCGCGGGCGCACCAGCACCGAATCCTTATGGAGGATCAAGCATGGAGGATCAAGCATGGCGGCTTGCAAGACATAAGGGCACTGAACCGCTAGGCGGTGAGGGACTACCTCAGCGGCTTTTCTCATTCCGCATCTTAGAAATTATCAAAGAAGGGCACAGAAGGAGAGAACTTACACACAGCGGTTTGATTTGTGTGATCCAAAAAGACAGAGCCCTTGGCAGAAACACAGCTGCACTATACAGCTTAAGGGAGTCCCTTACAGCAGTGAGTCCCTTACAGCAGTGAGAAGCACACCCATAAATGCCTTATCCTGCACTGACCAAGGCACCTGGTCTGTGGCTCCACAAAAAAAGTGTCATATAGACCATAAAAAAAAAAAAACACATATGGTCATATATCCTTATATACAATAATACGGAGCATTCCCCAGGGGATAACGGAGGGAGGGGGCACTCTTAACCCCCACCCGTCCAATGGTACCAGCGTCGGCCAAACGGCGGCAAAACGCCACATTTTAAACAGGGAAAGCCTCCTAGGGCTTTTACAGTGAAAAACCCCACAGGAAAAACCCAGTATCAAACAATAAAAAGTGGTAGATAACACAGGCCCCTCAGGAACCCCCCCCCCCCCCCCCAGACAGCGTGCCTTAGCAATGCAGCAAGGGAAAGGGGCAGGGAAGGGAGAAGAGGACCCCCAAACCCCAGGAATGTCCAGCCGTACCAACCCACTGAAGCAGGAGGGACTGTACTTACCCGTCCGAGCGAGGACTCGCTGACACATTCCTGACAGAACTACAACCGCAATGGAGGTAGCTGTCGGCCAGGTCCACTGTGAGTGAGAAAACACCACAGCCCAGTCATATGTGGACCTCGGAGCAAAGCTCACCGGCCACCCCATGAGCCATGGGGTATGGCGTGGCAGACCCAGCCTCTTTGCAAAGGTGTGCCCACGCTTGCAGGTCGGACTGAGTAGACTACAAGGATCTATATTATCCAGCCTGTCTCTCAGCCGACAGTTGAAAGAAGATTCTTCAAGAAAAAAAAGATAAAATAAAAACAAAATTTCTCCTCAGGGCGCTGGGCCCAAAGGGAGCCATACGTCCTCCTTTGCTAGGCAGAACAAAACTGAGGCTGCAGCGAGGAGGGTTAGGTCTGGAGGGACCGCCCCCTGGGCAGGGCTGCTCAACTCTGTTAATGTAACATGTATTTAATTATCCAACATGTTTCTGCCTAGTCCTCTCCTGTAAACAGGGAACATAACCCACTTGTCAAGACTTAAGGAGCTGTGACGAAAAGAGAAATAGCAGTGTACTTCATTGGACATCTGCGCCTACAGCTCCAACTGCTAGTTTTGATGAATGAGATTTGATTACTTCACCACTGTGCTGCTCACTGTTGCTGAAGGTGCATTCATGAGAAAGCCAACTCTGCCTCTACCAAGATAGCCACCATAGACAACGCAGAACAAGGCATAGGCATCTTCAGTAATGGGGATAAATATACGCTGCAGGGAGAATACAGTTGACTAGTCCTTTGCCTGTCTTTTTTGGGCACAGCTTACAAAATTCAGTTTAGGCCACCAAGGTCTAATGGGCAAAAGTTTACTTCGTTATAAACTTTCCAATTTTTTAGTACAGTACAGAAGTTATCAGGATTTATAAATGTCCCTTACAACATTTATAATAAGGTTTCTTGTTGCACACAATAATAAGAACATGGATATCAAACTCATGCCGATTAAGGTCTTAAAATAACAGACTATAAAGAAACCACCTGCATGACCAAGTGCCTTTATCTATCTGAGACGGGAGATATAAAACGAAGCCAGAACTATCCAGCAATTCCTCTAAACATTGACCTGGAAACTAACAGACAAGCCAAGAACATCAAAAATTCCTAATCTGCAAATTTGTTGTAGGTCAGGACTCAAAGCCAAAGCCACTGAATTATGACAGCTAGGGAACTAGTATTTTAATAAGAGAAGGCAACCTTAGTACGTTTGGCAGGTGATTCTGAGAAAATAACCCTAGGTAACTAGACAACTTCCAACAGGAATTTTATTTTTGAATAGGTACTCACAAATCTATTGATGGTGTTCTTCATTTCTAATAGAGAACAAACTGGATCAAGAAGATAAAGCCGACTGCGCAATTCAATAGTCCAGAGAACAGAGTGTGCTGTATATATAAAAATGCAGCAAATGTTTTAGTGCATGAACACAAAACTCTGTGTGCGTCTACTGCTCATTTGTGATGTAAACAGAACAGTGTTCTTCATTCAGATAATATCTGATGGAGTAAGCCATCAGCCCTATCCATTTACAACTGTTCTCTCCTGCCAAAGAAAGGCCTAGTTAGACTTACCGGTGACGGTATTTCTAAGAGCCTTTCAGGACAACCTTGGAGAGAGCGCAGCTCCGCCCATTTCCCAGGAAACACACGTGATCCTTTAAGATCCCTCCTCTTCCACCATGGCCTCAGTTATTGTGGTCTCCGCCCACTGGAAAATAAAGCACAGAACAACCACAACAAAACCATGATAGACATTTCAAACAATCTTTTTATTCAAAATACCTAGGGAGGGAAATTAGCGGTTGTCCTGAAAGGCTCTTAGAAATACCGTCACCGGTAAGTCTAACTAGGCCTTTCTCCAATCGCCTTTCAGGACAACCTTGGAGAGGATAACCGAGTAACTTACCCTAAGGTGGGACCACTGCTTGCAGCACCTTCCTGCCGAAGGCCTGATCTGCAGCGGACAGTAAGTCTAGCCTGTAGTGCCGTAGAAAAGTTGAATAGCTGGACCATGTAGCTGCCTTGCAGATCTGGTCAGGCGTGGCACCGGCCCTTTCGGCCCAGGAAACTGCCGTAGATCTTGTTGAATGGGCCGTCACTCCCGAAGGAGGCACCTCTCCTTTGGCTTGGTAACCCTCGGCAATGGCTTGTTTGAGCCATCTAGCCAATGTACTTTTGGAGGCCTTCTCCCCTTTCCGGGATCCTGAGAATATCACAAATAAGGCGTTGGTTTTCCTGAAAACCTTGGTGACAGCGAGGTATTGAAGCACACATCTTCTTACGTCAAGAGTATGAAAGTTTTCTTCCCCTGCATTAGAGGGAGTTGAGGAGAAGGTAGGAAGGACAATTTCCTGAGACCTGTGAAAGGTTGATGAGACCTTAGGAAGAAAAGCTGGATCAGTTTGGAGAACTATTCTGTCCGGCAAAATTCTTAAGAAAGGCTCTGTAACTGCCAAAGCTTGGATTTCGCTGACCCTTCTTGCGGTCGTTATGGCCACCAAAAAAAAATGTTTTTAGAACTAAATTCTTCAAAGAAATCTCCCTTATGGGTTCAAACGGGGCCCCCGTGAGACCCTGCAACACAATTGATAAATCCCAATTGGGAAAAGCTCTAAAGGCTATTGGTCTACTCCGACCTAGTGCCTTGAAAAATCTTGAAATTAAATGTTCTTTAGATAACGTCCTTTCTAAATAAACCGACAGGGCTGCCACTTGCGTTTTTAGGGTGCTAATTGCTAACCCTTTCTCCATTCCTGCATGAAGAAACTCTACAACGGAAATTACACTGTTAATCTGGAAGTTTTTGGAGGTACACCAGGAGTTGAATTTTCGCCAAACCTTGAGGTAAATTGCTCTGGTCACCGGCTTCCTGCTGTCTAGCAAAGTTCTTATCACTTTATTAGAGAGCCCCTTAGCCTTTAAGAGGTCCTCTTCAGAAACCAGGCCGTCAACTGCAAGCGTTCTACCTCCGGATGGTTCACAGAGCCCTGACACAGTAGGTCCTTCCTGAGTGGAAGTTTCCACGGTGGTTTCGTGGCTAAACTCTGAAGAGATGCAAACCACGGTCTTTTTGGCCAATATGGAGTGATTAAGATCAGACTGGATTTCTCTTCCCTGAATTTTCTTAAGACTAGAGGTATCAGAGTGAAGGGGGGGAAGGCGTAACACAGCTGGTAGTGCCACTGTTGAGCTAGTGCGTCTATGGCTATTGCCTGGTCCTCTCGGTGGAGAGAGAAGAACCTTTGTACTTTCGTATTCTGCTGGTTGGCAAACAGGTCTATCTGTGGCTGGCCCCATTCCTGAGCGATTGCCCTGAAGACCTCCGGGTTTAAGCTCCATTCTGCCTCTAGTATGCTTCTCCTGCTTAGCAGGTCTGCTAACAGGTTTTGAGACCCTTTTAGGTGCACTGCTGATAGGGATGCTACGTTCCGCTCTGCCCAGGAGAGGAGATGGTTGGCCAGCTGCATAAGGCCTCTGCTTCTGGTCCCCCCCTGCTTTAGGACATATGCCACTGCCGTGGTGTTGTCCGACAGGACCTGCACATGTTGACCCTTCACCAACTGATGGAACGCTTGAAGCCCTAGAAATATCGCTTTCAACTCCCTCCAGTTTGAGGATCTTCTGGATTCTGTTTTGGACCAGACGCCCTGGGCAGTCTGTCCCTCTAGATGGGCCCCCCAACCCCAGGAACTCGCGTCTGTTAAACGCTTTCCTACTGGGAATACCCATGGAAGACCCTTGTTCAAATTTACCGGGTTTCTCCACCACCAGAGTGCTCGTTTTACGTTTGAAGTTAACCTGAAACGTCTCTCTAGTGACTCTTGGTGTGACCAAGACCGAAGGATATTCGTTTGGAGAGGACGAGAGTGTAACCTCGCCCATGGGACCGCCGGAATTGAGGCTGTAAGCAACCCCAAGACGGCCATTGCTGTCCTGACTGACACCCCTTGGTTTGTCTGTACTTGAGCCACCGCCACCATGACCTTCTCTATCTTTTCCTGAGGTAAAAAGACCTTCTGAAGGATCGAATCTATGTTGTACCCCAGAAACCTTGTTTCTTGAGAAGGTATCAAGTTCGATTTCTCGCGGTTTAGTAACCAGCCGAGACTTCCAAGATGAACCCGCGACAACTGCAGATTCGTCGCAAGCTGATCCCGGGAGTCCGCAAAAAACAGTAGGTCGTCCAAGTATGGGATGACCGAGATCGCTTTGAGCTTCAGTGGTTCTAAGGCCTCTGCCATGATCTTGGTAAAGATCCTGGGTGAAGACGACAACCCGAAAGTGAGGGCTCTGAACTGAAGATGCCATATCCTGTTCCCAAGGTCTACTGCCAGTCTGAGGAACTGTTGAGATGCTTGGGCAATCGGGACGTGCAAGTAGGCATCCCTGAGGTCCAGAGATGCCATGAAGCAACCGGGTGTCAACAGCTTTGTTATTGAATAAATCGTATCCATCCGGAAACGTTTGTACCTTATCGACTTGTTTAACATTTTTAGGTTCAAGATCAGGCGGAATTTGCCTGACGGTTTTTTGACCAAAAAAATGTGGGAATAAAAACCCTGACCCTCTTGATGTTTTGGGACCTGTACTATCACTCTCTGACTCATCAGATCCTGTAACAGGTTCGTCATTGCAGTAGCTTTTTCTTTGTCCCGGGGAAGGGCTGTGACATAGAACCTCGTTGGGGGACACTCTGAAAATTCCAGACTGTACCCCTCCGTGATGATTCTATCCACAAAGGGGCTCATGGTCATCTGCGCCGTTCTGTCAAGAACCTTTTCTAGGTCCTGACCGAACAAAAGGTCCCCTGAGAAAGGCAGACCACAAAGCTTGACCTTAGAGGGGGTATCACCCGACCAGGTCTTTAACCAAACTGCTCGCCTGACTGAGTTCACCAGGGCTGCTGACCTTGCAGCCATTTTAATGGACTCAGCAGAAGCATCTGCCATATATTTGATGGCTTTCAAGATTAAGGGGAAGGAATCTAATAGATCCTTTCTTGAGGTGCCTGCCTCGACATGACTCCTTAATTTCTCAACCCAGCACTCTAGATTGCGGGCGACTATTGTGGCGGCCATGGCTGGTTTCAGACTGGTTGCAGTAGAATCCCAGGCCTTCTTTAGGAGGGAATCTGCCCTCTTGTCCATCGGATCTTTCAGGACCCCCATGTCCTCAAAAGCCAGGTCTGTATGACGAGACACCTGTGAGAAAGCTGCGTCTACTTTAGGCTTTTTGTTCCACACCTCTGTCTCACCGCTTTCAAATGGAAACCTTCTTCTAAGGGTCTTTGAAAAAAAGGGGGGCCCTTTCAGGGTCCTTCCATTCCTTCTTGACGGTGTCCGAGAGGACTTTGTGGACCGGGAAAACCCGGCTTTTAGACTCATCCAGCCCCTGATACATTTTATCGTGTATGGATAACTGAATCTTCTCTTCCTGGATACCCAGGGTAACATAAATTGCCTTGAGTAAGTCCTCCACTTCGTCTAATGACAATTTAAACTTTGAGCTTTTGCTACTATCTTCTTCCTCCTCCTCCTCATCTGAATCCCTGAGAGAGGGGAGAGTACTAGTCCCTTCATCTGCCGAATCCCCCTCTGTTTGTCCCGAAACTGGGATTTTCGGACTAGGTGGTGGCTGCTGTGGCTCCCCCAAACTTGCAGAGCCTTGTGTGATCAGATCCTTCACTGAGCCTAAAGAGCTTGCCAGCTCCTGGACTGAGGAAAAAAGGTCTTTATACTGTTGTGAATTTTCCTCTTCCACCAGATTTTTAATGCAGGATCTGCACATTGGCTTTTGCCAAGAATCCCTTAAAGGATTTTTGCAAGACGGGCATTTCCTGGGTGTATCCAAGTGCCTAGCTTTGGTTGTAGATTTTTCCTGTAACGAGATGAAACCAAAGTTACCATCTCCATTTTTTTTTTTTTTTTTAAAACACCCAAGTGCCGCCACCAGAATAAACCAAAAGGCCTGGACTAAGTGCCACCACCACTAACGGTTATACAGACCAAGAGCGTTAACCTGGACTGGTAACCACAGGCTCCCTCAGGGAGGAACAACAATAACACAAAATTAGGCCCAATATAGTAAGAATAAAAGGCACCGCTGTACCCCTCTTACCTGGGCCTGACCGGTGCTTGCAGCGCCTGTATCCGCCGGTGTTGTCTGTCTCTCCTCCATTGTAGAGCGCAGTCACACAAGTAGCTGGAGAACGACTCCATTTTAAATTTTCCCGGCCGCCCGCGTCATCATCGGGGGCCGGAAACGGAAGTACCGGTCACCTGACCCGCCCCACAGATGCTGCGTTCCAGGCGCTGGGAACCAACAGCGCCACGCCCCCCAGGAAACGGCGTCACCGTGCGTGACGCGCTCGCCAGCCGGGACCCGGAACTGAAAGTGCGGAACACCGCCGACCCGCGCCGGTTACCGCTCGGTCGCCTGGACCTCTACCGTAGTTCCTGGGCACAAAGACACCGTCCCCTGGGAGGCCGAAAGTTCCGCTGAACCGGAGCGTCTGGGGACTCCTGAGCGCCCCCTCCCCGTGGAGAGGGTCGGGATGGTCGCCGCCAACAATATGCAAACAAAAGGTAAGCTCAAGAAAACCCTCCGCCTGGAGAGAGACAGCTCCCTGGTTCCCTGTGATGCTTCCACCATGGCGGAGGAAACACAATAACTGAGGCCATGGTGGAAGAGGAGGGATCTTAAAGGATCACGTGCGTTTCCTGGGAAATGGGCGGAGCTGCGCTCTCTCCAAGGTTGTCCTGAAAGGCGATTGGAGAAAGTAGATAATATAAACAAATCTGGCATGAAGTCCAATATATAATACTTACTATAAATAAGAAAGGATTCCACCCAACTCAAGTTTCACTGTGAAATTTACCTGAGGGAAACAGAAAATGATTCATATCACTGCTTTGCATACAATGGTTTTCCTTACATAATTACTTGCAATGCAGAATTAAAAGGGGATGTAAAGGTACAACTTTTTCCCCTAAATAGCTTCCTTTACCTTAGTGCAGTCCTCCTACACTTACCTCATCCTTCCATTTTGCTTTTAAATGTCCTTATTTCTTCTGAGAAATCCTCACTTCCTGTTCTTCTGTCTGTAACTCCACACAGCAATGCAAGGCTTTCTCCCTGGTGTGGAGTGTCGTGCTCGCCCCTCCCTTGGACTACAGGAGAGTCAGGACGCTCTCTATGTTGCAGATAAAGGAGCTGTGTGTTAGTGGGAATCCTGACTCTCCTGTAGTCCAAGGGGGGGGGTGAGACCGACACTCCACACCAGGGAGAAAGACTTGCATTGCTGTGTGTAGTTACAGACAGAAGAACAGGAAGTGAGGATTTCTCAGAAGAAATAAGGACATTTAAAAGCAAAATCGAAGGATGAGGTAAGTGAAGGAGGACTGCACTAGGTAAAGGAAGCTATTTAGGGGGAAAAAAAAAAAAATTGTACCTTTACAACCCCTTTAAACAGAAGATCAGGGTGGTCAGTGGAGGAAATAAATATTGCACTTTTTTGTAGTGACTTTTAAACTGGAAACAGTGAATAGCGCGTGTAGAACCAAAACGTGCAATTTCAAACTAGCACTATGTAAAAAAAATATTTATATTTCTCCATATCATACGTGTGATAAGCTGCATACACACATCAAATAATGGTCAGATGCACATGCAAGATCCAGCTGACGTTACAAATGTTCTGTTGCATCATCATTCATTATAAGGAAATTTAGAAGTGAGGAGACTGCAGACAGTTCCTGCAAGTAATAAAATTAGGCCATACAATAGCAAATGGACAAGGGTTCCTAATCAAGCTAGTTTTTGTCTTTGGGGGGGGGGGGGATTGTCATTTGCAGCTATTTGGAACTGCCCCATAACATTACTTAGCAACACAATTTGGGCATGTTGGATGCTGTCAAATTTTTTCAGACACTTTTACATTATTCCACTCTTTTAGGGTGCACCCATGTGAGTGATTAGCACACACGGCAAATTCCAGGAGCAAGAATCTGCAGATTTCTGCAGCTGGAATGACAGGTGAATGCAAAGAGCTGCGTCAGCTCATCCCTTACAAAGCAACGACAGGCTGACGGTAGCTGCAGCTACCCAGGACTGTTCCTGCCAGTTAGTAAAGCCAGTAATACCTGCAGACAGGGACAAATGATAACAGGAAGTATGAAAGAAATATGTCTCTATGAGGCATTAACAGCGCTATATGAATTTATATCAATTGAACTCAAAAGTTCAAAATCTGCTTTTGTGAGGTGCAAAAATCAATCAGGATCTCCTATCCTAAGAATAGTAGCTAACCTCAAATACTAAGAACAATGTAACAACAGCTACTATACACTAAAATCAAATAATGAAAAACAATCTTGAGTGTATATGACACGTATATGTCAATGGGGTACTTCTTTTTTTTAAAAATACAAATAAAAGTAGAAATAAAAAATAAAGCACATAGTCTGTTGATCTAAAATGTTCTTTGTGGGAAATAAACTTGAAATTGGTTGAAAAGACACAAATCCAGGCTTTCCTTCACTTGTAGTCCCCCTCTCGGTTTTGTACTCACCAGATAGACATGGTGTTAATCGCCTTCAGATATTGGGATCTCCCTCCTGTGGAGTTCAGCCCAGCCCAGCAGCAATATTTCTCCTCCAAAAAGTGTGGATGGGGTTAAGTGCGTGTTTGCAGCAAGAGCAATCATGTGGACAAACGCATAGGGAGAGAGGACATAGCGTAATACTGTCTTTATTGTATAAACAAACCCTCTTTAGATCAACAGACTATGTGCTTTATTTTTTATTTCTACTTTTATTTGTATTTTTTAAAAAAAAGAAGTACCCCATTGACATATGCGTGTCATATACACTCAAGATTGTTTTTCATTATTTGATTTTAGTGTATAGTAGCTGTTGTTACATTGTCCTTAGTATTTGAGGCTAGCTACTATTCTTAGGATAGGAGATCCTGATTGATTTTTGCACCTCACAAAAGCAGATTTTGAACTTTTGAGTTCAATTGATATAAATTCATATAGCGCTGTTAATGCCTCATAGAGACATATTTCTTTCATACATTTTTTCTCATTATAATAGCTGCTTTTTCTGCATATACATTTATATAATTTGTCCACTGAGCGCTAGGACCAGCCTCTATCTTAGGATATATCCTGGTATATCTTTTCGATAACAGGAAGTAGCTGCAGGTTATTGTTGCCCATGTAAACAGTCTTTGCTTTGTATGGGCTGAGCAGCCACTACTCTTTACACACACCGGTCATTCCAATTGCAGAAATTTGCAGTGCATGCCAATTGCCCATATGAATGCAGACTATATGCAAAGATAGAACTGTATGGCAAATGTAACAAAAAGTAATGAAATGCAATCTACCGATTTATCGCTGCGTGGCTTAATGACAGACACATTGGTCTGCTGTTGAGTTCCAATGACTGTGTTCATGTACTGTACTTGGCTGATCAAGCTCTCCACAGAGACTGAGTAAAAGTTGGAATTGGTGAATCCCAGGGTGCTCTGTAATGCATAAAGAAAAAGCATGTATAAATAAAAGAAAGGCAATGCACAGTAGTGCACATAAACTTACAAGATAAGTTACACATTTAACATTAGTACTTTATATTATATTAACAGTATGTTTATGCAAATTGTAATTTAGTCTTAAAAAGGAGAAGTCCAGCCTGAGCTCGTTGGGCTAGGCTTCTCCTATGGGTCACAGACAGGAGTGCAATTAGTTTTGCACTCCTGTGACCCATTTTCAGCAGAGAGCAGTCTGAAGTCAGGAATCAGTTCAGGCACAACGTCATCGCAACAATGGAAGTCTGGATCAGCCAGGTGCCGGGACTGATGCCTGTCTCAGTGAGTCTCTGAGACGACCCATTTCCCGCCTTCCACAGCTCAGCACTCCAGTAAGCAGAGAGGAGAGATGCCGATTGATAGTCAGCAGCTCTCTGCTCAGGGAGCTAAGAGAACCGAGCCATCTGCGATGTTCGATTTTCAGTGCAGAGGCGCGGAGGAAAATGCAGTATTGTACCGATGCTGCATCCACCTAGGGAAGTATAATGGAAAACTCCCAAACCCATACTTCTCTTTTGATATGCAAAAAAATGATAATTAACCACTTAAGACCCGGACCAAAATGTAGGTAAAGGACCTTGCCCCTTTTTGCGATTCGGCACTGCTTCGTTTTAACTGACAATTGCGCGGTCGTGCGACGTGGCTCCCAAACAAAATTGGCGTCCTTTTTTTCCCACAAATAGAGCTTTCTTTTGGTGGTATTTGATCACCTCTGCGGTTTTTATTTTTTGCGCTATTAACAAAAATAGAGCGACAATCTTAAAAAAAATGCAATATTTTTTACTTTTTGCTATAATAAATATCCCCCAAAAATATATAAAAAAACATTTTTTTTCCTCAGTTTAGGCCGATACGTATTCTTCTACGTATTTTTGGTAAAAAAAAAAAAAAAAAAAAAAAATCGCAATAAGCGTTTATCGGTCGGTTTTCGCAAAATTTATAGCGTTTACAAAATAAGGGATAGTTTTATTGCATTTTTATTAATTTTTTTTTTTTACTACTAATAGCGGCGATCAGCGATTTTTTTCGTGACTGCGACAATATGGCGGACACTTCGGACAATTTTGACACATTTTTGGGACAATTGTCATTTTCACAGCAAAAAAGGGATTTTTAAATACAGCTTACCTGTAAAATCCTTTTCTTGGAGTACATCACGGGACACAGAGCGGCATATTCATTACTATATGGGTTATATGGAGTACCTTCAGGTGTGGACACTGGCAATCTCAAACAGGAAGTCCCCTCCCTATATAACCCCCTCCCCTAGAGGGAGTCCCTCAGTTTTGTAGCAAGCAGTATGCCTCCCAAAATGTTTACCCAAAAGAGGGGTGGGAGCTCTGTGTCCCGTGATGTACTCCAAGAAAAGGATTTTACAGGTAAGCTGTATTTAAAAATCCCTTTTTCTTTCTCGTACATCACGGGACACAGAGCGGCATATTCATTACTATATGGGATGTCCGAAAGCAATGCTTTAATGAGGGGAGGGAGACATCTTCCAAAGAAGGATTTAATTTAGAGGTATACTCAAATAATAATAATAATTCCAACTTAGTCAAGAAAAAACTTTTTTTTTTTTTTTTTTTTCTTTTACAACCAAGGGTGCCCCTGATCCCGAGGATCTTAAACTGCAGCCTGTAGTACTGCCTGTCCAAAGGCAGAATCCGCATTTCTTCTCACGTCTAGTTGATAAAACTTTGTAAACGTGTGGACTGATGACCACGTCGCCGCCTTACATATCTGAGCCATAGAGATCTGATGGTGTGCTGCCCAGGAGGCGCCCATGGCCCTGGTAGAATGGGCCTTTACCGACAAAGGAGGAGGCAACCTCTTCAAACCGTAGGCTTGAATGATTAATTGTCTAATCCATCTCGAGATGGTGGATTTTGCAGCTGCCTGCCCCTTCTTGGGGCCATCTGGTAGAACGAACAACACATCTGTTTTCCGGATCTTTTCTGTAGCTTTAAGATAGGCCTTCATGGCCCGGACAATATCCAAGGTATGCAGCAACCCCTCCTTTCTAGAAGTGGGTTTCGGAAAGAAGGATGGAAGTACCAAATCCTGGTTCAAGTGAAAATTGGATATAACCTTTGGTAGAAAGGAAGGCTGGGGCCGGAGAACTGCCCTGTCCTTATGTAGAACGAGATATGGTTCCTTACACGATAAGGCTGCCAATTCTGACACTCTCCTGGCCGAAACTATGGCGACCAAGAAAACCAACTTTCTTGTCAGTAAAACTAAAGGAATCTCAGCCAACGGCTCAAAGGGTTGTTTCTGTAGAGTGGACAGGACAAGATTTAAGTCCCATGGACAAATTGGTGACTTGACAGGAGGATTAATACGCAGGACCCCCTGTATGAAGGTCTTTACCAGCGAGTGGGTGGCCAGCGGCCTCTGAAACCACACTGACAGAGCTGAAATCTGTCCCTTGATTGTGCTTAATGCCAGGCCTTTATCCACTCCTAGCTGGAGAAAACGTAACACCCTATCAATGGTATATTTGCGGGAATTCCATCTTTTGGATTCACACCAGCCTACGTAGTTCCTCCACACCCTGTAATAAATCACCCTGGAGGCCGGCTTTCTAGCCCTAATCAGGGTAGGAATTACCTGCCTAGACAGACCTCTACCCCTGAGAATCAGGGATTCAGCCTCCAGGCCGTCAAATTTAGACGTTGTAATGTAGGGTGGAGGATCGGGCCTTGTGAGAGTAGGTCTGGTCGTAGAGGAAGAGTCCAAGGGTCTCCCACTGCCATCTTCAGGACTAGCGAGTACCACGTCCTCCGGGGCCAAGCTAGAGCCACTAGAATGACTGGCTTGTGCTCCACTCTGATCCTGCGCAACAGGCGAGGAAGTAACTGTAGCGGAGGGAATGCATATAGAAGTTTGAATTGATGCCAAGGGCAAACCAATGCATCGGTTCCGCAGGCCATAGGGTCCCTCGCTGGAGACACGAACCTGTCTAGTTTCTTGTTGAACCTGGATGCCATTATATCTACGTCTGGCATTCCCCACCTCTGGCAGATTGTCTGAAAGACCTGGGGATGCAGAGACCACTCCCCTGGCGACAGAATCTGGCGACTTAAGAAGTCTGCCTGCAGGTTGTCCACTCCGGGAATGAATATCGCCGAAATGCAGGGTACATGAACCTCTGCCCACTGAAAAATCAAGCTCACTTCCCTCTGAGCGGCCTGACTCCTGGTTCCCCCTTGGTGGTTTATGTATGCCACCGCTGTGGCATTGTCTGACTGGATTCTCACCGGGAACCCCTGTAATCTGGAGGTCCATGCCAGAAGGGCTAGGCGAGCAGCTCTGATCTCCAAGATATTGATGGGGAGCTGCCTCTCTGTTTTCACCCAAGTTCCCTGGCGAGAGAACCCCTCGAAAACCGCCCCCCAGCCTGCCAGGCTGGCGTCTGTGGTAACTACCTTCCAGACAACAGGGCTGAAGGATCTTCCCTTTAGAAGATTCTGAGGGTTCAACCACCAGGCCAGGCTTTGTCGGACCTTTGATGATAGCGTCAAAGGGGACTCTAAGGCATGTGCTTTCTTGCCCCAGGCTGCTAGAATGGCTGCCTGTAGGACGCGAGTGTGGATCTGAGCGTATGGTACTGCCTCGAACGTGGCCACTAGCTTGCCTAGTAATCGCATACACAGGCGAATAGTTGGTTTTTTCTTGCTTAGAACCAACTGAACCAACCCCTTGATAGCCTCGATCTTTACAAGGGGCAGGAACACCCTTTGCTGTTCTGTGTCTAACCTCATGCCGAGGTATTCCAACTGCTTTGTAGGCTGGAACGCTGACTTTTCCCGGTTTAGGACCCAGCCGAATCCTTCGAGGTACTGAACCGTGAGGTTTACTGCCTGTTGCAGACACGGCCGAGAGTGATCTATGATTAAAAGGTCGTCCAAGTACGCTAGGACTGTGACCCCTTGGATCCTTAGATTGGCCAGAACTGGGGCTAGGATCTTCGTGAATACCCGGGGGGCTGTGGCCAGCCCGAAGGGGAGCGCCCTGAATTGGAAGTGTCGCTGCCCCACCGCGAAGCGTAAAAATCTTTGATGCGACTGAAAGATTGGTACATGAAGGTAAGCATCCTTTATGTCTATGGAAGCCAGAAAATCGTCCCTCTGAAGCGCGGCGGCTGCTGACCGGATGGATTCCATCCGGAAGGAACGAACCCTTAGGTAACCGTTTAACCTCTTTAGGTCCAAGATTGGCCTGACATCGCCGTTGGGCTTTGGTATGACAAAGAGATTGGAATAGAAACCTAGCCCTTGCTCTTGGGCTGGCACCTCTATTATTACGTCCTGGCAAAGCAGGTGATCCAAAGCTGCCAGCATCGAGGCCTTCCTTGCTGGATCCTTTGGTAGCCTCGATTCTTGAAAATGAGGCGGAGGAAAGTTTAGAAACTCCAGTCTGTAGCCTGCGGTTACAGACGCCCGGACCCATTTGTCGGGGATCTTGGCTTCCCAAACTTCTGAGAAGAAACGAAGCCTTCCCCCCACCCGCGAGAGTGGGGGCGCCCCTTCATAAGGCAGACTTAGGGGCTGTCTTTGCCGGCTTGCGATACCATGGCCTCTTACCCCCAGGGGCCTGTCCCTGCGATCTACTGTTAACGTTGGATCGTGCAGGCGGCCGTCGATACTGCCTGGAATTTGAGGGCCCTGAGACAGGAAAGAGCTGCCTTTTAAATGTAGGACCCCGGAATGTCTTTTTGACCGGTAAAAGGGTACTTTTGCCACTTGAAATAGTCTGAATGTATTTATCCAGATCCTCCCCGAAGAGTCGTCCTCCATGGAAGGGAAACCCTGCCAGAAGCTTTTTGCATGGGGGCTCCGCCGCCCAGTTCTTCAACCATACGAGCCTTCTCATGTGCACCAAAAATAGTGATAAACGAGAGGCCTGCTGGATGGAATCCTTTATAGCATCTACAGCAAAACACAGAGCTCTGGGAATGTCAGAAAACTCTTCTGCTTGTTGGGTAGGAATGGGTTTAGCATTTCTTTTGTCTGGTCCTTTAACGCCTGACAAACTCCAATTGCCGCCACAGCTGGCTGTACCACTGCTCCTGCCGTAGCAAAGGATGCTTTTAAAAGTGTCTCTAACCGTTTATCAACCGGATCTTTAAACATATGTATGTTTTCCACCGGGCAAGTTAGTGATTTATTCACACATGAGATGGCTGCATCCACCACTGGGAGCCTCCACCTCTTGGAGAATTTTTCCTCCATAGGATAAATGACCGCAAATCTCTTCGGTGGCAGAAAAATCCTATCCGGCCGTACCCAATCCCGAAAGATCAATTCCTCCAAGAGAGGATGGACCGGAAAAACTGCGTTGCTTAACGGAGCTTTCAAAGAGCCCAGAGAGGATACCGGAGGAACCTGAGGCTCTGGCAATGGTAAACTAAATGCCGAGCGGACCATGTCCGTCAAAGACTGCACCCACAGTCTCTCTGTCTGGGAGTCTGAAAATGGCTCCTCAGAGGTAGATCCCTCAATCCCTGAACCCTCTTGGTTCAGGTCTAGTTGATCCTCCTGCGATTCCAATTCCTCCGGAGAGAGAATTTCAGCATCTGAGGATACACTTCTTGGTGATGGGGATCTAACCCGTTTCTTGCCAGGAATAGCTCTAGCGATCAATGCTGCTATTCTCTCTTCTAGCCCCCCTAGGGATACAGCTAGCATCTCCTCTGTGATAAACACAGGGCTGGGCTGATCTGGGCCAGCCTCCGCACCAGACCCCCCTAATGGCTCATCCAAGGCGACCTTTATGGGAATAAGTTGCGGGGAGAGTATCGGCATATCATCAGAATCAGAGGGGGAACCCCTTTGTTTTTTGGGCTTTTTTGTACCCTTTGACCCCGAACCTTTGGAAGCCATAATACAAAATCGAGGGACTCCGCCAACAACAACAGACTGTAGTGGCCAGGAGTACAAAACTAGAGCTTAGGGGACAATAGATCACTAATGCCCAAAAACTGATGGGGCCCCGTATGTTTTTTTTTTTTTTAAATATATATAAGTCTCTTTCTTTTTTTTTTCAAAACATACAGCGACCCCAAACTTAGTTTGCCAGCCTCCAACCTGCTGCAAAAAGGGGAATTTTTGGCTTAACAGAAGGCATTGGAACAAAGTCCAGCATGTACTACCCCTCTTCCGCCACCGGGAGTCACTGTTCTGCCGCTCTGCGTCCTCTCCCTTTGAGATCAGCCTCAGACTGAGCACTGACAATGCCTGCTGATCTATAACAGCACAAGGCGCGCCCCTGTATGACGCTGCAGGCACGCCCCCCCCCGCCCTCCTCTCTGGACGGCGCGAAAAACGTCTATAAGACGTGCGCGCGTACGCGCGCATGCCGGAGCAGGAGGAACATGGAGGAGCCGCGCTGCTGGAGACCCAGGACTGCAGTATCAGGCGGCAGATTCAAACCCCCGGCCAGGTAGGACTCTCCAAAAGGCCCCATAGGGATCCTCACCAGTCCTAGGAAGAAAGCAGCAGGTAGCTAGCAACACCATTCTTAGACAGGGGAACCTAGTGATGGGGGAAATGGGATCATCCTGTCTTTCTCAGACATAGTGAGCAAGGTTGCCAATGCAGAGCATACTTAGGCTACCCCCCTTTTAGGTTACCCCGGAGAGCCTGCTGTCGAACCAAGTCCCGCAGGCTCCCCTCTTACCTGCTCCATGCTGCAGGATGTTTGTCTAGCAAAACGATCCAATCTTCTCCCATCTCCGTGGGTAGCGTAATAGACCTTCAGGCCCTGGGGTCCTATGAAGGTACCCACTGTCCTGGACCTATATAGCACCCTGGCAAACAGGAACTTATGGTCTTTATGAACTCCAAGTCCTGGGCCCAGGGTCCAGCCCTCCAAAAGAGGAGCATTATAGGCAAAATCCCACGGTTTGGGGCCCGGGTACTGTCCACTTTGGCACTGAGGCTCCTTGGACAGATCCGGTTAGCCCGCCCTTAATCCCAAGGATGTGGAGCAAAGCTATTCCGTGACCAACACCTAAGACACTGGCGAAAAAACTGAGGGACTCCCTCTAGGGGAGGGGGTTATATAGGGAGGGGACTTCCTGTTTGAGATTGCCAGTGTCCACACCTGAAGGTACTCCATATAACCCATATAGTAATGAATATGCCGCTCTGTGTCCCGTGATGTACGAGAAAGAAAAATGCATTTAAATTGCATTGTTTACTGTGGAAATGACAGCTGCAGTTTGGGAGTTAACCACAGGTGGCGCTGTAGGGGATGTGTGACCTAGTGTGTTTGTTTACAACTGTAGGGGGGTGTGGCTGTAGGTGTGACGTCATCGATCGCGTCCCCCTATTACAGGGATGACGCGATCGATGCTGCGGCCACAGAGAAGCACGGGGAAGCCGTGTGTACACACGGCTCTCCCCGTTCTTCCGCTCCAGGGACGGATCGCCGCACTCCAGCGGCGATCGGGTCCGCGAATCCCGCGGTCCCGGAGCTTCGGACCGGGTCGCGGGCGCGCGCCCGCGACCCACGGCTGGGTACTAAAATCAACGTATATATACGTTAATGTGCCCAGCCGTGCCATTCTGCCGACGTAAATGTGCAGTAGGCGGTCCTTAAGTGGGTAAATAAAATCGTAGCGTCTTAAAGGGTCACTAAAAGGAAAAAAAATTTGGGCTGAAATAACCGTTTACAGGGTATAGAGACATAAAAGTTAACCGATTCCTTTTCAAAATGATTAAAAATGGATAAAAATCAATCATAATGTGCCTGCAGGTTAGTTTCACTTTTGAACTGGCTTCATGTTTCTGCAAAGTAGAAATAGACACAGAACAAAAACAAACAAATCCAGGGCAGTGTTTTGTTTTTAAAATGAATCTGGTTCTGGGAAGTTTTAGACACACAGTAATGACAGCTTAAACCATTGTGAGAAAGCTCCCAGTATGGTGCTTATAAGGAAACAGACAAGCAGGAAGTGTGGAGAACAGAGCAGGATTACAGCAACTTCAAAGCAAAAACTAACAATAAGGACATGAAACCAGTACTGCAGTAAGGTAAAGGAAGCTATTTAAAAAAAAAAAATCCTTTAGTGATCCTTTAAACATGTGTCCCATTTCTAACAGTGCGGCAAATTCCACTACATAAAAATGCAACTCAGCAGACAAGAGGAAGTAGTGCATGTGCGGTCTACGACTTCCTTCCTTCTACAAGTAAAAGGATCAGCCCTGCTGGGTAAAGATTTTCTGGAAAACAGTTGGTAGCCCTAAATGTTCACAATGGGTGGCTATTCGGAAGCTCCCTCAAGAGGTTTCTGACCAACTTTATAAATAGAAACTATCTACTGTATAGCTGGAACGCTTTTTTTTTTTTTTTTTTTACAAAATAGATTAAGGAGGGTTTTTTCTGTATATGGGGTAGATTTTCTGTCCCAGAGACAAACAGAAAGTGAGAGGAGATTTCTTCAAAGTGAGGGAAAACTATATTTGTGTAAAGGAGCATGTTATCCTAATTGATCAAAAACCTCCTCTTAGGCCTCGTACACACGAGGGGATATGTCCGCTGAAAACGGTCCGATGGACCGTTTCAGCAGACATCTCCGCTCGTGTGTATGGGCTAGCGGACAGATTTCTCCACCCGACAGATTTCAAAGCATGCTTTGAAATCTATCCGGTGGGAATCTGTCCGCCCGACATGTCTGCTGGTTAGTACACTTACCAGCAGACATGTCGTCCCGCACCGCCGCCGCCGAATGGATTCGGCGTATGCGCGGAAGTGTTTAACTTCCTGGTGCGGTGACGTGGCGGCGTCACCGCCGCGTCACCGCTACGTCACTGCGCCGTCCGGCGGCGGGGAATTTGATCCGATGGTGTGTACACGCCATCGGATCAAACTCCCGATCGGACATATCCGATGGAAATGGTCCGCGGACCGTTTTCATCGGATATGTCCGATCGTGTGTACGAGGCCTTAGACAGTTGTCAACAGAAACAGGGCTCTCAGTCGAAGATTTACTCCGGCGGATTCTGCCAGGACAAACAGGCTTGAGACTCCCTAGGACGGACACTAGAGAGCCATTTAACATTCATTGCAGAATAAAAGGGGATTGGGTAGCCTAAAGAGCAAAGGTTATTATGAAAAAAATAAAATAAGGTAATTACCGTCATAGCAATGTTGACAATAGAATTTTCCTTATCAAACCACACTTGTACCATTCGAATGCCGCCATCCTGAACCCCCATAGTACGTGGAAACACAAAGAACATCACCAGACCACATGTTAGGAGGCAGAAAAATATCGACAGGAAAACATACTGTTTTCTGTTGAGAAAGCATATATAAAAACACATTAAAGTAACATTAAAGGTTCATGTTTTTTTTTTCTTTTAAAATAACCATTACACTAGCCTGCTCTGTGCAATGGTTTTGTAGAGAGATGCCCGGATTTTCCTCTTCTCAGGTGCCCTGCTGGCATTCTTGGAGGCTCCTCTTCAGCGAGTGCCCTCATAGGAAGCTGCTTCCTATGGGGGCACTTGTGCATGCTTGCTCCTGAGTCGCCTTGTCCAAGTCCATTGACAAACAGGGCGGATCGGCCCCGCATCATAGAATTTTATTGACAGCAGCTATCAATCTGTGCAGTGAGGAGGGACAGAACCTGGAGAGACACTGCTCTCATGCACATCACTGGATAGTGATCGGGCTCAGGTAAGTATATGGGGGGTGAGGGGAAACAAGTGCAGCACAGGTTATATAACAAAGTGTTACTAAACCCACAACAGTAAAATCAGTCTGTATATGCAATAAAGCCTGCTCGTTATACTCACTGTGGAACCTAGGGAGCAAATCCTGCGCACTGTGTAAAAAAGGCTGTTTGATGCTGTATTCACAGATCCTCCCCCTCTTACTGTCCTCAATCCATCTCCTGAAAGTACAGAGCCTTGGAGGCACTCTGCACATGCTCAGTTTGATGTGAATTGCTAGAGTCCCCCCCCCCCCCCCCCCCCCCAGATCGCCACAGGGTCAATCAGCACTGTCCAGAGAGTCAGGGGTCATGTAGCCTCATAGGATAATCAAAGGAGAATGAAAACTCCTCCTACAAGCTTTAACCAGTGCTCAGCCAGACACTGATAGAAGTCACAAGACTGTTATATACTGCTGATGAGAAAAGGTATTTAGAGACCAAACGGGATTCACAAAGGGCAGACAGGCATCAGATGCCACTAGGAGGATGCTTAACCTAATCCACCACACAGAATCCACCGGAACGCCTTCTCTGCTCCTATCTCTGGACGCAGAGAAAGCGTTAGACAGGGTTCACTTGACTTACCTTGAAGCAGTACTCCAAAAATGTGGTTTTAAAGGCCTCATTCTGAATGCCATCTTAGCGCTATACACCAACCCTATGGCCCAAGTATTCACAGAAGGCATGCTTTCCTGCCCTTTCTCCATCACCAACGGCACACGCCAGGGGTGTCCATTATCCCCACTTATTTTCAACATGCTCATGGAACCCCTTGCAGAACATGTCCGCTCCCACCCCGCCATCACAGGCCTTCAAATTGGCTCATTATCCCACAAAATCAGCCTCTTCGCGGACGATGTCATCCTCATCTTCACTAATCCGACTCACTCCCTGGCCGAAGTACAAAAATTACTACAACTGTTCAGTTCGGTATCATACTACAAGGTCAACACGACAAAATTATTCATATTAGACCTCAACATTGACGCGACGACCAGAAATCTCCTTCAACTTCAATACACATTTGCATGGGCACAAGCTGACATCTCCTACCTTGGCATCAAACTGCCGAGAACACTCAAAAATCTTTACTCTTGTAATTTCTTACCACTTCTGCAAAACATCCAAAGGACTTCCCAAAACATGAACTCTCCTGGTCAGGGAGACTTGGGGTCTTCAAAATGATCTGCCTACCCCAAAATCTGTACTTTTTCAGGACCCTTCCCGTTCCATTGCCTACCTCATTGTTCAGGTCCTTTCAAATGCTCTATAACAAATATCTTTGGAACGGCAAAAAACCCAGATGCGCACACTTGACTTTGACCAAACAAGCTAGCAGGGGTACGGGATCAATAGACTTTAAGGACCATCATACAGCAGCCATTCTAGCCCAGCTACCCAGCTGGTTCCAACCCCTTAGAAATTCACCCTGGGGTCAAATAGAACCCCTATTACTCACTAATTTGAAGAACTGGTTACTAAGCACCCCTCTGGGCGCCCATGTCCCATCATCCATGCCTCCACCTATGCAACCATCAGTCCAAGCTTGGGAAAGAATGATTTCCCAGCTCGACTTAAATCCTACCGCAACACGCTTTACTATCCCTCTAGAATCCCTCCAGTTCCTGTCACCAGACCTTTCACTAGCTCGATGGTCCCTCAAAGGGATTCACCATTTGCAAAATTTATTGCAGGACGGCCGTCCCAAAACCTTCTCTCAACTACAAACTGAGTATGCCCTCCCAGATTCAGAGCACTTCACTTTTTTACAAGTACACCACTGCCTACGCACCATACCCCTCCCCCTTTACAGTATCCCTGCTAAGACGTGGGACTATCTCACCGACCCTGCCTCCAAAATCAAGGGCATCTCCCATTTTTACAATAATCTTCACCACAAATGCACCTTCTCCAAACTAACCCCACAAGTGGGAATCTGACCTCACATGCACCTTTACTGAAGCACAGTGGCAGAGTGCTCTTAGAACGGTCTACAAAGCCACCAAATCCTTAACCCTTTGGGAACTCACACAGAAAATCTCCTTACTATGGTACTTTACCCCCACCAAATTGGCATCTTTTGGCACACACAATTCCATCGTATGCTGGAGCTGTAAAGTCACCAAAGGGGACTTGCTTCATATTTTTTGGAAATGCCCTGACATCCAGAATTACTGGGTTGATACCTTTAAGCTCATTTCCGGTGTTATCAACGTCAAGATACCCCCTTCACCTGCACTTGCAATCCTCAATTTGACCACTGAAGACATCCCTCACCCCTTAAGACATGTTACTACCCACATACTCCTGGCAGCCAGGCTCAACATAAGACATTGGAAGCCGGACCAGATGCCATCCATAGCCCAGATTGTAGACTTGGTGTCATTACACTTTATCTACGAGACTACAATGGCCACCAGTACTGGAAAGGCCTCCAATGCACGGACACTCTGGCAACCCTGGACCGACTGGTCAAAGACTGAGTGCCACATAATACCATAGACCCATGAATCTTCTGGTATTCTTCTTGACCGAGCATTACCCTTACCCTTCATACTGACACTTATTGCCTTTTTATTTTTATTTTATTTACTTTTTGGCTACTTGATATAATGGATCCCTTCTGACATACTTTCATCGACTTCTGGCATTATGCTTTTTTTCTTCTTTTATTTTTTTTCATCCCCTCTCCACTCGTTTGACACTAAGCTCCTTTACGGGGTGTTGCATCAGGGGAGAGGACCACACATGTTTAATTTATCCATGTTGATCTTTGCTTTCAGTTAAATCTGCTTGATATATGTTAATAGACAAGATATGTTATGTTGAAACGCATTTCGCAACGTTGTTACACGACGTACAATTCTTACTTTGTTATACCTATGCAAAACTAATGAAATAATTAAGAAAAAAAAAAAAGGTATTTAGCAGTTTATATTTACTAAAACAATTGCATTTCCATGTTCTGTGTACTGTGGGAGACCATATATATTGAACAAAGGGTCCTGGGTTTAGTAACACTTTAATGCATAAAATGCATCCTGGAGGATCTCCAGGGTGCTTAAAAAAAAAAAAAAAGTAAAAGTCAGAAGCTAAAAATACTGTAGCTGCGGACCTTTAATGTTAGGGCACTTACCTGTCCAGGCATCCAGCGGTGTCCTCAGTTGTGTCGATTTTTCAATCCGCTATCAAGTGCCAGGGGGCTGCCATCTTGACCAAGCGAAACCGGCAGTGAAGCCTTGCAGCTTCACAGACGGTTTTCTACTGCACATGTGTGAAGATTGCTGTGCTTTGTAAATGGGCCGCAGTCTTCTGGGACCTGTGAAGGAAGGAGGGGGGCAAACTGAGCAGGTACCTGTCAAAACCAGGTACCCACTACCCCCCAAAAGGTGTCAAATGTGGCAGAGGAAGTAGAGGAGGCAGACAAGCAGGGCTTACCCTTTTGGGTGGAGCTCTACTTTAAAGGTACAATTGTTTAGAGATTATAATTGCATACAAGCTGCACTCATGCAATAGCATGGCTATAAACTAAACAGGGTGAAAATAAAATCCAAAAAAATATAATTGTGCATATGGTATTTACATCTATTCATGCTTGTGAACAATCAACATATTATGGTTTATTTTTACCTGTTGACTGTTCATATAAGACAGAGATAAATCACATAACCTGTCCATGACAGCTACCCTGCTATCAAACATCCAGGATTGTTATTAAGGTGTAGAGCAAAGTGCTAAAACCTTTGGTGCCCAGTATTCACCGATATGAATACAGTAAAATTAGAACAGCATTTTTTTAAATTACGGCTACTGTGAACCTCTGTTTATATAAACTATGCAATGAAGCAAGTTCAATGTCTGCTAGGCAGGGCAATTTAGTATTGCAAAGATAATCTTCATGTATAAATTTCCAAAAGTAGCCAGTGCTTTTATCTGGGAAACTAGAACTAGAATAAAATATAAGTTTGCAGTAATACTGCCAGGACTTTATTAGGGAAGAAGGGAATAGCAGACTAATAACATTTTTAGGTATGACATTATACGATTCTATTTTACTTTCCTCAAGCCTGGTACACACAAGCTTTTTTTCCCCCATTTAACCCAAAACTTTCAGCTCTAGCTCCCCGCCAAAACACTATGGTCAGCGCTCTCAGCTATTGGCTGAGCATGCTGATCAGGAGCCGGTCAGCTACATGTATTCCAGCATGCTCCTTTGGCTGGCTTCTGTCGGACGGGCTGCCTTACACATGGGCCAAATGCAAGACGATTTTTATTGAACCGACCAAAGGCATTCATCCCGTGTGTACAGAGCTTTAGTGATTCCAGTGATCTAGAGAGACATTTTTATCTTTTTTAGGACTTTTTGAATTTTAATATTTCCACAGAAAAAGTACACTTACGTTCTTTGGGGCTGCAGTCTCTGGTCACTGTATGGTATTAATGCAACCAACTCGTTCACTTGCTCTGTACCAAACCAAACACACAATACATTTTAAACATTGTTATTGTACAGGATTTATATAGCAAAAACAGTTTGCATAATACTTTACAAATTAAGGTAAACAGTACAAGGAAGAGGAAGAGAAGTCCACATCAGACACTGGGTTCCCACCAAATGACAGCTGTGCTGTTAAATAAACAAAGGGGCGAGGCTACCCAATGATATCACCAAGTAGTTCCTACACTTTAGTTTATTTATGGGCAGATCCATCATTCGGCAGGAGCCAGCGTCTTGTATGGACCTTTTATTTATTTATTTTAAATAAAAAGGGACTTGTCAAAAACTGTTGTTGCTTTTTTTTACTCACTTTTACTATTTTGGCCCGACTGGTACCATGTGATTCCTGTGACCAATCACAGCAGATCACATGACAATTGTACACAATGGATGGCTTTCATTCTGGTTTGAAAGACACCCCTAGCATTTCTAGCAGTAGCAATCTTGGGCACGGAAAGATGATTCATGTAGGATATGCTTTCTGGAGTCTATCTGCCCTTAGCTCAGGCATGCAGGCAGAAGGATGTGCCAAAATGATCTCCTCATGATGAAAGAATAAAAATGCCTATGGGATGTATGACATCATTTTGGCTTAGGCCAAACACCAGGAAGTAGCTTAAACAAGTACATATAATATACCTTGCCATTTACTAGTGCTAAAAGCATGAGGATTAAGAATTGATAATGTCGACAGAGAGTATAATTCTGCTTTAAAAAAAATATATCATTTTCAAAGCAGAGTATTTTAGGCTCCTGCAGACTCTCAGGATATCTGTCTGCCCATACATCATACTTAACAGCAGGAAGATCAATGGACAATGAGGACCCTCACCAGCGCCCTCGCAATTCATTGAGGACTACGAGTCATTATCTGCAATGGAAACTGTGAATTAATCCTGCGACAAAGTAGGAGGAGTGCCTGCACGGCAGTGCTGTATTTAAACTGTGACAACAGGTGCAGGGAGAAGATCCTCCACTTACTGCCAATGGGTGGGAGGTCCAGGGAGGAGAGAATGGAAAGCATGATAGAATGCAAAAAACATTGAGTCTTTAGAACCATTATAAATAGACTCAAACCAAATTACTTAAAATAAAATTTAACATGCCTTTTGGAATTTTAAAGGTTGTTTGCAATTTTTCTACAACTTTTAGTTAAAGTATCCTTTGTGATCCTTCCAAGAAGGTCCTGGTTTAGACATTTCCTGTTATGAGGTGACAACTGTGTATTCCTGCATTGTTCCTACTGCACAGCCATAGTCCCTGTTGCCACTAGTAGGAAGCCGGGCAAAAGCAATTGTGCAGCCGACTCTGGGGTTTGTACATGTGGTCAGAAATGGCTGAAAAGGTTGGTACCTCCTCTCATGAAGCAGTGCTTGGGCCATGAGCTTGTTTAAATCTTTTGATTGTCATGACATGTAGAATACCTCCTTGACTGTCAAAGCATTATAAGGTTTAGAGCAAAAACTCTTCTTAAAGCGGAGCTCTGCCCAAAAGTAGAGGCCTCCTCCACCGTAAGGCTTTACTGCCGATTTCCCTTAGCAATAGAAACTGCAGCACCCGGTGGGCGATGGAAAAATTGGCTGAGGTGCTGACATCGCATGATCCCTGCACAGATAAGTGTCCTAATATTAAAAAAAGTCAGCAGCTACAGCATTTGTAGACTTATTTTTTTCTGAAGGAGGCTGGACCTCCTCTTTAAGAGCAATTAACAAAAGATGCCTGGTATTACTACTGTTCACCAGAACATTTTCCTCTCTGTGTCTCTTTGAAACTATAAGCCTGTTTTTATTGACTTCAGGTTAAGCCAACTACAAAATATACAGTCCAGTTAAACTAACCTTACTGGACACTGGAAAGGCAACTGGTAATTGGAGGAGCCTACTCCTTAGGAGCTTAAATGGTTCATTTAGCAAGGGTTTCCCATTACCAAACTTCTTGATGGTAAACCTAGATTGAAAGCAGGAACTGCAATTAACTTCACCTGTTGGAATGCATCCAGTTCCTTGGCAAGAAGGACATGTAATGCTGTCCCGACCAGTAAACTCAACATAAGGAAATTGTGCAATATCTTCATCTAGGTCTCTTCCCACCAACAAATCATCCTCTTCCATATTTGTGTTGCTAGCATGCTTCAGGGTTGTCACACGACTGGTATAAGCAGATGCTACGGACCCCATTGTCTTTGTTCAGCATCTGTTATGAAAATAAATATACATGGAATTAAAATTTCAAGGACTCGCAGAGGTGGCTCAAAAATGTAAACACTGTTTTTAAAACCTACCAAATGGTGTTAATAGTGCAATAGTAAAATAGGATTTTTGTACGTGACAAAATCCTTTTCTTTGTGTCCATTGACAGGAATTTCTTAACCTTTGGGCTATTCTTCCAATAGAAGGATTGGACACTGGCAAAAACTGAAGGCCAGCCCAGGATAACTCCTCCTACTAGCACTATGCTTCAATTTTGTAGCAAAGCAGTACTGAGAGCATTTTTTTAAGGTGAGCACAAAAAATTCCCGTTTTAGTTTTTTGTCTATTAAGGAACACAGAAAATCTTTTAAATTCAGGATGATGAAAAGCAGTTAAACTGAGGGGTGGGCAACACAGCAATAAAACGCTAACAGGCACGAGAAAGCAACAGAAAATTGAAGACTGCATGCAGCTCAACTACCGTGTTTCCCCGAAAATAAGACGTACTCCGAAAATAAGCCGTAGCGGGATTTCGACGCAAGATAGAAATAAGACACCCCTCCGAAAATAAGACGTAGCGATGTAGTGTCGAATCTCCGAAAATAAGATGTAGTGTCGAATCCCCGAAAATAAGATGTAGTGTCGAATCCCCGAAAATAAGATGTAGTGTCGAATCCCCGAAAATAAGATGTAGTGTCGAATCTCCGAAAATAAGATGTAGTGTCGAATCCCCGAAAATAAGATGTAGTGTCGAATCTCCGAAAATAAGATGTAGTGTCGAATCCCCGAAAATAAGATGTAGTGTCGAATCCCCGAAAATAAGATGTAGTGTCGAATCTCCGAAAATAAGATGTAGTGTCGAATCCCCGAAAATAAGATGTAGTGTCGAATCCCCGAAAATAAGATGTAGTGTCGAATCCCCGAAAATAAGATGTAGTGTCGAATCCCCGAAAATAAGATGTAGTGTCGAATCTCCGAAAATAAGATGTAGTGTCGAATCTCCGAAAATAAGATGTAGTGTCGAATCTTGTAGTGATAGGCGTGTCGTATGCGGCGCGGCGCGGAAAACAACACGTCATAGGTGTATGTTACTGTACTGGTGCTCAGGAGCTGTGAGGAGAAGAACACTCTGTAAAGCAAAAAGATTCTCCCAGCATTGACCAGCAAACCCCTCTCTCACCCCACACAAACAGATCACCCCAGCTCCACTGTGCTCCACATCAGCTTTGCTGGCCTATCTTTTTGTACAACCAGACAAGATGAGTGCAAAAAGAAAGAGTTATTCTGTTGAGTACAAGAAAGGAATTGTGGAGGACTCCCGAGGCAAGAATCTTACGGCTTTTTGCAAAGAGAAGAAGTTGGATATCCGAATGGTCCAAAAATGGCGTGCAGAATACGATAATCTCAGTCTACAGGTGGACAGAGGAAATGCTAAGAAGCGCAAGTGTGGTTCAGGTAGGCAACCTTTATTTTCTGTAATAAAAATAAGACACCCCCCGAAAATAAGCCATAGTGTGATTTCTTGAGGGAAAAAAAATATAAGACGGTGTCTTATTTTCGGGGAAACACGGTAGCCACCTGAAGGACCTTACATTTAAAGTTGTGCTGTGAACAAAAGACCACACGGCAGCCTTGCAACTCTGAGAAACAGTAGCCCGATACTGAAAAGACCAAGTAGCACTCATAGATCTATTTATCTATTGATAGAGAAGGGTGGAACCCAATCAGCTTGGATGATGTCTGTCTAAAGCCAGGTACACACTTCAGTTTTTTTTGTTTTCATGCAAACCAACGGGTTGCACAAAAACAAACTGACAGCTCCGGTTTGAACCGCTGTAATAACCATGCAAGGTTAATCCAGCGATCTCCCTCACTGAGCTGTTGTGTTTTGACAAGAGGACAGCCCTGTCCGTGTGTACGGGGCTTTAGCTATCAGGAAATGGTGGAATGAGAAACCCGTTTCAGGGTCTGTCTAAAATTACAAAGAGGAATCAGTCGTCCTGAAAGAAGCAGTGGCTAAGAGATAGAGTCCTCACAGCCCAAATCACATCCTTATAATAAAGTGAAATTACTTTTTATTGAACTAGAGCTAGACAAAATGATGGTAGAGCAAAGTCCTGGTTGAGGTGAAAGGCAGAAACGACCTTAAGAGTATGGGCTTATGAAAAAAATAAAAATAAAACCTACCTACTCACCTGACAAAGACAAACCCCTTTCCAGTTTTTTGCTGAACCTTAATGCCAGCAGGTCAACATCCAATGTTCCCTACCTGTGACAGAGGTTCTGGAACACCTTCAGGTGTAGGAACCACTTCCCAAATTCAGAGCAATGTCGGCTGAAGAAGTCTGCCTGCCATTTTTCCATGCCTGGAATGTAAAAGGCAGACAAGGTTGGAACATGAAGCTGCACCAAAATTTCTGGTTCCTTCCCGATGGTCAACAATGTACACCATGAGAAATGGCACTGTGCGACTGAATCAGAATTGGATGACCAACCAACAGGATGGTCCAGCACTACAGACAGATCGCTGAAAGCTTCAGAATGTTGATCAGGAGATGAGGCTCCGCTTAAGACCAACAGTACAAACAAATGGCCACTGCCCCCATCTATAACTGGCCTTTGCAGCAAGGAGCAAATGGAAGGGCAATGCACGTAAAAAACAAAACAAAGAAAGATCCCAAGTTAACTCACCAGCCAGCTTGCTACCAACGGAATTAACCGTTTTTGTCAAAGAGAGGGGTTTAATTAGCACACATTTGGAAATGCACGCGAAGGCTAGTTATAGGTGGGGCAGTGGCCATTTGTTTGTACTGTTGGAATACTGGTGAGGGGGACGCACTGGACATCTTTGCTGCAATTGTGCTATATGCTGGGTGTCCTGTGCCTTTTAAAGAAGGGTGGGCTCCCTCCAGGCTCACCTGCCCTCTGCCTATCCATTATAATGCATGCGTTTCTGCTATGGAGGCTCTCAAAAATGTATAGAGTTAGGACTCTGGATAATAATGAGGAGCCTTGTTGCAGCCTCTGCAGCTTATGCATGTATTTGCAAATATGTGTTAAAGCGGAGGTTCACCCTAATAACATTTCTATCAGACTAGCTTTCTAATACTTGTAACAAGCACAGTCCGCATTTTTTTTTTTTTTTTTAGGCTCTACGTACCTTGTAATCTCTCTTATCAATTGGGCCTCTGGGACTTCTCCCCGCAGGAGTAGGCGTTTCTCTGCCAAGGAGGATTGTCATCTGGGAGGTCGCCCCGTTGATTGACGTCCGTTCCCCCCCGGCGGATAAGGCCCAGCTCCCGGTATTGCGTAGGCGTGCAGGAGTCACGGCGTTTCCGAAAAAAGCCGAAAATGCAGAGCTGTGAGTCCTACATGCGCCTCCCAGCTGACAATCCTCCTCGGCAGAGAAACGCCTACTCCCGAGGGGAGAAGTCCTGGAAGCCCGATTGATAAGAGAGATTACAAGGTACGTACAGCCTAAAAAATAAAATAAAAATTGCGGACTGTGCTTGTTACAAGTATAAGGAAGTTGGTCTGATAAAAATGTTATTAGGGTGAACCTCCGCTTTAACTAAACTCCTGTTTTTAATGCAAACTGTTAGACAGGTTATTTCGGTATCTTCCAAATAATGACAAGGAGGACTCCCAATTCCAGAGTCAGATTCCTGAGTCGCCAAGCCTAGGACTCTCTAGTCTTCATTGCCAAACTATTTGGTCTGTCAATGGAATGGACTACATTTTCCCACAATGGCTAAATGCCATGTTGTAAAAGTTATGAAGAGAAATTGAGCAAATGGGACTCCCTTTAAAAAGGATGTTGCCATCAGATTCAATACTCTAATGCAGGGATCCTCAAACTACGGCCCTCCAGCTGTTACAGAACTACAAATCCCATGAGGCATTGCAAAACTCTGACATTCACAGACATGACTAGGCATGATGGGAATTGTAGTTCCTGAACACCTGGAGGGCCATAGTTTGAAGACCCCTGCTCTAATGCAAAAGTGGCCAATGAGATTTTACTCTCTGGGGAGTAAACATTTTGTCAAGGTGTTTCAAATCGCTAAAGAAATAGCTGGAAAAGAGGATGCAATGGGAGGATCTTTGCAGCTTTAGGGACTCTAAGGCCTCGTACACACGATGGAATTTTTCCGCTGGAAATGGTCCGACAGACCATTTCAGCTGAAAAATCCGCTCGTCTGTAGGGGCAAACGGATGGATTCGGACTGTTTTCTCCAGCGGAAAATTTCCAAAGCATGCTTTGAAACTTTTCCGCCTTACACATGTCCGTCGGATATGTCCGCTGGTCAGTACACTCACCAGCGGACATATGCACCCGTGCAAGCATCGTATGGATGCGACGCATGCGTGGAAGTTGTTTACTTCCTGGTGCGGTGACGTGGCGGCGTCAACGTCACCGCCACGGTACCACGCTGTCTGCCGGCGGGGATTTTGATCTGATGGTGTGTACACGCCATCGGACCAAAATAGCCTGGCGGACATATCCGATGCAACGGATATGTCCGTCCGTGTGTACGAGGCCTAAAGGTCCCAAGAATGAGAACTGCACTAGAGGAAGCCACAGGCTGATCACCTAATTTCAGAATGGTGTCTGGATGCACACTGCATCAATAAGAGCCAAAAATGAGCTCTTTATTTTTAAGTATTAGCAGAAGACTGAGAATTTTCTAGAATAAGTTCCTCTAAAAAAAAAAAAAAAAATTAAATGGAAAGATTGAGAAAACAGAACCTCTGCAGCTGGTGGCCCAGAGGCCAATAATAGAGACCTCTGTGGTCAGTCAGTAAATATCTGGGTAGTTTGGGACATAAAGTCCTACATGACTGTAAAAAGAGAAGAAAACAAAACCTCAGCTGAAAGAGTAGGGGAACTAATCACACCTGCTAGGGGGGACATTTGTTCCATCAGTGGGTGCACTGTAATAAGCATTGGAACCACTAGTATAGCATGAGCTGGGAGTGATTTTTCCATGACCCCCCCACCCGCTCCCTCCCTCACACACACGACTCAGACATTTGCAAAAGGCTCAGGTTATAGGGATGAGGCGGCGTACACACGTACGAGAACCTCAACGGGCGGAACACATCGTTCCGCCCGTCGAGGTTCTCGCCCGGCCGTCGAAATGGGCCCCCTGCCCGTCGGTAATGGCAACCAGCCATTCATCCCGATGGGCCGTCGAGCAAATAGAGAGCCTGCTCTCTATTCGCTCGACGGGATTCCCGACGGGCGGGGCGAGCCAGGAGCGTACACACGGCCGAGGTTCTCGCTGGAATGCAGCTCCCAGCAAGGTTCTCGCTGGTTTCTAGCGAGAACCTCGGTCGTGTGTACGCCGCCTAAGGCACTCAATAAACCCAAACAGTTTATAGCAAAGATCGGAGTGCCACATGTCTTTCTGTAAGCAATGCACTCTTGATGTTGTAGGATGGGAACGAGAGCAAAGAGCTTGTGTGCACGGTACTCTCAGGTGATGATGTCAGCACTCGATCCCACAGGGTTAACCCTTTTCATGGTGGGAACTTGAAATTTTAAAGATGCAAATGAGTTAGCTTCCAGATCTCTGCTTGACTGATCTACTTACAGAGCGAGTCTCCAGGAACAGGGCAAGTGCTGAGGCAATGCCAATGGCTCTGAAACGTCTATTGTTATCTTGTTACCAAAACAGAATCTGGTAGGTGCCTTAAAGTGGATGTAAAGCCAATTCATGAAATTTGAGCTTGGCACATATATAGCGGTAGTGTTTTCTTATCTCTCTCTCCAAAGCCCCTGTTTTAAACCACTTAAGGACCCGCGCACGACTATATACGTCCTATTTTTTAAGAGGGATATCTCGGAAACGGCAGCAGCTGCTGCCACAACCGAGATATCCATCTCTTCGCGCGCCAGCCCTTTAAACGATAATGGTGGTCTGTGCGGTGGATTCGCCGCGAGATCACCATTATCAGCAGCGGAGGCCATCGGGTCACGGCTCCTGTTTGCCGTGGATGCGAGTGAGGGCAAGATGGCCCCCACCCGTCTCCATAGCAGGGTGAAAGCGACGTCAAAACGTCACTTCCGCCCATGCTTCTTAAAAGGCACATTTTCCTGTTGTCATTTTTTTAAATGACAATTTTTTTTATTGCATTTTAGTCTAAATATGAAATCTGAGGTCTTTTTGACCCCAGATCTCATATTTAAGAGGACCTGTCATGTTTTTTTCTATTACAAGGGATGCTTACATTCCTTGTAATAGGAATAAAAGTGACCCATCTTTTTTTTTTTCAGTGTAAAAAATAAATTGAATAAAAAAAAACAAAAAAAAACGTCTTATTTATTTTAATTTAGGCGCCCTGTCCCTACGAGCTCGCACTCAGAAGCGAACGCATATGAAAACAGTGTTCAAACCGCACAAGTGAGGTATCGCCGCGATCGTTAGAGCAAGAGCAATAATTCTAACCCTAGACCTTCTCTGTAACTCAAAAGATGCAACATATAGAATTTTTTAAACATCGCCTATGCAGATTTTAAAGGGTAAAAGTTTGACGCCATTCCACGAGCGGGCGGAATTTTGAAGCGTGACATGTTGGATATCAATTTACTCGGCGTAACATTATCTTTCACAATATAAAAAAAAAAAATTGTGCTAACTTTACTGTTGTCTTATTTTTTTAATTCAAAAAAGTATTTGTGCTTGTAAGACCGCTGCGCAAATACGGTGTGACAAAACCCTGTTTTAATCTAGTAAACACAGAGTCTGAAAAACAGGCAAGGTCCTTAAGTGGTTAAATAACAAACATGTTATACTTACCTCCACTATGCGTTTCGTCAGGACAGGACTTTAGCCGTTGAAGTCCTGTCGTGACGAAACGATCGTAGGGTGCCGTGTCGTCATCGCGTTCCTTCCTGAACGAAGGCGGTGTTTTCCATTCGGGTAGCGAGAGGTATCGGATTGGAGAGGTTACGATCTGATTGTTACATGCCTTTTTCCATCGAACAATTGTAAGTGCATTACTTATTAAATCCATCTTTGACACACATAATACGCTATGAGAGTCTTTCTATCGTACATGTGCTTGTCCCGGACCCATTGCTGAGCTGTACCTTGTTTACATAAGGATTGGTTTCAGGGAGACTGGACGTCCCTATGCTTCATGAGACTGATGCAAAGCAGTCTTTATTTGTGGTAAGCAGGCAGTCTTATTTTACGAGTGCAGGGTGGATATTCTCCTTCATCTTATAGCACCTTGGAGTCTACGTGGTTACTTTCTTCACAGTTTTTTCATCACAAGATTTACACTGGACTTTCCTACTAGATCTCACAACTGTTCAGCATTGGAGATTTATTTTTTCTCTACTTTTTTCTTTAAGCTCTCCTCCGGTTTATTCCTAATGAGCTTATGTTCACTTATTTAATATTTAATTTGTATGTTATTTATCAATCTTTGATAGCGCTGCACCTCCTGTATTTTTTATGTGTGTAAACACACAGCTCCCGGTCCTGTCAGGGGGGGGAAATGCTGATCTTCTGTTCATACAATGTATGAACAGAAGATCAGTGATTTCCCCTAGTGAGTCCACCCCCCCATACAGTTAGAACACACCCAGGAACATACTTAACCCCTTCCCTGCCCCCTAATGTTAACCCCTTCACTGCCAATGGCATTTTTATAGTAATCCAATGCATTTTTATAGCACAGATTGCTAAAAAAATGCCAATGGTCCCAAAAATGTGTCAAAAGTGTCCGCCATAATGTCGCAGTACTGAAAAAAAAAAAAAAAAAAAAACGCTGATCGCCGCCATTACTAGTAAAAAAAAAAGCCATAAAACTACCCCCTATTTTGTAAACGCTATAACTTTTGCGCAAACCAATCAATAAACACTTATCGCGATTTTGTTTAACGAAAAATATGTAAAAGAATTTGTATCGGCCTAACCTGAGGGGAAAAAATATAATTTATATATTTTTGGGGGATATTTATTATAGCAAAATAGTCGCTCTATTTTTGTTTATAGCGCAAAAAATAAAAACCACAGAGATGATCAAATACCACCAAAAGGAAGCTCTATTTGTGGGAAAAAAAGGACGCCAATTTTGTTTGGGAGCCACGTCGCACGACCGCGCAATTGTCAGTTAAAGCAACGCAGTGCCGAATCACAAAAAGTGCTCTGGTCATTGGGCAGCAATATAGTCCGGGGGTTAAGTGGTTAATATGCATTTTTGATGTTTTTTTTGTTTTTCCTGTGATGCTTTTTTTTTTTTTTAAGCTTGGTAAATTCCCTGTGTGTGTGTTGGTTTTCTATATTTTCAAAAGGGAAATGATCATTTAAAAGCAAAGGTAATGTTAAGTTTTTAGAGAGGAAGTCCACCCTAAAACTAAAATCCCTGCATCTATAGACACCCGTGACCTAACGCTAACCTATCTAGCCCTGAAAAGAAAAAATCTGTATACATACATTTTCTGAAGCCGATCCGACCCGATCTCCAATGGCAGAAGCTCTGCAGAGGACGCGGCCGACAACGGCTGTGAAATGATTGGGAAGTGACGTCGCCCATAAAGTTACTTTGGGGCTTCCATTGTCGGATGTGTCCCCTGCGCACACCTTCACAGCGAAGCCACGGCTGATAACTCTTTGTGGGATTCAGTAATACCTTGGATTGCGAGTAACGTGGTTAACGAGCATTTTGCAATACGAGCTATTACTTTAAAAAAAATCCTGACTTAGTTTGCGAGTGTTGTCTCGCAAAACAAGCAGGTTTCAATCCTCTGTGGTGTGCTGTACCACATTTGGTCAGAGGTGTGGGGGCGCCAGAGACACTCGGAGCCGCTCGATTGCACTCGGAAACACTCCATTCCCAAGTGTTTCTGAGCCTCTCTGAGGGTTTCCAAACAGTCTCTGAGTATTTTCGAGTCTATCCAGTGCCCCCCACCTCTGGCCGCATGTGGTACTGCATACAATAGAAGTCCCATGTGGAACAAATTATCCTTGTTTCCATTGACTTCTATAGGGAAACTCACTTTGATGTGCGAGTGCTTTGCATTACAAGCATTCTCCTGGAATAGATTATGCTCGTAATCCAAGGTTCCACTGTATACTGATTTTTATTTTTTTCTCTTTCTGTACTATATAGATCGTGGCTGTCGATAGATGCAAGGATTTTAGTTTTAGCGTGGACTTCTACTTTAAGCTCTTTGTACTGTTGCACATGTGGTTAGGGAGTGTCCTGATTCAGACTTGTATTTTGAAGAAGTGCTGAAGAAAGATGAAAGCAATAGAGGGTATCATTTTTTAAGCAAAGCAAGTGCTACAGTGTGAATAGGACTGTAAGGCAACCATTTTATGTAATGACAGGTGCTTTGATTGGCATTAAAAAAAGCTATACAAAGTGTGTCATATGCCATGTTTTCAATTAAATGTAAATTAAGCACTTGGGAACAAAGGACTTTTTTATTTTTGGGGTATACTGCCAACCTACAGGAGGATTAGACACTGGGAAAAAAAAGTCAACCAATGATAATCCCTCATGCCTTAGATTTTTGCTAGTGACCATGTAGGATGGACATGTTTTCTTTAAAAAAAAAATTAACCCATATTTCACACTACCCAAATACAAAGTTGTGCGATTTTGAGGCCGCATACACACGTACGAGAACATCGTCGGGCTAAACGCATCGTTCCGCCCGACGAGGTTCCCGATGAGCGGTCGGAAAAGCTTGTCGAGCCAAAGTCCTCATTGAACAACGCGGAAAAAGAGAGCGTGCTCTCTTTTTTGGCTCGACGAGCTTCCCGGCGGGACGCTCGTCGAAAGTGTACACACGATCGAGCTTCTTGCCAGAATATGTCTCCCAGCGAGCTTCTCGCTGGATTCTGCCAAGAAGCTTGGTCGTGTGTACGGGGGCCTGAGTCTGACTTTGAAGTGATTTTGATAAAAACTTACACTTTTACAAAAAAGCATGTTGGAGCGGCAGGCGCATTAACCACTTCAAGCTCCGGACGGTTTTAACCCCTTCCCGACCAGTCTGTTTTTTGCTCTACGGCACTGGGTTGCTTTAACTGGCAATCGTGTTTGCACTAGGCATTTTTTTAAGTGCATAATACATTTTAGAAATAAAGAAGGGCAAAAACTTCCAGGAACTTTTTGAACATGTATACTTTACAACATCACCAGGGAGAGTGCCAAGTCTGTAATGCTGCCAATGACATGCAGTTACAGCAGAAATAACGGATTTTAGCTTGTGAAGCCAACTGCTAATTTATTAAACCACCATTTTTTATTTATTTTTTTACCAGGAAGGTACACCTTGAAGTGTATATAAAGGCAAACCTTTTTAATCAGCAATTTAGCTGGGGAGATTCATCCCTCTATTTATCCTTGTGACTATCATCAGCAAGGCAAAAGGAGAAATCTTCAATTTTAGAGCAACCGCGACAGCATTGCACAATTTCTCAGCATGCTGTGTGCTGTATTTTGTTTGTGTCACCAAAACTGTGCTCAGCCTTGTATTCTGCATAGTCACTAATCAGGTGATAACACAACCACGTGTTTGAGGTGAGTCAATATGGGTGGCACCTGCATTCTCTATAGGTGTTAATACAGGGCACAAGGAAAGGAACAGGTACTGCTGGTACAACCGCAATATTATAAGAAAGGAATTCATAAACTTACTGGAATTTATTAGGGTTGTCCCAATACCACTTTTTTAGGACCGAGTACAAGTACCGATACTTTATTTCAAGTAGTCGCCGATACCGAATACCAATACTTTTTTTTAAATGCGTCCACATATGCAGCCATGTCCCCCACATATGCAGCCATGTCCCCCACATATGCAGCCATGTCCCTTCAGCCATGTCCCCCACATATGCAGCCATGTCCCTTCAGCCATGTCCCTCACATATGCAGCCATGTCCCTTCAGCCATGTCCCTCTAGCCATGTCCCTCACATGTGCAGCCATGTCCCTCTAGCCATGTCCCTTCAGCCATGTCCCACCAGCAATTTCCCCCATACCTTTGCCACCGAAAGCCGCCGCATGGAGAAAATCACAGCATTCATTTGAATAGCCCGCGCGTATAGACACTCCCCCTTGCTCGGGATTGGACAGATCACGATCACCCATCCAATCCCGAGCAAGGGGGGAGTGTCTATACGCACGGGAACACTACAGCTATTCAAATGAAAGCTGTGATGTAGCCGCACGCCGTTTAACCCATGCGGCGGCACGATGCGGCGGCAGCGCGATGCGGTGGGGGGGAAGTATTCTATTTAGGTATCGGGGGTATTTGCGGGAGTACAAGTACTCCCGCAAATACTCGGTATCGGTCCCGATACCGGTATAGGGACAACCCTAGAACTTATTATCACCCTTTTGTTTTAATGTTTAACACTCATTGTAGGTCAGACAAAAACCTTCAAAAAGTATCTATTTATGGTATAAGGCCTGGTTCACACCTATGCATCGTTGGTGCTTTTTGCACTACAGTCCATTTAACATGGTTTCCTATAGAATACGTTCTGCATTACAAATCTAAAAATTCACAGGCCTAAAACCATATACTTTAGGGGTGCAACGGATCGTCATTGATCCGAATGGGTCAACGTCCGCGGATCGGCACACCACGCGATCCGTGGATTGAGCCCATAGGAAAGGCCGCGGCTTCGGCCTAGCTCCGGAGTGGCGGCCATCTTGGTACACCCGGCGGCGGCCTAGGTGAGCTTCCCAGAGCGCCGCTGATGGGGGAGATGTGCACGTTACAGCGGGGGGAGATGACGTGCACATTACAGTGGGAACTATATATGGTGGTGACCCGAAAAATGATCCGATCCGTGGCTCTGATCAGAGGAACGCTCTGAACTGCGAGTTTTTTGATCTGTTGCACCCCATAATATACTGTATTTATTTCCACATCCCATTGAATTTCAATTATTTCTAACCTACTCCTATTAATCTGATCATCTTGAAAACGTTCTTTTGTAAAGCTCCCCATACATTTACTGTCATAAGTTCTGTGACACCATGAAAAAGGAAAGTTTAAGTCATAAATGTCATTACTTTGTTAATCAAAGGGGAGGGAGAAGCCACGGAAGGCAAAATAGAAGCTGAATAAACTTCAGCTTTAGGATGGAATCTGATAAAAAAAAGAAGCCTGGCCATTTCACATGCAGTCAGCACATAAGACACACAATGAAAGCATTAATCCTTTGTCAGCAAATGAGAAGCAATAGCATTTGCACTGCAGCTGATCTTACTCAATTCTCAAACACTGCAAATGTATATGTAACAAGGACAAATCTGCCAACAAGAGCATGTCATTTGGATAGTTTGTTAATAGTGTGATTATTTCACCACTTTCTAGTATTAAGTATTGCTGAAGACAGGGAAGTATGTGTTTATTTTTATAATGTCAAATGAAATGTAATGTATAATGTTTAGTATGTATTTATGTATTTATTATTTTGAGGACTAAAAAAATTGTGTCATTGAATTGCTTTATTTAAGCAAATATTAAGTATGCCATCCAATTCTGGGAACCAGTCCTCAGGAAGCATGTGCTGGCCTGGAACTAGAGAAAGCAAAAAATAAAGGAATGCAGCCCAGAGGTTTTGGAACTACATTTCCCATGATGCTCAGGTGAACTGCAGCATGCAGGAGCAACACATCTGTGAAAGAGAGTTTAAAAAGAGAGTTTTCAATAAAATCAGAAGAAGTGGTTTAACCTTAAACTGTGCAGAGGGTTCTTTACTGTCAGGGCGGTAAGGATGTGGAATTCTTTTCCACAAGCAGTGCTATCAGCAGGGAGTGTCGATAGTAAATGGAACCTCTGCTTTTTGGAACCATTCCCCCTCCGGTGTCACATTTGGCACCTTTCAGGGGGGTGCAGATACCTGTGTAATACAGGTATTTGCACCCACTTCCAGGTATATACGCCAGTTCCCGCTGTCTTCTGGGAAACACAGAGATCCCAGAACACAGCAGGGACCAGTGGGGACGCGCAGCGTGACTTGCGCATGCGCAGTGGGGAACCGGGAAGTGAAGCCGCAACAATCACCTTGAAAAACTACTCCTTCAGTTTAAGCACTTGCCACCCGCCCACCATCAAATGATGGTGGGGTGGTGCGGCGTGGGGCCGCTCAGCGATCGTGGCCACACCTTGTTGCTAGGACACGGCGTGACCCCGATCTCTGTAAAGAGCCGTGGCTCTTTAACCATGTGATCGGCTGTGTCCAATCACAGCCGGTCACGTGTAAACATGGAGATGCCAGTAATCGGCACTCCTCGCCTCACATTGACAGAGTGTGTGGTGAGGAGAGACGGTCAGCGGCATCTCCTAGCAGGGGACATCTAGATTTGTAATCAGGGCACTGATCGTCAGTGCCCGATTATAAAAAAAAAAAAGATGCTCCCACCAGTGCCAGCAATCAGTGTCCATTAGTGACGCCAGTCAGTGCTGGCTATCACTGCTGCCCATCAATAATGACCTATCAGTGCAGCCTATCAGTGTCCATCAGTGAAGGAGAAAAATTACTTATTTACAGATAGAAACTAAGAAAATCTTATTTTATTTTAAAATACCACCAAAAGAAAGCTCGATATGCATGGTTACAGTGTAGAAATTTGATTCTTTACATTTTTGGAGTATGTTTTATAGCAGAAAGTGAAAAACACATTTGTCTTAAATTTTTTGTCTCTAGCGCAAAAAAAAAAGAAGAAAACACAGGTGATCAAATACCACCAAAAGAAAGCTCTATTTGTGGGAAAAAAGAACATTCATTTTACTTAGGTACAGCGTTGCATTACTGCGCAATTGTCAGTGAGGCTGCATTCACACCTGAGCGTTTTGTCGCCTGAAGCGCGATGCTCAAAGACGCTAGAGGGGAAAAAATAACATTATTCTCTATGGAGATGGTTCACATCTCCACTGCAAAACGCCGAACGAACGCCTAAAATTCAAGTCCCGGACCCTTTTTTGTCGCACGAATCGGGCGGCTTGTGCGTTTTCCATTGGTGCCAATGACCTATACAAAACCGTGGTTAAAAAACGCTGCGTTTTGTCGAGACAAATCGCGGTAAAAAACGCCGCAATTTGTCGCGGCAAATCGCGGTAAAAAACGCCTTAGGCTGCCTTTACACCTAAGCGTAGGCGATTTGCGGCGTTTTTCTGTAGTTTTTTTCACGCGTATTCATGCTTATTTGCGCGTTTGCATACAGCGTCGTCCGACGTTTTGGTACTTTGACATTTTTTATTTTAGCCAATAGGAAAAACTATCATCTTTTCATCACTTGTTGCTATGTTGGTAGATTTTTTTTTATCTCCTGCCTGGGTGAAAATTTCTATTGATTAATGCAATGAAACGCCCGTAGCAAACGCTCGTTGTCGCGCTAGTCGCTTGATTCGAGCAATTCCATTACTTTCTATGGGAAATGGAAAGGCTCAAATACGCCCAAACCCCGTGACAAAAAAGGGTCCGGAAGTTGTTTGAGCTTCAGGCGTTCGGCGTCAGGCGCATTGGCGTGCAGATGTGAACAATGTCCATAGGGAATAATGTATTTCTTCCCCTCTAGCGTTTCTGAGTGTCGCGTTTCAGGCGACAAAACGCTCAGGTGTGAATGCAGCCTTAAAGTAACGCAGTGCCGTATCGCAAAAAAAGGCTGTCGTCTCTTCCTCTATGTAACCACACACAGCGAGATGTCGCTCCCAATGATAGCGATAGAGATACAGCAGAGTTCAGGCTGGCGACAGAGCGACATCTCGCAGTGTGTGGTTACAAAGGGAGCGATTCTATAGGGACAAACAGACTTTTTAGCACCCTGCTGTTGGCGCTTTGTCCCTAGCGGAAGAGTCACCCATGTGTCATCAGCCTTTGGGTCACCATTACCATCAATGTTCCTGACGCATGCGACTTTGATGAATTGTCAGCGGCTGGATAGTTGGTGGCAGAGGCACCCACCTGACCTCAGCCTAGGAAGGAATGTTCTACAGAAAAACCACTGACTCCCAACAGAGTCAGAAGAGTTGCATGGTGTGCGATCAGCTGCGTGTATGACTTCCAGAAGACACAACGATCCAACAAAACAAACACGACATAAAAAGAGGACACTTGTCACAGTGGATGGACGGTGACGTCACTCACCTGCCGGTCAGGGAGGGAGGCGGGGGCCGGGTGTCCCGCACAATGTTGATATCGGAGGCTGGAGAGAAGATCGTACGCGCTGCACAAAAAAACAAAATACACACCGAGCCGGACAAACCCCTCCTCCCCGGCTCTGTGCACAGCGTGACCGGAAACGGAAGTGCCGTGTTTGTTTACGTGTGGCGTGTGAGCGGTGCTAGGTGCAGGGTGGGGGGAGTTGTGTTCTCTCTATGGAGCAGAGTGCGTCTGCTAGCAATTGTCACGTCCTGCCAGCATGGCCCCTGGACCTTTTATTTACTTCCGTTCTATACATTCATGGAGCCTGAACTACTGTTGTGTTATTGGTGTATCTGGCAGGGCCATAGCCGGACTATTGTGAGATAGGGGGACACTTCACTTCAGTTTCTCTTTTGTTAAAGCTTTTATAAATTTTAATCTTATATATTTTATATTAAAAACGAATTTCTTTATCAATTTAGGCCGATATGTATTCTTCTACATATTTTTGGTACAAAATCTTAATAAAAGTATATTGATTGATTTGTGCAAAAGTTATTGGGGCAGATTCACGTAGATCGGCGCATTATCATTCCGGCGTAGCGCACCACTTTTCCGTTAGACTTGCGCAATCTAGCCGCGTAATCCGGCGATTCACGTAGCTTTTACGCAAGAGCTTGCGCAAACGTAAGGTTTTTTCCGTAGGCGTAAGGAGGAGTAATACAAATTGGGAGGGACGTGGGCGTGTTACATTGAAATGAGCCGTGACCCCATGCAAATGAAGGGCCGGCCGACTCGCGCATGCGCGCGTGAAGGAAACCATGTCAGCTCCGTTGTGCGCATGCTCACAACTCGGGAGCGGCGCAATCATTGAAATTGGAAATGGACTAGGGCAATGTTGTGAACTACGCAGACAGCATAAATAGACACACACAAACGCCCTTCCATTGCAAAAGTACATCCCTTTGTGTCCCTTCCCATTGAATCAAGTGCTTTTGCTCTGTTGTTCGTTAGAGTGTGTTTTGTAGTTGTCAGATTAGTGTTCTGTGTGATCTTGTGCTTGTTGGTAGTTTTGTGAAAGTGTATTTTGATAAGTGTTTGAGACTGTTTGTTTGATTGATAGATTTCTGAGCGTTTGTTTTCTTGCTTTTTTTTTTCATCTGATTTTTTTGTGTGTGTTTCTTGCTGAGTGCTAGTGTGATTTTTGGCTGTTCTTTTTCTCTTTGTGTGTGTTCTTGTCTGATTGGTTGTGCTTGTATTTGTGACAGATTTTTGGTGACTGCTAGTGAGTTTGTTTGGAAGTATGACTGAGAGAAAAAGAAAGCTCAATTTTACTGTGGGGGAAAAAAGAATTCTTGCCCGGGCCATTACCGACTATGGGCGTTTTCTCCACGGCCCGCAGAGTGCCACCACCACCAGGAGGAGGGAGATATTGGATATGATCACGGAGCAGGTCAATTCATCGGGGGAGGGGGAGACACGGACCCGCTCTGGGATAGAAAAGAAAATAAATGACCTCCGGCGTGAGGTGAAAAAAAAACTGGCCGCAATAAATGCCCATGCCAGGGGCACAGGAGGGGGCCCACCATGCCGGGTTAGATTTTCAGAGACGGAGCGTGTGGTGGCCCTGACCTTTCACCGGCATGAAGTGGAGGGCCTGCCAGGCTTTGACACAAGTCCGGTCCCCGCGGTGCCAGGTAAGGTTTTTATTTCTCTCAGGTGTGTAGCATGTGTGGGGGAGGGGGTGAAAGGGAATATGTGGCAAGTGTGTGGATCCTCCAACCTGTGAATGTTTTGTGTCATCCACAGCTGTGCAGGAGGGTGCAGGGCCATCTGGACTGACCGCTCCAACCCCAGGACAGCAGCCTAATGAGGCCCCCCCAACAAGGCCAGAGTCCGCAGAGGAGGAACAAGAGGAGGGGGAGGATCATGCGGAGGACGATCATGAGGAGGAGCAGAATCATGAGGAGGAGGAGTCCATGGAAGGCACTGGCCCTTTGGTTTCTGCGGACTCTTCCCCTCTGGCTGCAAGAAGCCTGCCCTCCCTAAGGGTCAGCCCCCCCCCCCTCCTCCCCCAACATGGCTCCCCTCACAAGGGCCTCCCCTTCTCCCCGGCCACAACCATCAGCTGGAGCCAGGAGGTCATCCCCAAGCACCAGGGGTGCGCCCAATCTCATGCCCGCCTGTCTGAGAAGGAACCTGGCCACCCAGACCCGCCTTCTGAGACAGCTCTGCCAGACTATGGGGCGGGTGGATCAGAGCCTGTCCTCCATTAATGATAGCCTGGGTAACCTGGACTCCCACTCCCGGGCCTCCACAACCTGCCTAAATGACCTGCAAACTACAGCAGCAGGCGTTGGGCAGGATGTGAGGGCCCTTACCCAGGCTATCCAGGGCAACACGGCAACACTTGGTGCTGCCCTGGACAGAATAGCCGTGGCCTTGGAGGGCAGGCCGCCAGGTGGGCAGATCTCAGGGGCTGCTCCTCCTTCCCCGGCTTTTCCCCTCCCCCATGCGTCTCCCCTGAGGGTCCGGGGCCGTGGCCGGGGGCGCCCCAGGCGTGGCTCAGGCAGAGGGCAATAATTTTTTTTTCCCCCTTTTGTTTGTTTTGAAAGCTTTTTTATTTTTGTTCTCTGCTTTTTTTTGTTTTTTCGAAGCATTTTTTTTTTCCTATGCATTTTTTGTTTCTATGCATTTTTGTTTGTTTGACTTTTTTGGCATATTTTGGGTTGTGAATGATGTTTGAATGTGGGGGTGACATTCCTGCTGGAAAAGGGGTGTCACCCTCAATTTTGGTGGAGAAGGGTTCCCCAGGACCAGGGAGAAGTGATTCCCAGGTCCGTGTGAATGGTGTATGAATGTACAGTGACATAATTGGAGCCTTGACGTGGCGTTACTGCTCACCAGTCTTGCATGGTGGACTGGTGCCAATCCAATTTGATGAGGATGTGGGGTGTGTGTGCTAGGGACCATAGTGGTGTGCATGCATGCATTCTCATTGTGCCATGATTAATGTGTGTGTTTAACGTGCAAAGATGCCCAATATGAGCTGCCTCCTGACTGCTCTTCCCTCAGAAGACGGGGTATCCTCGGTTAGGGGTTGATTTTCTGGTTGGGGGGTCAGATCATCACGTAGCTCAACCTGCAGGCCCTTCCTCACTGCGAGATTGTGTAGCATGCAACATGCAGCGATGATATGGCACACAAAGTTTGGGGAATACAACAGTGTACCCCCAGACTTATCCAGGCATCGGAAACGTGACTTCAGGAGGCCAAAGGTGCGCTCCACCACTGCACGGGTTTTGATGTGTGCTTCATTGTATCGTTCCTCTCCTGGGGTTTGGGGGTTCCGGATAGGAGTCATGAGATGGGGTCCCAGTGCATATGCAGAGTCACCTGTAAAGGAAAAGACAGGAGAATGTTAGTCATGCATGTGCCACTTCTGTTGTGCATCACGGGAGGGGATAGTCATGCCTGACTCCCATGTCACTCACCAACCAGCCAGGTGTTCCCATACACGTTCTGTTCGAATTCTGTTCGGATGTGGCTTTGATTGTAGATGTAGCTGTCATGGCTGGACCCTGGGTGTTTGGCACGGACGTGCCATATGAGGCCTTGGGCATCAACTATCACCTGTACGTTGATGGAGTGCCAATTCTTCCGATTGCGGTACATGTGCTCGGTCTCATGGGGGGGCTGGAGTGCCACATGTGTGCAATCTATGGCCCCGATGGTGCGTGGGAATCTGGCAATTCGGTAGAAATCTGCCATTGCCTTGATTCGAAGCTCCTCAGTGGTGGGTTTGATGATTTGGTTGGCCAAGCGTGTGAGGATTGCAGGGACAACCTGGTGCACACATCTGCTCATGGAGGATTGTGACATCCCAGCCACCACTCCACTTGTACGCTGAAAAGAGCCACTGGCAAGGACATGGAGTGTTGCCAGGACCTTCACCAGTGGCTGCACTGCATGTGAGCGTTGTGTTGGGCTGGTGATGTCCTCCTGCAAGGTTGTGGTTAATTCCAGGATGGCATGAGGGGGGAATCTGAAGATGCGAAAGACCTCTGAATCATTCATGCCAAACAGGTGTATGCGGGTGCGGTATACCCTCTCCCGTGCCATCCTCCGTGCCCTCCTCCTTCTTTGGTCATCTATATTCACTAGTGCAGCTATGAGCGACGATGCCCCTAGCATGTTGGCAGTCAAATTGTAGTGCAACACGTGTGTGTGGTCTGCTCCTCAATAACGGTGTTGCTTTATCTGACAATTAGACTTTTTTTCAAAAGTTAGATCAGCTTTTATGTGCTCTAACTTTAGACAGGACATTTTGCAGTTGCGCACATCGCGTAGCCTGCGCAGCAACTGCGTTTTTTTGTGGATCCCCGTAACTCCCTCATTAGCATATTTGACTAGCAAATCAATGGTGTGTCTAGCGCAGTTTTGCGCGAAGGGAAGCGAATGTCTAACTCAATTACGCCGGACCAAAAAACGTAGATTTCTGGCGTATATTGTTTTGTGAATCGCGTCCAACTATACGCACGCGCACATTTAGACTTACGCACGCGCAACAGCAGTTGCGCACGCGTAATCGCTCTGTGAATCTGGGCCATTGTGTCTAAAAAATAGGGGATCAATTTATGGCATTTTTATTATTCTTGTTTTACTAGTAACAGTGACAATCAGCAATTTTTTGTGGGACTGCGACATTGCGACGGACAGATCGGACACCTAACTGACATTTGACACTTTTTTGGGGAACCAGTGACATTATTACAGTAATCAGTGCTAAAAATATGCACTGTTGTACTAATGACACTGGCTGGGAAGGGATTAACATCAGGGGCGATCAAGGGGTAAAATGTGTTCCCTGATTGCGTTTTCTAACTATGTGACAGGGGAAACACACAGATTCATCTTCCTGCTTAGTACAAAGACAGGATCTGTTTGATCTCCCCTGTCAGAATGGAGATCTGCCTTGCTTACACAGGCAGATCCCCATTCTGTCACTGCGGGGAATGATCGTGGGAGGACGATTGCATTTGACCCGCTGAATGGCTCCCCCCGCTGGCCTCTGGCAGCGCGTGAGTGCCCACAATAGTAAGTTCCCGAGCCAACGCACAGCTATGGCGATTTGTGAGATTTGCCACCTTGCGCAGTATAATGACGGCGGCTGGTCGGCAAGTGGTTAACCACTTGACCTTCAGAAGATTTACCCCCTTCCTGAATACGCCATTTTTTGGGATATGGCACTGTGTAAGTAACTGACATGCTGTACCAAAATAACATGTATTTCCTTTTTTTCCCACAAATAGAGCTTTCTTTTGGTGGTATTTGATCACCTCTGCGATTTTTTTTTAGTTTTTTGTGCTGTAAACAAAACAGACTGACAATTTTGAAAAAACAAAACAATATTTTTTACTTCTGCTATAAAACATATCCAATTAAAAAAAATTAAAAATCAATTTCCTTCATAAATTTAGGTAAATATATATATTCTGTTTTAAGACGCACTGAAATTTTAACGGCAGAAACATATCAGGCTAAAATGGTGTTTTCAACATTTTGCCCATAGAGGAAAAGGTGCCGATAAATTTTACAATTTTACTGTGCTTATGGTGCTTCATTGGTGTGACTCAAAAACTGCATCCAAAACGTAACATGCGTTTTTGATGCATTTTCTTTTACTGACCAAAACTACAGCAAGCAAGATTTGTAACACCACAATGGAAGCATAATAGACCAGTGTAAAGACATACATAGAATTTAAAGGGATACCATTTTCTTGAGCTTTTCTTGCGCTAAAGGTGACGATAATGGCCAACACTAAATTCATATTAATTTAAAATGATGATGTTAATTAAAAAGTTGAATTTAATACAATTATATATAATATATATATATATAAAACATTTTTAACCACTTGCTTACTGGGCACTTAAACCCGTTTCCTTCCCGGACCAATTTTCTAGCTTTTAGCGCTCTCACTCTTTGAATGACAATTGTGTAGTCATGCATTACTGTACCCAAATGAAATTTTTATCACAAATAGAGCTTTCTTTTGGTGGTATTTGATTACCACTGGGTTATTTATTTTTTATTAAAAAAATGAAAAAATACCCACATTTGTAAAAAACAAAACAGTTTTGTATTTTGTTATAAAGTTTTGCAAACAGGTAATTTTTGCCCTGATGAGGCTGATGAGGCTGCACTGATAAGTGGCACTGAAGAGCACCGATAGCTGGCTCTGATGAGTGGCAGTGATGGGCATTGATAGGTGGGAATTGATTGGTGACACTGATATGCCCTGGTGGGCACTGGCAGGTGGCACTGATATGCACAGGTGAGGTGGCTGTTCCTCTTCGAGACAAAAGTCCCTTTTACAGAAGCTGTTGATCGTCTTTTTTCGCTATCAATTTAAGGAGGAAAAAAAAATATTATGATCATCTGTTTACATCACATGATCAGCTGTCATTGGCTGACAGCTGATAACGTGGTAAGGGACTGGGATCTCATTGACTCGGTGATCGCAGAGCGCGCCACACGTGCCCCACAAGGGGAGCGTGCAAAGGTGAGGACATCATATGACGGCCTCTCGGCAATGTAGGTCAGCGATGTAGCCTTAATTTGCGTCGAATAGATGCTTCGCATGGTATATGTGAGAGAAAAGCTAATGACCCGCGATGATTACTCTGTTATGAGAAGGTAATTTTTTTTGAAGCCTTGCTGTTGCTAAATGTTTGATAAATAATTAAGGACCACAAGGCGTTATGGCTATGTAATAACATGGACGAATATATGTGTATATGTATAAACATATACATAATCTGTGAGGAAATAAATCCACCACTCAACATACTGGGAAACTGTACTACAGGGAAGGTTGGATAATAATATATATGTTGCCCTCTCCTGACAGACACTCCCATACTAAACTGACATCATGATGGACATGAAAACAGAATTATATGCCTCCACTAACATAGATTATTCAATATAGCGCTACAAACTACATTGGAAGTTATTTATGATATTTATATACTCTTTCACAGGAACGTTCTTGATCTCCTATGATATACCGATACATTTCCAATCAAACCTACAGCAATCGCTAAGGTTTGTTACCTAATGCCGCGTACACATGGTCGTTTTTTGCGATGAAAAAAAACTACGTTTTTTAAAACGTCATTTAAATTGATCGTGTGTGGGCAAAACGTCGTTTTTTGTCTTCAAAAAAACGACAAAAAAAAAATTCCAACATGTTTGAATTTTTTGTGTCGTTTTTCAAAACGTCGTTTTTTGTTTCACAAAAAGTCACCGTGTGTAGCAAAAAACGTCGTTCAAAACGACGTTTTTCAACCCGCGCATGCCCAGAAGCTAGTTATGAAGCGAGCTTCAATGGAAAAGAGTGGTGAACGTAACCTTGCTTTTTGTGAAAAAACGATGGTGTGTATGCAAAATTGTCTTTGAAAAGTGACGTTTCAAAAACGTCGTTTTTTACTTCACAGAAAACGTCGTTTTTTTTTTATCGCCTCCTACTCTTTAAAGCTCTTGGATGTTCAAAACAATCTAAAAGAGACAAAGAATGTTCCAGGTCTACCATCTATCAGGGTCCTCTAGAGATACCAAAGCATTCAGGAATCTCCTGCTTTGTATTTGGTGGCAACCAAAGCGCAGACCCCTTTTGGATTGGTATATTCTTTCAAACTCACTTCCAACAATGCTCTTGTTCTTCTGTTTTCGTATTTTGATTTTATTTTTATTATTTTAGAGTGTTATATATTATAAAAACAATGGAATGCGCCTGAAGAAAGGACTCCTTACAGGTCCTGAAAACGCGTCAGTCAGGCCCCGTACACACGGCCGAGGTTCTCGCCAGAAACCAGCGAGAACCTCGCTGGGAGCTGCATTCCAGCGAGAACCTCGGCCATGCGTACGCTCTCTGCTCGCCCCGCCCGTTGGTAAACCCGTCAAGCAAATAGAGAACAGGTTCTCTATTTGCTCGACGGCCCGTCGGGATGAATGGCTGGTTGCCATTCCCGACGGGCGGGTCGCAGATTCTGACGGCCGGCAGAGAACCTCGACGGGCGGAACGATGTGTTCCGCCCGTCGAGGTTCCCTGTCGTGTGTACGGGGCTTCACAGTACAAGGAGAATATTTCCATATGTTCCAATTCTGCTTCTACTGTATTCTGTCATATGGTGATGTATGCACCAATTTTTTAACATTACTAATAAAATGTCTATATTATTATAATTTAATTGTTTATCAATTGCTTTAAAAGTCCCCTATGTATATTAAAGCGGATCTCCACCCTAAAGTGAAGTTCCGCTGATTGGAACCCTCCCCCCTCCGGTGTCACATTTGACACCTTTCAGGGGGGAGGGGCAAGTCTCAGGCAAAAGACGGGTTTTTCCCGTTGTGTGCTGGGAACTCTCGGCTCCCAGCACACAGCGGGAGCCAATCGGCGGGCGCAGCGCGACACGCGCATGCGCCGTAGCAAACCGGGCAGTGAAGCCGGAGCGCTTCACTTCCTGGTTCCCTCAACGTGGATGGAGGGGGGAGCAGCAGAGAGACGAGCGAACGCTCGTCCTCTGCTGCGGACGCCGCTGGACTCCAGGACAGGTAAGTGTCCTAATATTAAAAGTCAGCAGCTGCAGTATTTGTAGCTGCTGGCTTTTAATATATATTTTTTTAATGGGCCATCCGCTTTAAGGAATACCTTGCCTCTAAAGTTCCTTGAATTGTGATGTTGGCAACACCTGGTTTACCTGTGTGGATCCTTCAAAATTTCAGTGCATTAGAGCACATTTAACGCAGTATATTTCAGCGCGTTGGTGCATGTTTACCGCAGTAGATTGCAGCGCGTTAGTGCGCGTTTAACACAGTATGTTTCAGGGCATTGATGCACGCTTACCGCAATATATTGCAGTGCAGTCCACTGCAGCTGCCAGAGTGGCTTATTCTTCCTTTTTGTCCACAGCTACTCCTGCCATAACCCTAACATCATGCATGGAGGAGTCAGCTGAGTTATTTGAACACAGTGTCAGCTACTTGCTCTTTGACGATGCACAGCCAGTACTTGATTCAGATCTTGGTTCTGAGGTTTGAGGAAGGTAGGAACATGAGCTTACAGCAACGCTGTAAGGCAGCACTTTGCAGGGAGGCAGTATGGAAAGTGTCCCCGCTGGCTTGTGCTACACTGTTGGTGTAATGCAAGGTGTTTCTAATTTTGTCTGTTCTATCATCCTGGATCACAAACCTTCCTCACTGTGCATTATGTTTTCTGCTGTACCATTGGCATGGTTATATCTTCTAGGCCGCGTACACACGATCGAACATGTCCGCTGAAACTGGTCCGCAGACCAGTTTCAACGGACATGTTCGATCGTGTGTACGGCCTATCGGACCGTTTTCCAGCGGACAAAAGTTTCAAAACATGCTTGAAAACATGTCCGCTGGAAACCTGTCCGTCAGACAGGTTTGATGGTTAGTACACAAACCATCGGACCAAAATCCCCCGCATGCGCAGAATCAAGTCGACACATGCTTGGAAGCATTGAACTTCGTTTTTTCATCACGTCGTTGTGTTCTACGTCACCGCGTTCTGGTCCGAGGGGATTTTGGTCCAAAGGTGTGTACGTACATCAGACCAACAGACCACTTCAGCCTTGTCCGATGATAACGGTCCATCGGACATGTTTCCTCGGACATGTCTGATCGTGTGTACAGGGCCTAAGTCCTCTCCATAAAATTATCAGAAATTTGTGCTTGAAGTAGAACTATAGGCAACATTTTTTTTTTCATTTTGGATAGATTAAGGGAGGGTTATAGACCCTGTCAGTTTATTTTTTTTACCATCCCTATCCTATTGCAGAGATTTCCCTTCACTTTCTGCCCCATAGCTAAACAGGACGTGATAGGAAATCTATGCAAACTAAGGGAATCCATCCCCCCCCCCCCCATCCAGGCATTCAGAACTAGTGTCCCCACTCGAAAATTTCAGAATGGGTCTTAAACAGAAAGAGGTGTGGCCTTGACAGGAAGAGGGTGGGTCATATTTAAATTAGGGGGTGCACGAGTTTAGTTAGGCCTAGGGCAGCACAAATCCTAAATACACCTCTGGCCTACAGAGAGGGGAGAACACTGGTAAGAAACAACATATTGACAAGTTGGCTCCAGTAAAAATATTACTGACGTGACTTAAGTGCCAGATAGAGCAGAGTAGGAAAGTAAGGGAGAGGCACAACCCCAACAAGACAGCCATTATGGAAGAGTACAGAGCAGCTGCCTTATTCCACCAGATTGTGGAGCTGTTATCCCCCCGCTCACTTCTCACAGCTCAGCTGTCTGGACCTTTTGTAGCACATGTGCAGCTGATCTCACTGTTGCAATTTGCAAACTTTGCCTCAAGCAGATCAGGCATGGGCAAAAACACCAGCCATTTAGGTACCACATGCTTGACAAGGCATTTTATCTCCTACCACTCAGCCCGAGAGCACCTGAAAGCTACACAAAAGGGACGCAAATCTTCTCATCCTGGGAACGGGCGGAGGAACGGACCAAGATGGCCGCACAATGAGGTAGCTGTGTTCAGCTCCTCTAAGCCCAGGTGATTATGCCAAAATAGCTATAGCTACCCCTCCCTCACCGCCCTTCTGATTGTGTCAATGTCTCTACCGCATTTGCGGCGCATACATGCAGCGAAGGTGACCTGGTAATCTATCCATCCGGCGTGGTGAAGAGCGGTGGTCACGCTAAGAGAGAGTGGAGAGGCATGGGGATGTGCCTAATCGAATGCTGTGTAGTTTGAACCCTACAGCCCCGCAGACCATAGAGCGAGAGACCCACGCCACTCAATCATACAAGGGGTGTGTGGCAGGCGTGCATAGGGAGGAGTGAAAGACGCCTCGCAGACCGACTCCTTCAGTCCTATAGACTGCAGAGGGACAGACTCACACTATCCGACTGAGAAAGTGGATGCAGAGAGAGCGGGAACAGGTAAAAATCCTTTGCATTACTGGTGGAGATTATCCCAGAGCACCCTGTGTTCCTGCACTTGTTCCTCACTCCAGAGGAGAGGGACAATAGGACAAGCCCTAAACACAATACAATAGAACCGGGGAGAACTGAGAGGAGAAGGTGGATCTATTAAATATAAATAAAACCTGTGCTAAACTTACAGTGTAAGGGGTTGGAGCTTAAATACGTCACACCCCTGAAGGAGCTTGCACCAGGGCAAGAATAATCAGTGCTGTGGGACACACATAGAATTAGAGAAACACAGACTAAAGCCATAATCTTATATCTCATATAAAATATAGTGCCCAAGTTTGGGGCTGCAGAATGCCACCCAAGGGACAGAAACCCAAGAGGGGGATCCATGGGAGGGGCAACTAAAAGCACCCCAAAAACACAATCGGCACAAACTGACATCAAGGGGTATCTACAATATTCACTGACGCAAAACCAGAAAGACACTCCCAATACAGCAGAATTAAACATCTCATGTTCAACAGGAGAGCTTGATAAATCGCATAGCAGCCCACCTGTTAGGGAACTCCTGTGAGACGTTTTGCACACAGACGTGCGCAAGCGCATAACCTTTGCCATAGAATGGCACGCATGCGCGCAAATGTGCACCAGAGCTCGCAATTGCGGGCATGTATGCGCGCAGATACGAGCACGCACGCACACGTACGAGCCTAATCCCGTTTGGCGCCAGACAGCCTATTTAAAGGGAGTCTGGGCTCTTGTGCCTTGCTGACTGATCTTCAGATGTGTTCCTGAATCGTGCCCTGATCCTGTGTGTTTTCCCAGTATTCTGACCCGGCTTGCTCTTGACCTTGGCTCTGTGTTCTGTTCCTGTACTGTTGCCCATCCCTGACCCGGGTCCGTTCCTGACTCTGGCTCTGTCTATGCTTTGGTACCTCACTGCCCGCTTGCTGACAAACCTGGCTATCCCTGAGTCCTTGCTCCTGTCCATGTTTCTGGTTGCTGTTAACCCTCGGTTACCTGCCTGGCTGTTACCTGGTCCTGCACAGCTCATCATAGTCTGCTTCAGGCCTCTGAACCCTACCAAGCTGTTCTCCCAGGACCTCCTGCTCCAGGCAGTCCCTCCTGTCCTTCGGCTTCCTCTGTCTCACCTTCAGCAGAGCCAGGACAGGAGATATAAGAGAGGCCGACCTCATCAAATCAGTCTCCCACCTGATCCCTGACAGTATCAGTCAGCCAATAATGGAGTCTGAAAGGGAGGCCTCTCCGCCCAAGGACTTTTTGCAATCAATCTCTGCACTAACGCACATCGTGCAAAAGTTGCAAGCAGATCTAAGTCGCATGGAAAATCGGTTACCAACCAACGCAGAGACTTTGTCACTTTTAGGTTCTTCTGCTGCTACAGATGTTGCTACTCAGATGGAGGCCTACATATCCAGTGGAACCTACCCTATCCCTGAACCCAGAGTGCCTATCCCCAAACGATTTTCTGGAGATCGCAGGAAATTTCGGACAGGAGATATAAGAGAGGCCGACCTCATCAAATCAGTCTCCCACCTGATCCGTGACACCACCCCAAAGTATGCAAAACTCCATAACTGGAGGGGCGACTAATGGAGGAGGTGGGACCTGGGATAGGCAGGATTTACAGGCCTATATTCAATCTATGCCGACAAGGGAGGATATGGACAAATATGTGTCTAGATTAGAGTCTATATACAAAGATGAAATACAACAAATAAAAACATCCCTTAGGCCGTGTACACACGATGGAATTTATCCGCTGGAAATGGTCCGACGGACCATTTCAGCCGAAAAATCCACTCGTCTGTAGGGGCAAGCGAATGGATTTGGATGGATTTCTCCAGCGGAAAATTTCCAAAGCATGCTTTGAAACTTTTCCGCCGGCCACATGTCCGTCGCATATGTCCGCTGGTTAGTACACAAAAGCATCGGACCAAAAAACCCGCGCATGCTCAGTCAAAATGAGGGGACAGGAGCACTCGTTCAGGTAAAACTCGCGTTTGTTTGGGACATGGCACATTCGTCACTTAAACTATCTATATAGTGTCCCGTTTATAGCATTTAGTTGTTCTTTGTTCTCTTGCTAGAAGAAACCCGTTCTCTTGCTGATGCTATTTTGACCGATGTCCCATACTGAAAGTTTTCATTTTTGCTTGTGTTTTTTGTATTTGACACTATTTGCTAGCCAGATGTCCCAACATTATTTTTTGTTCTCCACATTTTTAGGATGTATATTTTTACTTAATGTTGAGCGTATCATAATTTTTTTTTGATGCTTACTCACCACAGTATAAAACACAATAGACAATGTTTGAAAGTAAATACAAAAGCCATTTATTTTCGGACAAAAAAGAAATTATAAATCACCAGAACGGTAGCACTTGATGAGATTGTAACATACATGCAGACTTGGTAATTACAACATGATCAAGGATAAAATTAGTAACCTCAGGAGCTAAGAACAAAAATCAGAATCAGCAGCACATGACCAAAGGAACCCAAGCTGTGCTACTCCAACAAGCTCAGTTTTTTTGGATAATCAACTGGAAGGCAGGGAATCACCTTCTCGACTTCCTTCCATACTTCCTTGCAGCGGAACTTCCACGGGTCCGTCCATGGACCCTTGCAGGTGGGGATGATATGGCAGCAGGAGGAGGATGATGATGATGGGGAGCAGGCTGGGCCGGGTCACACAGCACAGTGTCCCTGCTCAACTGGTCCCTTTTCATCCAGGCCAGGACCTGATTAATGAGGTCCTTTGCCAGGCTCGTTTGCTTCTCCCCCCCTTGGTTGAGCTTATTGGCCACAAATGCGCTATAGCATTCGGTGGGGTTGAGGGGGGCCCTCATAATTTCTGCAGCCTCCCTTATGACCTCAAGGCTCTCGTCCTGCATCTGCCTCCTGCGCCTCCTTGCGCCTGGTGGCCTCATCTGGAGGGGAGGAACCTGGCTGATGGTGCTGAGCCTGGGGACCTGCTGCACCCCACTGGGCCCGGCCTCCTCCTGGCTGCCACTCCCCCCTTCTGCCTGGCTGACATGGGCCTCAGGAGCTGCCACCTGGCTGGTCTCTTCTTCCTGTGGATAAAAAAGGGACATGTTGTAATATTTTGCCCAATCAATTACACACATTTTCTTTCTCTAGACTGTTTTAGTTAGTATTCATTTTAAATAAACAGACTGTCCTTCTAACCCCTGCATTTGGCATCCCTGACACCTATTTGTAGGCCCACAACTTTTGTTTTTCTTCCCAAGGTTTGTTTTTTGTTTACAAGATCAACTCACTAATTCAAAATAAATAGCAGCACAAAAATATGTTGGAAACTACTATACCTCACTGAAGATGGCCATATCTGGCTCCATGTCAGCCAGCCCCGCTGCGGACTCTGCAGGGGTCCTGTGATCCGGGGAAGTTCCGCTGGAAGGAAGCGTGGAAGGAAGGCTGGAAGGAAGTGTTGAACGTGAATCCCGGCCATCCAGTTCATCGTCCAAAAAACTGAGCTCTTTGAAGTACCACAGCTTGGATTCCTTTGGCTCATCTGCTGCTGATCCTGATCTTTTATATTTGTACTCTTTATACACTTTTCTGTAGCCTCTCCTGAGGTTACTAAGTTTATCCTTAACCATGTTGCCTGTGCAAGTTGGCACCCAAGTGTGCAGGTATGTTGCAATTTCATCAAGTGCTGCCGCTCTCTTGTCTGTGTTCAAATAATCAGGGTGCCTGCTCTCCCAAAGAAGGGGCGTATCCCGATATCGTTGGATTAAATTCATGGTTGCCTTTTTGCCCCTTAGCAAGTCCATGTTTAATAGGCTTCAAAGGCAAAATGTGCTTCAATAATAATGTCTAGAATATAAAATGTCAAAGAAACACAAAACACAAATTAAAAAAGGCTCAGCTTTGACATTGTAAAAATATGTGCACAATCTTTTTAGAGCAACTACAGTATACAAACACAGTGTCTTCTGCTGCTACATTGCTGGCCAGCTCTGCCGCATTGTTGTACCCCAAAAAAAAGTTGTCATGCAGAGCCATTGGTTCAAATTGACTACATACATGGCATCTAGATAAGAACACATCCACCAAGAATATTAATGCTAGCAATCATCAAGGCACTATTTCATGTGTAGCTATCATGCCCCTCAGCATTGATGACAGAAAACACTACCTAATTACCTCTATCCAACCAACACACAACAATACTTGCATGATCTGACTGAATACACAAAAATTCAAATAAAGAGGATAGAGCATTCTCTACATATATCTTTATGAAGTGATGTGTCCAAGCACTTGGCTCACAAAATTTCATGGTGGGCCCCAAGATACCTAAATAAAAGTAGCACAAAGGGTGCAAACAACATACAAAAGCCCCATCCCCCATGGCTCTTCAATTTCTAGGCCTCTGATCCCATGTTGTCATTTACCTTTGTCTCTGGATCTCCTTGCTTCCGCTCGAGTAATCTCCGCGTAACCTACGTAATCACGTCGTTTTCATTATATCCCCGCGCAATCAAGAAACGCTGCCCTCGTCTCCACCCATGACGTACCATTTCCTGTTTCCACGCCCCTAAGCACTTTTGAAGCGAAAATATGGCGATGTCACACGAGCGCACATTAGCCTCTGATCGGGATCAGGAAGGGACAGAGGCCGGAACGTCCAGAACCAGGCCAAAACGATACAAGGCCACAAATATGTCTCTAGAAGAGATGGTGGAGATGGTGTCCATCCTGCGTCGGAAGGACTATGATGGTAAGCATGGGCCATACAGCACCCCTAACCGGAGGAAGGCCAAAATTATGGATAAGGTGGCGAGGAAACTTTATAAAAAGTTTGGGGTCACCAGGTCAAAAGAGCAGCTCCGTAAACGCTGGTCGGACTTAAAACTGCGCGAGCCAGACCAGTATCACAAAATCAAGAAAATCATAGAAAGAAGTAGGTACTTTAAAATGTGCCTATTGTGTTTTTTATTTTTTTGCCATGTCTATTTCGCCATCTGCCTCGTTGGCCTGGTTGTACTTTTGAACCCCCTGTATTTAAAAGTTGGTAATGTTTGTATAATAAATCTGATGACTTGCCACGATTGTAGTAAACATTGTTTCATCACATAGTATATCCTAAATCCGCTGTTCCAGGAACATCACACCTGGACATGGCTATTTGGCGTAAAACAACGTTAATAAACAATGTTGAAAAGATGATGTGTTTGTGCAAACTTACTTTATTTGGAAAGGCAAACAGGATTCATTCATTCATTCAGTGATGAGATACTATAATAAGCAGCTGTTTTCACATCTGGAATTAAGAGCACCTGTGTCTCCCCCCATAAAATAATAATTTGTAATTTTGGTTAAGGGACTCCAAAAATGACTTATTCTGGAGGCCAGCCATGTGTGTCACTTCCCAAAAAAGGGTCATTATATCACAGCTTGGGAGAAGTCATCTACCAAAAAAAAGAATATGGTTTGTGCTTGAATAAGCCCAAACCTACAATTGTAACGCCACTTCTAAGCAATGTTTGCAAATTAGGCCCTCCAAAAATATCTGTGTGCTGATGAGTATCCCTTTTTGTTATGTTTTTTAGGGGAAAGAAGAGGACAGCGCTTTGAGGAGTCAGGGAGGCCAGACTGTCTCCAAAACGCACAAAAAAGCTTGTGGAGGAGGAGGATGTTGAAGAAGGAGAGGATGAAGGGAGAGAGGAGGAAGGCGGATTGGTGGAGGAAGGCGGAGTGGTGGAGGAAGGCGGATTGGTGGATGATGGCGGAGTGGTGGAATTAAGCGGATTGGTGGAGGAAGGCGGATTGGTGGAGGAAGGCAGATTGGTGGAATTAGGCGGATTGGTGGAATTAGGTGGATTGGTGGAGGAAGGCGGATTGGTGGAGGAAGGCGGATTGGTGGATGATGGCGGATTGGTGGAATTAGGCGGATTAGTGGATGATGGCGGATTGGTGGATGATGGCGGATTGGTGGAATTAGGCGGATTAGTGGATGAAGGCGGATTGGTTGAGGAAGGAGAAGTTGTAGAAGAAGGAGAAGTTCTAGAAGATGTTGAAATTCTCAGTACAACAGGTCAGTGACACCTCAGCTTTGCAGGGAAAAAGAGATGTAGATAGGCCTGCACCTTACTTACTTACAATGGATTTTTTTTTTTTTAGGGGATGAAGATGGGATTAGCACATCTGTTGCTCATAATTTTTCTCGTGCAAGTGCACAAATCATAATCCAGCAGATAATGGAGTGCAGCACGGAGCTGGCCAATATGAGGGAAAGGATGGTGGTGATGGACCAAAACTTCAAAAACATCCTAGATATGTTGGGACGTATAGAAGACTAACCCCCCCTGCCCTCACTCCCGACCACCCCACTCTCAAAGATTTGATATATTTTTACATTAAAATACGCCAACATTTGAGGATGCACACACACACAGTTGGGTTTATTTATTAAAGCTAGAACGTGCAAAAGCAGCCTCACTTGGCATATAAACCAATCAGCTGATTGGCTTCTATGCAGAAATAAGCCTGAGTTTGCACTCTTTAGTAAATAAACCCCAGTGTGTGTTCACATGTGCACTCTTTAGTAAATAAACCCCAGTGTGTGCTATCTGCCATCACAGGACATCGATTGTCTGTGCTTTGTGGGTGCAAGTAGGTGAGAGAAAGGGGTTGCACCCACAAACCACATACATTGATCACCCATGATGGCAGATAGCACATGTGAACATTTGGCATGGGATCTCAGGCGAGAATTCACCATTTGGCCCATCACACACAGCATGTGCCGTATTCCGGGGTGACATAAGACCATGTAGCCTGGGTTTTGTATGCTAACTAAAAGGTTGAACTTTGTAAGTTCCATTGTTACATATGTTTGGATAAAAAATATATATTTTTGTAAGAAATAAAACTTTTCGAAACACGTTTTTGAAATAAAAGCCAAACATTTTTGCAAAAACACCAAATTAGAAAAAATTTAAATATTATAACCAAAAACACAAAAAAGAGTGGCTTCTTATTTCTATGCTCAATACCCAGTTTGTAGAAGAGTGACTAGAATGTGCAATTGTGTGTATTTACTAAAACCTGCTAACTAAATTGGGCACAAGAAGTGCACTAGTTTCAGAACCTGAAAGACAGATCAAAAGAGAAAAGCAATAATGACAAACAACTGGTCGAATTATTTATTATTTCTTTGGAATATTTCTTTCTATTGGGGGCCGAATTAGAAAGAAATATTAATCTGGCATAGCTATGGCCCCCCGACCCATAAAGTACTCAACATATTTGTCGCGTGCCTCACGAGCAGATTGGGTGACCGAGCCAGCGCGACCAGTGTCCAGCCCAGGAAGGGTATCAGAGGGTAGTCCTGCCTCAGCACCGATGTTGGGTAGGTACGTCTGGGAATGCCTGCGTAAAAAATTGTGCAATATGCAGCAGGCCAAAACAACCGAGTTCAATTTATATTCCGCCAGATGTATCGCTGTCTGGAACAGTTGGAACCGGCTGGCGAGTATCCCAAAGGCATTCTCGACTACCCTCCGGGCCCTGGCCAGCCTAAAATTGAACACCCTCCTCTCCGGGGTGAGGGTCCTCTGGGGAAAAGGCTGCATGAGGTGAGGTCCAAGCCCGAAAGCCTCGTCCGCTAAAAAAACAAACGGAAGTCCTTCCACATTGTCTTCATCCGGGGGCAGTTCCAGACCACCAGATAGTAGACGCCTGTAAAATTCGGTCCACGCGAACACTCCCCCATCAGACAGCCAGCCATTCTTCCCCACGTCCACATACAAAAATTCGTAGTGTGCCGACACCACAGCCATCAACACGATACTATGAAAACCTTTATAGTTGAAATAGTACGACTCCGAACGAGGTGGCAGCACTATGCGGACGTGCTTCCCATCTATTGCCCCTCCGCAGTTAGGAAAATCACACCGCTGGGCAAAGTGGGCAGCCACAATCTGCCATTCCTATGGCGTGGAGGGAAACTGTGGGGACAAACCCAAAAAAAAAATTAGTACTTTGGCACATAAAAAACATTGCAAACACTAGAAAAAAAACATCATTCTGCAACATCACAGTATTAACATTTCTAAATATTAGTGTGTAGTGAGTATTTATGGCCACAAATCTAGAGCCACTTATTATCAGACTCCACATCCCTTTGATGGGGCAATAAACTTTAGGGGGGGGGGGGTTGAACTACAATGGAGCAGGCCAAAAATAAGAGCTCCAAAAAAAAATATGGTGTGTTTGTCCCTAGGATATGATGCTGGACAGGTTAGTAGTGGTAAAGGTAAAAATATGCAGGTAGGCCCAAAAAATTTACATGGAAAGCTTAACAACATGCATTGGGGGGGAAAAGGGAACATTCAGCACACAGCATATTACAATCATGGCAATTAGGGAAACAAAAAATAAAAAGAAAAAAAAAATTAGCATACATTATTAACCACTTGTCATCTGCCCACCGTCAAATGACGGCGGGCAGACGACTCCATTGTTCTGACATCACGTCATATGACGTGATGTCCCTTTAAAGCCGCGGGCGGGCGCGCGCGCGCGTCGCCGGCGGCGCGCGCGCGCGCACCCGCCGCTCTGCGGGGAGCCCGTGCGAGTGCCCGGCGGCAACGATCGCCGCCGGGCACACGCGATTGCTCAGTAACTGAGCTGGGACGTGCAGCTCTGTGTGTAAACACAGAGCTGCACGTCCCTGTCAGGGAGAGAGGAGAGCGGTTGTGTCCCTTGTACATAGGGACACAATTGGTCACCTCCCCCAGTCACCCCCCCTCCCCCTACAGTTAGAACACTCATAGGACACACATTTAACCCCTTCCCCGCCCCCTAGTGGTTAACCCCTTCACTGCCAGTCACATTTATACAGTAATCAATGCATATTTATAGCATTTTTCACTGTATAAATGTAAATGGTCCCAAAAATGTCAGAAAAGTGTCCGAAATGTCCGCCATAACGTCGCAGTCCCAATAAAAAAATCGCAGATCGCCGCCATTAATAGTAAAAAAAAAAAATGCCATAAACTATCCCCTATTTTGTAAACGCTATAAATTTTGCGCAAACCAATCGATAAACGCTTATTGCATTTTTTTTTTACCAAAAATATGTAGAAGAATACGTATCGGCCTAAACTGAGGGAAAAAATATTTTTTTTATATCTTTTTGGGTTATTTATTATAGCAAAAAGGAAAAAATATTGAATTTTTTTAAAAATTGACGCTCTATTTTTGTTTATAGCGCAAAAAATAAAAACAGCAGAGGTGATCAAATACCACCAAAAGAAAGCTCTATTTGTGGGAAAAAAAGGACGCCAATTTTGTTTGGGAGCCACGTCGCACGACCGCGCAATTGTCAGTTAAAGCGACGCAGTGCCGGAAGCTTATATTTTGTCTGGGCAGGAAGGGGGTGTAGGTGCACAGTAGGTAAGTGGTTAAAGACACAAGATTGTGATGTTAAAGGAGGAAACTTACCTTAATATACTCCTCCTGCATCACTTGTATGATGGCAGAACACGTCTCCGGTATGATGACCCCAAGCGCCTGGGGAGAGATGCCTGTTGAGAACTTGAGGTCCTGCAGGCTCCTCCCAGTCGACAGGTACTGCAACGTGGCAATAAGCCTCTGCTCAGCCGTAATGGCTTGGCGCATCACAGTGTCCTGCCTCGTGATATAGGGGGACAGGAGATCCAGCAGACGGTGGAAAACGGGGTCCGTCATACGGAGAAAGTTCCTGTAGTCATCAGGATTATTCTCCCGGATCTCCCTAAGCAGAGGCATATGAGAGAATCGGTCACGCTGCCGCAACCAATTCTTGGCCCAGGAACTCCTCCTCCCACTGTTCCTGTCCAAATCACTGGAATTCACACAGTTTCCAGAACAAAACCCATAAACAGCACGAACTTGTGAAAAGTTGCGCTGCTGCTCCATCATGGCTTCAAACCGGCCGGCTGGTCAGTCAAGAACGCACTCAAACAGAAAGCACCCCCAAATCCAGCAATACCTGCAAAGATCACACGTCAAAAAGACACGACCGTACAGGACGGCACTGCAAAGCAGAAACGCCGCGCACGGCGACACTGAATGACAAATACGACCCCACAAGCACACAATGAACCCGAAAATACGACCTGCTAAGCGCAGGGACTGAAAAGCACGAATCAGCTCTAACCAAACCTTCGCTAACACGTAACTAGCAAAAGCGGAACAGAGGGCGGCGCCGTAGGCTTTGGCATTCCCCTTTATAGTGACGTCGTACGTGGTTTACGTGCCGGCGTTCTGGTCCGCTGGGATTTCTGTCCGATGGTGTGTACGCTCATCAGACCAACGGACAAATTTGCCTTGTCCGCTGAAAACTATCCGTTGGATATCTCCGACCGGATAAATTCCATCGTCTGTACAAGGCCTTACAGACACTCAAGATAAGATGGACACTATGGAAATTAGTGTCTCACAAATCAAACACAAACTGATGGAGACAAAAAGGAAAAACCTAGAGCAAGAGTTAAGTTTAAAATATGCGATTTCTGCTATCGATGATCTCAAGAACAGAAATCGCAGAAACAACATAAGGATTAGAGGAATGCCAGAAGCGGAGGGCCCAGAGGACCTAATATCAATACTACAGGAAATGTTTCATATACTTATGAAATATCCAGCTACAGCCAAATTGGAAATAGACAGAGCACACAGAGCATTGGGGCCCAAAAATTCCATATCAAGGAAAAGATTATGGCGGCGTCACGACAACAAAAAACCATAGAGATTGCTGGAGCACAAATAATTTTATTTCAGGATTTATCTAAATATACTCTGACTCTGAGGAGGGCAGTCAAACCTCTCTTGGAAGCCCATAAAATGGGATACTATACAGATGGGGTTTTCCATTTCAAATAAAAGTACAGCACAAGGGACATACATCAATATTTAGAGACATGCAGATCTGCCAGACTTCTTAAGGGAGCTCCAGCTCCCCATGATTGAACTACCTATATGGCCGCAAAATTATCAAGGTTTTTCAAGAGAAAGAAACGTCAACAAGAAGAAGATAGGAGAACGGGAAGAGGACAGAAGAAGGAGGGAGACTGAGGGAGGGGAGGGGTAGTGGAAGAGTTTATTAAAATCATCCCCCGCCCTTTTTTTTTTTTACTAGACCATGGAATACATTTTTTTTCCTTTTTTTGGGGATTTTTTTTTTCAAAACACACTCAGTTTCTGTCTCTCTTTTTTTTTCTCTTTCTTTCCTCTCTCTCCCCTTATATGTGTGAGATGGAGGAGAGCCCCCCCCCTCCTCCGACAGAGAAAAGGGAAAATTTGTATTCTTTTTTGGGAAAATAATAATTTAAAACATTACATGTTGAATCAACACGTCACTTTGGTAAGACTCAATAATGAGAGCGGGAGGGTCAGGGAAAGGAGGTAGAAATGGGATTAAAAGATATCATACACCATAATACACTATAATTTAAACTAGAGACACACTTGGTAGTCATTTTGTTTCTTCATATAATTGGGCAATTTTGAAATAGAATAGTTGGGTAATGTCACTTATTCCCCATCGGGATGATTAGTGTTTTTCTACTGAATTTTGTGTTATAAATGTATTTATGTATAGAAATTGGTCACAGACGCCACATAGAGTACACAATTGCACATTCGCAATTTTGAAATTTTTCTATATTGGCTGAGCACAGGTCACTGAATGGATGACGTCACTTTAATTTTAAAGGAGGTTTCTTCTTTTTCCCTCAGGGTCTCCCCCCCCCTTTTTTTTTACCCCTGCCTCCCTTTTCCCTACCGGGACCATCCCCCCTTCCCCTCTTAGGCCCCAATGCCTTTTCCTTTCCTTTAAGAATGGTCCATTTGGCTCTCTCCCTCGCCTACAATGTTGTAAGCCCCTTCTATATTTGATAGGAGGACGGGGGATGCAAGAACGGAGGCTAAGAGCTATGTAATTATGTGTAATAAAATTCACCTGGACAGGCGGGACCCATCTAGGGTGGTCCCTCCATAGTCCCAATATAGAGAACTTAATTAATAAGTTCAGACTCAATAGAGTCAATTAGTGTAGGGTTAGACATAGAGTAGTAGCTTTTTTTCTCCTCTTTCCCTTCTCATTCCCTTCCCTAGACATGAACTCGATAAAGATGTGTTCTTACAATGTGAGGGGACTAAACTCCCCATCAAAAAGATTGCAGATCCTATATTATTTACATAAACAAAAAGCTAGCATTGTCCTTCTCCAGGAGACGCATTTTCGCTCAGATTGCATACCCAATATACAGAGTAAGTATTATGCCGCGTACACACGGTCGTTTTTTGCGATGAAAAAAACCGACGTTTTTTAAAACGTCATTTAAATTGATCGTGTGTGGGCAAAACGTAGTTTTTTGTCTTCAAAAAAACGACCCAAAAAAAATTCCAACATGCTTGAATTTTTTGTGTCGTTTTTTAAAACGTCGTTTTTTGTTTCACAAAAAGTCACCGTGTGTAGCAAAAACGTCGTTCAAAACGACGTTTTTCAACCCGCGCATGCCCAGAAGCTAGTTATGAAGCGAGCTTCAATGGAAAAGAGTGGTGAACATAACCTTGCTTTTTGTGAAAAAACGATGGTGTGTATGCAAAATTGTCTTTGAAAAGTGACGTTTCAAAAATGTCGTTTTTTACTTCACAGAAAACGTCGTTTTTTTTCATCGCAAAAAACGACCGTGTGTACGTGGCATTACTCTACCTGGTATCACGATTCCTTTGCCTATTCCAAGTCGAGGGGGGTCTCCATAGGGATTCATAGATCCCTACCGCATCAAATAACAGGAAGTTGGCATAGTCGACTCGAGATGGTAGATCTTTACTTTTAAAGTTATCCATTTTTTGTACAAAAATATACTATTATTAATTTATACCTACCGAATCAAGATCAGATTAATATAGGTACGCAGAAGTTGATAGATCTCATGGAAAAAGCAGAGGGGGTGATTATTGTAGGAGGGGACTTCAATTTTGTACTCAACCGGGACCTGTTTACCACTACCTCTCGAATACCTCAGGTAACTAACCAAATAAATAGTTTTAAAACTACACTAGATTCACTCTACCTAATAGATATATGGAGGGTACTTCATCCACTGGATAGGAATTATTCATTCCACTCGAAAGTACATGGTACTTATCACAGATTAGATTTCTTTCTAATAAATCAGATTGGAATTGCAGCAATACCCTCAGCTGACATGGGGAGCTTTATTTGGTCGGACCATGCTCCAATATTTTTGGAGATTGCCATACCAAAAGGGGCCACATCCATATGGTCATGGAGACTAAACTATAATCTATTTAAAGACGAGGGCCCGGATTCAGAAAGAACTTACGCCGACGTATATACTGATACGCCGAGTAAGTCCACCGATGCGCCGTCGTATCTATGCGCCGTACCCACAAAACTAGATACGCCTGAAAATAGGCTTCTTCCGACCGACGTAAGTCTCCTATGCCGTCGGATCTTGGGCGCATATTTACGCTGGCCGCAAGGGGCGCTTCCATAGATTTACACGTCAAATATGTAAATGAGCAAGATAAGCCGATTCATGAACGTAGATGCGCCGGGCCGCTTCATATACGCGATTTGCGTAAGGCTTACGTCTGGCGTAAAGTTACCCCTCATATAGCAGGTGCAGGTAATGCAAAGGTATGGGCTAGGGAACGATGCCGTCGAATTTTACGTCGCGTACGCTGTTTACGTAGTACTATGTGAATAGGGCTGTCCGTAGGTTACGTTCACGTCGTAGGCAGTGTTCGGCGTATCTTAGGCAGCCCACTTTCAGCCCACTTCCACCTACTTTGACATACGTCGACTTACGCCGACAACTATACACTATGCCGGCGCAACGCTGAGCGCATTTTCTTTGTGAATACTGTGCTTGCCTCTCAACGTTGCGGCGACGTAGCGTAAAGAAGATACGCTACGCCCGCCCAAAGATACGCCAATGTATCTGAATCCCGGCCGAGGTCTGTATAGCAGAAATTAAATGAACAATTAACAACTTTGTACTAGATCATACAAGAAATACTACCTCAGAACAGATTCAATGGAAGGTGCTAAAATGTGTCTTGTGAGTAGGGATGAGCTGAACACCCCCCCCCGTTCGGTTCGCACCAGAACCTTTAAACGGACCGAACGTTCGCGCGAACATTTAGAACCCCATGGACGTCTATGGGATTTGAAGGTTTGAATTCAAAAGTGCTCATTTTAAAGCCTAATATGCAAGTTATTGTCGTAAAACATCTTGAGAACCCGGGTCTTGCCCCAGGGAACATGTATCAATGGAAAAAAAAGTTTTAAAAACTGTAGTTTTGTTTAGACTCCTGAAAAAACGACAGTTTTTAAAACTTTTTTCCATTGATACATGTTCCCTTGGGCAAGACCCGGGTTCTCAAAGACCTTTTTGATAGGCATACTATAGACACCCAGCAGGTACAATATTTAAAGTACTTTTTCCCCTTTTTTTTCTTTTTTTTTATTTAAGCATCATTAAAATTACTGCCCCTCAATCAGGAGCAGTGATTTTAATGATGCTTAAATAATAAAATAAAAAAATGAAAAATTAATTTAAATATTGTACCTGCTGGGTGTCTATAATATGCCTGTGAAAACGTCTTTAAATAGCACAATCACCTGCCTGCCAGTGAATTAGGAAGAACTGACCTAGCTAAACTATACAGTGTATAAATATATGTACAACACCTGGAATAAATCCTCTACACACTGTAACATTAACTGACTAGCCTGCCTGCCTTATCTACCTGCAAAAAATGACACTCTCTCTGTCTCACTCTGTTCTCTCTAACCACCGTCGCAACACACTACACAAGGCCGACCTGCAGGCGGCCTTTTATAGTGTGGGGCGTATACTAAACCCCCTGAGCCATAATTGGCCAAAGCCAATCATCAGCCAGCGATGTCGCAGTGAATTATGGTCTGTGAAATGTAACTCGAATTTGGCGCGAACGACCTGTTTTGTTCGTATTTCGACGAATGATCGAACATACGATGTTCGAGTCCAACACGAGTTCGAGTCGAACACGAGTTCGAGTCGAACACGAGTTCGACTTGAATACGAAGCTTATCCCTACTTGCGAGGTCTTTTTATAAAACATGGCACTAGTCTGAAAAAAAGCAAAAGAAAGTAATATATCTTCCTTGCTAAAAGAAATTCCTAAGCTTGAAAAGAGGCATAAGCAATACCCAACCTCAAGGAATTTAGTAGAACTAACAGATAAACGGAGAGAACTACAGAGGTTACTAAATAAACAAATGCTACACCTTAGAGATAAGAGTCGCACATTGTTCTATCAACATGGTAATAAACCAGGTCGACTCCTAGCTAGAGCACTGACTCAAAGGACATACATGACCCCTATAATAAATATTAATACAGCAACAGGAGACATAACACATGATCCCAAAGAAATCTCTAAATTCTTTCATTCATTCTATTCTAAACGCTATAACATACCTAAACAACAGATAGGAAGGGACCCAGAATTTTTCCGACAGGTAGTAAGATAATATATACAGGTTACGGCCATCCCATCAATATCTCTGACCGAAAGAGAGGAATTCGAAAAATAATTCTCAACAATAGAGTTGATCCCAATTATGACTAAAACCTTCAATGCGGTCTCAGCCTCTCAAACCTTTGCTCCACAAGGGATGGAAGCATATATATCAATCATCCCAAAGCCAGAAAAAGACCATACGCTATGTTGGAGCTATCGCCTGATATCTTTAACCAATATATTTCTTCGATTATATTCCAAGATCATAGCTAATAGACTCACTCCAATTTTACCAACATATGTTCATTTGGATCAAGTAGGGTTTGTAAAGGGGAGAGAGGCAAGAGACAATACATTGAAAACTTTGACACTAGTGGAATATGCCCAGCGGAACTCCTTCCCAGCCATCTACTGGCGGTGGATGCTGAAAAAGCATTTGACAGGGTGGGATGGAGTTTTATGGAAGAAACCCTAGATCAGTGGGGAATAGGCCCACTGCTTAGGGGGAAAATAAGGACCCTCTATCAAAATCCAAAAGCCAGAATTCGAACAAATGGAAACCTCTCGGAACCGGTCAAAATATCTAACGGAACAAGACAGGGATGTCCCCTATCCCCATTATTATATGTACTAGTTACATTTATTGCTCTAAAATTACCCGGTTCACATATAGCTTTTATTAAGTACTGTATTTGAATCTGGCTCTAGTTTATACTACCGTGCTGCTTGGGATTACTTATTGTGCCTTCATGTAACAGTTGTAGAATATCTTAAAGGGACATACACTCTTAAACCATTTAAGCTACAGTTGCCTCTCTCAAGTATATGCTATCTTCATACAGTATTCTCATATGCTACGTGCTTGACATTTGTTGTTAGTACTATATGGCCTCCCGGACTAATATACTTAACATGTTCGCTATACCTTTTTAGGCTAAGGGTTGAAGCTATGTTGTAATACCTTCTTCCTTAGTAGCTCGAAACATTCCTATATGTGAGAGATATGGTGTAGTGAACCCCCAAACTCTTGTTCTCTGCTTAGAGTGACGCTTGGGGTCCAGTACTGATAATCACATCACATAGAGAAGTGCATTGAATTCTTTCCCTAATGGGAGTTGTGCATCACTCACGTTCATCATAGTTTGTGACAGATCTTTTCACCACTAGGGGTTTAAGCTATGTTGTAAAACCTTCTCCCTTAGTAGCTCAACTCATTCTTATATGTGAGGGATATGATGTAGTGAACCCCCAAACTCTTATTCTCTGATTAGAGTGACTCCTGGGGTCCAGTACTGAAAATCACATTACATAGAGAAATGCATTGTTTGTCTGCCACAAAGGGGTTGGCTCTAGGCACCCCACAAGAGATGTGGATTAATGCTCCCACTGCCCAAACTAGTGCCCCCCACCAAACAAGTTAGGGAAGCAAAGTCACATGTCAGCCACATGCAGTGTAATTTCAGCCCATTCATGTCTGTAATCTCTGACCATCTCTTACAGTGGCAGCCTGTCCATTAGCCTGGGTTCACACTGATGTGATGCCGGAACCAGCGCAAGTTTCGCGCACCGTATCTCTCCCACAGGCAGTTTACACTGCCTTCTGCCAACCGCTGGGGGTGTCAATACATTGTCAATGACACCCGCAGATCAGTTCACAGATTGCAGAACTGTGAACTCGCACAAGAATCGGATCAGATAGGTGAGAACATCCATGTGATCCGATTCCAGTGTGGGTAAAAAAGTATCTGCACTTTTTTTTCCTGCAAATCTAATGCAAATTCAGCCATACAACTGTATGGCTGAACTTGCATTGCACAGACATTGCATGTGATTTCCACGGCGGATGCGAATTTCATGCAATGTCTGCGATCACACTAGTTTGAACCTGGACTAAAGGACGCATGGGCCCTGCCCCCTCTATCATGACACCCCCTATATGTATAACAGATAGATTCACGCACATCATGAATCTATCCACGGCCACCGCGGCCACCCCCTATTCATGCGTCCAGCCCTTATTAGAACACTGGCGCCTGAATTACAGCAGTGTTTTTTTTAAGCACCTGATTAGAGCCAAAGGATCAAACAGGCTTCAAAATATGGTGGACGCATTGTGCTCTGAGCCCACCTAGGTGTGTTAGAAAAGCAAATTAATTATTATTTATTTTCTAACACTGACCCTCCTCTCCGCCAATCAGGGAGCGCGGGTCTGATACCCATCGCCTGATTGGTTGAAAGCACAGGAAAACCTATTGGACGTCTACCTGGAGGAAATAAGAGAGGCTCACGGTGGAAGCATGGAGGACACAGCTCGCCACCGTCACCCGCTGCCTGACCTGCCACCAAGATGGGGTAAGTGCCGGTCAGACAACGAGCGGGCGGGGGGTGCTAGTTAACCACTTAAGACCCGGACCAATACGCTGGCAAATGACCCAAGGGGTTTTTGCGATTCGGCACTGCGTCGCTTTAACAGACAATTGCGCGGTCGTGCAACGTGGCTCCCAAACAAAATTCGCGTCCTTTTTTCCCACAAATAGAGCTTTCTTTTGGTGGTATTTGATCGCCTCTGCGATTTTTATTTTTTGCGCTATATACAAAAATAGAGCGACATTTTTGAAAAAAAATCAATATTTTTTACTTTTTGTTATAATAAAAAACCAATAAACTAAATTTTAGTCAAACATTTAGGCCAAAATTTATTTAGCCACATGTCTTTAGTAAAAAAAAAATTGCATTAAAAAAAAATTAGTTACCTAGCGGGAACAGCGACACTAATACAGCGATCAGAAAAATGATCGCTTAGTGACGCTGGCAATAGGGAGTGAAAGGGTTAACTAGGGCAGTGATCAAGGGGTTAAAACTTTATTGGGGGGGTGGGGGGGGCTACCCTGACACTACTGACTGTCTGACTGTCACACTGTCTGTCACACTGACACTAAATACAGTAATCATACATGATTACTGCATTCAGTGACACTGTGACAGGGGGGGGGGGGGGGGGGGCGATCGCGGGGGTTAAATGTGTGTGTCAGTGTGCTGTTTGGTGCAGGACTTACTTGTTCTGTAGTGATCTCTCCTCAGCGGCGCTTGAAACAAACACCGAGGGAGAGATCACGTCGCTTCCTCCTTCCTGTGTTTACACAGGAGGAGGAAGTGACAGGTCAGGCGGGCGCGCGCATTGGCTGGGAGCGATCCGGAGGGGGCGGATGAAAACGGATAGCCGCCCCCACTTGTCGGATCGCTCCTGCAGCCGCGCGGACCGCCGCATGTACGGGGGGGGGGCCGATCGGACCCCCGATCCCCCCCAAGGCACCAACGTATATATACGTTGATGTGCCTGTCGGTGCCATTCTGCCGACGTAAATGTACATGCGGCGGTCCTTAAGTGGTTAAATGGGGCACAGTGGCGTCACTAGATGGGCACAGTTGCGGCTATTGATGTTTTTTGTTTTATAATTTTTCAGTTTGTTTGCACCCCTCCAAGAATTGTGAGCACCGGCCGCCACTGATCTCTTGTATCATTTCTGCAGCATCTGACCATCTCCTATATCATGTCTGCAGTCTCTGATCATTTCCTGTATCATGTCTGTAGTCTCTGATCATCTCCTGTATCATGTCTCCAGTCTCTGATCATCTCCTGTATCATGTCTGCAGTCTCTGATCATTTCCTGCATCATGTCTGCAGTCTCTGATCATCTCCTGTATCATGTGTGTAGTCTCTGATCATCTCCTGTATCATGTCTGTAGTCACTTATCATCTCCTGTATCATGTCTGTAGTCTCTGATCATCTCCTGTATCATGTCTGCAGTCTCTGACCATCTCCTGTACCATGTTTGCAGTCTCTGACCATCTCCTGTAATATGTCCCCAGTCTCTGACCATCTCCTGTACTATGTCCCCAGTCTCTGACCATCTACTGTATCATGTTTGTGACTCTTTTACTCTGCGGAAGGTGCTCCAGAGCCCCCTCCACATTAGAGTTCCCATTTTAAATGCAAGTTGGAACTCTGTGATGTAAAGGGGAACACCAAAGTCTGCAGGTTTCCCCTTGGATCATGATCCATAGCATTCCCCTTTTTATCAGAGTTTCCTTGCACTATAAGGGGCAATCCTGCAAACTCTGATACATGGGGGAACTCTGTGCTGGCTGGGTTATATTAACCTGCCCGTCATGTAAATGGAGAAATATGCGTGTAAAATATAATATATATGTAATATATATTTGATTAAAGAATAATTAGTTAGAGAAAATTCTATAAACGGTGAATTCATAGAATTTAAAACTCTTAATATATGCAATTTATACAGTTAATTTTAATCACTTGAATTATTTTTCCCATTATGGATGTGAGAGGGCCTCATGTCTCAGATTTGCCTAAGGCCTCACAAAGCCTAGAGCCGTCTCTGATGGTAATACATAGGGTTTATCACATGTTAACATAACACATAAATCTAAACAGTAATTTACAAATCATAGTGGGCACAGTAAAGACAGGGTTAAGTACCTTAATCAATATTCCACAGCTCCCTTCTAAACATTACAAATCAGGGAGAGCTTGTTAAGATCTTTTCAAAGTAAAAAGCACTTAAAAAAGGTAACCAGCAATTTTTTACTTATTTAAGCTATGATATGTCAGCTGGAACATGTAACAAATGTAAAGTAGGTGTCAATCCAGTTTGGCTGCAAAAGTGGAAAAGTGGAAATACACTTTAGCCCTCCTTATTTACTGAGTTGACCACCACTACTCTACCTATAAGGCCCTGTACACACGATCAGACATGTCTGAAGAAACTGGTCTGCAGACCAGTTTCCTCGGACCAGTTTGATGGTGTGTACAGCCCATCAGACCGTTGTCCGTCAGACCAAAGTTTTAAAACATGCTTTAACCACTTAACCCCCGGACCATATTGCTGCCCAATGACCAGAGCACTTTTTGTGATTCGGCACTGCGTCGCTTTAACTGACAATTGCGCAGTCGTGCGACGTGGCTCCCAAACAAAATTGGCGTCCTTTTTTTCACACAAATAGAGCTTTCTTTTGGTGGTATTTGATTATCTCTGCGGTTTTTATTTTTTGCCCTATAAACAAAAATAGAGCAACAATTTTGAAAAAAATTCAATATTTTTTACATTTTGCTATAGTAAATACCCCCCAAAAATATATAAAAAAACATTTTTTTTCCTCAGTTTAGGCCGATACGTATTCTTATACATATTTTTCGTTAAAAAAATCGCAATTAGCGTTTATTGATTGGTTTGCACAAAAGTTATACAGTGCCTTGCGAAAATATTCGGCCCCCTTGAACTTTGCGACCTTTTGCCACATTTCAGGCTTCAAACATAAAGATATAAAACTGTATTTTTTTGTGAAGAAATTAAAACAAGTGGGACACAATCATGAAGTGGAACGAAATTTATTGGATATTTCAAACTTTTTTAACAAATAAAAAACTGAAAAATTGGGCGTGCAAAATTATTCAGCCCCCTTAAGTTAATACTTTGTAGCGCCACCTTTTGCTGCGATTACAGCTGTAAGTCGCTTGGGGTATGTCTCTATCAGTTTTGCACATCGAGAGACTGAAATTTTTGCCCATTCCTCCTTACAAAACAGCTCAAGCTCAGTGAGGTTGGATAGAGAGCGTTTGTGAACAGCAGTTTTCAGTTCTTTCCACAGATTCTCGATTGGATTCAGGTCTGGACTTTGACTTGGCCATTCTAACACCTGGATATGTTTATTTGTGAAACATTCCATTGTAGATTTTGCTTTATGTTTTGGATCATTGTCTTGTTGGAAGACAAATCTCCGTCCCAGTCTCAGGTCTTTTGCAGACTCCATCAGGTTTTCTTCCAGAATGGTCCTGTATTTGGCTCCATCCATCTTCCCATCAATTTTAACCATCTTTCCTGTCCCTGCTGAAGAAAAGCCGGCCCAAACCATGATGCTGCCACCACCATGTTTCACAGTGGGGATGGTGTGTTCAGGGTGATGAGCTGTGTTGCTTTTACGCCAAACATAAAGTTTTGCATTGTTGCCAAAAAGTTCGATTTTGGCTTCATCTGACCAGAGCACCTTATTCCACAGGTTTGGTGTGTCTCCCAGGTGGCTTGTGGCACATTTTAAACAATACTTTTTTATGGATATCTTTAAGAAATGGCTTTCTTCTTGCCACTCTTCCATAAAGGCCAGATTTGTGCAGTATACGACTTGATTGTTGTCCTATGGACATAGTCTCCCACCTCAGCTGTACAGTAGATCTCTGCAGTTCATCCAGAGTGATCATGGGCCTCTTGGCTGCATCTCTAATCATTGTTCTCCTTGTATGAGCTGAAAGTTTAGAGGGACGGCCAGGTCTTCATAGATTTGCAGTGGTCTGATACTCCTTCCATTTCAATATTATCGCTTGCACAGTGCTCCTTGGGATGTTTAAAGCTTGGGAAATATTTTTGTATCCAAATCTGGCTTTAAACTTCTCCACAACAGTATCTTGGACCTGCCTGGTGTGTTCCTTGTTCTTCATGATGCTCTCTGCGCTTTAAAAGGACCTCTGAGACTATCACAGTGCAGGTGCATTTATACAGAGACTTGATTACACACAGATGGATTCTATTTATCATCATTAGTCATTTAGGTCAACATTGGATCATTCAAAGATCCTTGCTGAACTTCTGGAGAGAGTTTGCTGCACTGAAAGTAAAGGGGCTGAATAATTTTGCACGCCCAATTTTTCAGTTTTTTATTTGTTAAAAAAGTTTGAAATATCCAATAAATTTCGTTCCACTTCATGATTGTGTCCCACTTGTTGTTGATTCTTCACAAAAAAATACAGTTTTATATCTTTATGTTTGAAGCCTGAAATGTGGCAAAAGGTTGCAAAGTTCAAGGGGGCCGAATACTTTCGCAAGGCACTGTAGTGTTTACAAAATAGGGGGTAGTTTTATGGCATTTTTATTTATATATATATTTTTTTACTAGTAATGGCGGCGATCAGCGTTTTTTTTTTCAGTACTGCGACATTATGGCGGACACTTCGGACACTTTTGACACATTTTTGGGACCATTGGCATTTTTATAGCGATCAGTGCTATAAAAATGCATTGAAATACTATAAAAATGCCATTGGCAATGAAGGGGTTAACACTAGGGGGCAGGGAAGGGGTTAAGTGTGTTCCTGGGTGTGTTCTAACTGTATGGGGGGTGGCCTCACTAGGGGAAATCACTGATCTTCTTTTCATACATTGTATGAACAGAAGATCAGCGTTTCCCCCACTGACAGGACCGGAAGCTGTGTGTTTACACACATAGCTCCCGGTCCTCGCTCTGTACCGAGCGATCGCGCGTGCCCGGCGGCGATCGTACCTGCCGGGCACGCGCGCGGGACTCGGAGGCGAGTGGGGACGCGAGCGCCACCGGCGTGCACGCGCCCCCTAGTGGCTGCAAAGTAGCGGACTTATAGCTACGGGCTCTCGCCCAGCAGAGCCGACTTCCAGCAGTAATATGACGGCGGGCGGTCGGCAACCAGTTAAAACTTGTCTGATGGAACCTGTCCGTCGGACAGGTTCGATGATTAGTACACAACAGTATCGGACCAAAAACCTGTGCATGCTCAGAATCAAGTCGACGCATGCTTGGAAGCATTGAACTTTGTTTTTTCATCACGTCAATGTGTTCTACATCACCGCGTTCTGGTCTGTATACGTGTGTACGCACATCAGACAAGTTCAGAGTTGTCTGATGAAAATGGTCGTCAGACAAGTCTCATCAGACATGTCTGATTGTGTGTACAGGGCCTAAGACTCCTTTCACACTGGGAAGTTTTTCAGGCACTTTAGCGCTAAAAATACGTTAAAAAAAGTCCTGCAAGCAGCATCTTTGGGATGGTTTGCGAGCGGTGTGTACACCGCTACGCCCCTGCCTATTGGAATGCATGGGCAGCAGCGCTAACTGGCACTTTTAACTCTACAAAAGTGCCCTGTTCCCTCCCGAATAGCGGCACCAAAGTGCCTGCTATGACAGTGGTAGAGCGCCACTAAAACTAGCGGCGCTTTACCGCTACCGCCCCAGTGTGAAAGAGCTCTTATATTTTTTGTATAACATTTGAAATAATTGAATATCAACATCCACGCTAAACAATCTGGGCCAGATTCACAGAGCCATTACGCCTGTCTAACTGGTGTTAGACTGGAGTAATTTCAAATTACGCGCGTTTTTTAGCTAGTCGAAAACCTCAAACCATGAATAGACGGCTGCGGGCTTTAATTCGACTGGATTACGTGTTCGTACGCCTTCGGATCTACGCTGCAATAAAATTGCGGCCACTGGGTGGACTTCCCGTCGTTTTCCGCGTCGGGGTATGCTAATGAGCTTTTGCCGGCGATCCTTCAATCGCAATCTCTTACGGCACCTTTAATCATCTTTTTTTTACGTAACACTATACCAGCTTTGATGCTGGTCTAATATTAGACAGCCCATGTTAAGTATGGCCGTCGTTCCAGCGTCGAATTTCTACGTTTTCCGACGTCTTTTATTATTTTTTACGTAAGTCGTCCGGGAATAGGAATGTTCGTAAACGACGATACTCAAACAACGAATGACATAACGACGTGATTTTGCGCAATGCACGGCGGGAAATTTCTGAACGAAGCATGCGCAGTTCGATCGCCGCAGGGATCGCGCTTAATTTAAATGCTTCACGCCCCCCAATCGCGTATTTCGATTACGCAGTGAGAAATAGACTACGCCGCCGTAGCATACGGGCAAAAAGCCTGGTGAAATATGGCAGCGTAGAGTATTTTGATTACGCAGCGCAATATTAAGTGTATCTGAATCTGGCCCTCTGTTTCTAGCAGGTAGGGAGTCTCTGTTTATTAGAGAATATACAATAGAATATGAAAATGCGTGTGGTTTGAAATACTTCTGTTTTTAGTGTTTAATGTCGATGCAATGTCTTTAGTATTAATATTTTGTTCCACTAGATGGAGACAAATGGAAACTTTACTTTTGAAATTTGTACAAGGTCAATGTGCATGTACATATACTTTTCTCTTTTTTTTACATAGACTTTATAATATCCACTGAATTGATATTAAAATAAAAATTGTGCTTTATGCTGTTATTGCCCCAGCTATATTATCTGTTAAAGTATAGTTCTTAAAGGAGAAGTACAGCCAGGGCCAGATTAAGAACATCATGGGCCTGGTGCTGAGGATTTTGGTGGGGCCTTTTATAAATAATAAATAAATGCGTGAGAATCACAGCGCAGCAATGGAGGGCCCAGTCTGAAAATTTAAGTGTACCCTAATGTGCTAATATGCTGTGCATACTTGTACATTGTGGCATAACCTACCACAGGGCCTCTAAAAAGTAGTAATGTCAGGAAAGTTTACTACCGCTTTAATATCACATGATCCCAGAAACCTCTCATGGGGTCCACTACTGACCCAGTGGCCCTTGGGCAGTGCATAAGTGCATAGTTGCCAACATTTAAAAAATATTTTCAGGGACACTTTTTCACAAGTGCTATATTTAGAGTAGCTGAGATCCCCTATGTTCCTCTGTACATCACAGTAGTAATCACAAAATTAAATAAGTTCTAATAATGCAACAGAACAAATATGAGAACTGAGATTTCCTTTAGTTGAACTAACAAAAGTGTGTCCATTCTAGAGCTGGTAACATTGAGGGTATTCAGTATCATTTTAAAGAACTGTTTTTGTGGGTAAGCGACATAGGGGAGGAGTACGGACGGTATATAAGTGGGAAGTATGTGCAGGTGAGTGAGAGGAATGTGGAGGGTCTAACATTGGGCACTATGTACAGGAGAAGAGTGCAAAGGGTACGGCAAAAGGCACAATGTACAGGAGAGAAGTGTGGAGGGTATGACAGTGGGCATCATGTACAGGAGAGAAGCATGGAGGGTACGACAGTGGGCAGTATGTACAGGAGAGAAGTGTATGACAGCAGGCACCATGTACAGGAGAGGAGTGTGAAGGGTATGACAGTGGGCACTATGTATAGGAGAGGAGTGTGGACGGTATGATAGTGGGCACTATGTATAGGAGAGGAGTGTGGAGGGTATGACAGTGGGCAGTATGTACAGGAGAGGAGTGTGGACGGTATGATAGTGGGCACTATGTACAGGAGAGAAGTGTATGACAGCAGGTACTATGTACAGGAGAGGAGTGTGAAGGGTATGACAGTGGGCAGTTTGTACAGGAGAGGAGTGTGAAGAGTATGACAGTGGGCAGTATGTACAGGAGGAGTGTGGGGGTATGACAGAGGGTAGTATGTACCAGTGAGAAGTGTGGAGGGTATAATTGGGCAGTATGTACAGGAGAGAAGTGTGGAGGGTATGACAGTGGGCAGTATGTACAAGAGAGGAATGGGGATGGTATGATAGTGGGCACTATGTATAGGAGAGGAGTGTGGAGGGTGCGACAGTGGGAAGTATGTACAGAAGAGGAGTCTATGACAGCAGGCACTATGTACAGGAGAGGAGTGTGGAGGGTATGATAGTGGGCACTATGTACAGGAGAGGAGTGTGGAGAGTATGACAGTGGTCACTATGTACAGGAGAGGAGTGTGGAGAGTATGACAGTGGTCACTATGTACAGGAGAGGAGTGTGGAGGGTATGACAGTGGGCACTATGTACAGGAGAGGAGTGTGGAGAGTATGACAGTGGGCACTATGTACAGGAGAGGAGTGTAGGGGGTATGACAGTGGTCACTATGTACAGGAGAGGAGTGTGGAGAGTATGACAGTGGGCACTATATATAGGAGAGGAGTGTGGAGGGTATGACAGTGGGCACTATGTACAGGAGAGGAGTGTGGAGGGTATGACAGTGGGCACAATGTATAGGAGTGGAAGGATGTTTAGGGACTGCGTAGTGGTTAAGCGTGTCATACATGAATTGAAATTACACCAATTATGCAGAGACCAGCCATAGTCGATCTATGTATGGGCTAGCTGGTTTTACACAAGTCAATCTATTAATCGACTTGAGTACAACCAGCCTGTTTTTCCAAAAACAATCAGTGCTGCCAGTTATAGATAGCAACACTGATCATTGTACTCACTGGCAGAACACAATAACACTACAGGAGTGATTCCCCCATCTACAGGTAAGCAGGTGAGAGGGTGTGTGGGGACAGGCTGGGGAGAGATACCAGTCAGTGGCTGGGTAGGCACTGGCTAGTATCAGAGCCAGATACACACAGGTTACATACGTCGCGATCGTTAGAGCGAGAGCAATAATTCTAGCACTAGACTTCCTCTGTAACTCTAAACATGTAACCTAAAAAATGTTTAAAGCATCGCTTAGGATACCAAAAAAATAAAAAAATAAATCGTGCTAACTTTAGTGTTTTTTTTAATGTATGAAACAGTTTATTTCCAAAAAAACATGTTTGAAAAATTGCTGCGCAAATACAGTACCGTGCTAGAGCTGCATAATTAATCGTTAAAATTGTGATCTTGATTCAACCCCCCTGACATCTCCAATGCAGAGTTTGCTGATTCTTTCATATAACAAGTGGAGAGACTTTCAGCTGTCAAAAGAAAATATCTGGGCAATCTGCCAAGTTCTTAGCAGGAAACATTGTAACTAATGCTTTCTTCTTAGATCAAATGGATAAACTTCTGTGTGTAAAGAAAATATCCGACTGTCTGCCAAGTTTGTAAACAACATGAAACATTGTAATCAACTTCCTTTTTAGATCAAACTTCTGTGTGTAAATGCAAGAAATGTAACCACTTAAAGTCCAACACTTGTTTAAGTTAAAAAGCAATATTTTTTGCTAGAAAATTACTTGGAACCGCCAAACATTATATATATTTTAGCAGAGACAAAAATGTCAATTGCTGCAATATTTTATGTCACACTGCATTTGCCCACTTCATTAAATAATAAAAACCATAAAAACAAAACTGTTAATCCGGCCCTGAGAACAGCCAAAGCTTGTTTGGCTATACTTCTCCTGTGGATCACAGAAGTGCAGTTCCTTCTGTAGTCCAGTGACCGGTTTTCATCAGACAGCGGGCTGAAATCCGTTGCAACCTAGAAATTTGGTTCCTGTACAACTTCTGGGGCGGCTCGGGGTGACTTGCATTGATTTCTATACAGAAGTCGTTTTGCAAATCGCCTCTGAAGTCGTCCTCAGGACGACTTGCAGAACTGCCCCCAAAGTCGTGTCGCCTGTGTGTAAACCGACTCTTAGGCTAGTGTTGAACTAAAGACACCATAATGGATCTCAGCATATTTGTCACTGCAACCCGCAAAGGCCTTCCACAGCTCTGACAACATTCTGCAGAGAGCAAGATGACAAAGTAAATGTATGCTGAGGCATCTACTAAACTGATCTTACTTTGAGACAAAGGACAAACAAAGAAAGTAAATCTCCCCAGCAATAGCACAGACTGCAGTAAAAAGCTCTCATCTCTCAAAACTAAAAAGAACATTTAGGCTTGAATATACTAAAAATTAACCATCACAGCGGATGTAATTTTTTGCCGCTATAGACTACGGGCCAGATTCTCAGAGGCGTTACGACGGAAGAATCTCAGATACCCCGTCGTATCGCCTTTTTTTTTCCTCGTATCTATGCGAGTGATGCTTAGCGAAAACTACGGAGCAAGTGCTTTGAGAATAAAGCACTTGCTCTAGTACGCAGCGGCGGCGTAGTGTAAATGGCTTACGCTACGCCGCCGAAAATATATGAGAATCTGGCCCTACATCTGAGTCATAATTTCGAGAAAAAAAAAACATTTGGGTATGTTCTGAATACTGATTTACATTATGTACGCCAACAGGGCTGGTGCTAGACTATTTTGGACCCTAGGCAAGACCAGCTACTTTCACCCCCCCCCTTACCAAAATCAAAAACAAATGCTGCAAATGCAGCCTGTACAGGGATGGTTTCTTACCTCCTTGCCAGCAGTAGCTCCATGTGGAGACTGACTAGGGACGCTGAAAATGTGCGCAGCATGGCTTGTTTGGCACCTCAGTGCTTGAATACCTCTTCTTCCCGGATTGGCTGAAGTTTGCAGGAGAGGGCTTTGTCTCCAGCTAACATCATCCAATCCTGCAGCAGTATGCAGAACGTCGGCACAGTGTGTGGGGAACAGGTCAGCCATCACATATGTTATGGCCTATTACACAGCTTTAGGCATGGGCCCCCTGGGCCTGACCCCCTTGCATAAGAGGAAGTAAGTTCTCCCCTTAGATCAGGGTCCCCAGAGTCCCCTCTCTTTCATAAGTGTCCCCAGAGTCACCTCACCCCCTTACATCAGGGCCCCCAGAGTTCCCCCATAATCAGGGTCCCCAAAGTTTACCCTTACATCAGAGACCACACTTTCATTAGGATTTCCAAAGTCTCCCCTTACAGTAGGATCCCAAAGTCCCCCCTTACATCATGGTCCCCATAGCCCTCCCTTACATCAGGGTCCCCTTCCTTAAATCAGGGCCCCCAGAGTCAAGCCTTACATCAGGGTCCCCAGAGTCCCCCTCCTTAAATCAAGGACTCCAGTGTTCTCATTACACCAGAATCCCCTTACATCAGGGTCCTTAAAGCAACCTTACATCATGGACCATAAAAACCCCCTACATCATGATCCCTAGAGCCCATTCCCCCCAAACTTGAAAGTGAAGAGCAGAGGGAGGTATGGAGAGTGGAGGAGGATCAGGGCCACTCTGTGCAAAATGAACTGCCCAATGGAGGCAATTATGACATGTTTGTTATTTTTATTTTATTTTTTTAAACGTGGACCTATAGTATCACTTTGGAAAAATTGGATATTGTGGAGGCAATATGGACTTTTGTGGTACGGTATGAATTAAAAAGTCAATTTACAAAAATATAAATTTATTTTACAATATCATACATAATAAAATCAGCTTAAATACATAGGACCAGATTCACAGAGCCCTTACTCCGGTCTATCTCGCGTTAGACCGGAGTACTTTTAAATTACGCGCGTCGTTTCATTAGTCTGAATCCTCAAACCATGAAACGACGGCTTCGGGCTTCAATCCAACTGGCTTATTTTACAATATCATACATAATAAAATCAGCTTAAATACATAGGACCAGATTCACAGAGCCCTTACTCTGGTCTATCTCGCGTTAGACCGGAGTACTTTTAAATTACGCTCGTCGTTTCATTAGTCTGAATCCTCAAACCATGAAACGACGGCTTCGGGCTTCAATCCAACTGGCTTACGTGTTCGTACGCCTTCGGATCTACGTTGCAATAATTTTGCGGCCGCTGGGTGGAGTTCCCGTCGTTTTCCGCGTCGGGAATCCATGAAGTTACGAGCGTCGTTCGCAATCTCTTACTGCATCTGTAGTCATCTTTTTGCCGCGTAAAGTTATTCCAGCTTTTATCTGGTCTAGTTTTAGACAGCCCATGTTAAGTATGGCCGTCGTTCCCGCGTCGAATTTCAACGTCTTTTTTTATTTTTTACGTAAGTCGTCCGGGAATAGGAATGTATGTAAACGACGCTACTCAAACAAAAAATGACGTAACGACGTTATTTCGCGCAATTCACGGCGGGAAATTTCTGAACAGAGCATGCGCAGTTCGATCGACGCGGGGACATGCCTAATTTAAATGCTTCACGCCCCCTAATCGCGTATTTCAATTCCGCCGTGAGAAATACACTACCCGCCGTACCTTACGGGCCAAAATCTACTTGGATTCGTCGTAGAGCCAGGTAAAATACGGCGGCGTAGTGTATCTCTGATACTCCGTGCCAATGTAATTGTACCTGAATCTGGCCCATAGATCCTAGACATTGGATGTTGCTACATGAGAAACATCCATTTATATGACATACAAGGGACTTTAGATATAGATGGTCATTCTGCACTGGATGTGCGGACACTAATCTTCCCGTGTTTCGTGGGTACCCCCTTTTTCAGAGTCAGAAAAGTCAGAAAAATATCGACAAAAAAGCATATGAATCAGATATACAATAATAACATCAAAATATATACATATCTAGTGACCAGTCGTCATGGTGTATTGTCATGTATTAAAAGTAGAATACTGAGGTATAGACTAATCCCTCTGATAATAACCCCACAATAAGAATAGATAGGACCCAATGGAAAGATGAAATTTGGAGCAATTAAAAAAAAACTTGGGAATCTCAATGCCAAAAAAGGCAATCTCCCGGGTGAATGCGGAAATCAGGGAAGATTAAATTATACAAACAAGTTGTTTTTATAAAGAAAAATGATGTATGATTTTTGCTATAAGAATTTGATGGGGAGTATATGTTAACCAAAACCAGGTGTAGATATTAAAATTCAAACGAATCACAATGGATCTCAAAGGCTATTCTATGTGAAAAAGAAAGAACATATACATTAGACATGTGCATTCGTTTTCGTTAGAATGCATTTTCGTCCGAAAATCTGTTTTCTTCGTTATCGTTTTAACAAACAATAAGGAAAGCGCAAGAAACGAAAACCAAAAGATCCAACATAAAAAATGTATTTTCGTTTTCGTTGCGGTAAAAATTCGATATAGAGAGATTCGACATTATAGGGAAAAGATTCGACATTATAGGGAAAAGATTTGACATTATAGAGAAAAGATTCGACACTATAGAAATAATAGATACGACATTACAGAGAATAGATTTCGATTTATGAGAAAATAGATTCGACATATTACTAGTCATACAACATTAGAATTCTTGTAGGCGGAATATTCGAACGGAAATGTACGATTCGACAGAAAGATTTGACGTTCGGTTGAATATTCTTTTGACCATTCGACAGAAACCAAGTATTATTGGATTTTCGGACGAAAGCTATTCCCCAACGAAAAACGAAATACATCAAAACGATTTTCGGGGGTAACTAAATAAATGTATTTTCCAAAACGAAAACGAAAAAACGAAACAAAATATTCCAGTCTGCACATGTACATATGTAGTATATATCCTAATATCAAAGTAGTAATGAATGCATTATAATATAAGTCAAAGTTTCAACTTGGATCCATGGGGAGTGGTTCCAAAGAGTCACACACCTAACTAGAAAATATCTCTGATCTTGATAGTAAATTTTCATCAGGCAGCAAAGCTGCACTCAATCAGGCCTCATGCCTAAAAAGATGTCAGAGGTAAAATAGAGATATGAACAGCGAACAGATCCAAAACAGTCTATAGAAACAAAGAACAAATATTTATCTCAGAGTGAAAACTCATCAGAATCGTCCAATAGATCATACTAATAATCCATACAGGAAAAGTAAATACCAATAGGTCCACTACTCAATGTGTCTCCACTGCCACAGGGAAAGTGTAAAAGATTGATTCTCATTTTATGTTATGAGATACACGTGATTTCTATCCATTAGAGTGGCATGACAGTGTGCCGAGGCGCCACTGGATGACATCAATGGATAAGATTCCAAACGTGGAGACTTGCATGCGCCATCTAGTGGACATAATGCAAACTCCAGAGAAAATGAGGAATCACTCACTCGTCAATGGAGATATGGACTCCCAAGGGCCGAGGTGCCAACTAGGGGAATGTGAGAGTTCCTAATTCCAAGGATCCAATCCAAGCCCAGGGGGACAAAATTGAAGAAACGGATGTGAGATCAGGCTTCTATAAAAACTGTTTCGAAAAAATACCATAAAGGAAAGGTTTTGAAAGGATATCACATGTTATGCTTATCTATTCATACATCATTTTTCTTTATAAAAACAGCTTGTTTGCATAATTTAATCTTCCCTGATTTCTGCACTCGCCCGGGAGATTGTCTTTTTTGGCCTTGAGTGTGGGTGAGATTTTCTTTTTGTTATTGCTCCAAATTTCATCTTTTCATTGGGTCCTATCCATTTTTATTGTGGGGTTACTATCAGAGGGATTAGTCTATACCTCAGTATTCTACTTTTAATACATGACAATACACCATGAAGATTGGTCACTAGTTATGTATATATTTTCTTTCAAATCTTTTTTATTAAAGTTTCAACATACATAGTGGTATAGCAATGCAGTGAAATGAACATTGTAAAGATAATAAGCGGTGGAATCAACCATGTAGGAGGCACATAACTGGCTGCGGATGGGTCATCCCAGGAAAGAAGATATAACATATCATGTGATAAAATGAACAACTTCAACAAACCAGTTGGTATGAACGCATTTATACCAGAAAGGGAGGAGAAGGGAAAGAAGAAGGAGGGAAGGAGGGCATCAGTCAGGAAACATCAGAACGCAATCAAGAGGTGGTTAATGGGCGTGCGTATTGGTGTACCAATAGTACCAGGGGTCCCATAGGTTTAACAGGTTAGCATAAGTGGGTTTCCCATGAGATAAAACAGTTTCATAGGTAAAGTGAGTCTGCACCAATGTAACCACTTCTGTAAGTGTAGGGGGTACTGACATTTTCCATTTTCTAGCGATCAGCAGTCTTGTTGCTAGGAGGATGTGTGTCGTCACCAGTCGGAGATTGGGTGGTATATCATCAATAGTCAGGTTGAGAATAGCTAGTTGAGGGGTCAGTATCACTGGGACACGGAGTACTTTCCGCAGCAATGATTCAACGTCAGTCCAGAGACGTCGTATGTAAATGCAGGACCAAAAGATATGTATGAGGGTACCCGAAGAATTGCACTGTCTCCAGCAATCGCTCGAGGAGTGGCTATAGAATTTAGCTAATCTGTGTGGTGTCAGATACCAGCGCATCAACAGTTTCTGGGCAAGCTCCCATAGGGAGGTGCAGGATGTGTACTTGTATGTAGATTTAATCGCCCACTGCCATTGCATGTCTGAGAATGCAGTTTGGAGATCATTTTCCCAATCAGTAAGGGGTTTTGTTTTTTGAAAAGTGTTTTTATCTTGCAGAGTGGAGTATATAATTGATGTACCTTTGGTGGTATGCCTGTCTGAGAATAAATAGTTCCATAGACGTATGGGTAAAGAGCCTTCCAGGGAAGGGTTAGCTAGTAAGCATCTCCGTAATCTGTAGTAGGTGAAGAAGTCGGTAGTCGCAACCTGAAAACGTTCTTGGATACGTAAGAACGAGTCGGTCGTCGCAACAGTGCGAAGGTCCGATGTAGAGGACATATGGTTAGTTATCCAAGTCGGAATGTGTAAGTCAGGTGAGATTAGTTGTAATGTCCCAAGGGGGACAGGTATGGGTTTGGTCAGGAGGTCAGTCCACTTAGAATGGTGGATCGTTTTCCAAGCTTTGACCGTGGCCTGAATGGCAGGGGAGTAAATGTGGAGCAATTTAGTGTTGGCGGTCATATGAAATAGCCAACTAGCGAGGTTCGGTCCAGGTGTCATAGCATTTTCTATATCACTCCACAGCGTACAGGGTGGTGCGGTGAACAAATCCTTTGTCTGTGCTAGAATAGTCGCTAGGTAGTAGTCCCTAACATCAATTTGACCCATTCCACCCACTAGTCTATGTTTAATAAGCCTAGCATGACTACATCTAGACTTCTTGCCTTGCCATATGAATCTTGTGATGATGGATTGCAGTGAGTTAAGGTATGGTTTAGAGAGGGGTATGGGTAGCGTCCGAAACTAATAGAGCATTCTTGGTAGTAACATCATTTTGAAAGCTGCTAAGCGACCTACCCAGGAGAATTCGTGTTTGGAGATGCTTGCAGTTTCGCGTATCAGCATTTGCTTAAGATTCAAGTAGTTATGTGGGAATAAGCCTCTCGGAGATCTGGTAAGTGTAATACCTAGGTAAGATATTCCAGATTCTGCCCAGGGGTATTGGTATGCATTCCTGAGGAGATTACTCGTGATTGCGTCCTGACCTAGATCTAGAATATAGGATTTATGACTATTTGCTTTATAGTAGGATACAGCACTGAACCTTTGCAATAGGAGTTGCACCGAAGTCAGGGAGGAAAGTGGGTTTGTGATCATCAACATTACGTCGTCCGCAAATAAATTAATTTTGTGGTTCACAGCTCCCACTTGGAAGCCTGTAATCTTGGAGCTGGACCTGACGTGTTCGGCCAGTGGTTCCATTATTAAATTGAATATGAGCGGGGACAATGGGCATCCCTGCCGGGTACCATTGGAAATAGAAAATGGTCTAGAGAGTATTTCAGACGTGTATACTTGCGCTGAGGGGGAGGAATACAAGGCCAATATAGCGGACAGGATATGTCCTCGAAATCCAAATTTGAGGAGAGTTGCTTTCATATAGTCCCAATGTACTCTATCAAACGCCTTCTCTGCATCCAGCGAGAGGAGCAGAGAAGGCGTTCGGGTGGATTCAGCAGCATGAATAATATTTAGAATCCTTCGAGTAGCATCATATGTTTGTCTCCCTTTCGTGAAACCAGATTGGTCCCTATGAATGAGAAGAGGCATCAGGTCTATTAGTTGATTGGCAATAAGTTTGGCATAAATTTTAGTATCTAGGTTAAGGAGAGAAATTGGTTGGAAATTTTGCGGGCATGTGGGTTCCTTGCCTGGCTTCGGCAGTGTGACAATTATGGCAGACAACATTTCTGGAGGGAGAGAGGAGGACGAGGCGGCGTCATTACATACCCTAGACAGGATGGGGGAAAGGATCATACCAAATCTTTTATAATACTCACTAGTGAGTCCGTCGGGGCCTGGTGATTTGTTTGGGGGTAATTTAGAAATAGTGTCCATAATTTCCTGGGAGGTGAAAGGGGCATTCAGCGACTCAAGTTGGTCCGCGGATAATGAGGGGAGGTTGATCTCCTCAAGGAACGAAGCTATATCGGGTGGGGAAGGTTGTGGCACCGAGGCATCATTTTTCAGGTTGTTATAGTAGTGACGGAAGGCATCAGCAATGTCTGACGGGTCAATAAGTTTTTGATTTGAAGTGGGGTGGTAAAGGTGGGGGATTTTGGTTTTAGAGTGATGACCTTTAAGTCTATTGGCCATGGCTTTTCCTGCCTTATTGCCAGTGGAGTATAGTTTGGCTTTGAATTGGGTATGGGCTTTCTCAAAAGAGTCTAACAGGTGGGATCGTAGCTCTTGCCTAAGGAGGCCTAGTTTGGTTTTGGTATCGTGGTCAGGGTTGGATTGGTTTTGTCCTTCAAGGGTTTTGATCTCAGATGTAAGGGCGTCTAGACGCAGTGATCTCCTCCTCCTCTCACTAGCTCCCAATTGAACAAAAATTCCCCTTATGAACGCCTTGTGGGCATTCCAAAGAACTAAGTTATCCCCTACAGAGCCATCATTGAGGGAGAAAAATTCCTCCAAACGTTCTTGGATGTAGCCCGAGTAAATCGGGGATTGGATGAGTGTGGCATTAGCACGCCAAATCTGCGTAGCGGAAGTGGATAATGAGTCATTAATGGTTAGTGCGACTGGAGCGTGGTCCGACCACGTAATGGTAGAAAATTCTAAATTTGATATTTTGGGCAGTGTCCATTTGTCCACCAAGAAATAGTCAATTCGGGTATAGGAGTTATGACGTGGTGAAAAATAAGAGTAGTCTCTTTCGGTGGTGTGGTGGCAACGCCACACATCGTACAGATCGTTGGTTTGCATTAAGGAGCTCATGGGTGACCGAAGTCTACTAGCTCTGGACGAAGTATCCATGGAGTTGTCGGGAACTATATTGAAGTCGCCGCAGATGACAAGATGACCGTGTTTGAAGCGTGTTATCTTCTTCATGAGCTTGTTTAGGAAACGAATTTGTTTCGTGTTGGGAGCGTAAACCGTGACAATTGTGTACCTGGTGTTGTTTATGAAATAGTCCAGAGCCAGGTACCTGCCGCCAGCACCGACCAGGCTATTATGTAGCGTAAAAGTCACTGTGTTTTTTTTTGTATAGTCAAGTTTATTGCTATTTTTTTACATACAACACATATAGACATGTCCAACAGCAATGATGTAGACAGGGGTCAACTTAGACCACGCAGGGTCACATAAGCACTAGCATCCCGAAGGGACCCATTGAACATATGAAAACATAAACAAACAAACAATGCTATATCAGCGAGCCCCAAACAGGGGGCTCGCAAACAGCACCGTACCGGGAGAGGCTATAAATAGCTAGTGGGTAATGCAATGACGACCAGTCAAGAGGGAGCATGCAGCACAGATAGCATTGAGGTTCCCCTGTGGACGGCCCAGCCATCCGGGGATGAGTCTAGAGACCGCCCCCAGAGGTTTTGACACAGGTGGGCCCTCGGTCCACAGCCAAGGGCAGGAGGGGGGGCACAATGGCCTCCAACAAACCGACTCTCACCCTCGCCCGCAAACCAAGGGCAGCAAATGCGGCAACCAGGGCCTGTACACGAACCATCAGTGTCCCCATAAAGGCTGTGGACGGCCCAGCCATCCGGGGATGAGTCTAGAGACCCCCCTCAGAGGTTTTGACACACGTGGGCCCTCGGTCCACAGCCAAGGGCAGGAGGGGGGGCACAATGGCCTCCAACAAACCGACTCTCACCCTCGCCCGCAAACCAAGGGCACCAAATGTGGCAACCAGGGCCTGTACACGAACCATCAGTGTCCCCATAAAGGCTAGGGACAGGCTCGTGCGCCCTGAGGCTCTGTGGATTCATGTCCACCCCCGACCACTCGACAGAATTCCCAAACAGTTTCCACGGTAGCAATTATAACACATGTGGGATTGGGGGGGGAAGAGGAAGAGAAGAAGCAGCCCTAAAAAATAAATAAAAAGGGGGTTAGAAAACGAGGAAAGAGGTGAGAGCCAGGCAAAGAGAGTCCAGGTGTACCTGCGGTCCGATAAGGAGTTGAGCGGTTCTCCGCGTCGAGCACGGCACGCCAAGGTCATTCCAACCAGAGGTTCGGGTCCACACACAAAAAAACATCAATAGCAAAATGGCTTTGCCTCCTAGGTGTCTATTAATCTATGAGTCCTAAAGGAGGGGTCTGACAGCTCCAGTAAAGCGATGTCCAGACTGGACGGGACAAAGGCAGGATCAGAGGTGTAGTCTGACCAGGGCAGCCATATGTTATGGAACTGATCTCTAGTGTCATGACAAGTCGCTCTCCAATCCTCAGCTTCCCTGACCGCATTCACCCCATCGATCCACTCCTCTCGAGTAGGAATTCTGGCTTTTTTCCAGTGGAGCGGAAGTAAGCGCCTGGCTGCGTTAAGCAGATGAGGCAGCACACTTTTCTTATATTGTCGGAGGGGGATCGGGTGGACATGCAGCAGGAAGTACATCGGGGAGAAAGGAACCTCCGTTCCGGTCACTATCTTAATTTGGTCGCGTACGTCTTCCCAGAAAGGTTTAACCGAGGGGCAGTCCCACCATATGTGCAAAAGTGTTCCCCGGTGTCCCCAGCCGCGCCAGCACAGCGCGGACGTGGAGGGATATATTTGGGCCAGGTCCGTAGGGACCCTATACCAGCGGGACAAGATTTTAAAATTTGTTTCCTGCGTTCTGGAGTCGATAGAGGACGAGTGAGTTAGGTGGTACAGGTGAGTCAGCTGCGTATCGGTGAAAGCTATCCCTAAGTCAGTTTCCCATCGTCTGATATAAGCGGGTTTAGGATGTGGTAACGCCGAGCTAAGAAGTCGGTAGAGTTCTGACACTAGGTGGGGGCTGGGGGCTTTGTCAGTGAACAAGCGTTCGAATGGAGTAAGGGATGAGGGTTCCCTAATCGTGCGACCATGTATCTCAAAGAAGTGGTGTATCTGTCTATACTTCCAGAAGTTCATGCGCGAACCATGACGGCCGGCTGGGAGAGCTTCGTAAGGTAGGAGCCTACCATTTTTCATGAGTTTTCCACAACTAGCTTTGCCATCATCAACCCAAGATTCGAAAAAAGCCATTTGTTCACCTGGGGGAAACCATCGGAAACCACCCAGGGGGGCCAACGGGGACACAGGGGGGGCCAAGTTGAGTTCAGCATTAGTCCTGTCCCAAACAGACAGCATATGGAGTGTCAGAGGGGAGGTTGTGTCGGACAATCCCCTGTGTTCCCGCGGCAGCCAAGGCGCATAAGACAGATTCCTACCCGCCAGGCTCTTCTCCAAGGGTACCCAGAGCTTTGAATGAGTATGGAAACGCCAGTTGAGAATCCTCTGCAAGGCTATTGCATGGTAGTATCGTCGGACGTCCGGGACCTCTAAGCCTCCTCTACACTTCGAGCGTCGCAACACCCTTAGAGCAATTCTGGGTTTACGTGTATTCCAGATGAAAGCGGACATCATACTGGAGATACGATCAAAGAATAATTTGGGCAGGGGTATCGGGACAACTTTAAAAAGGCTCAGCTTTGACATTCTTAAAATATGTGCGCATTCATTCATTTTAGAGCATCAACATTATACAAACACAGTGTCTTCTGCTGCTACATAGCTGGCCAGCTCTGCTGCATTGTTGTACCCCCCAAAAAGTTGTCATTCAGAGCCCATTTTGCAAGTTGTAGCATGTAGTTAAGAACACATCCACCATGAATATGAATGCTAGCAATCATCTCAAGGCACTAGTTCATGTGTAGCTATCATGGCCCTCAGCATTGATGGCAGAAAACACTACCTACTTATCTCTGTCCAACCAACACACAAAAATATTTGCATGATCTGACTGCATACTCTAAAATCCAAATAAAGAGGATAGAGCATTCTCTACATATATCTTGATGAAGTGATGTGTACAAGCACTTGGCTCTCAAAATTTTATGGTGGGCCCCAAAATACATAAATAACAGTAGCACAAAAAGGGTGCAAACAACATTGAAAAGCCCCATCCCCCATGGCTGTTCAAATTATAGGCCTCTGATCCGATGTTTTCATTTACCTTTGTCTCTCTCTCTCCTCGTTTCCGCTCGAGTAATCTCCGCGTAACCTACGTAATCACGTCGTTTCCATTATATCCCCACGCAATCAAGAAACGCCGCCCTCGTCTCCGCCCATGACGTACCAATTCCTGTTTTCCACGCCCATATGCAATGTTGATTGGAAAATATGGCGATGTCACACGAGCGCACATTAGGCTCTGATCGGGATCAGGAAGGGACAGAGGCCGGAACGTCCAGATCCAGGCCAAAACGTTACAAGGCCACAAACATGTCTCTACAAGAGATGGTGGAGTTGGTGTCCATCCTGCGACGGAAGGACTATGATGGTGAGCATGGCCCATACAGCACCCCTAACCGGAGGAAGTCCAAAATTATGGATAAGGCAGCGAGGAAACTTTATGAGATGTTTGGGGTCACCAGGTCCAAAGAGCAGCTCCGGAAACGCTGGTCCGACTTAAAACTGCGCAAGCCAGAGCAGTATCGCAAAATAAAGAAAATCATTGAAAAAGGTAAGTACTTTAAAATGTCTTTGGAGTGCCTATTTTTGGATAAAATGTTTTGCCATGTCTATTTCGCCATCTGCCTCGTTGGCCTCCTTGTATTTTTGAAACCCTGCATTGTAAATTTAGTAATGTTTGTCTAATATAAATCCGACGACTTGCCACGATCGTAGTCAACATCGTTCCATCACATAGTTTATCCTCAATCCGCGGGTCCAGGAACATCACACCTGGACGTGGCTATTTGGCGAAAAACATCGTTTCTAGAAACAATGTGAAAAATATGATGTGTTTGTGCAAACTAAGTTGATTTAAAAAGGCAAACAGGATTCATTAATTCACACAGTGATGAGATAACCTAATAGGCACCTGTTTTGACATCTGTAATTTTGATAACCTGTCTCCCCCCATAAAATAGTAATTTGGACTTTTGGAGAAGGGACTCCAACAACTACTTATTCAGGAGGCCAGCCATGTGTGTCACTTCACCAAAAAGCCTCATTATATCACAGCTAGGGAGAAGTCATCTACCAAAAAAAAAAACATGGTTTTTGCTGTAATAAGGCCAAAACTAGAATTGTAACGCCACTTCTAAGCAATGTTTGCAAATTAGTCCCTCCAAAAAGATCTGTTTGCTGATGAGTTTCCTTATTTTTTGTTGTTTTTAGGGGACAGAAGAGGACAGCGCTATGAGGAGTCAGGGAGGCCCACACTGTCTCCCAAACGGCCCGAAAAAATTGTTGAGCAGGAGGATGATGAAGAAGGAGAGGAGGAAGAAGGAGAGGAGGAAGGGAGAGAGGAGGAAGGCGGATTGGAGGAGGAAGGCGGATTGGTGGAGGAAGGCGGATTGGTGGAGGAAGGCAGTTTGGTGGAATTTGGCGGATTGGTGGAGGAAGGCGGATTGGTGGAGGAAGGCGGATTGGTGGAGGAAGGCGGATTGGAGGAGGAAGGCAGATTGGTGGAGGAAGGAGAAGTTGAAGAAGAAGGAGAAGTTGTAGAAGATGTTGAACTTGTCAGTACAACAGGTCAGTGACACCCCAGCATGCAGGGAAAAAGAGATGTAGATAGGCCTGCACCTTACTTACTTACAATGTTGTGTTTTTCCTTTGGCATTTTTAGGGGATGAAGATGGGATTAGCACATCTGTCGCTCCTATTTTTTCTCGTGCAAGTGCACAAATCCTAATACAGCAGATAATGGAGTGCAGCACCGATCTGGCCAATATGAGGGAAAGGATGGTGGTGATGGACCAAAACTTCAAAAACATGCTCGATATTTTTGGACGTATATAGAAGACTATCCCCCCCAGCTGCCCCCCATGCCCCCCCCCTGCCCCCCCTGCCCTCACCCCTAACCACCCCACTCTCAAAGATGTTGTATAATGTTCGTTTCATATCCCCCAAAATTTGAGGATGCACACACACACACACACGGGTTTATTTACTAAAGCTATAAGGTGCAAAAGCAGCATCACTTGGCATATAAAACAATCATCTTCCATGTTTGGATGCGAAGTCTTAATTGACTAAGCTTAATTTAGAAGCTGATTGGCTTATATGCACAAATAAGCCGGAGTTTGGACTGTTTAGTAAATAAACCCCAATGTGTGTTCACATGTGCGATCTGCCATCACAGGACATCAATTGTATGTGCTTTGTGGGTGCAACCCCTTCCTTACTTATCAAGTAGGTGACAGAAAGGGGTTGCACCCACAAAGCACATACATTGATCACCCATGATGGCAGATAGCACATGTGAACATTTCGCATGGGATCTCATGTGAAAAATCACCATTTGGCCCATCACACACACAGCATGTGTGCATCCTCAAATTTTGGGGGATTCCGGCGTGACCTAAGACCATGTTGTCTGGGTTTGTTATGCCAAATAAAAGGTTGAACTTTGTAAGTTCGATTGTTATATATGTTTGTCAAAACCACAAAATATTTTTTGAATAAATAAATACTTTCTAAACCAATTTTTCAAAGAAAAGACAAAGATTTACGTAAATAAAAAAGAAATAAAAAAACCTTTTAAAAACACACACACCAGTGGCTTCTTATTTCTAACCTCAATACCCAGTTTGTAGAAGAGTGACTAGAATGTGCAATTGTGTGTATTTACTAAAACCTGCTAACTAAATTGGGCACAAGAAATGCACTAGTTTCAGAACCTGGAAGACAGATCAAAAGAGAAAAAGAGAAAAAACAATAATGACAAACAACTTTATAAAGTCCAATGGTCGAATTTTTTTTTTTTCTTGGTAATATTTCTTTATTTTGGGGGCCGAATTATAAAGAAATATTATTCTGGCATAGCTATGGCCCCCCGACCCATAAAGTACTTAACATATTTGTTGCGTACCTCACGAGCAGATTGGGTGACCGAGCCAGCGCGACCAGTGTCCAGCCCAGGAAGGGTATCTGAGGGTAGTCCTGCCTCAGCACCGATGTTGGGTAGGTACGTCTGGGAATGCCTGCGTAAAAAATTATGCAATATGCAGCAGGCCAAAATAACAGAGTTAAATTTATATTCCGCCAGATGTATCGCTGTCTGGAACAGGTGGAACCGGCTGGCGAGTATCCCAAAGGCATTCTCGACTACCCTCCGGGCCCTGGCCAGCCGGAAATTGAAGACCCTCCTCTCCGGGGTGAGGGTCCTCTGGGGAAAAGGCCGCATGAGGTGAGGTCCAAGCCCAAAAGCCTCGTCCGCTAAAAAAACAAACGGAAGTCCTTCCACATTGTCTTCATCCGGTGGCAGTTCAAGACCACCAGTTTGTAGACGCCTGTAAAATTCGGTCCGCGCGAACACTCCCCCATCAGACAGCCGGCCATTCTTCCCCACGTCCACATACAAAAATTCGTAGTCTGCCGACACCACCGCCATCAACACGATACTATGAAAACCTTTGTAGTTATAATAGTACGAGCCCGAAAGAGGTGGCGGCACTATGTGGACGTGCTTCCCATCAATTGCCCCTCCGCAGTTTGGAAAATCACAACGCTGGGCAAAGTGGGCAGCCACAGTCTGCCATTCCTGTGGCGTGGAGGGAAACTGTGGGGACAAAAGAAAAAAACAAATTAGCACTTTGGCACATAAACAACATTGCAAACACTAGTAAAAAAACAACATTCTGCAACATCACGGTATTAACATTTCTAAAAATTAGTGTATAGAGAGTATTTAGGGCAACAAATCTAGAGCCAATTATTATCAGACTCCACATCCCGCTGATGGGGCAATACACTTTTTTAGGGGGAGGGAGTTGAACTACAATGGAGCAGGACACCAAAAAAAAAAAAAGGTGTTTTTGTCCCTAGGAGATGATGCTGGACAGGTTAGTAGTGTTGAAGGAAAAAATATGCAGGTAGGCCAAACCACATTAACATGGAAAGCTTAACAACATGCATGGGGAGAAAAGGGAACATTAAGCACACAGCATATTACAATCATGGCGACTAGGAAAACCAACACAAAAAGGTGAGAAAAATATGCAAACATTATTAAAGACACAGATTGTGATGTTAAAGGAGGAAACTTACCTTAATAAACTCCTCCTGCATGACTTGTATGATGGCAGAACACGTCTCCGGTATGATGATCCCAAGCGCCTGGGGAGAGATGCCTGTTGAGAACTTGAGGTCCTGCAGGCTCCTCCCAGTCGCCAGGTACCGCAACGTGGCAATAAGCCTCTGCTCAGCCGGAATGGCTTGGCGCATCACAGTGTCCTGCCTCGTGATATAGGGGGACAGGAGATCCAGCAGACGGTGGAAAACGGGGTCCGTCATACGGAGAAAGTTCCTGAAGTCATCAGGATTATTCTCCCGGATCTCCCTAAGCAGAGACATATGAGAGAATCGATTACGCTGCCGCAACCAATTCTTGGCCCAGGAACTCCTCCTCCTACTGTTCCTGTCCAAATCACTGGAATGCACACAGACTCCAGAACAAAACCCATAAACAGCACGAACTTGCCATCATGGCTTCAAACCGGCCGGCTGGTCAGTCAAGAACACACTCAAACAGAAAGCACACCCAAATCCAGCAAGACCTGCAAAGATCGCACGTCAAACAGATACGACCGTACAGGACGGCACTGCAAAGCAGAAACGCCAATGAAAACAACATCAACTAATAAGCCACACAAGTAATAAAATAGGTGAACTTAAAAAATATATACTCCACCTGATGATCAGGGAGAAGAAAAAAACAAAATCAATATTGTGTTAAAAAATAGTCAATGTGATGAAAAAAACACAAATGAGTATAAATGTCTCTGTCCTTTTATCTGTAAATACACAGAAGAGAAGGGAAATCCCAAGCTGTTGTAGATGTGTCAGTCTCCTGGATATCGATCACAAATGAACTTGCACAGATCTGAAGCCGCAGGATCTCAGCGACATAAAAACATACAAAGAAAAAAAACAAAAAGACTCGCATAGTGTAAAACCTTAGGAAAACTGAAAGCACTACACCCGTGTGGAACAGTCTTGCGACCGGGGGAGGGAATGGTGCGAACCCACCACCTTTGCACACACTGACCCTTACCAGATCTGGACCCCACAGGGTAGTATCAGGCACTCAGAGAAGGGATCGTGATTCAGCAACCATAGGACATCAACCGATGACAGTGTTGGTAAAACCATGTAATATAAAACCGCACATAGTGTAAAATCGAATGATATTTATTGTAGAAAAAATTAAAGGTTGCACTTACAAGGATAAGAATCAGTAGGGCATTTAAAAACAAGCAAAGTGCCGGCCGGCTGGATGGTACGCGTGCGTCCTTCCGTCTGGATGTGGTGACGTGGGAACGTCTCCTCCCAACGTTTCGTCTTCGTAAGACTTGGTCACGGGTAAGACGAAGACGAAACGTTGGGAGGAGACGTTCCCACGTCACCACATCCAGACGGAAGGACGCACGCGTACCATCCAGCCGGCCGGCACTTTGCTTGTTTTTAAATGCCCTACTGATTCTTATCCTTGTAAGTGCAACCTTTAATTTTTTCTACAATAAATATCATTTGATTTTACACTATGTGCGGTTTTATATTACATGGTATCACCAACACTGTCATCGGTTGATGTCCTATGGTTGCTGAATCACGATCCCTTCTCTGAGTGCCTGATACTACCCTGTGGGGTCCAGATCTGGTAAGGGTCAGTGTGTGCAAAGGTGGTGGGTTCGCACCATTCCCTCCCCCGGTCGCAAGACTGTTCCACACGGGTGTAGTGCTTTCAGTTTTCCTAAGGTTTTACACTATGCGAGTCTTTTTGTTTTTTTTCTTTGTATGTTTTTATGTCGCTGAGATCCTGCGGCTTCAGATCTGTGCAAGTTCATTTGTGATCGATATCCAGGAGACTGACACATCTACAACAGCTTGGGATTTCCCTTCTCTTCTGTGTATTTACAGATAAAAGGACAGAGACATTTATACTCATTTGTGTTTTTTTCATCACATTGACTATTTTTTAACACAATATTGATTTTGTTTTTTTCTTCTCCCTGATCATCAGGTGGAGTATATATTTTTTAAGTTCACCTATTTTATTACTTGTGTGGCTTATTAGTTGATGTTGTTTTCATTGACATTACATCTACACTGTGGCAACAATGTACACGGTTACCTAATAGTAATTTTTGTGGACCCAACTTTTATCCACACCTGCATGGTACTTAATATAATTGATTGACCATATGCGTTCACAGGTTATTCAATTTTGTTTAATATTCACAGCACGTCCTGTGTTCTTCATGTGATATACATTCACGATTAGCGCGATTCCAACCCTTTCTATATTATTGTTTTATGTTGTATAACATTTTTGAGTCGCAGCTGTCACTTATATTTATTTTTTTGGGTATGCGCAAAATTTATTCCCTTTCATAAAGCAGAAACGCCGCTTACGGCGACACTGAATGACAAATACGAGCCCACAAGCACACACTGAACCTGAAAATACGTCCTGTTAAGCGCGGAGACTGAAAAGCACGAATCAGCTCTAACCAAACCTTCGCTAACACGGAACTAGCAGAAGCGGAACAGAGGGCGGCGCCGATGGCTTCGTCATTCCCCTTTATAGTGACGTCGTACGTGGTTTACGTGCCCGCGTTCTGGTCCGCTGGGATTTCGGTCCGATGGTGTGTACGCTCATTAGACCAACGGACAAATTTGCCTTATCCGCTGGGAAATATCCGTCGGATGTTTCCGACCGGATACATTCCCTCGTGTGTACAAGGCCTAACAGTACAAATAAGTGTTATTCTGATAATCTGCCTGTTGTTGAACTAGAACTAATAATATTCCAGTATTCCATTCAGAAGTTTCCCGCAGACGGTACTCATATCAGGCATTTAAAAAAATATATATATAAATACAAAGTCCCATGTATGTAATCAATAAATAATTTTTTTTTATAAATCAAGTAAAATAAATTAAATAATGAACACAGTGGGCCAGATTCTTGTAGATTTGCGCATATTTATGCAGGCGTAGCGCATCTGAGATGCGCTACGCCGAGGCAACTTAGAAAAACAAGTCCCGTATTCCCAGACCACGTGCGTCCTACGTTGCGCAAGCACAATGTAAATGTGTCGGCGTAAGCCTGCGCAAGTGAAGGTAGGAGGGATGTGGGCGTGATCCATTCAAATGAAGCGTGACCCCATGCAAACGAATTCTGGAACGAATGGAGCATGCGCCATACGTGCCCCGCCCCTCTGCGCATGCGCAAAACAACATTGTGCGTAATCCGCCCTGAGATGGGCCGGCCCAGAGCATAAAAACGTCAGCACATGCGCCCTTCTTGCGCAACGTTACACGATTTCTAGGTTTGGTGGAGGGTGTCTGCTCTTTTGCTCTACTTTATCATGTCTGCTCCCAGGAAGGAGAGACGGAAGAGAAACTTTTCACCAGATGAGAGGGCAATCGTGGTTGCTGCCCTGGAGAAGTGCTATTCTCGGCTCCATGGTGCGGATAGTGGCAACACCAGCAAATCCAAGAGGGATGAGATCCTCATGTGAATCGCTGCACAGGTCAATGCCCTCTCCCATGAGGTTAGGACCCCCCAGGACATTCAGAAAAAAATTAATGATCTGCGGTGTCTTGTGAAGGGCAAGCTGGCTGTGATCGCTCGGCATGCCAGGGGCACGGGAGGGGGACCACCCTGTCCCATCAGGCTGACTGAGGAGGAGAAAGTGGTCGCCTGCTGCCTTCAGAGGGAGCAGGTGGAGGGAGTTGGGGGCTACGACACTGGTGAGCCGGCCTTGAGGACAGGTAAGTGTGTTTTATCTACTGTGTGGCATTGGTGGGGGGGGGGAGGGAACATGTGACAAGTGTGTGGGTCCACCAACATATGAATGTTTTGTGTCATCCACAGATGTGCAGGAGGGAGGTAGGCCATCCGATGCTGGCAGTGGCCACCCTAGATCATTCCCTGAGCATCCTGTTCCTCTGGATGACCCCCTAGGAAGCCCAGAGGCCTTGGTGGATGGAAATGGACATTCCTCAGCGCAGGAGGTGGTTGAGGAGGAGGAGGTCCATACGGACCAGGAGGTCGTTCTTTATTTAGATGACTCCCATATCTTGGCAGGACCATCCCAAACAACAACCCCCATCTTCTCCAGCCCCTCAGGATCCACCCCCAACCTCTCCAGTCCCTCCTGTTCCATCCCCCTCATCTCCAGCCCCTCAAGATTCTCCCCCTATGCAAAGGCCCCAGCCACTCCTGTCCCCAGGAAGGTGACACGAAAAACCAGGGGTGCGCCCGATTTCCTGAAAGAAAACCTGGCCAGACAGCAGGACCAGCAAAGCCGGCATATGTGCGAAGTCATGGGGGAGTTGAGGCGCCTAGCTGACAGCCTGGCCTCCTCGGGTCCATTACCGGATGCACTGCAGGATGTGGCTGGAAACAGTGCAGCAACAGTCACCAGCCTCGGGGAGCTGCAGGCAACAATGGCTGAACTTGTGGGGGAGGTTAAGGGCCTAAGAAATGATCTACAGGCCCAGACAGCTTCCCTGGAGGCCCACACAGCTTCCCTGGAGGCTGTGCTAACGCGCATAGCGGTGGCATTGGAGGGCCGACAGGCAGCCAGGGAGGGACCTGGGGATGCTCCCCAACCAGATGCCCCACCCCCCCAACTGAGGCTCCCCCCAGGCAACTGAGGGCCAGGAGCTTGGGCACCAGGCGTAGCCCGTGCCGGGGCAAGGGATATTGTTTGCGATTTTTGTTCTTGCTCTGGTTAAGAGCCTCTTTGATTTTGATATATTGCTCTGGTTAAGATCCTCTTTGATTTTGATATATTGCTCTGGTTAAGAGCCTCTTTGATTTTGATATGCACACGGTCATTAGTGCAGACTACAGTGTGAATGGTGTGTAAATGGTGTGTGAATGTGGGGGGGTGGCACTCCTGCCAGTAAAGGGTGTCACCCTCGGTCGTTGGGGATAAGTTCTCCCCACGACCGTGTGAATGGTGTATGAATGGACAGCAACATCATTGGGGCCTTGACGCGGCGTTGCTGCTCACAAGTCCTACATGTTGGACTTGGGCTAATCCAATGTGATGTGGATGTGGTTGTGTGTGATCTAGGGACCACAGTGGTGTGCAAACATGCATTGTCCGTGTGCCATGATTAATGTGTGTGTTTAACGTTCAAAGATTCGTTCCACGAGGCATCTCCTGACTGCTGTACCATCAGCAGATGGGGTCTCCTCTGGCAGGGGGGGGCTGTGTGGTTGGGGGGTCAGGTCATCACATATTTCATTCTCCAGGCCCTTTTTCACGGCGTAGTTGTGCAGCATGCAACATGCAACGATGATATGACACACAAAGTTGGGGGAATACAACAGGGCCCCCCCGGACTTATCCAGGCATCGAAAACGGGACTTTAGGAGGCCAAATGTGCGCTCCACCACTGCACGGGTACGTATGTGTGCCGCATTGTATTTTCTCTCTCCTCTGGTTTGGGGATTCCGGATAGGAGTCATGAGATGGGGCCCAAGTGCATATGCCGCGTCACCTGGAAGGGAAAATACAGGAGGATGTTAGTCATGTATGTGCCCCTCGTGATGTTTGCATCATGGGGGGGGAGGTCATGCCTGCCACCCATGTCACTCACCAACCAGCCAACTGTCACCATACACATTCTGTTCAAATTCTGCTGGGATAGGGCTTTGGCGGTATATGTAGCTGTCGTGGCTGGACCCGGGTTGTTTGGCACGGACATGCCATATGAGGTATTTGGCATTGACTATCACCTGTACGTTGATGGCATGCCAGTGCTTGCGATTGCGGTATATGTGCTCTGTGGCACGGGGGGGGGGGGCTGTAGTGCCACATGTGTGCAATCAATGGCCCCGATGGTGCGTGGCAATCCATCAATTAGGCAGAAATCACGCATTGCCTTCTGCCGCAGATGCTCATGGGTGGGTCTGATGATTTGGTTGGCCATGCGTCTGAGGATTGCGGGGACAACCTGGTCCACACATCTGCTCATGCTGGTTTGTGACATCCCAGCCACCACTCCACTTGTACGCTGAAAACATCCAGTGGCAAGGAAATGGAGTGTTGCCAGTACCTTGACCAGTGGCTGCAGTGCATGTGAGCGGTGTGTCCTGCTGGTGATGTCATCCTGCAGGGTTGTGGTTATTTCCAGGATGGCAGCAGGGCTGAATCTGAAGAGGCGATACACCTCCAAATCACCCATGCCAAAGAGGCTAATGCGCGTTCGGTATATCCTCTGCCGTGCCCTCTCACGTGCCCTCCTCCTCCTTCTACGCGCCTCTTCCTCTGCACACACTAGTAGTGCTAAGACCAGGCCTGCCCCTGGCATGTTGGCATACGAATGTGTTGTCCTAAGTGTGATTGCTCAGCTCGTCAGGAATGGTGCTGCTGTAGTTGCTCTCCAGCTGACATGCACACGTCTGGTGCAAAGCTACCCCTGCTTTATGAGGGGTAACTTTAGGCAAGCCATTTGTCTTAGGCGCACCGCGCGTAGCCTTCGCCGAACGCGCGTAGTTTCGGGAATCAGCGCATCTCCCTCATTTGCATATTTTAATACAAAATCAATGGGAGCGCACGATGTTGCCCGCGTAAATATGCGTTTGCGCTGCGCAATCGCAGAATAGCTAGTACGGGCAGGAAAAGCCTTTTTTCTGGCGTATCTGGTTCTGTGGCTGCGGCGCATAGATACGGCGGCGCATTTTTGCATTTACTAGATTTCGACCATGCCAAAAACGCGGCGACGTAAAACACTACGACAAGCTGAAAAGAATGAAGTTCAATGCTTCCGAGCATGCGTCGACTTGATTCTGAGCATGCATGGATTTTTCTCCGAAGGAGTTCCACACAGACGATCAGAATTTCCTATCGTTTTTTTATCCATTGGAAACATTTAAAACATGTTATATATTTTATACTGATGGAAAAAAGACCGATGGGGCCCACACACGATCGGTTTGTCTGATGAAAGCAGTCCGATGGACTTTTTTCATCGGACAAACCGATCGTGTGTACACGGCATAAGTGTCAATTCACACTTGTACGTCTCCAGATTAGCTCGACTTTGGAGTGAAACTTAGATGCAACTTTGGATGGGTATGACTTGGATGCGACTTTGGCCAAAGATAATGGATTATGGAACTGTAACATGTAAAACATTCAGGTACAACTTTCATGCATAACAACAAATCCTGGGGAATGCCCAGGAAAAAAACAGGCCTCCTTACCAACCAGCCTGCAGAACAACCAAATTAACCTGTCTAACAGTATGCGTTAAAAACAGGGGTTTTGTCCGCACGCATTTGCAAACGCATGCGTAAGCCACAGAGCCGCGCCAAGGCACCCTGTAATCTGTGGTCCTAACACTAAACAGTGAGTGTCCCCATAGTAGAGGCACATGCTTTTTAATGGATAGATGAGGGCCGGTGGACTGAAGGGGAGCCACCCCTCCTAAAAGGTACAGGAGCACACCAAACACCCAGCATATAGCACAATGGCTGCATAGGTGCTGGTGTACTGCTGGACCAATATAAGCACCACAGGTGAAACAACATTGTGTCCACCGCCCCCATCTTTTGCTGGCAATCACAGTAAGTGGCATTGGTAGGCTAAACCGATAACAACAAATCCTGGGGAATGCCCAGGAAAAAAACAGGCCTCCTTACCGACCAGCCTGCAGAACAACCAAATTATCCTGTCTAACAGTATGCGTTAAAAACAGGGGTTTTGTCCGCACGCATTTGCAAACGCATGAGTAAGCCACAGAGCCGCGCCAAGGCACCCTGTAATCTGTGGTCCTAACACTAAACAGTGAGGGCCAGATTCTCAAAAGAGATCCAACGATGTATCTCAAGATACACCGTCGTATCTCTGTTTTTTGGCCCGGGTATCTATGCGTGTGTTTCCTAGAATCACTTACGCATAGATACGGCGTAGATCCGACAGGTGTAAGACACTTACACCATCGGATCTTAGATGTAATTCTTCTCTGGCCGCTAGGTGGCGTTTAAGTTGTTTTCTCATTTGACTATGCAAATGAGCCTGATACGCCGATTCCCGAACGTTTTTGCGCCGCCTCGTCGTCGTTTCCGTAAGCTATATAAGGGGTACGTTTACGAAGGTCGGTCGTATGCTATGTTAAGTATGGCGTCGGGACAGCGTCGTCTTTTTCCGTCGTTTACGTCGTTTTACTAAGTCGTTCGCGAATAGGGCTTTACGTCTATGACGCTCACGTCGGCTTCATTGACGTTTTCCGTGGTAAAACTAGAGCATGCGCACTGGGCTATTTGTATGGCGCGGGGGCGCGCTTAATTTAAATACAAGCCGCCCCCTTTGAATTACGCGGCCATACGCCGGGCCATTTACACTACGCCGCCGCAAATTATGGAGCAAGTGCTTGGAGAATACGGCACTTGCTCCAGTAAGTTGTGGCGGCGTCGTGTAAATAGCTTACACGACGCCGCCGCAGGATCTTAGAGAATCTGGCCCTGAGTGTCCCCATAGTAGAGGCACATGCATTTTAATGGATAGATGAGGGCAGGTGAACTGAAGGGGAGCCACCCCTCCTAAAAGGTACAGGAGCACACCAAACACCCAGCATATAGTACAACTTTGCATGTTGGACCAATGTACTGCAATTGTAATTTGAAGTCACTACAACTTTTCATTCGATATCCACCAGCAAGTGTGAATGAACACTAAATCAGAGACAGGCGGCGTACACACGGCCGAGGTTCTCGCTGAAAACCAGCGAGAACCTCGCTGGAATGCACATTCCAGCGAGGACCTCGGCCGTGTGTACGGTCTCGGCGAGCTTCCCGTCGGGAAGCCCGTCGAGCAGAAATAGAGAGCACGCTCTCTATTTCCTCGACGGCCCGCCTGGAAGAATGGCTGGTTGCCATTCCCGACGGGCGGGTCGCCGATTTTGACGGCCGGCAGGGAACCTCGACGGGCGGAACGATGTGTTCTGCCCGTCGAGATTCCCTGCCGTGTGTACGCGGCCACACAGGCACTTCTTTGCTGCTTAACCACCTCACTACCCACCCATAGTTGTATGACGTCTGGAAATGGGATCTCCCATCCTGAGCAGGCATCATATGATGTCCTCGGCTTCCCGGCGGTATAGGGGGCACTTGTGCGCCCGCTGCGTCACAGAGGAGCCTGTGCACATACCGGTGGCCGCGATGTCTGCCAGGCACCCACGATCATTTGTGACAGAGCAGGAACGTGGATCTGTATGTGTAAAAACACAGATCCACATCCTGTCAAGGGAGAGGAGACAGATCGTGTGTTCCTAGTATATAGGAATAATCGGTCTCCTCCCGTAGTCAGTTCCATCCCCCCACAGTTAGAATCACTCTCTAGGTATCACATTTAACCTCTTGATCGCCCCCATATTTATAGCACTGATCACTGTATAAATGTCAATGGTTCCAAAATAGTGTCAAAAGTGTCCGATCTGTCGGCCGCAATGTCACAGTCATGACAAAAATCGCAGATCACTGCCATTACTAGTAAAAAAAAAGGGCATAAATAACCTATTTTGTAGGCGCTATAACATTTGTGAAAAACAATCAATATACGCTCATTGCGATATTTTTTTATATGTAGAAGAACACATATCGGCCTAAACTGAGAATTTTTTTTTTTTTTAATTAAGTTGGGATATTTATTATAGAAAAAAATATTGTGTTTTTTTTTTCAAAATTGTCACTCATTTTTGATTTATAGAGCAAAAAATAAAAACCGCAGAGATGATAAAATACCACCAAAAAAGCTCTATTTGGAAAAAAATTATTACATTTCATTTGGGTACAGTGTCGCATGACCGCGCAATTGTCATTCAAAATGTTACAGAACTGAAAGCTGAAAATTGGCCTTGGCAGGAAGAGGGTGAAAATGCCCTGTATTGAAGTGGTTAACCAAGCTGTTCAATTCAAACCCCACTCCTCTCAGACAGCTCAATCCTAAAGCACACTCAAGAACAGGCAGTATGGTGCAACTATTTGACCAGTAGTTATTACTCAAGTTTAGAATATAAACTGCAACATTAAAGAATGAAAGAGTAAAAGCTGGCAAGTAGGGATGAGCTTCGCGTTCGATACGAACGTATGTTCGACTCGAACATTGTCTGTTCGTACGTTCGACGAAATTCGAACAAAAGCGGTCGTTCGCGCCAAATTCGAGTGACGCAAAACGGCCCATAAATCACTGCGGCATTGCGCGCTGATGATTGGCCAAGCATGCTGTATGTCCCGCATGCTTGGCCAATCACAGCGCGCAAAAAACGAAGAGCCATAATTGGCCAAAGCCTGGGTGGACCCCTAAAGTTGCCCTGCCATTCATTACTTATTGGCAATTAGTACCTGCCTTCAGCCCCCATACCTCTATACCCAGACTGCAACTGTCATTTTGGCAACTTTGCGTTGAATTATTTATTCAATTCTCCCCAACCAACTACAACATTGTGGGTGTTCTTTGCGGGTGCCTGCTCCTCCACCGCAGAGAGGGCGTCCACGCTTTGGCTCCTTGCAAGCCCTTCTGGACGGGTCTTTTGCTCCTTTTTGTTTTTGGGGGGGATGGGGGCAGCCATAACCCCTCCCGGACAGTCCAGCGGCTCCCAATATCCTGGATTCCTTGTTTTAGCGGTAAATATATCACCATGGTATACTGTGATGCATGTTGACATGTTCTCTCTTTCTAATTTTAAATTTTCTAATTAACGTTTTAGAACCCTTGCCCCCCTGAAGAGACCGGACAAATGGTTGAAACGGTCGTCGGGGACCTACATTGTACAATAACCCATAGTACTTTGAGATGTATATGCATTCATGTTTACTGCAACCAGGATTGTGATATTTACTTTTGTACTATATTTGCATATTTTCCACCATTATTCACTGTGATATCCAATTTCATCGGCAATAAATGTCATTTTTTACTGAAACTACTTAACCTACTCTTTGACTCCGCTGCCTAAAAGCCCTACCTGGGAACTCTTTTCTTTCAAGCCTGGGTGGCTTTGGCCAATTATGGCTCAGGGCATTAGTACACACCCCACACTATATAAGGCCGCCTGGGGTTAATGTGCCTGCGTGTCCTGGTGTCAGTGTAGTGTTGTGCAGACTTACTATGTGATGTGATCTCTCCTCAGCGGCAGTTAAAAAAAACGCAGAGAGCAGAGATCACATCACTTACCTCTTCCTGTGTTTACACAGGAGGAGGAAATGACACTGCAGGGGAGCGTGCGCATTGGCTGGGAGCGATCCGGAGGGGGCGGACAAAAACGAACCGCCGCCCCCCTCAGCACGGATCGCTCCTACAGCCACCGGGACCGTCGGATGTACTTGGGGGGTCCCGATCGGACCCCCGACCCACGTCAAGGCAGCCAGGTACAGGTACGTTGATGTGCCTGTCCGTGCCATTCTGCCGACGTAAATGTACATGCGGCGGTCCTTAAGTGGTTAATAGCACCTAAACGTGTGGCTCTTTGTTGCGCTCCAATTACAGTATCTGTGCGGTATGCAGTGTTGTCTTGTGCCTAAGGCCAAATTTTTCTGCCCCTGTTTAACAGCGGCATCTAATAACAATTTGTGATGCAATACTTTGCATGTGGCTATTTGTTGCGCTCCAATTACAGTATGACATGGTTCATGGTTAACAAACCTACAGTCCTTGTCTTGTATACTGCTGTTCAAAGTATATAGGGCCAAAAGATCTTGTCAGGGCCGATCCTCGCTATAGGCTCACTATGCAAGCCGCTTAGGGCCCCACAAAGCTGCAAAGGGCCCCCCAAATTACTAAAGGCCCCGCCTGGTGAGAAGTCATTTTCTCCCCCCTCACCCCGCTTCTAAACTCGCTGGCTGAGTCATTTCCGATAGCAGAACACCCCCTCCCCCCGCTTCTCAACTTTCTTTAATGTGACACGTCACTGTCGTCAGCGCCCCCCGCTTCTCATTTTTAATGTGCCATGTCATTTTGCTTAGGGCCCCAGGGAGGTCAGGATTGGCATGGGTCTTGTAATGACCTGGGGGGAGTGGTGGCGGGGAAACTCATGCTATTTTTTTTAAATGATGTGTATCCATATTGCAGGGACCAAACATTACATTAAAGCCGCAAGCAGTATACCCTATGTTTTTCGGTTGTGATAATTGGAAAATGTGTGTTATGGCCATATTTTCTATATCTTTGTGTATTGCTATGTTGATGGTCTGAAATTCCTTTTTTACTTTGTTCAAACAATGTGACTGTCTACTTCGGAACTTGTTTTTCTTTATTAAAAATACATTGAAATATAAAGCCGCAAGCAGTATTACATTTATTTTTTCTTATAGTAATATCATGTTGTGCAGGGACATTTCTAAACACGTGCCACTACTTTAGATACCCAGCAGCTAAGATATTTAAAGGGATTTTTCTTATTTTTTTTTCACTTTAAGCATCATTAAAATCGCTGCTCCAGAAAAAACTACAGTTTTTAAAACTTTTTTTTCCATTGATACATGTTCCCTGGGGCAAGACTCGAATTGAATATTGGTCTTTAAAAAGATCGTTTTTGAATTTGAACGTTCGAGTCCCATAGAAACGTCAATGGGGTTCTAAATGTTCGCGCGAACCCGTGGTCTGTTCGAACGTTCTGGTGCCAACCGAATGCGGGGGTGTTCGGCTCATCCCTACTGGCAAGTGGTCGCTGCCAAACAGACAGCAGCATGTATTGTTAGTATGCTCAATCCCTGCCTTTCACATGTTTCATCCAATTGCACATCGTCAGGGGCTGGCAACCAGTTCAGTTGGGTTGAATAGCAAAAAAGTGTTGGATCTCTGATATAGGAGGACTAAAGCACTGAGGCCCCGTACACACGGCCGAGGTTCTCGCTGAAAATCAGCGAGAACCTCGCTGGAATGCACATTCCAGCGAGGACCTCGGCCGTGTGTACGGTCTCAGCGAGCTTCCCGTCGGGAAGCCCGTCGAGCCGAAATAGAGAGCAGGCTCTCTATTTCCTCGACGGCCCGCCTGGAAGAATGGCTGGTTGCCATTCCCGACGGGCGGGTCGCCGAATCCGACGGCCGGGAGAGAACCTCGACGGGCGGAACGATGTGTTCTGCCCGTCGAGGTTCTCTGCCGTGTGTACGGCGCCTGAGAGTTTCCATCCATCCTGGTATCAGTCACGCACACGCAATCAGCCTATTTATAAGATGGTATGGGTCTGGTAAACATATTACCTACCTTTGGTTTTGGAATCTCTGGATTTATAAACGTTGGCATTCTATGCTTGAGTAATATCTACTGCTCAAATAAACTTTACATATGCTGCACTTTAAGAGCCTCCTCCCTGTTTCCTCTATATGTTTTATGATTAAGCTGTCTCTAAGGAGGGATATCTGCAGTGGACAGCTGGGTTGAGCAGAACAGAAGTGCCAGGTTTCTGATCAAGGCCTCGTTGTGATTGATGCGTTTTCCCGGTGCGTTTTTTTAACACGTTATTGATGTGTTTTTTAATGGGTTTTTGATGCGTTTTTTAGAGGTGTCTTCTGTCTTGTGCGAGAAACCAGCAGAAAGCATCAAAAACACAAGCACTGCATTTTTGATGCATTCCGCTGCATTTCCTTTGAAATCTGTGGAACCAAAACACAACCTGCTGTGGGAAAAATGGTTTATGAATGTTTCTTGATTCCACACTTTTAAAAAGTATTTATTAGTTTATACATATGTGAAAATTGATTTCATTATTGATTTATGTGCACTGAAGGTTTTCTCGTAGTAAATTTCTTATCAGCACTGATGGATTATTTGATTATGAATTGATATAAGGATTTTTTATTTTTTGGTGCTGCAATTTATTTACATACTTTTTGGGATTAGCATATATCAATTCCTTTTCTAGATGCCGTACCCCCCCCCCCCCCCACCCACTTAGCACAGATTTTTTTGTATTTGATTTTTTTAAAAGACATAAAACATACAGGATAGCTTTTTGGCTTATGTTTGGTACATACATATTGTGATACTGGGACCTGTTACTTAACCTGAGCTGATATTATTCCAGTATTCCATTCAGCAGGTTTCCACAGACTATTCTCAAATCAGGCATTTTTTGAACCTGTATTCCATATACCGTATTTATCGGCGTATACCGCACACTTTTTTCCCCTTAAAATAAGGGGAAAATCGTGGGTGCGCGATATACGCCGATACCCGCTTCCCGCGCTCAGTTTGAACTGAGCCGCCGACATATACACTCAGGAACATATGCAGTGCTGCTACTATTAGATTTGTGAAGTAGGACTGGCTCCTAACTAATTCTCTCCCTATAAGCACAATCAGGAACCTTTCCCTAATGTAGCTAATGCTATGTAGATCAACCCTACTGACTAGAGACTGCAGAAAGAGATATAGCAATGCAGGGCCGGATCCAGCCTGTCTGATCTGATATATGAACAGTGGAATTCCAGTGCCAAAAGAGCATTAAATACCGTATTTATCGGTGTATAACACGCACAGGCGTATAACACACACCCTAACTTTAAGGGAAGTTTCAGTAAAAAAACTTTCCACGGCCCCCTGTGTATAACACGCAGGCACAGTTTACTCTCTATTTTCAGGGTAAAAAAGTGAGTGTTATACGCCAATAAATACATTAATTGTCTAAGGATTTGAGAACAAAAACTGTGGAAAAGCATGGACAATCTCAAGATCCACCTCCAGTAAATCAACTCCCATGTGAATATACATTTCTTGATCGTACATCACGGGACACAGAGCGCATAGTCATTACATATGGGTTATATGGGTACCTTCAGGTGTGGACACTGGTGTAATCAACTTCACAGGAAGTTCCTCCCTATATAACCCCCTCCCACTGAGAGTGCTTTAGTTTTTTCGCCAGTGTCTTAGGTGTTGGTCACGTCTAGCTGTCCCTCGGAGGTCTCGGGACCCAGGATAGCTAGCCGGATCCGTCCGAAGTGCTTCAGAGCCAAGATGTACGGTACCCGGGCCCTGCTGGAGTGGGGTTTTGCCTATAATGCCTCTCCTTGGAGGGCTGGATTCTGGGCTCCAGTGCCTTAGTCTCTTCCAAGAACTAAACGCTACTGATGCCAGGATGCTATATAGGTCCAGGGGTGTGGGTTCCTTAACACAGGACCCCGGTCCCTGAAGGTCCAAGACAATACCCACGGAGATGGGGGAAGGTTGGGCCTCTTGCATTTTGCAAATACCCTGCGGCGTGGAGCAGGTAAGAGGGAACCTGCGGGACTTGGTTCGACAGTAGGTATCCCCCTGGGGGTTCTGGGTTGGCTAACAGTATGCTGGTGCATCAGCCACTATCTCCACTATGTCTGTTGAGGCAGGATGGGATGCTAATGTTTACCCAGATAATATGTAGATATATGTATACTTGTGTAAGTTATATATTTGCTACTCACCCCAGGTCTGCCTGTTAACACTGATACTGCAACCCCACATGTTTTAAAGAGGAAATTGCTGGTAAAAACTCCTGTTTCTTAGGAAGCCCAAGGGGACAGCTTCCTCGCTGTGTGTGCACTACAATAAGATTAGTGCTTACCTGGTGTCTGTTGGTGCTGCATAACGCTGGTCCATGTTGTTCCTCTGCTCTGCTTCCTCCATGTGGTTTCAGCGTGGTGCGCGCGATCGTGCGCGCGATCGTGCGCGCGTGTGTGCGCGCGCATACACGCGCGCGTGCACGCCGCCTTTTATAGCGTCGGCGTGCGTCGGGGGGGCGGGCCAGCAGCGTCAGGGTCTGTATAAAGGGAAAACTTCTCTCGGGCTGGTCTTTCCTCCTGGAGGCAGAGGAAGAAAGGATACAGAGCGTGCAGCTGGGTCTTTTGGCCACACAGGGACACCTAGTGGCGGTTTTGTGGATCTTCAGGTCTAGGACTTAGGTCCACTATTGACCAGAAAAAAAAAAAAAAAAAAAAGTTTTTTTTTTGCTTAAAGGGACTCAGCCTTAGATCCAGCAGTATCTGAGTCTACCTTGGACTCCGGCTAACGGGCATTGGTGTGTCAATACTCACAGGTTTCCTCAGTATTGCCACCTCCCAGGCGGGTAAAAAAAAAAAAAAAAGAAAAAGAGAGAAATTAGTTCTTTTTCATTTTCCTCATACCTGCCCTCATTTTGGTTACTCCTAGCTGCAACAGTCAGGTGTTGGCTATAGGGGTGACCCAAGGTTGTACAATGGCTCCAAAGGGATCTGGACCAGCCAAGGCTGCTAAAGGTGCCAAAAAGCAAAAGGGGTCTCCATCGGGGTCAGAGGATTTGGGCCAGGCTTCTACGGCCCCACCCTCGCCAGTCAGGACACCGAGTGGCATAGTACAAGAGCCATTGGGGGTGCTGGGGGCAGAGGCGGCCCCCGATCCACCCATTCCCGTTTACGTGACGGAAGAAATGCTAGCAGCCACCATGTGTGGGCTAGAGAAAAGGTTAACTGCGTTGTTTTCCCGTCCTTGCCCAAGTAGCAAGCGGGCTAGATCCCCCTCACCCAGTGTGGGGTTTTCAGATGCGGAGGTCTCCTCTTCAGAGGAACGGGACCCACAAGGGGATCAGGCAGACCCAAGTCCCGACGGTTCAGACAGGGAAAATTCCACTATAGATGAATATTTTTCGGCCTCTCAAGCGGAGGGCCTGTGGATCCAGTCTTTGACAGATATGGTTCGCACTGCCTTTAAACTTCCAGTGCCAGAACTAGTAGCCCCGGAGGTATCCTCATTGGGTTCTTTAAAGGCTCCATTAACTTGTGCATCTTTTCCAATGCACCCCCTTCTGCGGAACGTGATTTACCAGGATTGGGCTCGACCTGATAGAATCTTTGTCCCTCCTAAAAGATTCTCTATTCTCTACCCTATGGAAGAGGAATATGTGAAGAAATGGGCTCTCCCTACAGTGGACGCAGCCATTTCCTGCGTGAATAAATCCCTGACTTGTCCGGTTGAAAATGTCCATATGTTCAAGGATCCGGTCGACAAGAAATTTGAGACCCTACTGAAAGCAGCTTTCACCTCAGTAGGTGCCATGGTTCAGCCAGCAGTAGCAGCCATTGGTGTTTGTCAGGCCTTGAAGGATCAGGCAAAACATATATTAAAGGACATGCCGGCTCAGCATACTCATGAATTAGCAGAATTCCCTAGGGCTCTCTGCTTTGCAATAGATGCTATTAAGGACTCCATCCAACAGGCATCCCGTTCATCTCTACTGATGGTTCACATGCGTCGTCTTTTGTGGCTAAAGAACTGGTCAGCAGAGGCACCCTGCAAAAAGCTTTTAGCAGGGTTTCCCTTTCATGGGGGAAGACTATTCGGGGAAGACCTAGATAAATATATCCATACCATATCAAGTGGAAAAAGTACTTCCTTACCGGTCAAGAAAAGACCGCGTGGGCCCACGTTTAAACGACAGGCCATTGTAGGCTCGGCCCCTTCGACTTCTCGTCAGTATCGACGGCCTCCCGGGCGTTCAGCAGTTAATAGTCGCCCACAGGGACAAGCCGCGGCAAACAAGAGGCCCTGGTCTCGCAAGCCGGCTAAACCAGTCATCAAGTCAGATTCATGAAGGGGCGCCTCTTGGGTGGGGGGGAGGCTTCAGTTTTTCTCCGAAGTCTGGAAGGCCAGAATTCCCGACGCTTGGGTTCGGTCCATAGTAGCCTCAGGCTACAAACTAGAGTTTCGAGAAATCCCCCCTCCTCATTTTCAGGGGTCAAGTCTTCCAAGCGACCCGTTAAAGAGGGCCTCTCTCGTAAAGGCGTTGGATCGCCTCTTGCTCCAAGGAGTAATTGTAGAAGTACCAACCCAAGAAAAGGGTCTGGGATTCTACTCCAACCTTTTTGTTATACCAAAACCCAATGGCGACGTCAGGCCTATATTAGACCTCAAACGCCTAAATCGCTTTCTAAGGATTCAGACCTTTCGTATGGACTCCATACGTTCAGTGACAGCCAGCCTGCATCAGGGCGACTTCCTAGCATCTATAGACATAAAGGATGCATATCTGCATGTGCCGATTTACCCAGCACATCACAAGTTTCTTCGTTTTACGATAAATCAAAGTCATTACCAGTTCGTAGCCCTCCCTTTCGGGTTGGCAACAGCTCCACGGGTATTCACAAAGGTGTTAGCCCCGGTGCTAGCCGTCCTAAGGACAGAAGGCATCTTAGTCCTAGCATACCTGGACGATCTCCTGGTTATCGACAGTTCAGCTTCCAACCTCAATCATGCAGTAGTCCGCACAGTGCGGCATCTAGAAGAGTTCGGGTGGATTGTGAACCAAGAAAAATCAAGGTTACAACCCACAAGGCAGTTGGAATATCTAGGCTTTCGGTTAGATACAGAATGCCAGAGGGTATTTTTACCTCAAAAGAAGATCAGGTCGTTGATTCAAACGATTCAAATAGTCTTAGGCAAAAAGAAGCCGACTATTCGCCTATGCATGCGACTGCTGGGAAAGATGGTGGCCGCCTTCGAAGCAGCGCCCTATGCCCAGATCCATACCAGAATTCTGCAAGCAGCTATTCTCTCTGCTTGGAACAAGTCCATACAGGCATTAGACCGTCCATTAGTTCTTTCCCCAGGAGTCAGGCACAGCCTGTACTGGTGGCTGATCCCTCAAAAATTATCAAAAGGGAAAACCTTTTGCCCCATCTCGTGGAAAATAGTAACCACAGATGCCAGCCTAACAGGTTGGGGGGCAATCTTAGGAAAACGGACCCAGCAGGGACAGTGGTCAGAGGCAGAAAGTCTGCTTCCCATCAATGTCCTAGAGATCAGAGCTGCTCGGTTGGCCCTGGTCGCCTGGACTCTTCCCCTGCAGGGTCTGCCAGTAAGGATACAGTCCGACAATGCCACGGCGGTGGCATACATAAACCACCAGGGGGGCACAAGGAGCCTGGCGGCTCAAAGGGAAGTAAACCTGATTTTTTCATGGGCCGAAGCCCATGTACCCTGCATCTCAGCAGTGTTCATCCCAGGGATAGACAATTCTCAAGCAGATTTTTTGAGTCGTCAACAGTTACTCCCGGGAGAGTGGTCTCTTCACCCCCAGGTATTCCAAGAGATTTGCCAAAGATTCGGAGTTCCCGATGTGGACATCATGGCAACAAGATTCAATAAGAAATTGGACAAATTCGTATCCCGAGCCAGGGACCCCTCGGCCTACGGGACCGATGCGTTGGTTTGCCCCTGGCACCAGTTTTCTCTCCTGTATGCGTTCCCTCCACTACAGATGATTCCCCGCCTTCTACGAAGGATCAGGGTGGAGCGCAGGCCGGTGATCCTGGTGGCCCCAGCCTGGCCCAGAAGGGCTTGGTACGCACTCATCATGAGGATGTCAGTAAGGGCACCGTGGCCACTCCCCCTGCGCCCAGATCTGCTGTCTCAGGGCCCGATCTACCACCCTGCTTCACAGCAGCTAAATTTGATGGCTTGGCGGCTGAATCTCTAATTCTTAAGGGCAGAGGCCTCTCTGCCCAAGTCATATCTACGTTAATTCAAGCTAGAAAGCCAGTCTCTAGAAATATCTATTACAGAGTCTGGAGAACCTATGTGGAGTGGTGCGAGTCTCAAGGAGGGCATCCTCGCAAGTTTTTTATTGACAGGATCTTGCGATTCCTCCAGGTTGGCGTTGACAAGGGGTTAGCTCTTAGTACTCTAAAGGGGCAGGTGTCTGCCTTATCGATATGGTTTCAAAGGCCTTTGGCCACACATTCGCTTGTGAAAACCTTTTTGCAGGGGGTCTTGCATGTAAATCCCCCTATTAGAGCTCCCCTCTGCCCCTGGAATTTAAATCTGGTCTTGTCAGCTTTACAAAAGCAGCCGTTTGAACCTCTGACAGAAATCCCTCTTGTGCTGCTAACCCGAAAGTTGGTTTTCTTGGTGGCTATGGCTTCGGCCAGAAGGGTCTCCGAGCTGGCAGCCTTGTCTTGCAGGGAACCGTACCTGATTCTGCATAAGGACAGAGTGGTTCTGCGGCCTCAGCCTTCTTTCCTTCCTAAGGTCATATCCAGTTTTCACTTGAATCAGGACCTAGTCCTACCATCCTTCTTTCCTACTCCCCAGTCCAGAGAGGAAAGACTGCTTCATACTTTGGACGTGGTTCGAGCCATGAGGGTCTATCTCAAGGCTACAGAAAAGATTCGGAAAACAGATGTGCTTTTCGTTCTTCCGGATGGCCCCAAGAAGGGTCAGCCGGCTGCCAAGTCTTCCTTGGCTAGGTGGATTAAGCAGCTGATTTTTCAGACCTATGGTCTGAAGCGCGTTCCACCGCCCTTATCAGTTAAGGCCCATTCTACGAGGGCCATGAGTGCCTCTTGGGCGGCACACCATCAGATCTCTATGGCACAGGTTTGCAAGGCGGCAACCTGGTCTTCCGTACATACGTTTACTAAATTTTATAAGTTGGACGTCACAAAGGCTGCGGACGCAGCATTTGGGCAGGCGGTCCTACGGGCAGCAGTATAGAATCCTCTGGCCCGGTTCACGCCCCTTTTTTTCTGTTGGTGGAGCTATTTTACCTCCTGATATATTTTTGGCCTTACGGTCTCCCTCCCTTCATGGAGCATTGCTTTGGGACATCCCATATGTAATGACTATGCGCTCTGTGTCCCGTGATGTACGATCAAGAAAAAGGGATTTTTAATAACAGCTTACCTGTAAAATCCTTTTCTTGGAGTACATCACGGGACACAGAGCTCCCACCCCTCTTTTTGGGGAACATTGTGTAACCTCAGAGAAATTGCTTGCTACAAAACTAAAGCACTCTCAGTGGGAGGGGGTTATATAGGGAGGAACTTCCTGTGAAGTTGATTACACCAGTGTCCACACCTGAAGGTACCCATATAACCCATATGTAATGACTATGCGCTCTGTGTCCCGTGATGTACTCCAAGAAAAGGATTTTACAGGTAAGCTGTTATTAAAAATCCCTTTATTCCCCAGCACAGGGAATAATTTAAGTGATTCAAGACCCACTAATATACTCTCTAAAGATTACTATTATATAATGTAATATTTTTATGGACCGAATGAACTTGATAATCCACGATAGAATGCTGCCTTGGAAGTAAGAAACCCGAATTCTTTAGTCTGAATAAAACGTTTGCCTGACAACAAAAAGTTTTGTTGTTAGGTATTTTAGAGAGGAGCTTAAAAGTCAACTAATTTTGGTTGCATTAACAAGATTATAGGTAAATGGTTGTACTGTTACTGTTGATTTTAATGTTGTGGTTTAATAAAGGGGAACTTTTTTTATGTGAACATCTTGGAGGGGCTGATTGTTCCATCAGTCTTCTGGCAATGGGAGTATACAAATCATGCACTTCACTTGAGTACTGCCAGATTCTCTGTTTAGGTCAGTTTTATTTTCTTTGTCGCTGTGAAGGAGATTGAACCTTTTAAACCCATCCAAATTAAGAATTTGCATGCTTTTCAATAATTGATGTATTAAGATGATATGCAGATAAAGATGAACAAATCTTTCAAGTGGACCTTTTTATCTATTATCTAGCACAGTGTTTTTCAACTCCAGTCCTCAAGGCACACCAACAGGTCATGTTTTCAGGCTTTCCATTATTTTGCACAGGTGATTTGATCAGTTTCACTGCCTTAGTAATCACCACAGCCATTTCATCTGAGGGAAATCCTGAAAACTTGACCTGTTGGTGTGCCTTGAGGACTGGAGTTGAAAAACACTGATCTAGCACACACTCGAAATAAACATGTTGTGATAGTCTTTAAAAACAAAAAGTATGGAGCTGCCCCACTGGGCTTATTGTATATACCAGGGGTGTCCAAACTTTTTTCAAAGAGGGCCAGATTTGATGAAGTGAACATGCGTAAGGGCCGACCATTTTTGCCTGACATTCTTTGAACCATTAAAGTTCAGTCTAAGTGTGTTTGTCCGAGCACTAATACACTGCCCAACAAGAATTCTCCTGCCTTTGTGGCTGTGTGTAGTGAAGAGTTGAGCTTGGGCGTGTTATTTGTATCTATCTAGATATCTATAAATATCTAGATAGATATATATCTTTTGTGGCCCCAGTGAATCCCCGAGCGCCGCTTAACACTAAGGATGAGCTTGGGAGTGTTATTTTATTTATACCTTATTTTTCAGTGTATAACACGCACTTTAAGAGGGAAGTTTCAGGGGAAAATACAACAATTTTAAATAAAGAACTGTGAAGCAAAAAAAGGGTCAGTGCCCATGAATGCAGCCTCCCCATTACCATGAATGCAGCCTCCCCATTGCCATGAATGCAGCCTCCCCATTGCCATTAATGCAACCTCCCCATTGCCATGAATGCAGCCTGATTTATGCCCATTTGCAGCCTCAGAGGGGACAGGGAGGGGGCGGGACGAGCGCTAACAGATTATATGCAGGAGAATATCCTGTTTTCTCAGCGCCCTCTTTAATACCAAGTCCTGCCTTCTATGATAGACAGAACAGTTGTCCAATGGCAGCCCAGGAGACAGAACTTCCTAGTACAGATGCCGCTGAGTAAGCACTTGTTATGCCCCCTCTCTGTCCCCTCTGAGGTAGCGCCAATAAATACAGTATATACCTTTAGTAGCCCAGGGGCCGCAAAAGATATATTTATCCAAACTACCAGAGGGGCCACATTAAACCGGAACAAGGGCCCGCATTCGGCCGGCAGGCCGGACTTTGGACATGCCTGGTATATACAAAGGACACATCTTTTCTGATTTCCTGTATCACCCCACTGTAGGTGGGCACAGGAACGTTCCTAAATGATCATGTAGAAGAAGTCTACTGGGGGCAATAACAATAATTAAATCATGTCCACAGTGTTATACACTCTTATAACCTCCAGCATACAATATATTGTCAAAAGTATTGGAACACCTACCTTCACAAGTACATGAACTTTAATGGCATCCCAGCCTTAGTCAGTAGGGTTCAATATTAACTTGGCCCACCCTTTGCAGCTCTAACAGCTTAAAACTCTTCTGGGAAGGCTGTCCACAAGGTTTAGGAGTTTGTCTATGAGACTGTTTAACCATTCTTCCAGAAGCACATTTGTGAGGTCAGGCAATAATGTTGAAATAGAAGGCCTGGCTCGCAGTCTCCAGTTCATCCCAAAGGTGTTCTATCCGGCTGTGTAGGCCAGTCAAGTTTCTTCACCCCAAATTCGCTCATCTATGTCTTTATGGACCTAGTTTTGTGCACTGGTGCACAGACAGATTGAAACAGGAAGGGGTCACCCCCAAACTGTTCCCACAAAGTTGGGAGAGCATTAAATTGTCCAAAATGACTTAGTATGCTGATGCCATAGAAGTTCCCTTCATTGGAACTAAGGGGCCAAGCCCAACCCCTGAAAAACAACCCCACACCATAACCCCCCTCCACAAAATGATTTGGAAAAGTACACAAAGCAAGGTCCACAAAAACATGTACATATTCATCAGACCATGATTGGTTGGCAAACCTGGCAGTCTTCACCACTTGTCACCTGCCATATAGCAAAAGGACATTGCAAAGTGGTTTTTGCTATCCTGATAGGACATCATATGACGTGATCAGGATGACTAGCCAGTGGGCGTCCGTGCAGCAAGTTGATTGGTGGTGCGGCATGTTAGTCTGACACAGCGCAACTACGATCTAGGTAAAGAGTCTCTGATGGAGATGATCCACTGTGTCCAATCACAGCTCATCACAGTGTAAACAGGAAAAGCCGTGTATCGGCTTTTCCTCACTTACAGATGCGAGTAGAGGAGAGCTGATCGGCTGCTTCTCTGACAGGGGGGTCCGCGTTGCTTGATTATTAGTGCAGCCCCCGAGGAAGCCCACCCAGGACCACCAGTGACACCACCAGGACCACCAGTTATGCCACCCATAGCCACAGGGATGCCAATCAGTGTTCACAATTGATGCCAATCAGTGCCCATCACTAATGCCTACCAGTGCCTGCCAATCAGTGATGCCCATCAGTGCCATCTATCGATGTACGTCAGTGGCACACATCAGTGCCGAATATTAGTCCCCATCACTAGTGCCCTTCAGTGCCACCTCATTGGTGCCACCCCATCAGTGCCCATAATTGCCACCATATAAGTGCCTGTCAGTGCAGCCTCATCAGTGCCCGTCAATGAAGGAGAAAACAAACTTATTTACAAAGTTTTGTAAGGCCGCGTACACACGATCGAACATGTCCGCTGAAACTGGTCCAGTTTCAGCGGACATGTTTGATCGTGTGTACGGCCTATCGGCCTATCGGACCATTGTTCACATGTGGCATGAAACACCTGTGCATTCCTGTGCAGGTAAACATGGCCCTCATGAGCGTACACTTTAGCATGCCACATGTGAACAATGCTTTAGGACTAATTTAGCAGTTGTTTTGTAAGTTACGTTGTGTTTATGTGCAATATTAATTATTTTAGTGTATTGTTAGTGAAAATAGCGATATGATGAACATTTGCACAATTATTGCGGGTCATGTGTTTGTAGAAAATGTCTAGTTTGAGGGGTCTTTTTGAATTCTGAAAGCCGTAAGTGAAAACTGAAAAACCTGCAAAAAGGCGCAATTTAAAATTTACAAATATTTGTTATTTATTAGCTCAATACAGGTTAAGCTTTGATATTTAGTAGGGATTTAGCAGGAATTTTGTAAAATTAGCTGTATTTTTATCTGCTAATTATAGTTTTAGTGTATTTTTTGCAACTATATTGGTTTGATAAACATTTGCGCAAATACCGCGGGGTATAATAAATCAGTAGTACCTAATTTTTATTCTAGATGTCATATGTTTTCAGACAATATATAGTTTTGGGGGTTTTCACGAATTCTGAAAGATGTAAGGCAAAAATGAAAAGCTTCAGATTTTATGAGAGATTTGGATATTTACATTTTCGCAATGTAAAAATCTAAACTTTTTGTTATTTATTAACTCCATACAGGTTAACCGCTTCAATACCAGGCTTTTATACCACCTCCATACCGGGCCTATTCTGACACTTCTCTCCTACATGTAATAATCATCATTCTTTTGCTAGAAAATTACTCAGAACCCCCAAACATTATATATGTTTTTTTTAGCAGACACCCTAGGGAATAAAATGGCGGTCATTCCAAAGTTTTATCTTGCACGGTATTTACGCAATTATTTTTCAAACGCCTTTTTTTTGTAAAAAAATTGTTTTATGAATTAAAAAAATAACAAAACAGTAAAGTTAGCCCAATTTTTTTGTATTATGTGAAAGATTATGTTACACCGAGTAAATAGATACCCAACATGTCACGCTTTAATTATGCGCACACTCATGGAATGGCGCCAAACTTCGGTACTTAAAAATCTCCATAGGCAACGCTTTATTTATTTTTTACAGGTTACAGTTTAGATTTACAGAGGAGATCTAGTGCTAGATTCGTTGCTGGCACTCTAACGCACGCGGCGATACCTCACTTATGTGGTTTAAACGGCGTTTACATATGTCGGCGGGACTTGCGTGTGCGTTCGCTTCTGCACGCGAGCTATCGGGGACAGGGGCGTTTTAATTTTTTTTTTATCTTTTATTTATTTTTTTGACTTATTTTTTATTTATTTTTACACTTTTTTTTCATTTTTTTTTTCCACTTTTATTCCTATTACAAGGAATGTAAACATCCCTTGTAATAGGAAATGTGTGTGACAGGTCCTCTTTATGGAGAGATGTGGGGTCAATAAGACCTCACATCTCTCCTCCAGGCTGGAAACCATGAGATCGGTGAAAAAAATTCACCGATCTCATGAATGGGGGCTTACAGCCGCAATTGCGGCTTTGTTTACTTACGGGGACCCGGGCGTGACGTCATCAGATCGCGCCCGGGTCCTCCGACGGTCATAGAGATGACTGGTGACCATCTGGTCACCAGTCATCTCTATGCTTCCTGCCGCCGCCGACGATTCGTTCTCCGGGCCCCCGAAGGCACAGGTAAGTCCGGAGAAGCACCGGATGGCGGCGGGAGGGGGGGGATGTCCCCTCCCGCGGCCTGTAAGAACGATCAAGCGGCGGAACCGCCGCTATGATCGTTCTTACATTGTGCAGAGTCGTCGGCTGAAGAAGAGGATATCTGGATGATGCCTCTGGATGCAGGCATCATCCAGATATTCGCCTGCAATGCCCAGGCTGTCAATTGACGGCCACTTAGGATGGTAAATCCCATCCCAGGCCGTCAATTTTCTATGGCTGGGTATTGAAGTGGTTAAAGGGTCACTAAAGGAAAAACATTTTTTTGCTGAAATGACTGTTTACAGGGTATAGAGACATAATAGTTAACTGATTCCTTTTAAAAAATTATTAAAAATAGATAAAAATCTATCATATAATGTGCCTGCAGTTTAGTTTAATTTTTAGACTAGTTTCAGTTTGTTCTGTGTGTACAGAGACACACAGAACAAAAACAAACAAACACAGGGCAATGAATCTGATTGGTTCTGAGGAGTTTTAGACACACTGTAATCACATCTTCTTGATCATGGACCACAATGAAAAGCTACCATGAGTTTTTTCATAAGGAGCCAGACAAGCAAAAAGTGTGGAGTTCAGCAAGGGATTACAGCAACTTCTAAGCAAAAATAGACATGGAGGACATGAAATCAGGACTGCTATAAGGTAAAGCAAGCTATGTAGCATTACATTTTTTTCCTTTACTGATCATTTAAGCTTTTATAGTTAGTAGGGATTTAGCAGGGATTTAGTAAAATTAGCTGTGTTTTTATTGTTTATTACACTTTTGCGTCTGTTCAATTCTCACCATTTTGGAAAAATGCGCAATTTTAAAGTTACGAATATTTGTTATTTATTAACTCAATACAGTTTAAGCTTTTATATTTAGTAGGAATTTTGAAAAATGTGCTTTTTTTTATCTGCTAATAATGGTTTTAGTGTATTTTTTGAAAATATATTGGTTTGATGAACATTTGCGCACATACCACAGTGTCTAATAAAATCAGTAGCACCTTGTTTTTATTGTACTGATCACGTGCTTTCAGAAAATATATGGTTCGGGGGTCTTTCACAAATTCTGAAAACTATAGGTAAAAAATAAAAAAACAAAAGAAAAATTGCAAAAATGGTCTAGCCATCTGAGTGTACAAAATGAATCACATGGCCTAGCAGCGAAAGGGTTAATCAGCAAGCTTTTTACTCATTTTAACATTCACTTTAGTCTAGAACCATCTACCTCTTTAAATGTGTCTATTTGATTGATGGGACGGCCAGCACATCAGATTTCTCTGTTTCTATTTCCTCTGTATTTATGACTGCCAGGTTTGCCAGCCAATTGTTGTCTGATGAAGAAGCTGTAGCTTCAAAATGCATTACCATTCCTTGCCACTGTGAATAACCACATTTCCTGTTCCTGTGATGTCACGACCAGCTGCTTTCGGTTTCCTGCTTCCTGGTTCCCAGCCTCTTCTGGAAACCTGTAAGATCACACCAGTGCTCCAGACTGGAAAGGAAAAACAGGACGCCAAATAGGACGTTTATGAGACTAAGGAATAGCGATTTTTACCACATACTGAACTGATCTAATTTAACCTGTGAGTTACTACTTGTTTTTATTAAATATATGATTTATACTGCACTCAGTCTGGTGCCCCTCTGTTCCCAGTTCTGCACAGGTCCTCTCCTTATCTGTGCACCTTACAATGAGATACAGCACTTTGATGAGTTTAACTGTTAACTTCTGTTATTCTGCTCTATCCTCCTATCAGCATGCTCCTAAGCACACCTAATTGGCACATTGTGCTGCTTCTCCTTCCGTTTTTCTGAGCTCTGCTGTGTACAGTAGACTGGAAGAGGCTGATATCAAATTATGTTTCTTACACTGCATGCATTAAAAAAATGTAATAATGATTACAGAGCTGCAAACAGGGACACCATGAGGTTGGTTTGGTAGAGCCTGGAGTTCAGCTTTAAAGAATAGCATTTTCCACATGTTTGTAGTAAACCCATTTCTACCATGATTCCTGATCCAAAAATATATATTGGGGTTTTTAACCACTTGAGCCCCGGACCATTTTTTTGCTAAAGGACCAGGCCCCTTTTCACTTAGTTTAGGCTGATACATATTCTTCTACATATTTTTGGTAAAAAAAAATCACAATAAGCGTTCATTGATTGGTTTGCGCAAAAGTTATAGCGTCTACAAAATAGGGGATAGTTTCATGGCATTTTTTTTACTAGTAATGGCAGCGATCAGCTATTTTTAATCGTGACTGTGACATTATGGCGGACACGTTGGGCACTTTTGACACTATTTTGGGATCATTGTCATTTTTACAGCAATCAGTGCTATAAAAATGCACTGATTACTGTGAAAATGACACTGGCAGTGAAGGGGTTAACCTGTAGGGGGCGCTGAAGGGTTTAAGTGTGCCCTAATGTGTGATTCTTACTGCTTGGCATGTGACATCACTGATCGTCGTTCCCCATGACAGGGAACAGACGATCAATGACAGTCTCACTAGGAAGCACGGGGAGAGTTTTTTTTTACACTTACCTCTCCCCATTCTTCAGCTCTGTGACCCGATCGTGGGACACCGGCAGCGATCGGGTCGCGGAGTCACGGAGCTCAGGACCGGGTCGCGAGCGCGCCGCCGCCGGATTGTGCCCAGCCGTGCCATTTTGCCGACGTATATCGGCGTGTGGCGGTCCTTAAGCGGTTAAGGCATTGCCATTATCATGGGGTTTTGCTGAACCTATTTGCCACCAGTGGTAGGCATAGGCTTTCCTAAAACATAGGGATTCTTTTAATAAAATTGGAGAGTGCAAAATCGGATGCAGTTGTACATGGTAACTAATGAGCTTCTAACTTTAGCTTGTTCAATTAAGCTTTGACAAAAAAATGGAAGTTGAGTGGTTTATATGCAGAGGATCGGCTTTTTCAAGGCTCTCCTCAAGGTTATAGACCTTGGGTTTTTCCAAGCCATAGATCAATGCTAGGTTATAGACCAGCCTTTCTCAACCTTTTTACCGCTGGGGAACCCTAAAAATAATTTTTCAGGTCTCGGGGAACCCCTGATAAAACCCATTTATTGGGGGTCAGTGGGAACAATGCATATTACTTTGGTGGTCAGTAGGAAGAATGCGCTTTTTTTTTAGTAGTGGTAAGAATGCCCCCCATACAGAGAAACATGAAGATCATTGGTGTAATACCACTGGCTTCTCCAAGTGGAATTGGCTCAGAACTATGTAGGCACCATCAAACAGAAGGTAAATCAGCCACAGCTCAAGGAACCCCTAGCCACCTCTGGAGGAACCCTAGGGTTCTACGGAACCCTGGTTGAGAATGGCTGTTATAGACCTTTGTTTTGCCCTACTAATACTGTAACAATAGACAAGCTGATAAAATAAATGATTAAACTACTGAAAAACAGCATTGCATGAGAGATTAAAAGACTTTGCTTAGCATTTGATCATTTTCAGAAGTCTAGGCAAAAGCAGAGAAGGAAAACTGAAACCAGGTAACGGGCCAGATTTAGAGATTACCAAGACCTGAGTAATACATTTCTACCTGGTGATATTATGTACCGTAATTGCATTGTGCTCCTTGTTTACACTGGCAGATGGCTCTTCCAACCCAAAGGAAAAGACCCAGGCATGAGATTTAGATGTGGAGGCAATGGCTGGTTTCTAACAGTCAATAAAGGTCTCAGAAAATCAGCGGCACATCTATTCATTAGATTTAATTGTGTGGTATAAATGTGGAAACAGGAAAAAAACATACAAAAGACTGAAAACGGGCTTATATATTTACAGAATGTAGAACTAGATGCATCCAGAGGACCATACAAAAATGTATGACGAAAATTAGATGACTGAACAGAAATCCATTAGTTTCCAAGACAACCCTGAGCTGTCCTTTTCTTACCCTCTAATGCTGTAAACAAGTAGTAGGGGAACAAAACAAGTTGAATTCTTTCTGCAGTACGAAATAACTTAGTTTGTCTGCCCAACCTTTTCAAATCCTTCAAGGCTAAAAACATTTTAGATGCCCTAACAACCGCCTGCATCTGATGGGTGAATATCGCTTGTTGTCTGGGACATTTTTCTTAGTTCCATTATCATTCACTGTGGGCATTAATTAAAATTGTGAGAGCTTATCATGAGATTTTTTGAAGAGAGGCAGTCTCTGAATTCCATTAAATAAAGTGTTCAGTGAATGGACTACCATCAGACTGGCTCCTGTTTTACCATTTACAAAGACAGTTGTGTAAAACTCTTGACCATACTTGGACCTCTTGGAATTGGAGAGCTGAATGTGCATCCTGCATGGCACTTGAGCCTTGCTTATTTTTATTCCAAAGGAGCTTCTGCTACCAAGCACACATTTCGTTTTGGCAGAAACATTGTGGATGTTTGAAAAACAAGTTTCACCTTTGCAATGGTAGATTTTCAAGTATCTTTAGAAATGTTTAGTGGTTTAACATTTGTTTTCCAGTTTCCATTCAGTCTATGGAAGTCCATTCTCTTTCAGGGTAGAAAAAGTTTATTGAATTCTTTTCCAACTAATTACTATTTTAATATTGAGCTGATTTTTAGATTTTCCCTATAATGTCAAGGAAAGGTAAAAATATTTTATTTTATAATAGTAGAATAATACAATATTCTATAATAAAAAGGCATGTACCAAACATAAATCAATTTTGTGTAGTCAGGAGTCAAAGTCTATGGTCCTTGGTTTCCTCACCGCCACTGCATTTGGGATGGACATAGCAGCAGCAGGCAGTCTGTATTTTGTTTCACCCTGGGAGATGTAGTTCTAAAGAGTGAGGAGAGTGTCACTGTGCAAGGAACAGGAACTACAGGCCCCAAGAAGCAATGAGACTGAGGAGGAGGGGAGATGGACCATTTTATGGTGTTGCACAAGAAAGTTCATGGCTTTTCGGTGCTGGGCAGTGATGGCGGACCTCTGTGGCAGAACTTTCGGACCATCCGTACTGCTGTTCATTGGAGATGCAGCGAGAGAGAATGAGGGGCTCCTTCCACCGAGCATACTGTCAGCTGTATCCTGATGTTACCTGTAAATAATATTTAAGATGTAATATCTCAAAGATATGATGTGGGTTAAATGAGAGTTCTTTTGACTGGGAGTTAAAGAGTTAACATAACATTTATTGGAGTAAAGTTGGTAATCTAATACACAAAAAATATTAGCTTAAAGTAAAAGGATTACATGGAGAAATACAGAGCATATTCCTCTAAAACATTAGTGTACAAACATGTTCAGTTAACAGTAAAACAGACCTTTTTCATAAATATGATGACTACTCAGGCACACCTGCAGAAATCTCATCGACATAAAGTAGGCAATGGTGGCACTAATGTCGGTAAAGAGAGGGCCTCAGAGTCCAAAACAAGCAACCTCCCACCCCTCCATGGAAGAGATGTTACAGCTGTGGGGATATTGGATACTTCAAGGCCAAAGAGCGAGAACCCCTTGCAACCTTACCACAGGTGTTTTACAGAAGCTGCTACCCAGAAAGCTGATAGGAGACTTCAAGGGGTCCCAGTTAGTGAGCAAACTGGGTGCCCATCTGAAACCACAAGATCCTAATATAAAGATGCAAAGAGGTAGCAGCAGGGGTACCAAGCTTCACCAGGGGTCTCTTCTCTTGTCTCTGAGTGAAAAGTCACCTCACCTTCCTTGGGCTTGTGCACCCGAGGTGGGAAAGCAATGCATTCCAATATCCAAGAACAGCCATGCCCACAGAAGCAGAGTAAGAAGAAAGCAAAGGTACAGACTGCTGAGCCCATTCCAAACAAGCTTCATGATCAGTGGGTGGGCCACTCACCCATAGTATAAGGTCAAGTGTAAGAAATTGATAAAAGAACTTGTTGGATACAGGAGCACAAGTGACACTATTGTACAGAGACTTTCATGACAGGTACTTGAAGCATCTCTACAGAAGCTGAAAGACTTGGAAATCTGGGGTAACAGATCTCCATGTCTTCCTGCTTCTGTAGAGGTAGATGCTTCAAGTACCTGTCATGAAAGTCTCTGTCCATCAGTGTCACAGTGTCCTCATCAAGTTTCCATATGATGGTTGCATACCAATCCAATTCACGTTTGGACCTCCCACTGTGCATGGAGACTGTGGAGACAACAGAGATGTTTGACACCCTAGCAGTAATATGCCCTCATTCCCTTGGGGCAAAGAAAAATTCCTTACTGATAGGAACAAACACTGATTTGGTGAGAAGACTACTTAACCCCATAGCCATGAATACTGACTCCTTAATTGAGGACATCCACCCTCACTTAAGTCAGGCTTAAACTTTTATGCAGCAGGATCAGCTCTGGAGACTCTGCTCTCCAGAAAAAGTGCTATGACCAGGGAAAATCACTTGATTGCAGTCCACTGTCAAGTTAACCTGGGACCAGCCTGGACATTTTGTTGTTCTTGAAGCCAATTCCTGTGGAGCTGATGCCTGAGGTAGTATCAACCAAGGCCTTATAGCAAACCCAGGGGAAGATTCCTGTCAGTATCCAGAACAACACCAAAATCTCAGTCAGGCTAAAACCTGGGATGCTACTGGGACAGGGGAGCAAGGCAATGCCAGTGGTACTGTCTGGTTTAGTAGGGGGAGCACCGAGTGAGACACCAGAAGACAGGTTCTACCCTCAAGATTTCCCATTATCACCTGAATGGAAAGCCGAAAAACTATTCCTGACAGTATACTACTCCAAGGATAGAAAATACATTACAGAGCCTGTCAGGGACGAAGTAGTTCAGTGTGTTGGACTCAAATAATGGATACTATCAGATTTCCATACACCCTGAAGATAGGGAGAAGGTGGCATTCTTTACTCTATTAGCCCCAAGGACTGTTAGGAGCCCCTGCAACCTTCAAATGGCTTATGGAATGCACTGTAGGGGACATGAACCTGATTGAAGTACTAGTGTACCTTGACGACATCATTGTCTTTGGAATGAGGAACACGAAGAGGGGCTTTAAAAGTTACCGCAATGGCTTCACAAGAAGGGTTGAAACTGTCACCTCTGTCACTTATCTGGGACATGTTGTTTCCGCAGAGGGAGTAAACCACTGTCCCCCAAAAACTTGAAGCTGTCACTTCTTTGCCTAGGCAACAAATTAACAGTGCAACAAATCATCCCCTTTGATAAAGTGATGCGAACAGTCACACAACGCGTCAGGGACGAGAGCCTGTGGTGACATCACTTCCGGTCACGGCCGAGAGCGGAAGTGCCTTTGTTTTGGTTTTTACATGCTGTTGTCTGATCGTCATAAATGTAAGTGCATTTATGTATTTTATTGATTCAAAATATTTGAACCTATTGCACTATGGAGCCCTCTTCTCCCCTGTTTTACTATTAAGAGTGAATGCCCCGGGAAAAGTGTCTGTTGCCATCGGGAGCTGCTTAGCCACTGTAGGAGAAAAGAGGCTTTATTTTTACGCCAGTGAAGGTGAGAGGCTGGGGGAAACGACAGCACCCACACTGGAACACCTACACATATAAGGGCCCTTTCAAACAGGGCGGATCAGTAATGATCTGCCCCGTGAACCTTTGTAGCTTAGTGGGGATTGCTCCGTTGATCCCAGCTGAGCCGGCGGAAAACAGGGCAATCCCCACACACTGTGCAGGGACCGCTCTGTCTTTTCTCCGCTCTCCCCTATGGGGGGATCGGATGAACATGGACCGTCTGTCTGTGTTCATCCGATCTGATCCGATCCGCAGACAGAAGGAAAAATAGGGTTTTCCTCCATCTGCAGAATTGGAGGAGTTCGGAGGCGGGCGAGACCGGGTGACAGCGGATGTTCATCCGCTGACACCCGCAATCTCATAGGGACCAATGTATGTCCCTTTTTCATCCGCACACGGATGGATGAAAAAGCGGACATACGGTCCGCATGTGTGAAAGGGGCCTTAGGATTGCTTTTGATTGATGGTGGACTATCTTGCACTTTGCCTGTTATCATCATTTGATTTTGGATTAATTATATTGCACAGAGATCCACGGATGCACTAAGGAACTTTTTTGCATGAAAATTATATTTTTTTTTTGCACAAAAAACACATTTTTGATATATTTATATTTTTTATAACTATACTTGCTTTCAATTATTCTTCAATTATTTTTGGTATCTGATATTGTGGAATTGCTTGCCTATTATTATTTTGCACGTTACACTTTTTTTTTTGACACATGTTTGATAAATTTGCAATTATTTGCACTACTGTTTATTAGCATATATTTGCACAATTGCATATTTGCACTTTGAATTATTTTGCACAATTTTGCACAAGATTTTTTTGCACAATTAGGAATTTTAATTATCATTGATATTACCATCATTATATTGTATTTATTGCTTATGTATTAGCAAGCGCCATATGCACCGCCCTTTTACCAGTGCAACAAATTGAAATCTGCAGCCCATTGCCTATGAGAGCAGAAGTTTGATCCCTGCCAAAAAGATGTAATAAGGACCACAACCAATGTACCACATCCAATTTTTTTTTATATCTAGACAAGGTTTCCATTGACTTCATGGGTACAAATTACCACAAATAAGGTTTCATAAAACATTGTATAATACTTTATTCATGTTTGTTTAAAAAAGTGTATTTCCTTTTAAACCCGCGCATGCTCAGAAACAAGTTATGAGACGGAGCTTCAATGGAAAAGAGTGCCGTCGAACGTGGTGTACGTCACCACGCTTTGCTAGAGCTTTGTAGAAAAACGATGGTGTTTACGCAACGTCGTTTTGGAAAATGAAGTTTGAAAAACTTCGTTTTTTTTCATGATTGAAAACGTCTTTTTTTTCATCGCAAAAAGTGATCGTGTGTACGCGGCATACGGGCCAGATCCACAAAGATCGGCGTATCTTTGTGCGGGTGTAGCAAATCTTCTTTACGCTACGCCGCCGCAACTTAGAGAGGCAAATGCCGTATTCACAAAGCACTCCTAAGTTACGGCGGCGTAGCGTAAATGGGCCGGCGTAAGCCCGCCTAATTCAAATGTGTTTGATGTGGGCGTGTTTTATTTAAATTAAGTGTGACCCCACGTAAATGGTGTTTTTTACTAACGGCGCATGTGCCGTCGTGAATGTATCCCGCATGCTCCAAATTACGCCGCTGAGACTCATTGGTTTCGACGTGAACGTAATTACGCCCCATTCATGGAAGAGTTACACAAACAACGTAAAACGTGAAAAATTCAACGCTGTCCTGACGTCCATACTTCCATACTCCATAACATTGTGTACGCCTCTATATAGCAGGGGTAACTTTACGCTGGACATACGTTTACGCAAACGACGTAAAAGAAATGCGCCGGCCGCAAGTACGTTCGTGAATCGGCATATCTAGCTCATTTGCATATTCAACGCCTAAAATGACGGAAGCGCCCCTAGCGGCCAGCGTATAATTGCAAATATCTGGTCCCAGATGTATGTAGGATCCTGATTATCTATACGATCCCAAAAATTCCCAAAAACTTACAATGACCACCAGGGAGATCTATTATTAATGGTATCCAATCCATCAACTCCAGGTTGGGCGAGTATGTTGACAAATTCATGCAACCATTGGTTCCTCAAACCCGGGTTTTTTATTTTTGAGAGACACCAAGCATCTTATTCAGATTCTGGAGACTGTGAAGATTGATGATCAACACACATATCTGCTAGCCACAGCAGACTGGGCATCACTGTACACAGTTATCAACCATGAAGAGGCCGTTGGGGCCTCTAAGTAGGCTCTGAATCTTTTTAGCAAACTTATTTCTAAGCAGAAACATTTTGTTCTAAGATGTTTGGCTTATGACCTACAACATAATTATTTTTGGCATAAGTCTGAGTACTTCAGACAATTAAATGGAATCAAGATGGGAGGGGAAGCCATAAAGTACGAGAATTAAGCAAAAGTGAATCCAGATGGATACACAAGATGGTTACTTTAGCGCCCAATGGCCTAAATCTTGTGGGCCAGATTCTCTAAGAATTCCGGCGGCGTAGCGTAAGCCAGTTACACTACGCCGCTGCATCGTACTAGAGCAAGTGCTTTATTCTCAAAGCACTTTCTCCGTAGTTTTCGCCGGCGTTGCGTAAATCGCCCAGCGTAAACCCACGCAATTCAAATGGGGCGGCTTGTATTTAAATTAAGCGCGCCCCCGCGTCGAACGAACTGCGCATGCGCCGGCCGGGGAAAAAGCCCAGTGCGCATGCTCCAGCTCACGTCGGAAAGCGTAGTTGAAACCGACGTCAAAACGACGTGAGCGTCATTTACGCAACTCCCTATTCGCGAACGAGTTAGTAAAACGACGTAAGCGACGGAAAAAGCCGACGCTGACCCGACGCCATACTTAACATGGCATCCGACGGGACCCGACGGCATCCGACGGTACTTCGTAAGGTTACTCCAAATAGATGCTGGGGTAACCTTACGCGGACAAAAACGACATACGCGACGACGGGGTGGCGTAAAAGCGATCGGGAATCGGCGTACTACCTCATTTGCATATGCAAATGCGAAAACAACGTAAAGGCCACCTAGTGGCCGGAGTTGTCATTACACCTACGATCCGCAAGTGTAATGGTTTTACACTTGTCGGATGTAGAAGCGTATCTATGCAAAAGTGATGCTAAGCATCACGCGCATAGATACGAGACAAAAAAAACGGCGATACGACGGAGTATCTCAGATGCATATGTTTATTGTGGGGGAGTAATTACTTATATGGTTACGTACATAGATGAATCAGTATATGAATGCTATTGGCCACTGGAGGCAGTAACACTGACAATATACACTATGGTCATGTTTTTATGAGATCTATCTGTATGACAACTATTGGCCACTGGTGGCAGTAATATCCCCTTATGTTTATTAAGGATCTATCTTTGCTAATAGACATATAACTTTTTATTACATCCATTTTTTACTTAGTGTATGATTAAAAGTTTTTTATCCAAATCATTGTACACATTTGGCATATATAGCCTTTGTTATTTGCCGGCAATGATGTGATAGGAATCCCCTCCGTTTTTTCCTTCCACCGTCAGCTCAGAAAAAAGCTCAGCTGCTTTCAGTCACCTAGCGACCCATGACTAAGTCACGTGCCGAGTGACGTAACGCATGGGGGAGGAGCCTAGTGACGCGATCGACAGAAATCTGTTCGCCTGAGTAGATCGCTACACTGAGCCGCAAACAAGACTACATTTGAAGCTGTTTTTGATCAGGGGTTGCGTGAGTGTACCTGCAAACACCGCACATATGTTTCCCTTTGACCCACAATATTTGCACCATATCTTGTCTCCTTTCTTTTCATGAGCTTTGTCATCGTGAAGCATTAAAGCACCAGCTGGAGCTAACAAACACTGTGCATACTCCCAGTTTCTACATAGGATTGTTCCTTCTCAGCTCCGGTCTATGTACTGATCACTATCTGAAAGGAGGGAGGTGTTTTTTGTTCTATCAAGGACATTATTTATGCGCTCTTGTTTATTTATATACACATATATTTTTTATATTTTGTTCCTTATTATTTCCTTCACTTTGCATTGGATTGATGCCGTTATCCTAGTTGGATACAATTTGGTATCGTTTGGCACATGATATATACTGTATTAGTGACAACAAATGTTGGTATTAGCGCATTACCTATATTTCTAATTTCACTGTTTTGGTTTTGTACACCTTTTTTTGTATGCAGCTTTTACCATTTGGTTATTTTTGTTGTATGTGTTTTTTTCCTATTTAGTAGTAGCGCTGTAGTACCACTTCACTTATATTCAATTTTTGGCTAGTACGCAAACCCTCTCCCAGCACTGATTGTACTGCTCTTGCTTGACCATTGATGGGCCATGCCTCACGGATCTCTAATGTCTGGACCTCCGCTTTTGCTATATCCCAGTATTATACCTGGTCCTTTTACCACTGTGCCTACTTTATATTTTGCACTGATGTCAGTTTATTTTTCTATGTTTGAGTGTATTGCCTAACGTTTATGACCAGGTTGTCTGGTGGTATTTTTTTTTTTTTTGTATGTTTCTTTCTGTTTGTTGGTTTGACTTAAACCTAATAAAAATATCTTAAGTGAGTGAGTGAGTGAGTAAGTGAGTGAGTGAAAAACTTATATAGCGCAACACATGCGAACTGAATCGCCTCTGGGCGCTTAGTATCCATTCCCTGAGTGAAACTTTTTTTGACCTCAGAAGATAGGTTTTGATCTTTCTTCTGAAGGCCAAGTGGTTCACCTCCAATCGGATGGTGGTTGGTAGAGCGTTCCACAGTCTAGGTTCTTGGACTGCAAATCTACGTTCTCCTTTAGATTTGTATCTGGCGGTAACAAAAAAATAAAGATAGCCATTACTACGTAAATGTCACAAGGTATCCTGCTTACAATATGCCAAACAGCACAAAGACAAGCCTCAAACCTTCTGGCACCAAGTCATTTGGAGTGATGAAACCAAAATTAAGCTTTTTGGTCACAACTAGGGATGAGTCGGATGTTGGAGTCGAACGTAAGTTCAACTCCAACATTGGGTGTTCACCTTTTCACCAAATAGCAAACACTTTGGGGTGTTCGTGGCAAATTCTAAAGCCACAGAACACCCTTTAAAAGTCTATGGGAGAAATCTTAAGTGCTAATTTTAAAAAGGTTAGGGTGGTTTTAAACCCGCTCTGCCAAGTTGAACCTACAGGTAAGCCTAGATTAAGGCTTATATGTAGGTGTTTGCAATATCTCCTAAACCTACACGGTTTAGGAGATATTTGCCAAAAAGAATACACCATTGTCTACGCATTGTGCGCCGTAGACAACGGTGCAGGCGCACTGAGAATGCCGGTTTTCTCAATCACAGCACCGGAGCGGCGATACCTGGAAGTAACCTTCTGGAGAGATGTCTGCGGCCGGAGGGGGAGACAAGGACAGCTTCAGGGACTTCGATCTAAGGTTAGCAATACATAATAGCTAGTATGCTAGTAATACTAGCTCATTATACCTTTGTCTTTCAGAATTTTTTATTGGGTTTACAACTGCTTTAATATGCAAGTTATTGTCATAAAAAGTGCAAAAGAAGTTTTAAAAATGTCAGTTTTTTTGAGAGCAGTGATCCTAATAATGCTTAAAGTGAAACAATAAACTTTGTCTGGCCTGGCTGGAGGAGAGGGTGGCCCTGTACGCAGACGACCTCCTCCTTTTTCTAAATGATGCCAGCCCTTCTCTACAAGGGGCATTGCAGGTCCTGGAATGCTTTTCAGAGGTGACAGGACTTAAAGTCAATTGGTCAAAGTCACAATTGCTTGCTATTGATGAAAATGCTAGGGGAGGGGCTTCCGCTTCTCTTCAGCTACAGTGGGTTAACGAATTTACATACCTAGGGGTACGGGTCTCGAGGAATGTGGCTGATTTCCTTCCGCTGAACTTGACCCCGTAGTCAACTCAGTCAGGACCAAGCTGAAAGCATGGGAGAACCTTCCTCTATCCCTGTTGGGGCGTATTAATCTTATCAACATGAAAATCCTTCCCAAGTTTACGTATCTGTTTTGTTACTCCCCTTAATGGATACCCAAGTCGTTTTTTTTACACCTAAATCAACTTTTCTCCTCCTTTTTATGGGGTCCACGCCCTCCCCACTAACCACTCTCATGCGACTTTGTTCGCAGGGGAGACTAGCATTCCCGGACTGCCACATATATTTTCTTGCGACTCAATTAGTCACTGCATTCTGGTGGCTTGTCCCGGATAAATCCAACCCGGCCTGGGCCACTGAGGCGGCGGTGTTGGGGTCTGTGGAGGCCGAAGGCTCCGTACAACCTGACCCCCTCTATGTGCACCACTCTTAGGGCCTGGAGGGAGGGCCTGGCCTGTGAGATATATCCCTCAACGGCAGTATCCCCGAACGCCCCACTCTGGAACAACCCCACCCTATGTCATTTTCTTAACATCCCATATCCGGTGGTGTGGACCAAGTACCATATTAAAATTCTCTCAGATATCACCTCTGACCTCTCGATTTTTTCATTTGATCACTTAATGGCTAAGCACAATGCCCCGCCCTCACATGGATTCAGATATCTTCAGTTGTCCCATGCTTTCAGGGCCCAGTTTCCACCAGGCGAGAAGCAGTTGGTATAGTCTGACTTGGAGCGGATTCTGCGCTTCGACTGTGCTAACAAACCCACCTCTGTGTTGTATGCTCATCTCCTCCGAGTCTCTTCTCCTGAGTTGTCCAGGCTCCGTCAGCAATGGGGCCGGGATGTCCCGGACCTAGACTCTGAGGACTGGGTGGATATATGGGACTTCCGGTTTAAAATACTGGTCTCTCTGAGAGACCGCCTCATTTAATACAAGATTGTCCATAGAGCATACCTCACTCCCGCCCAGGTGCACCGGATGAGGTCTTCCCTCTCCCCGAAGTGCTGGCGCTGTGACCATGCTCAAGGGGACTACATTCATATTTTCTGGTCCTGCCCGGTCATAACAGTCTTTTGGTCACAAATCTTTCTGGAGGTGAATGAATTGTTAAGTATCTCTATTGTTCCATCCCCAAGAATATGCCTCCTGGGGCTGGTGGAGGACCCGGTGCCCAGGGTGGCTGAGAGAACCCTGTTGGGTCTCTTGCTGTTCTGTGCCAGGAATGTGATTCCTTTATACAGAGATACCTATGTACACAGGGGCTGTTTGAAAAAATATGACAGAGTCTGGTCTAAATGGTTGGCTGAGCCCTCCACTACGGCAACAGATTAGGTGGCTCCTATGATTTCTGATAGCGGTGCTTGAGGTCTTGCTGAGCCGTCCCCTGTTGGGATAACGACTTAGGTGAACCTGTCCACTATTATCCTGCCCCTGGAGCATGAGCTGGACCGCCTTATTGATGTTGGTTTATTGTGGTAGTCGCTAATTCTCTAACATGTCTAACATGTCTTGGTTCTGTACTTGGTTCTGTACTGCTACCTTGTGACCCCTGTGCGGGCCCTTGCTGGGTTTTAAGCCAGATGTTGGCTGGGTTATTGTACGTTTTGTATGTCTATGTGTTGTTGCAACTAAAATAAAAAAAGATAAAAAAAAAAAAAAAGAAACAATAAAAGTGTTTTTTTTTTTATTACATCTCGTACCTGGGGGGTGTCTATAGTATGCCTGTAAAGTGGCATATTTTCCCGTGTTTAGAACTGTCCCTGCACAAAATGACATTTCTAAAGGAAAAAAAGTAATTTAAAACTACGCTATAATGAATTGTCGGGTCCTGGCAAAACAGATAAAAGTCATTGAAAAAAACGGCATGGGTTCCCCTCAGTCTATTACCAGGCCCTTTGGGAATATTACCAAAATAAAAAAACTGCGTGGGGGTCCCCCCAAATTCCATACCAAGCCCCTGATTCAGGTCTGGTATGGATTTTAAGGGGAACCCCGCTCCAAAATAAAAAAATTGCGTGGGGGGGGGGAGTTTCCCCAAAAATCCATACCATAACCTTATCTGAGCACGCAACCTGGCAGGCTGCAAGAAAAAGGGGGGGTGAGAGCGTGGCCCCCCTCCTAAACCGTACCAGGCCACATTCCCTCAACAGGGGTCGGATGTCCCCATGTTGAAGGGCCTCATCCCCACAACCCTTGCCCGGGTTAACAAAGGGGACCCCCAGATCCCGGCCCCAAATGTGAATTGATAATGAGGTACATTGTACCTCTAAAATTTCACAAAGAAAGTGAAACCCCTGTCGCGTCAGACGGGGCAGGGTCACGCGTACATGTCACTGGGTAACCCCGCGGCATTTCCCCGTTGCTTCAGAGGGGCGGGGTCCCCCGTGCACATCACAGGTGGCCCCTACCTTAGCTATTTAAGAGCTGTCACGGTGGGTCTAGCGTCATTCGGCGGACGACTCCTTTGGAGGCGGAATTGGATCGTAGCAGCATCGAGGAAGTATTACATCGCTGGAATTTTTTCTTCTTTAAAGGACGTGTCCCAAGCTGTGTCTGTTTGTTTTTTACAATTTTTGACACCTTTTTTGTGAAATGGTAGGGGTACAATGTACCCCGTTACCAAATCACATGGGGGGCCGGGATCTGGGGGTCCCCTTTGTTAAAAGGGGCTTCCAGATTCTGATAAGCCTCCCGCCTGCAGACTTGCACAACCGCCGGTCAAGGGTTGTGGGGATGAGGCCCTTGTCCTCATAAATATGGGGACATCCTCCCCATGTTGAGGGCATGTGGCCTTGTACGGTTCAGGAGGGGGGCATTCTCTCATCTGCCCTCTTTTCCTGCGGCCTGCCGAGTTGCGTGCTCGGATAAGAGTCTGGTATGGATTTTTGGGGGGACCCCTACACTATTTTTTTAAATTTTGGCACTGGTTCCCCTTAGACCCTTCAGGTCTGGTATGGATTTTGAGGGGGACCCCTATGCCATTTTTAAAAAAAATTGACGCATGGTTCCCCTTAATATCCATACCAGACCTGAATGGCCTGGTATGGAATTTGGGGGGACCCCCACAGAATTTTTTTTTAAATGTTGGTTCTTAGTATGCCTTAATATTCATACCAAAGAGCCTGGTAATGGACTGGGGGGGCATGCTGTTTTTTCAATGACTTTTATCTGTATTGCCGGGACCCAACAATTCATTATAGCTGTGAGTTTTAAATTACTTTTTTTTCCTTTAGAAATGTCATTTTGTGCAGGAACAGTTCTAAACATGGGGAAAATGCGCCACTTTACAGGCATACTATAGACACCCCACAGGTATGAAATGTTAAGAAATATTTCACTTTATTGCACTTTTAGCATTATTAAGATCACTGCTCCCGAAAAAAAAGCAGTTTTTAAAACTTTTTTTGCATTGATACATATCAACTGGGGCAGGCCCCAGGTCCCCAAACACATTTTATGATAATAACTTGCATATTAACCTTTAAAATTTCACTTTTGATTTTTCACTTTCGTGTCCCATAGACTTTAACGGTGTTCGAACAAAACTTTTGCTTCGCATGTTCTGCTGCGAACCGAACCAGGGGGTGTTAGGCTCATCCCTAGTCACAACTATAAACGCTACATTTGGAGAGGAGTCAAGAAAGCCTGATGATGAAAGGTACACCATTCCTACTGTGAAACATGGAGGTGGATCGTTGATGTTTTGAGGATGTGTGAGCTACAATATGCACAGTAAATTTGGTCAAAATTGATGGCAAGATGAATGCAGTATGTTATCAAAAATACTGGAGGAACATTTGCATTTATCAGCCAGGAAGATGCACATGGGACGTACTTGGACAATCCAACATGACAATAAACCAAAACACAAGACCAAGTCAACCTGTCATTGGCTACAGCAGAATAAAGTGAAGGTTTTGGAGTGGCCATCTCTGTCTCCTGACCTCAATATCATTGAGCCACTCTGGGGAGATCTCAAACATGCAGTTCATGCTAGACAGCCCAAGAATTTACTGGAACTGGATGCTTTTTGCCAAGAGGAATGGGCAGCTTTACCATCTGAGAAAATAAAGAGCCTTATCCACAAATACCACAAAAGACTTCAAGCTGTCATTGGTGTTAAAGGGGGCAATACACTGTATTAAGAGCTGTGGTATGTAAGATTTTGTTCAGGGTCATTAGCCACTTGCTTACTGGGTACATAAACCCCCTTCGTGCCCAGGTGAAATTTCAGCTTCCGGCACTGCGTCGCTTTAACTGACATTTGCGCGGTCGTGCAACGTGGCTCCCAAACAAAATTGACGTCCTTTTTTCCCACAAATAGAGCTTTCTTTTGGTGGTATTTGATCACCTCTGCGGTTTTTATTTTTTGAGCTATAAACAAAAAAAGAGCGTCAATTTTAAGAAAAAAAACACAATGGCCCAGATTCACGTACATCGGCGCATTATCGGTCCGGCGTAGCGCACCGCCATTACGTTAGACTTGCGCCATCTAGCCGCGTAATCCCCCGATTCACGTAGCTTTTGCGCAGGAAATTGCGCAAGCGTAAGATTTTTTCCAGAGGCGTAAGGAGGAGTAATACAAATTGGGAGGGACGTGGGCGTGTTACATTGAAATGAGCCGTGACCCCATGCAAATGAAGGGCCGGCCGGCTCGCGCATGCGCGCTTGAAGGAGACCATGGTCAGCTCCGATGTGCGCATGCTCACAACTCGGGAGCGGCGCAATCAGTGAAATTGGAAATGGACTAGGGCAACTTTATGAACTACGCAGACAGCATAAATAGACACACACAAATGCACTTACTTTGCAAAAATACATCCCTTTGTATCCCTCCCTCTACAGCAAGGTGCTTTTGTTTGTTTGTGACGTGTCTTTGAGATATTTGAGGACTGTTTTGCAGAGTGATTTTTGTCTTTTATGTGTTTTCTTTGTTGTTATTTTGTTGAAATTATATTTTTGCTGGGCATTTTTTATTTTTGCTCGTCATTTATTTAATTTTTTTGGTTCTGTTTGTGTATGATTTTGGAATGTGGGGTGATATTCCTGCGGGAAAAGGGGTGTCACCCTCATTTGTGGTGGAGAAGTGATCCCCAGGTCTGTGTGAATGGTGTATAAATGTACAGTGACATAATTGGAGCCGTGGCATGGCGTTGCAGCTCACAAGTCCTGCATGGTGGACTGGTGCCAATCCAATGTGATGAGGATGTGGGGTGTGTGTGCTAGGGACCACAGTGGTGTGCATGCATGCATTCTCATTGTGCCATGATTAATGTGTGTGTTTAACGTGCAAAGATGCATAATGTGAGCTGGCATGAGATGGGGTCATGAGATGGGGTACCAGTGCATATGCAGAGTCACCTTGAAGGGAAAAGACAGGAGGATGTTAGTCATGCATGTGCCACTTGTGAGGTGTGCATCACGGGAGGGGATAGTCATGCCTGCCACCCATGTCACTCACCAACCAGCCAGCTGTCCCCATACATGTTCTGTTCGAAATCTGTGGGGATGGGGCTCTGATTGTATATGTAGCTGTCATGGGTGTCATGGGTGGTGCCATGTGTTGGGCTGCTGATGTCCTCCTGCAGGGTTGTGGTTAATTCCAGGATGGCATGAGGGGTGAATCTGAAGATGCGAGACACCTCAGAATCACTCATGCCAAAGATGTCTATGCGTGTGTGATATATCAAGTGAAGAGTGAGGGGCTTGTATCAGATAAGAATATTGTATTAGATTAGATTAAATTGTAAATTTTATATAAGCAAAAAAAAAAAAAAAAAAACATCTCCCGTGCCCTCCTTCGTGCCATCCTCCGTGCCCTCCTCCTTCTTTGTTCATCTAAAGTCAGTAGTATAGCTATGCGCGACGATGCCCCTGGCATGTTGGCATACAGATTGTTGGGCAACACGTGTGACTGCTGAACTCCTCCTTGCTTTATCTGACAATTAGACTTTTTTTCAAAATTTAGACCAGCTTTTAGGTCCTCTAACTTTAGACAGGACATTTTGCTGTTGCGCACATCGCGTAGCCTGCGCAGCAACTGCGTTTTTTTGTGAATCCCCGTAACTCCCTCATTAGCATATTTGACTAGCAAATCAATGGTGTGTCTAGCGCAGTTTTGCGCGAAGGAAAGCGAATGTCTAACTCAATTACGCCGGACCAAAAAACGTAGATTTCTGGCGTATATTGTTTTGTGAATCGCGTGCAACTATACGCACGCGCACATTTAGACTTACGCACGCGCAACAGCAGTTGCGCACGCGTAATCGCTCTGTGAATCTGGGCCAATATTTTTAACTTTTTCCTAAAATAAATATCCTAATTTAAAAAAAAAAAAAGAAAACATTTTTATTCTCAGTTTAGGCTGATACGTATTCTTCTACGTATTGTTGTAAAAAAAAACAAAAAAAAACGCAATAAGCGAATGGTTTGCGCAAAAGTTGTAGCGACTACAATATAGGGGACAGAATTATGATTTTTTTTTTACTAGTAAGTTATTTTCAAAAAAGTCACATAGTTGAAAATAGAGGCCCAGATTCATAAAGCAATTACGCCTGTCTAACTGGTGTTAGACAGGAGTAATTTCAAATTTCGCGCGCCGTATCACTAGTTTGAATCCTCAAACCATGATACGGCGGCTTCGGGCTTCGATCCGAGAGGCTTACGTCTTCGTAAGCCTTCGGATCTATGCTGCGATATTTTTGCGGCCGCTGTGAGGAGTTTGCGTCGTTTTGATGCGTCGGGATATGCAAATGTGTTTTTACGGCGATCCACGAAGATACGAGCGGTCTTCGCAATTGCTTACGTCTGTTTTTTTTTACGTACTGTTAGACCAGCTTTTTGCTGGTCTAACGGTGCGTAGCCCATGTTAAGTATGGCCGTCGTTCCCGCGTCGAATTAAATTTTTTTTTTTTTTTTACGTAACTCGTTCGGGAATAGAAATGTCCGTAAACGACGCTACTCAAACAACGAATGACGTAACGACGTGATTTCGCGCAATGCACGGCGGGAAATTTGCGAACGGAGCATGCGCAGTTCGATCACCGCGGGAACGCGCCTATTTTAAATCCTTCACGCCCCCTACTCGTGTAGATGGATTGCGACGGGAGAAATACACTACGCCGCCGTCGTTTACTGGACAAAATCTACCTGGATTCCACGTAGAGCCAGGTAAAAAACGGCGGCGTAGTGTATTTCTGATACGCTACGAGAATCCAATTCTCTCTGAATCTGGGCCAGAGTGCCTTAGGCTGGAGTTAAAGCCCAACTGAGCACAAGAAAAAAAATTGTTTTGCAGTGGGGCCTCCAACTACTTCAAGGGTTAAATTCTTGGGCAGAGGAATGAAGGGTAATACTTACTTTATACCTTGCCCCAAATAGGTCCTTTCATTAGTGAAACTGGTCCAGCCCACTGCCTCTCTAAGGCACTCCTAGCCACCCTTCTGAATGTACCACAAACAATCCAGGGATAATAGTACTGCATTGTAGGTGATGAAACTGAGGAACCGCCGACAGCCTGGGGAGCCAGAGGGAGGAGAGGACATCACTGGAGGTAGCTGGAGTGGCGGTACACAGGTACTATATGGCCAACCGATCAGGGGGATGAATCATACAGGCGTCCGTGTCCCAGGGTGTACATCTGTGGTACACCCTGGGACACGGACGCCTGTATGATTCATCCCCCTGATCGGTGGGCTCGTTTCTAGAAGTTTAGACTATAAGCACTGACTGGTAACCTGATACCCTCAGTGTATCCGAAGCGTAATACAACAAACGGTTGGCTCTGTGTCCCAGTTTGCCATATGGTTCTCTATTAAGGAACGATGGCTGCTAACAGCATTATTTTATAATTTTCTTTTCACGCCGGAAATGCTCTTATCCTTGACTTCACTGTCAACTTACAGATCCATATGAAGCCTTGATGATCTCGCTGAATTCATTATATTGCATAATATCGAATACTCGACTGTGATAACTATTGTTACACATCTCTTTACAAAAATCTTCAAAACTCTGCCCTGAAGAAGCCTCACGGCGAAACGCGCGTCGGCGACTTTGGGTTTTTGTATATTAAGTGGTTCATCTGTATTTATGTATCAATTCTATTTCTATGTATATGTATATTTGTTTTATTTTATTTTTATGAACTATATTAAAATTATATTTTTACATTACTTCTTTGGCCTCGATAGTCCGACCTTCAATACTTCTCCACAGTTATTGTTTTTCCATTTTTGATTCCTTATACGGATGTGGCCCATGTGAGTGCATCTCCCTTGTTTTTTCTTATCCCCCTATTGCTCCCTAATCCACCCTGCCCTTCCCCCTATCATTCTTGATTTATATTCTGTAGAATGATGAGATATAATCTATTATACGTGGAGAGAGGTCACCATAGAATGTCCATGCATGTTATGACCTTGCCTTCCAATTTAGCCTTCAAAATGTCAGATTCAAATGTCAATTATCTGATCTTTTGCAAAGTTGGCCATATAGTACCTGTGTAGTGCTACTCCCATAGTAGCCACCGGATAGAATGGGTTCTTTGCCTTGACCTTCTCAAGCCCCTCTGACTCACTGTTTACAAGTTAAAAACAAGTTTTTTTGCTAGAAAGTTACTGAATCCCCAAACATTATAAAAAAAATTCTAACACCCTAGAGAATAAAATGGTGGTCATTGCAATACTTTTTGTCACACCGTATTTGCTCAGCGGTCTTACAAGCACACTTTTTTGGGAAAAAATACACTTTTTTGAATCAAAAAATAAGACAACAGTAAAGTTAGCACATTTTTTTTTATATTGTGAAAGATAATGTTATGCCGAGTAAATTGATACCCAACATGTCACGCTTCAATATTGTTCCCGCTCGCGGAATGGCTTCAAACTTTTACCCTTAAAAATCTCCATAGGCGATGTTTAAAAAATTGTACAGGTTGCATGTTTTGAGTTACAGAGGAGCTCTAGGACTATAATTATTCCTCTCGCTCTAACGATCACAGCGATATCTCACATGTGTGGTTTGAACACCAGTTTCATATGCGGGCGCTACTCACGTATGCATTCGCTTCTGTGCGCGAGCTCGTCGGGACAGAGGCGCTCTAAAAAATAAAATAAAATTCTTATTTATTTTACTTTATTTTATTGATTTTAAAACAGTTATTTTTTTTTAATTGGGTCACTTTTATTCCCATTACAAGGAATGTAAACATCCCTTGTAATAGAAAAAAAATGACAACAAAATATGTCCCTTTAAGACGTTTGGGCGGGACTGACGTTTTGATGGGGCTTCCGCCCTGCAATAATATGGAGACGGGTGGGGGCCATCTCTCCCTCACATACACAGCAAGGGAGAGGACCGGATCGCCTTCGCCACTACTGACGGGTCCGGTAAGCTGCGGAGGGCACTGGAGAGCGGCGGGGGGCCTCTTCCACCGCTGATAAAAGTGATCCGCCACATAGAGACCACTTTTATCTTGTAGAGGATCACCCGCTGAAGAAGAGGACACTGGGGTTACAGTAGCTAGCTGCTACCATAACAACGGTATTCCTCTTCAAACAGAGGACAAACCTATGGAACGGTTGTGCTCCCAATATGATAAAATGAAGGGTCATATATCTTCTATTTACATGATGTTGATGGGGGAACCGATGAAGCTTAACTACATGATCCAATGGGAGAAAAATCTCCATGAAAACCTAGATTTGAATGACTGGCACACGTTGGCAGAGACGGCTTCTTGATCACTCATTAACACTTCAATATTAGAAGCGAACTATAAGGTCCTATTTCGATGGTATCTGGTTCCAGCTAGGCTAGCCAACTTTGTGTCGGAAGCATCCCCCTATTTTTTCAGAGGTTGTGGCCAAATCAGTACGGCCTATCATATATGGTGGACATGCCCTAAGGTTAGAAGGTTTTGGATTCAAATTTATAATTTTCTCTACACGCTCACCCAGATTAATTTAAGGAAATCAGCAAAGCAAGCGTCATTGGGTGGTAGGGTGGAAGGGGCCTCCAAGTCTTGTAGGCGGCTCCTTTATATTCATTTCTGCAAAAATAACTATAGCCAGAAATTGGAGGTCAGCCGCACTACCATTTGAACAGTTTAAAGGAAAACTCACCTGGTTAATGTTAAATGAAAGGTTAACGGCATTGGCCCACGATAAAAAGAAACTATTTCATAGAGTGTGGGACCCATGGTTTACACATCTAACGAATGATCCCAAGATGGTCACTATATAGCCACTTATTTCCAATTGATAGGTTTGGGTGCAGAGCTGGGGCTCTTTTACCTTCCCCTCCCTCCCCCTCTATCTTCTCTTTCTTCTTTCTGACCTTCTTACTTCTCTCTCTGATCTTTTCCTTTATTGTTTGTTTATATATTTTTTATTATTTCTTATTGTCCGTGCAATAAAATTATAAATCAGCGTTGGCAGTTCATGCTGGGCGATTGTAAGGGCTGGGGTTTAGTGTTAGAGGTGGACCCTTGGAGTAATGATCTGAAGTTAGCATTTCTACTGCGCTAGTAGAACCTGGCCGGCTTTTGCACCTGTCTTTGTCCATTTTAATTTGTCTTATTGCTATCTTGGTGTAATCGACTGAACTGCGTTTCAGTTTTCACTAAATGTTTGGCGAAAGTTGTCTGATGGATAGCAGAGATTTTTATTATTTTTTATTTTTTCTCTACTTCTTTATTCTAAAACCTTTAATAAAAACGATTAAAACACAAACAGAGGACATAAAACTGTGGCGGGCGGTCTGGAAGTGGTTAATGACATTGGCTGCATGTTTGGGGTCGTTGTCATGCTGCAGAATACATTTGGGGCCAATCACAGGCCTTCCTGGTGTTATGGCATGATGGATAAGTATCTGCCTGTATTTCTCAGCATTGAGGACACCATTTATCCTGAACAAATCTCCAACTCCATTGGCAGAAATGCAGCCCCAAACTTGCAAAGAATTTATTCACAGTTGCATTGTGACTTGAATTTGACCCTCCTAACCTGGATCATTTGGGTTTGCATTTCCATAGACATGTAACATTATATCTATATGGACATGTTAAGCTTGGTTCACATATGTCCGGTGTGGTTTTGTTCACCGATTCAGGTGCAAATGTTTTACTTAAAATCGCACCTGAACCAGACTAAAGAATGCACATGACTCTGTTTACAAATGGACTGAGGCTGCCCAGGACATATGTGAACTGGCTCCATTGCAAGCCGTTCGGTTCATATGTTATGTGAATCTGATGCGGTTCAAAACGCATCCAATTCCTATATATGTGAACCCGGCCTAGGTGCATCCCTGTTCTCCATTTCAGGGAGGAATCAGGACCAAATTTTTGCCTGAATCCGACCCTGAAACAGAGCCAAAGACGTACAGCGTTCCTGTGCAAGCCGCTCCGCAGCCGGAATGGAGATATGTGGAGCGGATCCATAGAAAGCCGGTCACAATCTCCTGTCATGTGAATAGGATGGGGGAAGCCCCTATCCAATTTTCATACAGTAGGTGTGAACCCAGCCTTAATCTGTAAATGAACACCTTCCTTTCCAGAGGGAGAGTCATATTTTTGCTCTCTTGAAGAGTTATGGCCGGGTGATGGGTGCTGTTGCTATCCAACATTATTCTGCTGTGTGTTAGATATGGAGTCCCTTGCTGGGTGTTGTGGTTCATCCTGCTGGCTGCTATGTGACCACAGAGCTCTGAGGTGTTGCGGCAGTCAGCAGGCGGATCCACAACACCCATCGGGGGACTGGATATCCCCCTCAGATAAGTACACTAAATACAGGCGACAGTTCATTAAAGCCCCCCCACACACACACATGCATATACAAAGCTATAGCTGCAGTGTGCCCAGGCTTTTTATATGATTGTGAATCATGTGTTTCCTGGTTCTAGATACATAGAAAATGGATGGATGACTGCCATCCCATAAAACCAATTCTTTATTAAGACATACTGTATCTATAAAGACAAATCTGATGACCTGTAAGGGGTTTTAAAGCATCGCTTATGGAAAATTTGGGTATGTTGCCATTTCAATTTTATAGCTTGAAATGTCGAGTATCTCATTGGCTTAACTTCAGTTTTTATATTTTACCAAAAAAATTGGGATTATTTTGTATTTTTGTACATTAAAACTAACTTTAATATATATTTTTACTAACAATATGGAATTTTTAAACCGCTGCGCTTATATTTTGTCACATAAGAAAATGCAACTACCATCATTTTGTTCCCCAGAGTCTCTGCTTTCAGAAAATATATAGTTTGTTGGGAATGTAAAGTAATTGTCAGCCCAAAACTGTGCGGTTTAGCCTGTGTGCCAGAAAGTGCAGAGAAAAGGTGGGTCATGTGACCAGTGTGATGCCACCGTGTGAGGCTCCTCCCACCAGTGACACCAGGAAGTCACTCTTAATTCAGTGGTTGGTGAGGAGAGAAGCGAGAGACTTGGCTGGTGACATACAGCCATACCCACAGCGATTTTGTTTAGCGATTTCGATTCAGAGAGGACTGGAGATGACGTCTGAACACCCACAGACAAATAGTAAGTGTTTTTTAATACCTTTTAAACTGTTTCTATGGTTACCAGCTGCCATTGTATTGAAGGGGTCTGTCCCCAGCATTGTCCCTGGGAATCTGAATGACTGGATATCATCAAAATCCCAAATTCAGGTCTAGTCCCACCCACCAGACTTACCCCTCCTCTAGAGGACCAGTTATTCTCCCCATGGGTGGGATTTGGTGTGGTAGTCCTGGCCTCTGGTTCCCAGGCCCCTCCCATAGTTTATAATGGCACTGTGGCTGGGGCCTAGTGTAGACTACAAGTCCCAACAATCCTTTAGATATCAGCCTATGTACAGTCCGCCATCATCCCAAAGCAACATTTACTGAAATCTCAGTCTGGGGATGATGTCATAGTAAGTGTTTTTTAATACCTTTTAAATCGTTTCTATGGTTACCAGCTGCCATTGTATTGAAGGGTCTGTCCCCAGCAGTGTCCCTGGGAATCTGAATGACTGGGTATTATCAATCATCCCAAATACAGGTCTAGCCCCACACACCAGACTTACCCCTCCTAGAGGACCAGTTATTCTCCCCTGGGTGGGGTTTGGTGTGGTTCCCATTCTCCTCCCATAGGTTATAATGCCACTGTGGATGGGGCCTAGTGTAAACTACAAGTCCCAGCATTCCTTTAGATATCAGCTTATGTACAGCCTGCCATCATCCCTAAGCAACATTCACTGAAATCTCAGTCTGGGGATGATGTAGGAGGGGTGTATTGTGACAGAAAGCTCTTGTTGCCCCTAGCAACCAGTCACCTTCTATCTGTCTGTGCTGCTCCAGGCTGTGAAAATAAACACATTCTGCTATTATCAGCACCACATTGTTCCTCCTGATACACTTGTCATACAATGGTCTCTATATTCACCTATTTATGTAGAAGGAATCCACTATATCTGATTTGGGTGCATCACACTGTTTACTATTTCACAAAAGCTTTATTGAAATGTCACAAATTACATTTCATTCAGTTCTGTTCACCACATAGAGGCATTGTGATGTGGAGGCTTGTGTCACATTATATTAATCTGAAAAAAATAAAATAAAGTGTGTGATATGTGTGTATATATTGTACATGGTGCATGGGGAAAGGAATGTATTGTTGCTGCTGAGGTACAATATGGGGGTCTAATAATGCTGCTGGGGGAGGGGGACTAATGCTGCTGGGGGGGTCTAATATTTGCTGCTGGGGTATCTAGTCTTGCTGCTGGGGTAACTATTGTTGCTGGGGTAACTTCTGTTGTTTGAAGGGGTCTATTATTGCAGCTGGGGGCCTATTTTTGCTGGGGTCAGGGGGGGTTATTGTTGGTGCTGCTACAAAGATGCGCTCTAATGGCTCATGCACACTGGTGCTTAGAGCTGTACAGTGTAAACACTGGGGGTGTTTCTGTGTTAGCAAATTGTAGGTCTTGTTATTAGAAATCAATAGAAAGCTGAAATACACAACATCAGTACCCATATAGTATTGCCCCTCCACAGTGGTACTTGTGATCAGTGATTTATGTGTATAGGGACATATACTCTGAGCACAGTCTGTATACAGGGCATATCTCTGTTGGCATTTGTCCCTGTATGCAGTTATCGCTGGGATGTGTAAATATGTATACAGCTCCTGTGTATTTCATCCTGGCATTGATTTCTACAGGACATTAGCAGCTAACTAATCGCAAGCCCCGTATGTATGCTGTGCGGCTCAAAGGGCCCTTGTACATGAGCCCTAAAGTCCCTTTTCACCTGCCGGGCACTGAGAAGTACAACGCAGCTCTAATGCCGCGTACACACGGTCGTTTTTTGCGATGAAAAAAAACGACATTTTTTAAAACGTCATTTAAATTGATCGTGTGTGGGCAAAACGTCGTTTTTTGTCTTCAAAAAAACGACCAAAAAAAAATTCCAACATGCTTGAATTTTTTGTGTCGTTTTTCAAAACTTCGTTTTTTGTTTCACAAAAAGTCACCGTGTGTAGCAAAAACGTCTTTTAAAACGACGTTTTTCAACCCGCGCATGCCCAGAAGCTAGTTATGAAGCGAGCTTCAATGGAAAAGAGTGGTGAACGTAACCTTGCCTTTTGTGAAAAAACGATGGTGTGTATGCAAAATTGTCTTTGAAAAGTGACGTTTTAAAAACGTCGTTTTTTACTTCACAGAAAACGTCGTTTCTTTTCATCGCAAAAAACGACCGTGTGTACGCGGCATAAGGCCTTGTACACACTATCAAATGTGTCCGTTCAAATCGGTCGGACCGACCGATTTGAACAGATCTGTCTGCTGGCATTTTGGTTTGCTCGCGTGTACACACGAGCAAACCAAAATCCCCGCCAGCAGACAGCGCGCTGACGTGGTGGTGAAGTTGATGCCGCCACGTCAACGCACCATGAATTAAAACACTTCCGCGCATGCGTCGAAACCATTCGGCGCGTGTGCGAGAAGACATGTCTGCTGGTTAGCGTACTAACCAGCAGACATGTCGGGCGGACGGGTTCCCAGCCGACAGATTTCAAAGCATGCTTTGAAATCTGTCGGGTGGCCAAATCCGTCTGTTTGCCCGTACACACGATCGAATCTGTCTGCTGAAACGGTCTAGCAGACCGTTTCCAGCAGACAGATTTGATCGTGTGTACGAGGCCTATGAAGTGTATCCATGAGAAATATTGCCATTAAGGCCTCATTCGGATGGGCGCTGGCACTGTCCTGGGTGAATGCTGCCTTTTTTTTAGCTTCTGCATCCGCCCTGAGCTGCATGCAGACAGCCTATAGAAGTGAATACAGACCACTCATGTCAACATTTCAGACAGCTGTGCAGGAGAGGCCACACAGTCCCAAATGAAGGCCTCTTGAGCCCCTTTAGAGAAAGAGAGCCTTGATTGATGGCGGCATGGCCAGGTGCCGGACAAGGTGGCTGAGTGATCGTCAAGGATTGGTTGAACGATGGGGGACTATGGGGGATGGGCTGGGCTTCAGCTCAGAAAAGTACTGCCCGAGTGAATTATTTGTCTTTTGAGGAACGTGGCTGAAACAGCTGCCCACCCTCCTGCCCCCTTTTTTTATTATTATGGTATGTCACAGCTTGCTGCGGTTTATTTGACCTTGCCAGCATAAAAGTTGCTGTAATGCATAGCTCCTAACTATCCCTGATTTCGAGGGACTGTCCCTGATTTAAAGCGGAGCTCCAGCCACGAAATTTTTTTTTTTTAAAGTCAGCAGCTACTAACAGTGTAGCTGCTGACTTTAAATAAGGACACTTACCTGTCCTAGGCGCCCGCGCTGATGGCCCCCCCGATGCCGGTCCCGCGATCGCTCCGAGTCCCGCGCCGCCATTCACACTATGGGAAACAGGCAGTGAAGCCGTACGGCTTCACTGCCCGTTTCCTACTGCGCCTGCGTGAGTCTCACGCTGGCTTGTGAATGGGCGCGCTGCTCTCTGAGAACACACACAGTTCCCAGAAAGCAGCGCGCCCCATTCACAAGGAGAAGGACAAGAAGAAATCAAACCGCGGTGCAGGTGAGGCAGATTACGGACTTCCGCATAGCAACAGCTATTTCGGGTGAGTATTTTTTTTTTTTTTTCAGGTTCTATTTTTTTTATTTTTTTAAACAACATGGCAAAATGTTGTTTTCCTGGGTGGAGCTCCGCTTTAAAGCAATGTCCCCCTGCCCCCCATTCCTCCTCATTGGTCCCTCATTTTGGTCTGATCTATGTAGATTTATATATAAAATTCACTTTTTATCTTAACAAATTGATTTTGCACTGGAAAACATTCATCTGATTTATAAATTGCTGCATTTGTAAATTCAAAAAGCCAATATAAAGGAATAATAGTGGTAAAAAGCGCTTGTGGGTTTAACCAAACTTGTTTTTATTGTACAATTCTCCTTTAAGGGGGCGTGGAAAGGGGTGTGTCCTATGCCTGCATACTTTTGCTGATAGGTGTCCCTCATTCCCATCTCAAAAACTTGGGAGGTATGGTAATGGGCTATGCCCTTGATGGAAATTGGAAGTAGGTGGCCTGTCCAGCACTTATGGTAAGGACAGGCCCCCTTTTGGAATTGCGCGCTCACAGTACAACTGTGACTTGCACCGGTCTAAAAGTGTTCACATGTTATGTGTTGGATTTTAAATAAAGCTGTGGCTTTGCCCTTTCCAACCTCATGGTTGTAAGTGTGTTTATTTATTGGGGTGAAGGGGTAAGGGTGAGGGGTTCTATCCATGTATGTTACATGTAATTTGTACCTGGGCCCATTGTGCCTCAGCAGTCATGCAGATGGTGTGAATCCCCAAACACAGGCTGTATACAGGGCTGTGCAGATGCTCCCGCATGGCTGTCAGATTGTGACATGCAGCTGTGTCTATACAACCTCTGCCTTTGCATCCACTTCTATAGGTGCTTGCATGCAGCTCGGGGCAGATGTAGGAGCGAAAACAAATGCCCCCTTCATGCAGTACGGGTGCAAGTGCCCCTTTGAGCAAAGCTTTAATATTTATTTGCACAGTGCCTCTGAGTTTACTTTGGTAAGTGTTGTACATGTCAAATGTTATGTACATTTATTTTACTGCTTTTTATTATTAACAATACATATCCCTAAAAAATTATACTTGGTTCCATGATCTTTAAAAGGGAGTGGTGCCAGGAGGTGGGTGTGGTTTAGACAAGAGGCGGTGCTAGGAAATGGGTAGGGGTGCAGACATGTGTGACCTAGGGGTGGGGAGTGAGTTACTGCACCTATTCTTTGAGAAAAAAAAAATATATATATATATACAGTGGAACCTCGAATTACGAGCATATTCCGTTCCAGGACAATGCTCGTAATCAAAAGTACTCGCAAATCAAAGCGAGTTCATCATAGTCGAAAACAATTTGTCCCGCATTGACTTCAATGGCATGCAATACCGCATGCAGCCAGAGGTGGGGGGGGGGCGACGGAGAGCCTCTAATACGGCCGGAAAGGCCAGAGGACTGTTCGGCTGACCTCGGCAAACCTCGGAAAGACTCTGTTCCTGAGCCTTTCCGAGGTTTGCCGAGGTTAGCCTAGCTGTCCTATGGCATTTCCGTGCATTTCCGAATGGCGGTGCCGTTCAGCTCCGGCATCCCCCACCTCAGGCCAAACGTGGTACTGCACACCGCTTTGGCTTGGATCCTGCTCGTTTTACGAGACAACGTTTGCAAACCAAGTTTTAGCGGAGGCGATCGGGTCCTCTCATCTGCTGTCCGGGGATGCGACTGAGGTAAAAATTTCCCTCGTCCGTCCCCATAGCTCTGCTGGGCGGAAGTGACGTCAAAACGTCAGTCCCGCCCAGCGCTTTAAAGAGACAATTTCTTTGTTTACCTATTTTTCTTTCTTTTTCTTTTTCATTTAAGCCTAAATATGAGATCTGAGGTCTTTTTGACCCCAGATCTCATATTTAAGAGGACCTGTCATGCTTTTTTCTATCACAAGGGATGTTTACATTCCTTGTAATAGGAATAAAAGTGATAATTTTTTTATTTTTTTTATTTTAGTGTTAAAAATGATAAAATAAATAAAAATAAATCCGAAACCCAAAAAAATGTTTTTTTAAAGCGCCCTGTCCCGACGAGCTCGCGCGCAGAAGCGAACGCATATGCAAGTAGCGCCCGCATATGAAAACGGCATTCAAACCAGACAAGTGAGGTATCGCCGCGATCGTTAGAGCGAGAGCAATAATTTTAGCCCTAGACCTCCTCTGTATCTCAAAAAATGCAACCTATAGAATTTTTTAAACGTCGCCTATTGAGATTTTTAAGGGTAAAAGTTTGACGCCATGCCACGAGCGGGCGCAATTTTTAAGCGTGACATGTTGGGTATCATTTTACTTGGCGTAACATTATCTTTCACAATATGTAAAAAAATTGGGCCAAATTTATTATTGTCTTAATGAATTTTTACCAAAAAAAGGTGGGCTTGTAAGACCACTGCGCAAATACGGTGTAACAAAAAGTCTTGCAATGACTGCCATTTTATTCTCTAGGGTGTTAGAAAAAAAATATATAATGTTTGGGGGTTTTAAGTAATTTTCTAGCAAAAAAAAAATGTTTTAGTCTCGTAAACACAAAATCTGAAAAACACCCTCGGTCCTTAAGTGGTTAATAGCACTGGGTACAGATAGTTTGATTTTAGGAATACAAAAGGTAAAGCAAGCACATAGTAGAGTCCTTTGGGACAGTGGTTAATAACTTGCCTGTAATGTACCAAAAAGGCTAAACACACTTTAACCAGATACTATATTACCAAAAGTATTGGGACACGCACATGAACTTTAATGACATCCAGTCTTAGCCCGTAGGGGTCAATATTGAGTTGGTCCACCCTTTGTAGCTTTAACTCTTCTGGGAAGGCTGTCCACAAGGTTTAGGAGTGTGTCTATGGGAAGTTTTGACCTCTCTCTCAGAAGCGCATATGTTAGACAAGAAGGCCTGGCTCGCAGTCTCTGCTCTAATTCATCTCAAAAGTATTCAGGTTAAGGTCAGGACTCTGTGCAGGTAAGTCAAGGTCCTCCACCCCAAACTTGCTCATCCATGTCATAATGGACCTTGCTTTGTGCACAGTCATGCTGGGACAGGAAGTGGCCATCCCCAAACGGTTCCCACAAAGTTGGGAGTATGAAATTATCCAAAATGTCTTGGTATACTGATGCTTTAAAAGCTCCCTTCACTAGAATTAAGGCCCGAACCCTGAAAAACAACCCCACACCATAATCCCTCCTCCACCAAATGATTTGGAGGTGTGGCCCAATACTTTTGGCAATATAGTGTGTATGAGCGAGTTTGGGATAAGAGAACTTGACTGACCTGCACAGAGTCCTGACCTTAACCCCATAGAACACCTTTGGGGTGACTGCGAGCCAGACCTTCTCGTCCAACATCAGTGCCAGACCTCACAAATGCGCTTCTGGAAGAATGGTCAAACATTCCCATAGACACACTCCTAAACTTTGAGGACAGCTTTCCCAGAAGAGTTGAAGCTGTTATAGCTGCAAAGGGGGCCAACTCAATATTGAACCTTGCGAACTAAGACTGGGATGCCATTAAATTTACGTGTAAAGGTAGGTGTCCCAATACTTTTGGTAATATAGTGTATATTGAATGTATGTTGAATGCGTATCTGTATGGTTACCCAGATATCTCTCACAAGCAATAGTTACCACTGAAATCCATGATGAATCTGACATCAGTCTTCATATTCCAGATTAGCCGTGGTAACTGTATGGTTACCCAGATATCTCTCATAAGCACCTTTAAAAATTGCCTCTGGGTACCCCTTTTGTCTGAATTTGTCCATAAGAACTTCACTGTGTTTAGAATCCTCTAATCTGGTGCAATTTTTCCTAAAGCCCTGTACACACCACCGCTTTTCCCGTCTAAAAAAAACAACAACAATGGTTTTCCCAAAGGAATATTTACTCTGTAATGCAATAATAATAGCCTATGGGAATATTATTGTGCCAGAGTGGGTGGTGCCATCTGTTGTGTGTGGCATGGTCCTTATATAAACTATAATCATCATTTTTCCTTCACATTATTGGGACTGCCATTTAATTGGCTGTTATAGTAATCATACTTCTGGCCACATCCAATATATCTGCTACTTGTGTGTTCAGCATTGTTGATGCATTATAGACAAGTTATTAACCTCTTCCTCCCAAGGACTCTTTGTGCTTGGTTTGTGTTTTGTATTCCTCGGCTTTAACTCACCAGTAAGGCCCGGAGTGGAGAGGACAGAAAAAACAGTACCGGAGGGCTGGGGCGTGACCATGTCCAAGGGGGCATGCACAGGGTTAAGTTTTCTTAGGGAGGAGGTTCCAAGGAGGGGCAGACTGGGGAAAAGTTTAGTGAGGGGAGGAGCAGTATAAGAGGGGGAGGCGGGGCCTTGTGGGCACAGTCGGGCGGGAGACAGAACGGAAGGAGGCAGTTTTCCCACCCACCCTCCCTATGGTTGTATGGTTGTGTGGTTTGTTTTTCTTTTCTTTTCTTTCAGGATTTCTGGATGCAGGTCGTCATAATAGCAGTGGAACGGCGGTGTCCTTGGTCTTTGATGGCGGAAGATAACAGATGTGATGGAGGTGTGGGGGGTTCATCTGTGGTATGGTCCCCTCTGGGGTATTCCTGTGGAACGGTGTCCGCTGGAATAGGGGTATGGTGGCACTGCGGGGAAAAGGGGTTGTCTCCGGAAAATGGTCCCGCGGTGTGGTGGTGGGAATGTTTTTAAGTTTGGGGTGCTGTCAAAGGTTAAAAAGGTTGCCGTTAAAATGTTTATTTGATTTTTTTTTTAATCATTTTGCTAATAATAAAAAGGCTGTTATGGCCAGTTATACTCCAAACTCAGGTGTGGTCTCATTATTATGGTTATGTGAAGGCGGTGGGGGAGGGGTAAAAGGTATGGGGATGGAATAGGGATATGGTAAGAGGGATATCCTGACTACACTGGTCATGGTGGTTTTTCCTGCAGGAGTCGGGCGTGATGTCACACAATTATGTTGGCACACATTAAGCAGAAACTTTCCCAGGACAGGGCCACATTTTGTCTTATCAATAAATTGATTTTAATTGTTCTTAACTGCTATCTTCCTCTTTTACAGGGTATATATTAAAAAGGGTTGTATAATGTAAAGTTCAGGGGTAAAGCCATAGCTCCCAACTGTCCCTGATTTGGAGGGACTGCCCCTGATTTGGAGCCATGTCCCTCTGTCCCTTATTCCTCCCCATTTGTCCCTCATTTTGGTCTGATCTATATAGTTGTATATAAAATGCACTTTCTATCTATCAATTTTTTTTCCCAATGCTAAACCTTTCATCTGATTTCTAAATTGCTGCATTTGTAAATTCCAAAGGAATAGTAGTGGTTAAAAAAAAACCACACTTCTGGGTTTAACCAATCTTTTTTTTTTTTTGTGCAATTCTCCTTTAATGGGGCGTGACAAGGGGTGTGTCCCATGCCTGCATACGTTTACATACATTTGCTGATAGGTGTCACTCATTCCCATCTCAAAAAGTTGAGAGGTATGGACTCCAGAGAGAGAGATATAATTTTGCCCCCCTGTACAAATCATTAGTAAGACCTCATCTGGAATATGCAGTCCAGTTTTGGGCCCCAGTTCTCAAAAAGGATATCGGGGAACTGGAGAAAGTGCAGAGAAGGGCAACCAAACTGATAAGAGGCATGGAGGAGCTCAGCTATGAAGAAAGATTAGAGGAACTGAATTTATTCACTCTTGAGAAGAGGAGAATAAGGGGGGATATGATCAACATGTACAAATATATAAGGGGTCCATATAGTGAACTTGGTGTTGAGTTATTAACTTTGTAGTCAAAACAAAAGACAAGGGGGCACTCTTTATGTCTAGAGGAAATGAGATTTCACCTCCAAATATGGAAAGGTTTCTTCACAGTAAGAGCTGTGAAAATGTGGAATAGACTCCCTGCAGAGGTGGTTCTTGCCATCTCAGTAGATTGCTTTAAGGAAGGTCTGGATTATTTTCTAAATGTACATAATATAACTAAGTACTGACATTTATAGGTAAAGTTGATCCAGTGAATATCCGATTGCCTCTCTGGGGGATCAGAAAGGATTTTTTTCCCCTGCTGTAGCAAATTGGATGGTGCTCAGCTGGGGATTTTTGCCTTCCTCTGGATCATCTGTGGGTATAGAATTGGGTATATGGGATTGTATGATATTATTATTGTTATTATTTTTTTATGGTTGAACCGGATGGACTTGTGTCTTTTTTCAACCTGACTAACTATGTAACTATGTAACTATGTAACTATGTATAGCTCCTCAGGACCACATGCAAAGCCGTTTATCATAGCCACTTGCCGACCGCCCACCGTCATTATATGGCGGCTGTTTGAAGAGGAATACCATTGCTATGGAAGCAGCTAGCTGCCATAACCCCGGTATCCTCTTCTTTAGTAGTGTTGCTCACAAATATTCGCATTGCGAATATTCGCTACGAATATTGCATATTCGAGTATTCGCGAATAACTCGAATATCGCGGCGAATATTCGCTGTTTCGAATATTCGTATTTTTTCAAATTTCGCAATCAATTTCGCAATCAATTTCGCATTCGCACTAGCGAAATTTCGCATTTTTTTTTTTTATATAAAATATAGCGAATATTCGTAAATATCGAATATTCGTGATATTTTATCAAAAAAAAATAGCGAAATTTCGCAATCGTTTTCGCTTTCGCATATGCGAAATTTCGCATATGCGAAATTTCGCTATTTTTTTTTTTTTTATAAAATATAGCGAATATTCGTAAATATCGAATATTCGTGATATTTTATCCAAAAAAAAATAGCGAAATTTCGCATTAGCATTTTTTTTTTTATAAAATATCACAAATATTCAATATTAACGAATATTCGCGAATATTCTTCGAAATATTCGCGAATATTCTTCGAAATATTCGCGAAATATCGCGAAATCGAATATGGCGTATTCCGCTCATCACTATTCTTTAGCTGGAGGGCGACTTTCAGATAAAAGTGATCTCAGTCGGTAGCGGTGGAGACGATCGGGTTCTCTTCCCTCACAGACTGGATGCCGAGTGAGGGAAAGATGTCCTCTGCTCGGCTCCACACCATTGGATGACGGAAGCGACGTCAAACGTCACATGCGCCCATGATCTTAAAGGTTTTTTTTTAAATGTCATTTAATTTTTTTATTTTATTATTACATTACAGTGTAACTATTAGATTTGAGGTCTTTTCGACCCCAGATCTTACATTTAGGAGGTCCTGCCATGCTTTTTTTCTATAACAAGAATTTTTTTAAAAACATTTTAAAAGTAAAATCCATAAGAAAAAAAAAGTAAAGCGCCCCGTTCCGCTGACCTCACGAACGCATACGTAAGTTGCGTCCACATATAAAAAAAACTTTGTAAGTAATGATCTGCCTCAGTGTGCTCTGTAAGCTCAGCTGGGATCGCTCCGTAGATCCCCGCTGAGCCGTCGGATGACAGGGTGGTCCCCGCACACTATGCAGGGACCGCCCTGTCTTTTCTCCGCTCTCCCCTATGGGGGGATCGGATGAGCACGAACCATGTGTCCGTGTTCATCCGATCTGACACAGATCGGAAGAAAAAATAGGATCTTCTTCCGTCTGCAAAATCGGACCTTTGCGGAGGCGGGTGATTATGGTTGTCAGCAGATTATCCGCTGACACCCGCAATCACATAGGGACCAATGTATGTCCCTTTTCCATCCGCAAACGGATGGATGAAAAAGCGGACATACGCTCCACACGTGTGAAAGGGGCCTTACTGGGATTTTTGTATACCAAAAATATGTAGCTGAATACATATTGGCATAAATGGATGAATACATTTGATTGTTTCACTATTTGTTATTGTATATATTTTATAGCAGAAAGTAAAAAATATTGTTTTTTCCAACATTGTATTTTTTTGTTTATAGCGCAAAAAATAAAAACCGCACTGGTAATCAAATACCACCAAAAGAAAGCTCTATTTGTGGGAGGAGGACATACATTTTGTTTGGGTACAGCATTGCACAAACACGCATTTATCAAATTTAAAAGTTGTCAAAGTTACATTTAAAAATCTATCACAAAAAAGGCCTGGTCATGAAGGGGGTAAATCTTCCGGAGAGGAACTGGTTCAAGGGAACAGAACCCAAATCTTGGTGACACGTGGCAGTTATCCAGGACCTATCTTTGGTGTCTGGTACAATAAACTGATATAATTGGCCCGGCTAACAGGCACTGGTTGGTGTAACCGTCGGTTCCGCGGTCGGAGTTGCGGAGGATGTCGGGATTGGTGGAGGACGAGGCTTTGGGTCGATGACGTGGCTTCTGCCCAGGTTGGGATGCATACTGACTCCAGGTGATAATTGGAGCAGTAGGTCTCCCTTAAAGTTTATTCAGGCTTTCCATTCCGGGGGCCGGATCGGGCACAGGGCAATGTGAGTAAATATCTTATGTTATTACATGTGTTTTAAAAATAACAAAAAGCTGGAAAACGTTGAGGATTCTTCCCGGTCTGTATGGAGTGAAAGGTTAGTGGCCTGCCCTGGGTGTCCTATGGTTAAAGGAAAGGAGAAGACCCATTGGTGGTATAGATATTTTTACCTTCCTAGAATGGAGAGAAGCAAGGTTGAGTGAAATATCAGGAGTGTGTGGAGATTATATTCAAAGCACATTCAGATCAAATTATTATTATTGAAATGGTTCTAAAGGCTGAAGGTTTCTTTCCTTCATTCTGTGCATGGAGGTAAAAAACCTTCTGTGTGTAACTCCACCCACAGCCCCCCATTCTCAATCCAACAATGTGCATGGGAACAACGGCTCTCTCATTCCTCATTGGGTCATAGACAGCAGCAGCAGCCACTGGCTCCCACTGCTGTCAATTACAGCCAGTGAGTAGGGGGTGGGGCTTAGACATGCTCTGTGTGTCTATGGACAGCTCAGGAGCGATCATGCACAAGTGTCCAATAGCAGGCGGCTTGCTCTGGGGCACTCAACAGGGGGGAGGACACAGGAGCAGGGGACCCAAAGAGGAGGAGAATTGGAGCTACTCTGTGCAAAACCATTGCACAGAGCAGGTAATATTGTTAATTAAAAAAATATATATATACCTATAGTATCACATTAAAGAGTCAAAACAGTATGGTGAGTGAGCATTTTAAAGTGTTTGTAACCCTAAAAAAAAAAAAAAAAAAGACCCTGTTCTCTTATAGCAGGATAAACAGCACAATGCTTGTTCTGTGTAACCTGCCCCTCTGGAAGCTGTAAAAACACCTGTCTGATCCTGCCAGTTTCTGCCCTCCTCCTGTAAACTGACCATGGTTCATCATGACTGCTGAGTCCTGACACCGTGGACAGTTTACATGCCTCCATCATCTGTAGCTCTCCTCTGTCCTCTCCTCCTCCCTCTTTGTCAGCTCCATGTGCCTGTGTGAGCCGTTTCCATCCCCTCCTGCCGCTATTCGTAGTACATTCAATTTTAACAAATGTCACTGCTGTCCCTTCTCCTTTGTTCAGCAATAATGCACAGTGCAAGTGCTTACTAAAAAGCCTCTGAATAAAATGTTCTGATGCCTTCAGGCCAGTCACGTGACTCCTGGCCGCCCTGCCACTCCGATCCCCTGGTTACAGCAGGATGGGCTGGGCAGCCCGCACAGCCGTCACATGACCTCCCAGCTAAGGTCAGAGAGAAAGCTCAGCCCCTCCCACTGTAGCCCAGGGATCAGAGTAGCAGAGCGGCTGGGAGTCACGTGACCGACCTGAAGATCTCTAAAAAAAGGTATTTAGAGGCATCTATTTCAGTAAACACTTGCACTGTGCAGTAACACTTTAATGGGTAATAAGCACCAAACAAGTTTTAATTTTCCTGGAAATAATTCCGCATTGACTATATGCAGCATCACCTTTGTGTTGACTTGTTTTATTTGTATATGTAAATTAATTTGAAAGGTGGCAGTTTCTGCACTTTAATAATTATTTAATATAAGAGGTCTATATTGATGATTGTTGATTAATTTCATATTAACAGTGTTTGACACTTTTGTCACCATTTTTGTTTGCACATTAATATGTATGGGTTGTACTTTATCCTACAGTATATAATTATAAAGTTCATAGCAAGGTAGCAGTGTATACAATAACATTTTATTTCATGTATTTTCCACAGCTGTGGCAAGCCACACCCCAGAGGACCCGCCTACTTCGAAGCCCCAGCAGAATCGGGGAAAGAAGAGGCCCTCGTGTGATGACAGCAAGCCGCAGACATCGAGGAAGAAAACCAAAAAACAGGTTTCTTCTGCAGAATCGGAAGTGAAGGGGCGCTGAAAACACAAAACTCAATACAAAATAATGTGTATATATAAACATTGAAATGTGCAATCTATTATTACAAAAATCATATATTACTTAGTGAAGTGAATTAGTGTCCATACGATGAAATCAAAGAAAAAAGTCCCAATAGTGCTAAATAATAAGCACCCAATGGTATATCTCAATTCAAAAAAAGGCGTATATATTGCAGTTCTGGAACCTCCACCATATTATTGCACCCGATGTGATCGATAGAAATGGCTCCTTACCAATAATAGTAGACTCTTTTAATTAAAAAAGAAGTCATAAACCGCTTTTGTCACTAGGATGACTCAGAATGATCCGGATAGGCACGTCAGATGATCCAACATTCATAAAGATAGGAACAGAAAGGCAATCATAGTGAAGTATTGTTTATTAAAATGTAATAAAAAGTAACATGCCAAATGGCTGCTTACTCAGATTGTGCCCTGATCCCGGCACTGAGGCTTTATAGCGTATATTCGATATCCAATCGAACCCGCGGATTCGGATGTAGGACGGTGATCCGTCGCGCTGGTAGTCTCACTGGCCGGCGTACGTTCTACCGTCGAAGCAACGTGGATTCGGAGAAGGATCGAAAATCCGTCGCACTGCTAGTTTCGCTAGTCGGCGTGCGTTCCACCGTCGGAAACCAAGGTCAGGTCATGGCAAAAGTTGCCGTGAGAAAGCCCAATCATGCCTGTTTTTAATCCGATCCGATCGCGACGGATTTTCGATCCTTCTCCGAATCCACGTTGCTTCGACGGTAGAACGTACGCCGGCCAGTGAGACTACCAGCGCGACGGATCACCGTCCTACATCCGAATCCGCGGGTTCGATTGGATATCGAATATACGCTATAAAGCCTCAGTGCCGGGATCAGGGCACAATCTGAGTATGCAGCCATTTGGCATGTTACTTTTTATTACATTTTAATAAACAATACTTCACTATGATTGCCTTTCTGTTCCTATCTTTATGAATGTTGGATCATCTGACGTGCCTATCCGGATCATTCTGAGTCATCCTAGTGACAAAAGCGGTTTATGACTTCTTTTTTAATTAAAAGAGTCTACTATTATTGGTAAGGAGCCATTTCTATCGATCACATCGGGTGCAATAATATGGTGGAGGTTCCAGAACTGCAATATATACGCCTTTTTTTGAATTGAGATATACCATTGGGTGCTTATTATTTAGCACTATTGGGACTTTTTTCTTTGATTTCATCGTATGGACACTAATTCACTTCACTAAGTAATATATGATTTTTGTAATAATAGATTGCACATTTCAATGTTTATATATACACATTATTTTGTATTGAGTTTTGTGTTTTCAGCGCCCCTTCACTTCCGATTCTACTTGTATTTTCACACACTGAAAATTTTAGGTGGCAGCTCTTAAACTAGTATATTTAATATATTCAGGTTTAATTACACGTAATTCTACCCATTTGTTGGGAGAATTAATATTGTTTTTTCTGTGACGCAAATTATACACATTTTCTTCACAGGTTTCTTCTGCAGCCTGGATCCCAGACTTGGGACTTACCATGGAAGACAAGGCTGACATTCAAAATGGTCAGCCTGTCAGAAATGCTGTTTGCCAGGCTGTAGTTACTGTACTGAAGAATCAGTTCAAAAACAAACGCATCAGAATGGTTGGCAAATCTGTAACACCTGTGTTAAGACCAACCATTCAGTTGCATATTGATTTTGAGTTTGCACATGCTTTTGTCACTGCTTGTGATGGTAAACGAGTGCTGATGGCCGACAGTGACCTGGATACTGTAATCGATTATACATCAGCTGCCTACAAACAGATCAAGGAGAGCTATGAAGTAATTCTTCAAGACCCTCTAAATCACATCCAATTTTTAAAAGTAGACCAGCAGGCAGCAGATGATTACAGTTGTTTAGTATACTCAGCAGCAAATTTGGTTGAGGTTTTGACTCCTGGAGGTAATCCAAAGTGTAAATATGTCAAAAAGCTCCTAAGGCCCCATTTTATTCACTGTCTAGAGAATAAAACATTTACACCATTTCCCAAAAAACGCAAGCGTCCATCACCACGACCACCCAAGCCTACAAAACCATAGTATAACGCTGGTTGGACCATCCGATTTCTAACAATTTATATTGTTTTCTTTGTCTATTCCATCCAGATTTTCTCATATTCCATTTGCAAAGAACCATCTTCTGGATATGAGGAGTATGGGAGGAGAGGAGTAGAAGTAGATGAGGGGGAGGAGAGGAGTAGAAGTGAATGAGGGGAGGAGAGAGGTATAAGTAGAAGAGGTCACGGCTGTGGCTTCACCCCTCTGACTCTCTCCTCCATTCAGGTCACGGCTGTGGCTTCACCCCTCTGACTGTCTACTCCATGCAGGTCGAGGCTGCGGCTTCCCCCCTCCATCTCTCTTCTCCATCCAGGTCGCGGCTGTATGAGGAGAAGATATTGAAGAGGAGTAGGGGAGGAGAAGGGTAGAAGTACAAAAGGGGTAGTAGAAGAGTGGTGGGGAGGAGAGGGGTAGAGGCAGGGCCGCCATCAGGAATTATGGAGCCCCTTACACAGCTTCAGACATGGGACCCCTAGAGCAAAGAACTGGGGGGGGGGGGTGCTGCCGCCTCAAATTAAGAAGCAGGGGAGGCTGCCATAAATTGGGAAAAGGGGGGGGGGGTGCTGCCACTGTGAATTGAGGTCGGGGGAGGGGGGGTTTGGGTGTTGGCTAACAAAAAAAGTGGGGAGTTGCCCTGTGGACCTCTGGGCTCCTTACAAAAATAAAAAAAGATATATAAAAACAAGGGCGGTAGCCACCCGGGGCCCTGGGGACCTCTGGGCCCTTTAAAAAAAACAACAAAATATATATATATAAAATAAATAAATAAAGGGGGGGGTTGCCATCAGGGGCCCTGGGACCTCTGGGCTCTTTAATAAATATATATATTTTTTTTTTTATATAAAAAATAAATGAAAAAAGGGGGGCTTGCCATCCGGGGGGGGGGGGGGGGGTTGGGGACCTCTAGGCCCTTTAGAAAAAAAAATATATATAAAAAAATAAATATTTTTGTTTGAATTTAAAAAATAAATAAAAAAAGGGGGGTTACCATCCGGGACCCTGGGGACCTTCAGGCCCCTGGGGAACTCTGGGCCCTTTAATAAAAACAAAAAATATAAAAAAATTATAAAAAATTATAAAAAATAAATAAAAAAAGGGGGGTTAACATCTGGGGCCCTGGGGACCTCCAGGCCCTGAAAACATATATATATTATTTTAAAAAAAGGGGGTTGCCATCCGGGCCCCTTACAGGTGTACTGCCTGTACCCCCCTGATGGCGGCCCTGGGTAGAGGTGAAATGGGAGTAGAAAAAAATGGTAGAGTAGAGTAGGGCTGGCCAGAGAGGGATTACTTTGTCGTAGTTGGCCGGCTTAAACATGTATTGCAATATATGGCAACAAAAAATCTCAGTTTTTTTACAAGTTGGTTAGAAAGGGTCTATAGCAGTGTGTATGGGGTTTGTTCAGAATGTTTAGTGTTAACATATGGTCACACCCCTTTAACACCTGATGCATTATATATGTATAAGTAGTTGCATTTGAGGACAGGTATATCTTATTTCTATTGCATAGTGCAGGTCAGTGACCGGACCTGAAATTATATCATTTTTACGGCCGGATTCACACTAGTGTGGTGCGAATTTCAGCTCTTTTATCTCTGCAGAGAGATAAGAGAATTGTTCAGCAGATCAGCTCCGTTTTAGATGCGAATTTGGAGACCTGGGAGAGGGGAGGGGGAAGTGTATTGAGCTGAATGAGTGAAATCCTGAAGAGAAATGAACACATCTGCAAATCAGATGCGTGCCCATAGAAGATAATGGGCCTGAATTCGCACCTGAGCCACACCGCAATGCCTAGAAAACGCACACATTTTTCCAGCAATGCGCAGTGCGAATGCATCGCACATATATAAACCAGCCTCATTGAAATCAATGTATTTTATAATGTTATGCGAATTGGATGCGGTTTAAGTCGCAACCAATTCGCATAGGTGTGAACCCGGCCTTAAGCTTGTCTATTTGCCCCATATTGGCACTATATCTACTGAGGTGTGCTATCTATAAGCAAGCATTTGCATTTTGCAAAGTAGAGTAGGAATAGGAATAAAGTTGGTTAGGGACTGGCCAGAGAGGGACTACTTTGAAGCAGTTGGCCAGCTTAAACCTGTATTGCAATACATGTGAACTAAAAATCCCTGTTTTTATGCAAAGTTTTCTAGAAATGGTGTATAACAATATGCAGAGGGTTCATTCAGAATTTTTAGTTTACACACAGGGGCCCCTGATGGGTGCATTTATGTTCAAGTATGTGTGTACATGGGGGGAATTTTTAAATGCTCGGGTGCAACTTTATTTTTTCACTAAAACATTAAACATATTATAAACGGGACAAAAAGTCCCCTATATTACCTATTTTTATGACATGTTCTCTTTAACTACTTGCCAACCAGCCGCCGTCTTTATACAGTGGCAGGTTGGCACGATCCCGCGAATCGCCGTAGGTGTACGTCGGTCTCTTTAAGCGGGAAATCAGGCGTGCACGCGTCCTCTGCATCGCAGGGGTGATGTTGCTTGTGACCGGTGACCACGATAACTGCCGGCTGCGAGCGATCGCGGGCACGAGAGGCAGAACAGGGACGTGTGTGTGTGAATACACAAATCCCTGTTCTGTTCTGTGAAGAAAGACAGACCATGAGTTCCTAATAGCTATGAACCCCCCTACAGTTAGAAACACACTCGGGAACACAGTTAACCCCTTGATCACCCCCTTGTGTTAACCCCTTCCCTGCCAGTGACATTTTTACAGGAATCAGTGCATTTTTATAGAACTGATTGCTGTATAAATGCCAATGGTGCCAAAAAGATATTGTGTTTATTTCCAAATTGTTGCTCTTTTTTTGTTTATAGCGCAAAAAATAAAAATCGCAGAGATGATCAAATACCACCAAAAGAAAGCTCTATTTGTGGGAAAAAAAGGACTTCAATTTTGTTTGGGTACTACCTCACACGACCGCAAAGTTTTCAGTTAAAGCGACAAAGTGCCGAATCGCAAAAAATGGCCCGGTCATTGAGCAGCCAATATTTCCGGGGCTAAAGTGGTTAATGTGACATCAGATGTCTCATGCCGCGTACACACGGCAGAGAACCTCGACGGGCAGAACACATCGTTCCGCCCGTCGAGGTTCTCTGCCGGCCGTCAGAATCGGCGACCCGCCCGTCGGGAAAGGCAACCAGCCATTCATCCCGACGGGCCGTCGAGCAAATAGAGAACCTGCTCTCTATTTGCTCGACGGGTTTCCCGATGGGCGGGGCTCGCAGAGAGCGTACACACGGCCGAGGTTCTCGGCAGAATGCGGCTCCCAGCGAGGTTCTCGCTGGTTTCTGCCGAGAACCTTGGCCGTGTGTACGGGGCTTCACATGTCTTTCACTGAATTGAATGGAGCACAGATCGTGCTCCATTATCTTCTTCCCTGGACACAAGAGCCAGGAAAAGTGATGTTTTACATGTTCCTTCTGGGTTCACTCTAGCTGGGGGAGATCCTCCCCTTCAACCAGCGACACCCACTACGTGGGTCCTGGGCCCCCTGGTGGGACACAGAGTTCAGGAAGCATGTTTGGGGTTGTTTTACAGAAAGGGATCAGGTGGTTGTACACCTCGGACTGTGAGTAAAACCACCAGCCAGCAGCAAAGGAATACAGCAGTGAAAGAGGATCGATCAGTTTATTCCAAAAGTTTTAAAACTCAATAAAATTATTTAAAACAATGCACATTAGTTGATTTATTATACATTTTTATTTGGTTTTACTGTCCAGACCTCATATGATGTCCTCCAGAAAAAGGACCATGCTCTGGCACGATCTGTCACCCTCTGACAGATCCAGTGGACACAGCAGATGACTGATCACCACACCAGCCTGCTGCCACTGTCATGTGATTGCTGTGACTGATCACAGCAGATCACATGACAGTTATAAAAACGAATGGCTATCTGTTATTGGTCACAGTGATTATATGATATAGAGAGGGCATTTGTACCATTTGTACCATGTTATTAACAATCACAGCTTATCACAACAATAAACAGTGTCTACACACTATCATTCAGTACAAATATTTATGTATAGCAGTGAAAGTATAGTATGTAAAAAGTCCTGATCAACTTCCCAGAGTGGTACAGTTTTACCATGGGAACACTTTATTGCTCTGGTCACATATGTAAAAAAAGAAAACAAAAACAATAATAGCAGTCCTTAGCTACATGCTGGGTCGGCCAGTGACCATATGCTCCTGTCTGGATGCATTTTGGCTATTTGAAGTGTAACTCTACTTTTGTTATTAAAACAAAACAAAAGTCTGGCAGATAACTTGTTCATCCTACCAGTAGGTCCTAAAAAGGGATCAAATGGCCCCACCTAGAATCCTTTTCTCTTGGATAGTTTAAACCATCAGACAAGCATAGGTAGCTTTGGGTCTTTCCCTCCAGAGGGGGGAAAGGCCGAACAGTGGAAGTGGTGTGTAAGGCTACCAGCTAAAAGTCTCCTAACACTTTAATCTGACATTACCATTTGGACGTATGGATTGCCCTTTCTAGGCTTTGGGCACTTTGGTGCTTGCTTTCTTCGCTTTCCATATGATTTTTATACAGTCCATTTGCATTCAGGCCTCATAGTGTCTTGTTTTTCTTTATTTGTTTTGGTCTCTCCCTTTATTTTCGTGCTAGCTATAACTTATTCGTAGGTTGACACGATTAGAATATAGAAAATTGTTACCATACTTACCATAATTTTTCTCAGTCTCTGCTCCCCCAGTGATCAGACTGCAACACCGTAGCTTTGTAGTACTGTAAGTCAGCAGGTGAGTGGCTGCAGTGGGGGCTGATATGATCAGCATTTGTCATCAAGCCAAAAATGCAGAGGCACCAGTATTTAGATAACTGTTATTTCTGAGCACAAATCTCAGTCCAGAACGTACATAATCACTCTGAAAGATGCCTGAACAAAGGCATCCTTGTGGGGGGAAAAAAATCAGATGAAGGCATTGTCATGGGAAAGACGGTGAGCTCTGTGAAAGGTTATAAATACCTGTAGGTGTAAGGCCACGTACACACGATCGAATTTATCTGCTGAAACCGGTCCGACGGACCGTTTCAGCAGACAAATCTGATCATGAGTACAGGCGAGCATGCTTTAAAACTTGCCTACTGGAAACCCGTCCATCCGACATGTCCGCTGGTTAGTATGCCTAACCAGCGGACAAAAATCTCCCGCATGCGCCGAATGGATTCGACGCATGCGTGGAAGTATTTTACTTCCTGGAATGGTGACGTGGCGGCGTCAACGTCAACAAGGCTTTAGCCGCCCGACGTAACTTGCCTACGCCGGCGTATCGTGGGCGCATAGTTACGCTGGACGCATTCGGCGTACCCATGTTAAATATGCAAATGAGTAAGATACGCTGATTCACAAACGTACTTGCGTCCGGCGCATGTTTTAAGCGATTTGCGTAAGAGTTACGTCTGGCGTAAAGTTATTCATCATATAGGAGGCGCAACCCATTCAAAGGTATGGACCAGGGAACAGCCGTCATATTTTACGTCGTTTACATAGTACTACGTGAATAGGGCTGTGCGTAGGTTACATTCGCATCGTAGGCAGTGTATTGACGTATCTTAGGCAGCTATTTCGACGTGACTGTGAGCATGCGCACTGGGATGCGTCCAAGAGACGATGTATGCGCAGTTAATTTTTTGAAGCTCAGCCCATCATTTGCATGGGGTCACGCCTCATTTTAATATATCACTCCCACTTCCAGCCCACTTCCACCTACTTGGGCTTACGCCGACAACTATACGCTACGCCGGCGCAACGTTGAGCGGGCATAGCGTAAAGAAGATACGCTACGCCTGCACAAAGATGCGCCGACATCTTATATAATTCCTCACAAATCCAATGATTCTCCCTCTAATTTGACCCATATATGCACAGAATTTTGTGCTCTCTCAGGATTATGTGGAAACAAGTCCAAGAATATCTCCCTTGCACCTGGCCAGCTTTGTTACCTCCAGTTGGGTATCCACTACCAATGGGTACAGGATAAATTGCTCTAGCTGGGAATATATCTCGCACCTTCCTATGATACTTTATATACAGTGAACTTTGGGTCCTTTATGCGTTGAACCATGACAATTCTTGAATCCTTGAAAAAGTACATGGTTGGCGATTTCCTTGTTGTCCAAGCTCCTCTACCCCTTTAGATCCCTCCCTGTCTACATCCCTCCACAGATTTTAATAACTATACAGAGATGTATCAAAAATATTTGTCAGGAGTCTAGGGCTAGTGTCTCTTGGAAAATTCTGTTCCATCCATTGGTCCAGATCTGGTATACTATCGTGCATGGTTCGCTGAAGGGCTCTTGATGAAAACAATTAATAAACTCTTTCTGTGCTGGTATGTGGGACCCTCCACAATAGCTAAATTTGTGCAGGGTGCATCCAACCATTGTTTAAGGGGTTGTGGCTTAACTGGCACTTTAATTCACGTGCATGGGTATGCCCCAAAAAAAATAAAAATTTGGACAAGAGGCCATTAATTAATCTACAGCAGTGGCAGCCACTCCATAAGTGGCGCAGGGGCACCACCCCCCCCATCCATGTATCCGGTCCCCTGATCTAGATACAGTGTGCTGGATGCATGGATTCTAATAGCCGCAGTGTATTTTTTTTGAAGAGCCAGAGGCTAAAAGACTTCAAATCAGGGTAGGCTAGGGCACATCGCCATGATCCCACCCAGTTGTGTGACAATAGCGAATGAATATTCGCTATTCTGCCTTATTTTCCTCCTGGCCAATCAGATAGCCCCTATTGGCCAGGGAGTCTTAGGATTCTCTGCCCAATCATGTCTTAGGACACACTTCTGCTTTCTATTTGGCCTAAAGCAGAATGCCTGTGTGCTCGCCGGAGAAACAGAAAAACATCCAATATTAGTGAAATTCCTTCTTGTTTTTTTAACGCGTATGGTTTTGGTTGCGTTGGTTTCCTGCCATTGCTTACATTGTTCATTAAATGACTTACCGGTAATACTAAGAATGGGGCAAGTAATGTTGCCATCAGTAATAAAGTACACAAAACAAGTCTGCGCTCTTGGGAGTCTGTAAAACGTATGGGCTCAGTATTATTGGGATAAAATAAAATAGAAATATAAGGAAAAAGAATCCATGTATTACAGATCAACTTCTAAAATAAAAAGAAGAAACAGTCCATATAAAATTAAATACAGGGCTTAAGAGTGGTGAGCAATATACATAAAAAATTCCACCAGCAGTCACCAGCAGTTCATGGGGTTAAACCTCAAAGGTTAAGTGCACAAGCCATCATGAGGAAAAAACACACGCTGACAGTACCTTAATGTCAGATGGTAAACAGAAAGCCGCCGTCAGATCTTTCAATAAGGACCTGACATCAAACAGTCCACAGTGCCGGAGTGTCATCACGAGGTGAAGGGGACGAAACCATCCGACGGGACCATCCGACGGGTCCTGCAGCCAGGAGTGCGGCGCAGTAGGCTCTGCGGGGACACACGCTCCTTCCGTTTGATCGTGTGGATGTCACACGTCTGAGACGCCGCTTCACGTTTAGACCAATGGAGCTGAGATGTAATAAATGCCCTCTGGTGGAGAGTCCAAAGATAGCACGTTCCTAGTATAGGATGGTGGAAACTGCCAGTGGAAGAAACAAATTATGGTTGATCTTTTTTTTAAAAAGCTTTAAAGATGAATAAAAATCCCATAAATATGGGGATCGGGGGGGTCTTGACGACGCGTTTCGCGCTTCTAGTCGCTTTTTCAAAGTCAAGGGTATATGGCTTGTTATCAAGATTAAATAGTCTAAAATAAGGGGAGGAGTAATATTGGGAGGAAGGGGAAATGGATAAAAAATGGGCATGTCAATAAAACCGAAAGGTTTAACCCCTTACAGGGAATGAATCACCAGAAACACAACACGCATAAATACATATAAAAAAATAAAAAAACATATATAAATATAACACAACATTCCATATGGCAGTCAAAAATTCATAATGATAATAATTTTAAATAAGAAAAAACCTTCCACCTAGTGGAGTATTGGAAGAATGAAATAAATAATTTTCCATATATTTCATAGGTGGTATAAAGATAGAGGTTGGATATTAAATAATTAAAGATTAATTGTTAAATCAAAATACTAGTTTCGATTTCTTCATTTAACCCCTTGGGAGCCAACAAGTCGAACATGAAAATCCAAAAGACTTCCCTTCTGCAAAGAAGGAAAAATCTCTCGTTATTTGTAAGGGTGCCCTTAGGGATGTGTTCAATCACAAACACTTCTAGATGTTTAAACATTTTATTGTGACAGTAATTAAAATGGCGTGGCACACTATGTTCAGTGCACCCTTTCTTTATAAGACGGCGATGGTCACCTATTCTAGCACGTAGTGCTCTTATGGTGCGAGCTACATAAAAGAGCCCACATGGGCAACGTAATACGTAAATAACAAATTCAGTTGAGCAAGTAATAAATTGTTTGATAATATACTCTTTCCCAGAACGCATGGTTATTCTGTCAGTGCCATGTGTAATGAACTGGCAGGTTAAGCACGCTCTTTTTTTGCACTGAAAAATGCCCTTTCTGTCATTGAAATAGGTTCTTATGTCTAAGGCCTCGTACACACGATCAAATCTGTCTGCTGGAAACGGTCTGCTAGACCGCTTCAGCAGACAGATTCGATCGTGTGTACGGGCAAACAGACGGATTTGGCCACCCGACAGATTGGAATGCATGCTTACCAATCTGTCGGCTGGGAACCCGTCCGCCCGACATGTCTGCTGGTTAGTACGCTAAGCAGCAGACATGTCTTCTCGCACACGCGCCGAATGGTTTCGACGCATGCGCGGAAGTGTTTTACTTCCTGGTGCGGTGACGTGGCGGCGTCAACGTCACCGCCACGTCACCGCGCCGTCTGGCGGCGGGGATTTTGGTTTGATCGTGTTTACACGATCAAACCAATATGTCCCCAGCAGACAGATTTGTTCAAATCGGTCGGCCCGACCGATTTGAACAAATCTGTCTGCTCCTGTCTGCTCGTGTGGGGCCTGTGGGAGAACACGAAGATTTCTTTTTTATTTTACTAGCGGCCAAAATATTTTTTATGGTTTGAGCTTTGCGAAAAGTGACTTGAGGGATGACCGGAAGTACTGGAGCCAGTCTCTGGTCCAGAAGAAGGATCTTAAAATGTTTTTTAATAATGTTAGTCACTGCCTTATATCTATTATTAAAAGTGGACACAAATCTAATCGCATTAGCGTTATCTTGTTGTTTCTTTGGTAATTTCTTAGCAGAGCTTGGGTCTAAAAAGAACAAAAACGAAGATAATCACCAGAAACCATATAAAGCCTACCAATGGTAATTCCTACCTCCACTTTAATAGCTGTCACCATCCTGTGTGGAAGAAAAATATTCCTAAAGGTCAGTTCAACAGACTCAAGAGAAATTGCACCAAGAATGAGGACTACGTGGAATCAAGTGGACTAATGCAGAAAAAATTGGAAGAAAAGGGATACCCCAAAGAACTTAAAGATGATGGGCCAGATTCAGGTAGAGTTAGGCTGGAGTATCAGTGATACTCCAGCCTAACTGTCGCTTTAAGCCGGCGTTTTTGTTTTCTGTAACCAGAAAACAAGAAACGCCGGGTTGGAGTTCCGATGCGATCAGCGTAATTGTATTTCACCATCGCATCGTTACTTCAACTTAAAAATGGCGCCGGGGGCGTTCCCGCTGAAAAAATATGTTAATCAGCGGGAGTCGGAAATTCACGATCTTTTTCGGGCGCGACGCAGTGACTTTACGACGTTTCCGGAAGCGATACGCGACGTAAAGATAAAGCAGCCCCCTAGTGGAGTATCCTATGTTAAGTATAGGCGTCGTCATCGCGTCGGAAAAAAAAATAATCGCGTCGTTTGCGTAAAACATTCATGAATGGGGATGTGACGTCATTGACGTTCACTGACAGAATTTGGAGCATGCGCACTGGGATGCATTGACACTCGACGCATGCGCAGTACGTTCACCGCGGGATCGCGCATAGTTTAAATAATACACGCCCCGTACCCGCCCAATTTGAATTCCGCCGGCTCATTTGCAATGCGCTGCCGCAACTTTAGGAGCAAGTGCTTTATGAATAACAGCACTTGCTCCTAAAATTTCGGCAGAGTAACGTAAATGAGAAGCGTTACTCCAGAGCAAAGATGCTCTCATCTACCTGAATCTGGCCCGAAGCGTTTTCGTTCTTTTTAGATTCAAGCTCTGCTAAGAAATTACCAAAGAAACAACAAGATAATGCTAATGCGATTAGATTTGTGTCCACTTTTAATAATAGATATAAGGCAGTGACTAACATTATTAAAAAACATTTTAAGATTCTTCTTCTGGACCAGAGACTGGCTCCAGTCACTTTTTGCAAAGCTCGAACCATAAAAAATATTTTGGCCGCTAGTAAAATAAAAAAGAAATCTTCGGGTTCTCCCTTAGACATAAGAACCTATTTCAATGACAGAAAGGGCATTTTTCATTGCAAAAAAAGAGCGTGCTTAACCTGCCAGTTCATTACACATGGCACTGACAGATTAACAATGCGTTCTGGGAAAGAGTATATTATCAAACAATTTATTACTTGCTCAACTGAATTTGTTATTTACGTATTACGTTGCCCATGTGGGCTCTTTTATGTAGGTCGCACCATAAGAGCACTACGTGCTAGAATAGGTGACCATCGCCGTTATATAAAGAAAGGGTGCACTGAACATAGTGTGCCACGCCATTTTAATTACTGTCACAATAAAAATGTTAAACATCTAGAAGTGTTTGTGATTGAACACATCCCTAAGGGCACCCTTACAAATAACGAGAGATTTTCCCTTCTTTGCAGAAGGGAAGTCTTTTGGATTTTCATGTTCGACTTGTTGGCTCCTAAGGGGTTAAATGAAGAAATCGAAACTAGTATTTTGATTTAACAATTCATTTTTAATTATTTAATATCCAACCTCTATCTTTATACCACCTATGGAATATATGGAAATTATTTATTTCAATTTTCCAATACTCCACTAGGTGGCAGTTTTTTTCTTATTTAATATTATTATCATTATGAATTTTTGACTGCCATATGGATTGCTTTGTTATATTTATATATGTTTTTTTTTTTTTTTAAATATGTATTTATGTGTGTTGTGTTTCTGGTGATTCATTCCCTGTAAGGGGTTAAACCTTTCGGTTTTATTGACATGCCCATTTTTTATCCATTTCCCCTTCCTCCCAATATTACTCCTCCCCTTATTTTAGACTATTTAATCTTGATAACAAGCCATATACCCTTGACTTTAAAAAAGTGCCTGGAAGCGCGAAACGCGTCGTCAAGACCCCCCCGATCCCCATATTTATGGGATTTTTATTCATCTTTAAAGCTTTTTAAAAAAAAAATCAACCATAATTTGTTTCTTCCGCTGGCAGTTTCCACCATCCTATACTAGGAACGTGCTATCTTTGGACTCTCCACCAGAGGGCATTCATTACATCTCAGCTCCATTGGTCTAAACGTGAAGCGGCGTCTCAGACGTGTGACGTCCACACGATCAAACGGAAGGAGCGTGTGTCCCCGCAGAGCCTACTGCGCCGCGCTCCCGGCTGCAGGACCCGTCGGATGGTCCCGTCGGATGGTTTCGTCCCCTTCACCTCGTGATGACACTCCGGCACTGTGGACTGTTTGATGTCAGGTCCTTATTGAAAGATCTGACGGCGGCTTTCTGTTTACCATCTTTCACCATCTGACATTAAGGTACTGTCAGCGTGTGTTTTTTCCTCATGATGGCTTGTACACTTAACTTTGAGGTTTAACCCCATGAACTGCTGGTGACTGCTGGTGGAATTTTTTTCACATTCAAAGATTTTATTAATTGAAAGTCAAAAGAAACAAGACATGCATATATGAAGGCTCACTGCAGATGCAACTGCGTATAGATCAGGCTTGGTACAGAAGCAGATAGGAATCTCAAAAAGCTAACATGGGAAACAATCACGGATAAGGATACAAATGCAGTTATGGATTCCACACTTCAATGGAAATAAATGTTATATCATGTGCATTGATAGAACTCTGAATATTCATGTCATTGAGGTATCAGTTCAAATGTATGCCTCCTGAGGTTGATCAGGGAGCCAAAAGCACCCGCAGATTTCAAAGAAAAATGTCTTAGGCCGCGTACAAACGGCAGGGAATCTCGACGGGCAGAACACATCGTTCCGCCCGTCGAGGTTCCCTGCCGGCCGTCGAAATCGGCGACCCGCCCGTTGGGAATGGCAACCAGCCATTCTTCCGGGCGGGCCGTCAAGGAAATAGAGAGAGCGTGCTCTCTATTTCGGCTCGACGGGCTTCCCGACGGGAAGCTCGCCGAGACCGTACACACGGCCGAGGTCCTCGCTGGAATGTGCATTCCAGCGAGGTTCTCGCTGGTTTTCAGCGAGAACCTCGGCCGTGTGTACGGCGGCTCAGAGGAAGGAAGGAAGGAAGTGGAAAAGAACAAGGAAGAGAGAGGGGGTGTGGGGAAGGTAGGGTGAGGTAATGCTATTTACTGTGTATATATGGGTCATCCGATAACCGGTCACGGCTGAAGGTGGCCATAACAAGCTCTCGGAATCAAAAAAACCCAGTAGTATCTCCTGTGTATCATCAGGTCATCATAGATTCATAGTCACGTGAAAATCGGAAAGTAAACCATGGTCGCCAGGTGTCAAGGAATTTCTCAGCTGTTCCCCCGTCCTGAGCCAACATGTCCTCCATCTCGCACACTTCCGCCACCCTGCGGAGCCATTCCTGAGTGGAAGGCACTCTGGTGGTGTTCCAATGGAGGGGAATCAGGAACTTAGCCGCATTCAGCAAGTGCTTGGTTAGGGAATTTTTGTAACAAGGAAGTGAGGCGGAGGACAAGTGTAGCAGACAACAGGCAGCAGACAATTCCAGGGATGTTTCTGTGATCTGTTTGATTGTATCACAAATCTTTGTCCAGAAGGTAGAAATCGAGGGGCATGTCCACCAAATGTGGAACAACGAGCCTTCCTCAGATTGGCACCTCCAACAGATGTCCGGCTTCGAGGGATTCCATTTACACACGCTGGTGTGTTGTACCATCTGGGTAACAATTTATAGCTTGTCTCCTGCAGCCGCATGCTGATGGAGCACTTGTGCGCCAGTATGCAGGCATTTTGCCATTGCCTGTCCGTAATGATTAGGCCAAGATCCTCCGACCAGCTCCGTCTCTGCCTGTCCAGACCCCCCCGTCCAAACATTTCAGCCATGCGTATGCTACTGAGGTGGCCCTGACCACTGGGACCCACGCGTGGCAGATAGACTCCAGAACCGTCTGTGGTCTAAATAAGTCAGGCGAGTTCTTAAATCCATTCAGATAACTGCGCAGCTGAAAATATGACCACAGTTTCATATTGGGGAGATTGTTGTCTAATTTGAGTGAGGGACAATCTTTAAGTTTGTTCCCATTATAGCAGTTTCCAGCCAGTAGTGGGCTGCAGGTGTGTGGCGATCTGAATGTCGGGGAGCGCAAGCCTGGAGAGAAGTCAGGGTTATCAGCCAAAGGGGTGAGTGGGCTAGGATAGGAGGAGAGTCTCTTCAGTCTGGAAAGCGAATGAAAAATTCCCAGGGTGGTTCCTGTGATAGGATTTTTACGAAGGGGCATGGGACATTTGGGCCACGCGATCCACGGCGAGTACAGGAGGGCCACGGGGCTAAGCTCAGTCTCTATCGCTACCCAGTCTTTTGCGTGTCCATGGCAATGCCAATCAATAATCCTAGCTAAATGGGCCGCTTGGTAGTATAGTTTGAAATCAGGAAAACCCAGACCTCCTCGTTCCTTAAGTTGCATTAGGCCTCGTACACACGAGGCAATAGATTTGTTCAAATCTGTCCGTCCGACAGATTTGAACAAATCTGTCTGCTGGGATTTTGGTTTGCTCGCATGTACACACGAGCAAACCAAAATCCCCGCCAGCAGAGAGCGCGCTGACGTGTCGGTGACGTGGCGGTGACGTTGACGCCGCCACGTCACCGCACCAGGAAGTAAAACACTTCCGCGCATGCGCCGAATCCATTCGGCGGCGGTGCGGGACGACATGTCTGCTGGTAAGTGTACTAACCAGCAGACATGTCGGGCGGGCGGATTCCCACCCGATAGATTTCAAAGCATGCTTTGAAATCTGTCGGGTGGCCAAATCCGTCGGCTCGGCCGTACACACGATCGAATCTGTCTGCTGAAACGGTCCAGCGGACCGTTTCCAGCGGACAGATTTGATCGTGTGTTCGAGGCCTTAGACTAAGTAGTTTGATTCTAGGCTTCTTTCCGTTCCAAAGGAAGCGGAGTAGAATGGAATTTAGCGAGGTGAAGAAGCGTTGCGGGATTGCGATCGGGAGAGTACGTATCAGGTATAGGAATCTAGGTAGTGTTACCATTTTGACTATGGCCGCACGGCCGAACCAGGAGAAGTGTCGCAAGCCCCAGTGCTTAAGTTCCTCTTCGCAACTTCTAAGGAGCGGCGTGAAGTTCTTATCAAAGGCATTTCGGATGTGTGGGGTTGGCCACACTCCCAGATATTTAAGGGCTCCATTTTCCCAACGAAAGGGCAAGTTCGTTTTGGTCAGAGTCAGTAGTCTGTCCGGTAGCGAGATGTTGAGTGCTTCCGATTTTGTGTAATTGATTTTTAAGTTGGACAAATACCCATAGTGGGCAAATTCCTTCATTAAGTTGGGGAGCGATATGTGGGGATCAGACAGGAAAAACAAAAGATCGTAAGCCGCAATTTTGAACTCACCGTCTCCCACATGGAAACCATTTACAGCTGTGTTAATTTTGACCGTCCTAATAAAAGGTTCTAGCGTTAGGATAAAAAGCAGGGGCGACAATGGGCAGCCCTGCCTTGTCCCATTAGCGATATCGACTTTATCCGAGAGGTTACCATTGATTTTCAGGCGTGCCGACGGTTTTTGATAGAGCGCGGCAACCCATGTCATCATGTGCGGACCAAAGCCCACATGGTCGCACACCGCTGTCATGAAGTCCAAAGCCACTCGGTCGAATGCCTTCTCCGCATCCGTAGATAGGAGAAGGCCCTCGATCTTCCGCACTTTCGCCGCGTGGGTAAGCAACAGTGCCTTGGTGACATTATCTTTAGCTTCCCGATTCGGCATGAAGCCCGCTTGTTCAAGACCGATCAGCCCAGGGAGCAGCGGGCTAAGCCTAGTGGCAATGATTTTGGCAAACAGCTTCACATCCAGATTGAGGAGTGAAATGGGCCGGTAGCTCGAGCACGATGTGGGGTCCTTGCCAGGCTTTGGTATCACCGCTATGTGGGCCGAGAGGAAATCTGGGGTCACCTGCTTGGGTGTAGACAGTGAGTTCAAGGCGTTTTTAAGGGGTTCTGTAAGGCGGTCTGCAAAGGTTTTATAGTAAATAGCGGAGTAACCGTCCGGACCCGGACTTTTATTAGTCTTCAACTGTCTGATCGCCACACCTATCTCTTCCGTTGTAATTGGTTGCTCCAATGTAGCAATATCAGGGGCCGAGAGCATCGGGATGCCACTCTTGATCAGGTACTCTCTCATAATTTGTGGCCTATCGCCTGACATGCAGGGTTGCTTATGTTGTGGGGGGAGGTTATAGAGTTTTGTATAAAAACTGTGGAAATGGCCCGCAATCGCCTCAGTCGTCACATCTAAGCTCCCATCATCTCGTCTTATGCCAGCAATATTGTTGGCGGAGGAGCACTCACAAAGCGCTCTTGCCAAAACCCTACCGGTCTTGTCTCCCGATTCGTAGTAAAGTCGTTTTAAAAAAAATAACAAACGTCTGGCTGATGAGTCCAGCAGCTGCTGCAATTCTCGTCTCAATTCAAGCAGCTGTTTAGCTGAGTCAATGGAGAGCGATTGCTTGTGTAGGGCTTCCAAGGTGTTAATTCGAGCAGTCAATTTGAGCATTAAGGCCTCCCTATCTTTTTTACACTTGGTACTGAGACCCATCAAGACCCCTCTAACGGTGCACTTGTGAGCTTCCCAGACCGCAAGCGGGTCTGAGCCCGGGATGGCGTTAAGTGTAAAGAATTCCGTCAGGGATCCAGTTATAGAGGGAAGCGTGGTCGGGTCGGTCAAGAGGGATGCATTGAGTCTCCATGTAGGCGAGTGCCGGGAGGGACCCGGCAGATCCATGGAGAGCGACACTGGCGCATGGTCCGAGAATGTCTGGATGCCTATGTGAGCTCCCGTCACTTTCGCAAGGTCGCGCTGTGTGACAAAAAGATAGTCTAGTCTAGCATATCTTGCGTGCGGAATTGAGAAGTGACTGAAGTCACACCCTTTCCGGATGCGAGAAACGCCACGAGTCAACTAATTGGAGGGACTGTAGCATCACCTTAAGTCGCTTTAGGAGTCTATAGGTGATACACGACTTCCCGTTAGATGTGTCCACAAGTGGGTTCAGGGGCACATTGAAGTCTCCTCCCAAAATAATACAGCTATTGGCAAATCCCGCAAGTTCCCCAACAATTCTCTGGCAGAACGCGCCATGAGCCTTGTTCGGGAAGTATACGTTCGCTAGCGTCATCGGGGATCCTCCATATGTGCCCTTAAGAAAAAGAAACCTACCCCCAGGGTCGCTTAGCTGGTCCGTGATCTGAAAAGGGGCATCTCTGCTAATCAATATCGTCACGCCTTTCGATTTTGAGTCATTGTTGGTCGCATGAAATACACCCGGGAAATTGGGATTAAAAAGCCTAGGAACATGGTTGGTCCTAAAGTGGGTTTCCTGGAGAAAAGCAAAATGGGGCCTACCTTTTTTTAGTTCTCTTAGGAGGGAGGAACGACGTTCCAATACATTCAGTCCCCTGACATTGTGCGAGATCACCAGAGGACGGTTCCCCAGGGAGGAGTAAGCCATTCTGAGAAATTCAGGCGGCGGAGCCGGTCAGGGGAGCAATCTGAAGGAGTACAACTGCAGTAGACAAATTAGCAACAGCACCTTTGAGCCTGTTAACATCAAAACACAGTAAGTAGGCTAAAGCACCTTAGTAGCATGGGGTAGAGGGGGTTGGTAGGGGAAAGGCCAAGGGTTGGTATAGGTAAAGGAAAGAGAAAGATCAGTAGGTAGAGGAGCAGAGAGACAGAATCAGGAGAAGGCCACCTAATAGAAGATCTCCCCACGAGACTGAAATCCTCCCGCCAGGGAGAGTCTACCTGAGGTGTAGAGCGTGCCCTACGACCCTAGGAAGAGGTCAGGGCACTTTGTGGGTCGTTAGGGAGGCAACGACAGCGGAGCGACAGCACCCCAGACAATTCACCATCTGAACAAAAACAGAAACAGTAAATTCCAGACAGATGTTGTAAAACAGCGGGCGGCACACACAGCCCTAAAAAGCTAGATCAATTTGATCCAACAGGCAAAATATTATACAAATACCCAGCCTCCTTGTAGACAGCCCCTGTAGGCAGGAATGCGAAGGCAGCTAAAAGTAACTGGTTCAAGTCCCCCACCCCCAAGTGAACAACAACAGTATTTCAGTAGAAATCCCCCCTCCTTTCATCCCAACAGTGATAACAGGCCTTAAAATAAAAAAAATAAAAAATAAAAAGGAAGGGAAAAAAGCAGAAAATAAAAAACAAAAACACAGTGATCAAAAATGAGCTGAGGCATTATAAGATACTGGTAACCCTGGTAACTAAGAACAACAAAAAAGAGCTTTCCTTGGAATACAAACTTTTAGAATACCAAACTCCTATCCTTGTGTGGGTGATACCATGTCGCTTGGAGGAGGTCCTCTCTCCGAGTGCAGGTGATGATCAAAAACCTGATAGGCAGAAACGGTCCCGTACCATGAAAAGAGCCACGTCCAGGGCAGGGTACAGTATTAAACAAAAAGTTCCCATCTCGTGTAAGCTGCGGACGATAATGGCGTCTGCAGGAGTTTCAAAGTGTCCGACGCGCCTTTCAATAGCGCAGTGAAGGGGGTCAGGTTGACATGGCCGTAAACATGGGGAATGACAGGGTTAATGATGAGGGGTCAGTATCTGAAAGTGCAAGCCCGGATCAGCTAGGGGTATCACAAGGTGGGTCGGGAGGACAATAACTGGGGGGTAAAACATCGGGGGACAAGTCTCAGTCAGGATACAAAGTCATTACTCACGATTCCTCAGCTCTGTTCCTGGGCGTATCGGCAGGACGACCGGGGGTGTCGTTTCTCGAACCTCCACTACGGGCGTGTTTGAGCCTCTTCGCCTGCCTTTTGTCCGGAGTGGAGAGCGGCGAATCTGCCTATCAGGCTACATGCCTGCGGTGGGAGTAGGAACTCCGCGTACCATTCAGGCACTTCCACCTGACCCAGATCTAGGGCTTCACAGAACTCAGGAAGATCAGTCGGGGTGCGGAGTGTGAACTGGCGCCCATTGTAGGAAACATTCAGGGCGAAGGGGAATCGCCAGGTGTACCTGAGCTCCCTCTCCCGCAGTTTCTCCAGCAGGGGGCGAAGAGCTCTCCTATTGCGCAGTGTTATCTGTGACAGGTCCTGGAATAGCATAATGGAGGAGCCATTAAAGATGATGTTGTCACTCCTTCTGGCTTTGCGCATAATGTCCTCCTTAAGAATATAGCTCTCCAGGCAACATATTATGTCCCTCGGCGGTGCCGTATCAGGTCCTCTAGGCTGCAGCGCCCTGTGTGCCCTCACAAAACCAATGTCCGCATCTTCCTGCCGTTCTAGCAGGCTGTTAAAGACACTTCTCAGCGTAATAACAATTTGGTCTGGTTCCACTGATTCCGGAATGCCCCGTACACGCACGTTGCACCTGCGGCCTCTGTTGTCGAGGTCTTCTATGTGACGGTTCATGTCTATTAGGTGCTGGGCATGGACCATGGTAATCCTTTCTATCTTGTGAATCGCCCTGTCCCTGCGTTTCCCCGCCGATTCCGTGGCCGCCATCTTCTCATTGAGCACTAGCATGCTCGTCTTTAAATCTGTGAGAGCTGCCGAGAAGGTGGCTTTAATGTCAGCCGCGATCACTGACATGTTTACGTGGGTCAGTGGGTGATCAGGGGAAGACTTACTCTGTGTAGTATTCTCAGGAGCAGACTGAGAGTCATCGCTGTAGTCTTCCTCGCGTTTGGGTCGGTGCCATCTTGGTGCCAGCAGCCGCACCGCGTCCCGATTGCCTCGGCTTGAAGAGCTTGGCAATGTTTTTAGCCGAGGAAGGCACCGGATTCTGCCTCGTGCGGGATGAGGGAGTAGAGTGGAGCTTTTTGCTAGGCATCTGGGAGCTTACAGCCGGGTATAAGCTGCTAACGGGCCGCGTGTGCCGGAGAGCCGTCTCAGCAAGCTGCCATTCTCGCCGCGCGCCAAGCCACGCCCCCTGCTGGTGGAATTTTTTATGTATATTGCTCACCACTCTTAAGCCCTGTATTTAATTTTATATGGACTGTTTCTTCTTTTTTTTTTAGAAGTTGATCTGTAATAAATGGATTATTTTTCCTTATATTTCTATTTTATTTTATCCCAATAATACTGAGCCCATACGTTTTACAGACTCCCAAGAGCGCGTTCTTGTTTTGTGTACTTTATCTATGTTGAGTACTTCCGGGTACCGTCACTCCCGCAGCGCTGGACTGTCTATACTATACCCTATATATTAATTACCTTAGGGTCTTTTTTCTTCATCTACCAGTTCATATCCTTTTTTAGCGCCAGTGACTTTTTGTGTATTTGTTTGCCATCAGTAATAGAAGTGGTATCATTGCCAATACTGTTTGAGAATCCAGTTCCATTTATTTGAAGGACTTCAACATCTCCATTCCACTCTATAATAAAGTGTTCAAAAATAAATTTGTCTGCAAAATTAGCAATTATTTGGACATATATAATATTGTAATGTATACAATTCTGGGTCATCATGTAATATAAAATATTAAACACTAAGTTTAGCTTGTTTGTATTACGGACATAATTATTGTGGTCACCAAGAACAATGATGGGGTTTTTATTGAAGTCATGGACGCCAATGCTGTTTTTTTTTTTGTTGTGACCCCTAATGCCAATGTTGGGGGTTATTGTTGAATCCACTGACACCAATGCTGGGTGGTTTTATTGCAGCCTATTACAACAATGATGTGTGCATTGTAGTAACAACTTTTTGGGGCATTAAAGCAGATCTCTCTTTATCAACATTTACAATTTTAACCCTTATGCTGCTAGCATTAGAAAATAGATAGGAAAGCATGTCATATTTACTTGTTTTAAACAATTTTTTTACATTTAGTCAGTTACTTCCTGGTTTACAGGCCTAGGCAACTGATGTCATACATCCCAGGAGTGCTCAGAAGGGGAGGAGAGCTTTTCTCAGATTCCAATAAGTAAATGCTACATGCCCTTACTCAAGGTGGCCACATCCAGAAATGATAGGTTGTATTTTTTTTTTTCAAATTTGGATGGATTAAAATGGATTAAATTAAATTGTGTTTTTGGAGGAGAGGAGATCTCCCCCCAAAATGTAAAGGTCAGCAGCTGACTTTAAATATAAGAACACTTACCTGTCCAGGGATCCAGCAATGTCCTCACCTGAAGCAAATCTTTAATTGGCTTTGTGTGCAGTAGTCGGCATCTTAGGATGCAAACAAGTGGAACTTCCCCTTTTGGGTGACGTTCCGCTTTAAGGTGTGTAAAAAGTCATTCATTATGGATAACTAACTTGAAGCAATGCACCTCAATGCACTAATGATGACTCCAATTTCTCTTCGGTATGCTTGGCAGCACTTAATTTTTTGGGCATTAAAGTGTGTTAAATCCCATTTATTTTGGATGACTAACTCGAAGAACTTAATCTCAATGCACAAAAATGTTTTGCAATTGTGCGGCCCTCATGAAGTGTCGGAGCACCATTTGAGACTCTTTTATATTTATTTTTTTCTATTATTTTTTTACGTTGACCACGTTGACTAGTGACTGCAAGTAACATCTGTATGGTGTGCTTCTGTGTAACCACAGAGGGGCATCAACTGTATATGGTCAAAATCAAATGGAAAATGTGAAACACAATAGGCTCAGAAAGCTAACACCAGGATAAGAACCCTTATTTTTAGACATGTGCACACTGGAATATTTCGTTTCGTTTTTTCGTTTTCGTCCAGAAAATAAATTTATTTAGTTACTCCCAAAAATCGTTTTGATTTAATTCGTTTTCGTCAGGAAAGTTTTCATCCGAAAACGAAGATTTTTGATGGCTTTGTCGAATTAAACGACGGAAATTCGACAAAGCATCGAAAATCGTCGTTCTGAATACAGGGAATATACCTATTCCCTGTATTCAGAACAACGATTTTCGATGACTTTGTGAAATTGAAAGACAGAAATTCGACAAAGCATCGAAAATTGTCGTTCTGAATACAGGGAATATACCTATTCCCTGTATTTAGAACGACGATTTTCGATGACTTTGTGAAATTGAAAGACGGAAATTCGACAAAGCATCGAAAATCGTTGTTCTGAATACAGTGAATATACCTATTCACTGTATTCCGAACGACGATTTTCGATGACTTTGTGAAATTGAAAGACGGAAATTCGACAACGCATCGAAAATCGTCGGATCGGAACGAAAACGAAAATAAAGCATTTTTTATGTCGGATCTTTCGGTTTTCGTTTCTTGCGCTTTCGTTTTCGTTCGTTAAACGATAACGAAAATACCTGATTTTCGGACGAAAATGCATTCTAACGAAAACGAATGCACATGTCTAGTAATGGCGGCGATCTGCGATTTTTATTGGGACTGCGACATTACAGCGGACACATCAGACACTTTTGACACATTTTTGGGACCATTCACATTTATACAGTGACCAGTGCTATAAATATGCACTGATAACTGTATAAATGTGACTGGCATTGAAGGCGTTAACACTAGGGGGTGAGGAAGGGGTTAAATATGTACCCTGCATAGTGTTTCTAACTGTGGGAGAAGGGGACTGACTGGGGGAGGTGACCGATCTGTGTCCCTATGTAAAAGGGACACAGCATCGGTTTCCTCTCCCTGACAGGACGTGGATCTGTGTGTTTACACACACAGATCCATGTCCTTGTCTTTGTATCCGCCGATCGCGGGTACCTGGTGGACATCGCGGCCGCCAGGCACGCACATCGGCACTTCAGTGATGCCGCAGGCGTCCTCCCGGCAATTGAGAGCCACCTTGTGCCTGTCTTTTGTCAATTGCCTGGGCGTAAAGTGGTTAAAGTAGTTTCTGTTGTGATTATGATTTAAAGAGTAAACACAGTTGATTGATAATAAATGGCTTCAGCCAAGCGCATGCACGAAGCTAAGTGGTACAGACATCCCTGCCTGAATCTTCGATCTCTGGGAAAACGGTAATGCCTAATAATGGCGGTTGTTCACAAAACATCCGCACATGAAATAGCTACAGATACACCCACAGCACTATTACATTTGGGGGATACATGCACGACTTTTTGAGACAAATTATGGGTGCCAAAATCAATAAAACGCCACCGCCTCACAGCACAGTTAAAATGCAACCGGAGCAGTCTGCCTCAGGAACCTCCAGCTACACTGAGATTTGCTTCAAGATGAAATTACTTCACCTGTTATGCTGAAACAAATAGAAAGAATGCTTCAAAAAGCATTAAAAAGCACCTCTGATCATATTACTACTAGCCTTACCAAAGAAATAAGAGATCTGGGTCAGCGATTATCCACACTCGAAACTAGAACAGACGACATAGAAATTAACACTATAAAATTGCTGAATCAAGATGGGGCTCAGGTAAATATAAAAAGGGGGCCTGGGAGAGAGCTGCCCCAAGAAGGTTTTTTACCTTAATGTGTAGAATGCACTAAGGCAGGGGTCTCCAAACTTTCTAAACAAAGGGCCAGTTTATTGTTCTTCAGACTTTTAGCGGGCCGGACTGTGGGTATTGAGAATAAAAAAAGGTCCCAATGTCAGTGCGAAAAACACAATGCTCCATTTTTGGTGTCAGTGGGAGGAATTGTGCCACATTGTTGGGGTCATTGGGAGGAATTGTGCCCCATTATTGGTGTCATTGGAAGGAATTGTGCCCTATCTCTGGTGTCATTGTGAGGAATTGTGCCACATTGTTGGTGCCATTGGGAGGAATTGTGCCACATTGTTGGTGTCATTGGGAGGAATTGTGCCACATTGTTGGTATCATTGGGAGTAATTGTGCCACATTATTGGTGTCATTGGGAGGAATTGTGCCCTATCTCTGGTGGCATTGGGAGGAATTTTGCCGCATTGTTGGTGCCATTGGGAGGAATTTTGCCCCGTTGTTGGTGTCATTGGGAGGAATTGTGTCCTATCGCCGGTGTCATTGGGAGGAATTTTGCCACATTGTTGGTGTCATTGGGAGGAATTTTGCCCCATTGTTGGTGTCATTGGGAGGAATTGTGCCCCATTGTTGGTGTCATTGGGAGGAATTGTGTCCCTTGACTGGGGTCAGTGAGAGGGAATTTTGCCCCAAAGTTAGTATCAGTGAATGAAATAGTGCCCCAAGGGCCACATACAAGCAAGCAAAGGGCCGCATCTGGCCCCCAGGCCGCAGTTTGGAGAACACTGCACTAAGGTAAAGAAAAATGTCTGCCTTTAGTACCATTTTTAGACAATTGTCTCCTCTCCAATATGTCCTACTACTTACGACCAGCTTCCTGTCTTTAAGTGCTGCTTCCTGGAGGTAGGCTTAAAGCTTTTTGGACCAGAGTCCCTGTAATCAAGGGTAAAGGTTCTTTCCCAGCCAAATATCTCTCTAAACCTCCAAATTCTGGGTCCCAAACAAGAAATGATCAAGTCAGAGAGGATCAGTCCTCTCCCATCTGTTCAGACTGTCCCAGAACCCCTCACCCTGAAAACCCCTGAGTACACAACTGTACACAAATCATCCCCTTTAAAAGGACCACAACCCAAATATGGGTGAAACATAGCGCCCGTCCAGCCCCAGCCTTTGCATCCTGAACACTATGTAACCTCTAAACCAGGGGTAGGCAACATTGGAAAGATGAGGATCTACAGTTCCTGAACAACAGTGTTAATTTTAACATCAGTATACACATACACAATTAGAATACTGCAGAATTCTTCATGTTTTTGGTAAGGATGTGGTTTTGTCATATTCACATGTGCCATTAGATAGGGACAGCTTACTGTAGTGACCTGTGGTTATAACATCACATTCTTACCTATTTGTAGACAGCAATTTTCCATTTAGCTAATGAGGACCGGTGGACTACAGTAAATCTTCTGGAAGTAAAAATATTGATTTTTTACGACAGACAATATACTGTATGTTTGTGTTGATTTACTTTCATCCTTATTTTTTTGCTTTTAATCCTTAGTTTGCTTCACAGTGATACAGTATATGTTTTATTTTAGTGATATTTAATTATGATGTCAATTTTATTTATATTATGCCACTGAAGTCTATATTGTATTTATTATGCACACTGGGAGACCAGCATCTGACAGGAACTATATTTTTTGCCAGGTCATGCATGCAAAATTATCTAAATACAGTACAGAGTGATAGCACATTTTCCTTTAATATATTGTTTTTTCACCTCCTTAGAACCTTTGTTATGTTAATTTGATTGATCTAATGTGTCAGATGTTTTCCAATTTGCAACCAATCTGAACCTGACAACACCTGAATATATGTAATTATCCCACACTACCACTTTACATTACATAAAGAGGTTCTTTTATAATAAGCGCAGCATATTCAAAGAAAGGGCCACAATCGAAATCTGTAAAATAACATCCAAACTACTGGATAAAGAACATATTCTTAACAGCTATTCAAACTTAACATGCAAAGGCGTGGTTGTAGAAGACTGCAGGCAAGGGGCTTATCAGAATCTAGAAGTACTATTTAACCACCTCAATGCAGGGCACTTACATCCGCTTCCTGCCCAGGCCATTTTTTAGTTTTCAGCGCTATGGCACTTGGAATGACAATTGCGCAGTTATGGAAAAACAAGGGGGGTGGTGTCTGCGCTGTGAAAAGTGGGTGAAATCCAAGGGTGGTACGGGAATAAATCCCTGGGCTGGTGAATGTGGGGGAGGGGGGGGGAGGGGTGGTGTTTTTAGAACAGAGTGATAGCGTACATAAGTTTAGTGTCAATACGTAAACCGTCAAAATGTAGCACAAAAGATAATATTGAATACTAAACAATGGCAAGTGACAAAAAAGGAGTACAAATTCACAAGCAGTAAAATGTACACAATGTGCTGGTCCAAGTAATGTGAAATCAGGGAGAACTACCGCTAGGGGCGCCCCTGAATGTGTAACACAGTAAACAATACAAATAATAATATATAAATCAGTGAAGAAATGCAAAAAAGTCTCTGAAAGTGTTTCCCAAATATCCCAGAAGACAGGTTCCAAAGATGTCCCAGAAGACAGTTTCTAAAAGATGGAGAAAATGGTGCCGGGAAAGGACGTGGTACAGTGAACACCTCAGGTGGTCCCTAGCCCCTCACCTCACGGCTATGGCACGGATAGCCAAATAAAACCACCTCTGGCAGGGGGAGGAGGAATACACTTCAATGGACAGAAACGACATCAGCACTCAGCAGTAAGGCATGGAGAAGATACAAAGCAAGTAGGATATGGTGTTATGGAAGTGTCTAAACAGGCAACATCATTCACTCATACATCCACTCACATGGAGGTGATGGATGGTGGGCCTATCTCCCACGAACACCGAGTTCGTCCTAAGTCCTGGATGCACACCTGGCTCCTCTTCTTCTGTGTCTGAGCTGGGTGGACACTTGGAGCAGATAGAGGGGACCCTCACACAGCATATAGGATGGGAGAAAAAAAGACCATAGTACAGCCCCGCAAAAATGGAACAGGTTTATTAAAACATATAGGTGCACTCACATTTGGATGATAAAAACTGGGCACAGAAACCAAACGGACGGCAGGGGGGTCTTGCTGCGTCAGGCGTGTGGACTCTGATGCTCCTTGATCAAGGAGCATCAGAGTCCACACGCCTGACGCAGCAAGACCCCCCTGCCGTCCGTTTGGTTTCTGTGCCCAGTTTTTATCATCCAAATGTGAGTGCACCTATATGTTTTAATAAACCTGTTCCATTTTTGCGGGGCTGTACTATGGTCTTTTTTTCTCCCATCCTATATGCTGTGTGAGGGTCCCCTCTATCTGCTCCAAGTGTCCACCCAGCTCAGACACAGAAGAAGAGGAGCCAGGTGTGCATCCAGGACTTAGGACGAACTCGGTGTTCGTGGGAGATAGGCCCACCATCCATCACCTCCATGTGAGTGGATGTATGAGTGAATGATGTTGCCTGTTTAGACACTTCCATAACACCATATCCTACTTGCTTTGTATCTTCTCCATGCCTTACTGCTGAGTGCTGATGTCGTTTCTGTCCATTGAAGTGTATTCCTCCTCCCCCTGCCAGAGGTGGTTTTATTTGGCTATCCGTGCCATAGCCGTGAGGTGAGGGGCTAGGGACCACCTGAGGTGTTCACTGTACCACGTCCTTTCCCGGCACCATTTTCTCCATCTTTTAGAAACTGTCTTCTGGGACATCTTTGGAACCTGTCTCCTGGGACATTTGGGAAACACTTTCAGAGACTTTTTTGCATTTCTTCACTGATTTATATATTATTATTTGTATTGTTCACTGTGTTACACATTCAGGGGCGCACCTAGCGGTAGTTCTCGCTGATTTCACATTACTTGGACCAGCACATTGTGTACATTTTACTGCTTGTGAATTTGTACTCCTTTTTTGTCACTTGCCATTGTTTAGTATTCAATATTATCTTTTGTGCTACATTTTGACGGTTTACGTATTGACACTAAACTTATGTACGCTATCACTCTGTTCTAAAAACACCACCCCTCCCCCCCTCCCCCACGTTCACCAGCCCAGGGATTTATTCCCGTACCACCCTTGGATTTCACCCACTTTTCACAGCGCAGACACCACCCCCCTTGTTTTTCCATTTGCTACTTCTCTCTGCCCAGGACAGAGTGTCAGGTGTTTGCAGCAGTGACCCCATCCCACTCCACCACCCCCCTCGGTAGCGCAGGAGCCTCTATCTACAATTGCGCAGTTATGCTACACTCTAACTAGATTACATTTTTATCATCTTCTTCACACAAAGTGAAAATTCTTTTGGTGGTATTTAATCACTTTTTTTTCCCCTAAAATAAAATAAAAAATAAAATAAAAACCCAACATTTTGAAAAAAATGTTTTCTTAGTTTCTGTCAGTAAATTTTGTAAATAAGTAATTTTTCTACTTCACTGATATGCACTTATGAGGCGGCACTGATAGGTGCTCTGATGGGCACTGATGAGGTGGCACTTTTGGGCACTAATGAGGCGGCACTTATGGGCACTGATTAGGAGGCACGAATATGCTGCATTTATGGGCACTGATAGGTGGCACTGATATGTGTCACTGATGAGCACTGATAGGCAGCGCTGATGGGTGGCAGTGGTGGGCACTAATGGGCACTGGTGGACACAGATAGGCAGCACTGGTACTAATGGGTGGCAATGATGGGCAGCACTGATAGCCAGCACTGACTGGCATCACTAATGGCCACTGATTGCTGGCACTTGTGGGCACTGATTTCTGGCACTTGTGGGCACTGATTACTTACATTGGTGGGCACTTAATTGTACCTAGATGTCCCCTTGTGAGGAGATTTTGCTGATTGGCTCTCCTCTCCTCAAACTCTGTCACACGGTTTGGGAGGAGCTAAACGTTGAGACATATTTTTACCACACACCCCTAACCACTGGTGAAGCATCAGGGGTCACAATGGCAACCCAGCCCATTCCCAAGAGGGCCTTCCTGTCACATTCTGTTTTACATTTGGCCAGGAGGGGTGGCATATACAGGAACTGATCCTCTCCGTTGTCCTCCTGTACCCACTAAAAGCCGGCTTCTCCTCCTTCCACCCTCCGATGCCATTCAGTGACTACAGGATGACAATTTTCCTTATGCTATTTAAAATAAAATAAATTGTTCTGAACCATTGTGTTTCATTGTGGCCTATGACTGGTTACCATATCACTTAAGTGGCCCTCGCTCTTCAAAAGGTTGAGTACTCCTGTTCTAGAGTCTCTCATTGTCCAATTTGTTTTTTGACAATAAGCTTGTTCTTTCAGGCTACCATTTGATTTGTTGGCACTTATCACATGGTTCTGCACTGTACCATCTTTTCATTTTCCAATGTATTTGGATACGTTTATAGAGGAGCTGGTTTCAGGAACCATGAATCAGACAGAGACAGAAAATGCAGTAAGAATCACATCTTTTAATATAATGGTAAAAATGGTACAAATCAGTTAACGTAGTGAAGCCAGTAAATCAGGAAGCCAGAGATCAGTATAGAGTCTCCAGATATGTCTCCAGATATGTTTGGCTAAGGCAAAAGGCACACATGGAATTAACCTGACAGTTTAAATAGCCAGAAGGGGCTCGCTGGCGAGCAGGAAATGATCACCAGGTGGAATGATGGGTGGTGGCAATTAACCACAGCTCAGAAACCTGAGCACCGAGAAGGGAGAGCTGAGCCCAGCCCTGACATTACCCCCTCCTCAATGATTCCTCCTCCTCGGAGGGCCACCAAGTTTGAAATGTCAATGGAAAGCAGGGAGGAGGATGTATGTCCAAGGATGAGACCCAAGAGCATTCCTCCAGACTATACCCTTTCCAATGAACCAGGTACTGTATGCGCCCAAGGAACCGATGGGTGTTAATGTTCAATTGCATATCATACTCTTCATGGTTCTCAACCCGAACCGCGTGAGGAGGTGGTACCGAGGTAGTGAAGCGTTTGCACACCAAAGGTTTTAATAAGGAGACATGGAACACATTTGAAATACGCATGTTAAAAGGAAGGTCTAATGCGTAAGCTGCTGAGCTGATCTTATGGTGAATACAGAAAGGACCAATAAACCTTGGTGCCAGTTTCAGTGAGGGAATGCAGAGTTAGAGGCTGCGAGATAACAGCAAGATCCTCTTCCCAACCTGGTAGGAAGGCGAAGGTAGGCATCTGCGGTCAACATGGAGTCTGTACCTATCACTGGCACATCGCAAGGACTCTTTGACCTGTACCTAAGTGTAACGAAGATTACAAAGTGTCATGTCCTGTGTGTTGTGAGAGACACAAGACTCTGTTCTGGAGCAATGGATGTTTATTTCAGTACAGGCTGTACACTGCAACATGCATCTCAGGACAGTACATAACTCTGCTTCCTACATGTGCTCTCTCTAAGATGGCTGCTATGCCCCTTGACCCTTGTCATCACTGCTGGGTGGAGCCAGCCTTAAAGTGCCAGTACATGTGGAACCCTTCAGGTATAACACCTTTCATCCATCCCCAAAAAACAAACCCCAAAAAAACACAACAAAACAATACCAGGCACAAAACATTAACTAACTGTCCAATAACAGTCCTCCAAACACAGGAAAATTACAGGACTTCAAGCTTCCAGGGACAGTTGCGGGGTTAATATGTCATCGAATCACTTCCGTCGGCCCCGTTGAAAGTCTCGTAACCGCTCTTGCAACTGAAATCGGTCAGGAGGGCGACAGTGTCGTTAAGGCCGGGCATCCAGCAATTCGGGACCGGAGGAAACAGGGCTGGTCGGCATGGGTACCGGCGGGGCCAAGAAGGGATCCCCCAGCTCAGAGGGTAAACAGACCTCCGGACCAGAGCTGGAGGGCTCTGTTGGAGCTGAGTTCAAAAGTTCAGAGTCCCCACAATCATCAGTCTCTGTGCATCCTGATCCGCTGGGAGCAGATCCTTGAGACACTGGTGGTTCAGCCGGCATCAGGGATTCGGGCAGTTGAAAATGAGGACGCAGTTGGTCGGCATGACGTCTGCAAATGTAACCATCTTCCAGGCGGACCTTGTACATCTTGGGTCCCAAAGTCTCTGCAATGACAGCAGGAAGCCAACAGGTGTTGGAAGGCCCATAAGATCGGGCCCATACCTTGTGTTGGGCTGTGAATCGGGGGAGCTCATTGTGTTTGACCATCTTGTCTTGGGACTGCAGTACATGTTCCTGGACTGTTTGAGGGCAGAGCATATGCAAAACAGTCCATGGCTGCTGACCCAGAAGGAGTCCTGCTGGAGTTTTCCTAGTGGTTGCATGTGGTGTGTTTCTGTAAGCAGAAAGGAAGGAGTCCAGCTGCTGGGGTGACAGAGACTGTTGTTTACTTGCAGCCACTGTAGCTTTGAAATAGCGTTTGAAAGTCTGCACAAACCTCTCTGCTTGACCATTTGTAGCTGGGTGGTAAGGTGCGGTCAACTTCTGCTTGATGTTGTGGGCAGTCAGGAAACGCTGAAGCTCCTGACTGGTGAATTGTGCACCGTTGTCTGTGACAATTTCTCTGGGGTATCCAAATGTAGCAGCGAGATGTAACAGTATGGAAACCGTTGCGTTAGTCGTTGGCTGAGTAACAGGAATGACTTCAGGCCACTTTGAATGGGCGTCCACTATGATCAAGAAGGTGTGTCCTCTAATCGGGCCTGCAAAGTCCAAGTGTAGGCGAAACCAAGGAACCGTGGGCCAAGTCCAGGGCTGGACGCACCCTCGAGGAGGGTCTCTTGCAATTTGTGCACATCCAGCACAAGCATTCACATATGTTGTGATATCTGAGTCTAGGTTTGGCCACTACACATAGCCTCTGGCCTTTTGTTTCATACGTGTGCCCCGGGATGACCAGTATGTAGCAAGTCCAGAATGTGTCTCCGGAGGGTCTGTGGAATGATCACTCGGTCTCCCCATAAAACACAGTTGCCAGCCACAGTTAATTCCATACGCCTACTGAAATAAGGTTCATACTCCTGTGTAACAGTTGCAGGCCAAACGGACCGTACCCAGGAGAGTATTGTTTTCAGAAAGGTATCCTTGGTTGTATGGGCTTCTATCTCCCCAGAAGACAAGAAGGACAGGCTTTTATAACTCTTGACCAGTGAAGAAGAGTCCATGAAGAGTCCATGGACCTTCCTGTCAGTCGGGACATTGCGTCCGCATTAGCATTGGCATCATGACCACGATACTGAATTTTGTAGCTGTATGCCCCCAAGAATAGGGCATAGCCTTGGAGGTGGGCCGCAGTAGTCTGGGAGATGCCTTTGTCAGGGCTAAAGATCTGAAGGAGTGGTTTATGGTCCGTCAGTATGGTGAATTCCCTACCATACAGGTAAAGATGAAACTTCTTAATTGCCCATATCAGCGCAAGAGCCTCTTTGTCAATGTGTGAGTAATTGCTTTCTGCTTTTGTCAAAGACCTGGAGGCAAATGCCACTGGTTTTTCCGACCCATCTGGTAAGATGTGGGATAGTACTGCCCCTAGACCATAGGGTGAGGCATCACAAGCCAAGGTGAGAGGCTTCTGGAGGTCATAGTGCACGAGCATGCGTGACGCCAAGAGCTTCCGCTTAGAAACTTCAAAAGCACGTTGGCATGCAGCCGACCAGTCCCATCTAGACTGTTTCTCCAAAAGCTTGTTCAACGGAAACAAGGTGTATGCCAGATCTGGCAGGAATTTGTGGTAATAGTTCAGCAAGCCAAGGTATGATCGCAGCTGCTGGACGTTGGTTGGGGCTGGAGCTTTGACTAAAGCATCAACCTTGGCTTCCGTGGTGTGTATACCTTCTGCATCCACAAGGTGGCCACACAACTCCAATTTAAAAACCATGAATTGGCATTTTGCTAAGTTTACTTTCAGACCCTGTTCTTGGAGTCTCGCCAACACAAGCTCCACATTCTGCTTGTATTCCTGGTCAGTCCGTCCTGTAATGAGCATGGCATCTAGCAGGCACTGCGTGAAAGGAACATCCGCCAAAATCTCGTCCATTTTTCGTTGCCAAATAGCTGGGGCAGAGGCTACCCCAAACACCATCCGATTGTATTCATACAGTCCCTTGTGGGTGTTGATTGTCAGAAACTTGCGGGAAGAAGGATGAACCTCAAACTGTAAATATGCTTGTTTGAGATCAAGCTTGGTGAACTTTTGCCCCCCTGCAAGAGAGGCAAAAATGTCATCTACTCTGGGTAGGGGATATTGGTCTATTTCCAGTTGAGAGTTCAGTGCCATGTGGAAATCGCCACAAATGCGCAAGTCCCCATTCGCTTTCTTTACCGGTACAACTGGTGATGCCCACTCGCTGTGCTCTACCTTTGAGATGACACCTTGTTCCTCCAGCCGACTTAGTTCTGCTTCCACACCTGCTCGGAGTGCAAAAGGTACTGTCCGAGCTTTGAAGAACTTAGGCTGAGCATTGGGTTTCAGCTTGAGTGTGACATAGTCATGTTTTATTTTTCCCAACTGGTCATCAAAAATCTTTGGGAACCGCTGCTTCAGGGACACCACCCATCCCTCATTATCTCCTAATGTAATGGTGACGGCGTTACAGGGACTTATGGCGATGTCTGGCATACCAAAGTGAGCAATCCAGTCTCTCCCAAAGCGAGGGGGTCCCCCATTTTCCAGGATATATAATGGCAGTCTCTTTGTCTGACCCTTGTACAATACCTGTACTTTTGCGTAAAGCAGGAATTCTTTGAGGAACAAAAGAGTCAGGCAACATGAATGGTTGAAAACCATAATTCAATCGGGAGGCTGTATTGATTGCACTATTGTGAGCAATTTCCGCCCAAGGTAAGTGGTTACATAGTTACACCAGTTGTTATGGTGGCCAGAAATATAGCAATGTAGAAACTGCTTCAAGGCTTGGTTGGCTTGTTCTGTGGCCCCATTGGACTATGGGTGATACACAGAGGAGAAGGAAAGCTGAACTCCCAACTGTGGACAAAAGGCTCGCCAAAACCTGGAGACAAACTGGCTACCCCTGTCGGTCTGAGATGATAACCTTGGGTAGCCCATGTAACTGAAAGCGCTCCTGAGCAAAAATGGATGCCAGTTCTTTGGATGTGTGCAACTTCATAATGGCCATACAATGTGATATTTCCGAGAACGGTCAACCACCATAAGAATAACTATGTTGCCCTGTGAGTTGGGTAACTCCACAATAAAATCTATAGACAGGTGGGTCCAAGGCCTCTCTCCATTGGGTATGGGTTGTAAGAAGCTCACTGGAAGATGTCGTGGTGTCTTACTCTGAGCACACACAGAACAAGAGGCTGTTTAGGAGGCTAGGTCATCGCGGAGACTAGGCCACCAAAATTGTTAAGAAATTGCCCAAATAAGTTGATTCTGTCAGCTGCCTTGGGGGAAGAGTAAGTCTGGAAAGCAAAGCAGTGCGGAGATTCTAAGGGACAAAGCAGCGGTCACAAGGTTTCTCAAGAGGAGAATGGATCTGAGCATGGATCTGAGCGGCAAGATTTCTGTCATCCAAAGGTGAAGTGAGACTAGTACGAACAGAATACGCTCGGGAGGTATCACAGGAGCAGGAACCGACTTCATCTTGGAAGCAGAGAAAAACTGTCGCGACAATGCATCAGGCCTTCCATTTGTAAGAATGAGACTATGTAATTGAATCTTGACAGAAAAAGAGCCCATTGCACCCTTCTGGGAAATAAGCATTTTGCCTTAGACAGGAATGTCAGATTCTTATGATCAGTCAAAATGAGGACCTTTGAGAAGATGCCTCCATTCTTTAAGAGCTAAAATGATAGCTAACAATTCTCTGTCCCCAATTTCATAATTGCATTCTGCAGGAGACAATGTCTTAGAAAAGTAGACACAAGGATGCATAGCACTTTTAGAGGTAGGACATTGAGACAAAAGGGCGTCTACTCCAGTCTCAGATGCATCAACCTTAAGAATGAAGGAAAACGTAGGATTAGGATGTGCCAGCACAGGAGCTGAAACAATTGCAGCCTTCAGAGACTCAAAGGGGTTGATTTACTAAAACTGGAGCTTGCAAAATCTGGTGCAGCTCTGCATAGAAACCAATCAGCTTCCAGGTTTTATGTCAAAGCTTAATTAAACAAAATTAAATTAGAAGCTCATTGGCTACCATGCACTGCTGCACTAGATTTTGCAGTCTCCAGTTTTAGTAAATCAACCACAAAGGCTTTAATAAAATGCAGAGACCAACCTTGAGCAAAATAATTAACCCAAATCTACAGCCTGAATAAATTACCTATTGTTGCATGATTCTCGTTATGGAATATTATATTATATTATTATATGGAGTAGTAGAGGCTTAATATCCTTCTGCAAAAAAATGAAAAAAAAAAGTGTGGAGAAGGGGAATATGTAGAACATAAAAAGACCAGAAAGAAAATGGGGACTTATAATAGATCTTCACCAGTAGTAAATCTGCACGTGCATGTGTTTTAACTATTGTTAATGAAACAATGTCCCATTCGATGTTCAGACCACGTGATATGTAGCACTTTAGGTCATAAATCCACTTGGTCTCAAGTAGGGGTGCAACGGATCAAAAAACTCACGGTTCGGATCGTTCCTCGGATCGGCAGTCGCGAATCGGATCATTTTTCGGATCAGCAACGAAAAAAAAAAAAAAAAAAGACAGTGACCCCCCCCCCAAGTAGTACAGGCACACAGTGACCCCCCCCCCCCCCAAGTAGTACAGGCCCACAGTGACCCCCCCCCCCAAGTAGTACAGGCACACAGTGACCCTTCCCACCATAGTACAGGCACACAGTGACCTCCTCCCCCCCTCCGTAGTACATAAATCCACTTGGTCACAAGTAGGGGTGCAACGGATCAAAAAACTCACGGTTCGGATCGTTCCTCGGATCGGCAGTCACGGATCGGATCATTTTTCGGATCAGCAAAAAAAAAAAAAAAAGACAGTGACCCCCCCCACAGGTAGTACAGGCACACAGTGACCTCCCCCCCCAAGTAGTACAGGCACACAGTGACCCTTCCCACCATAGTACAGGCACACAGTGACCTCCTCCCCCCCTCCGTAGTACATGCAAACAGTGTCCCTTGAGCGCGGTCTCCTCCTCCTCTGTGGGTGTAAACAGAGAGGAGGGGCCGCCGCCGGGTGAGCCAAGATGCCCGCGGCGGTGGTCCGCGGATCGCATAGCGATCTGATCAGTAGGGGGTGACCCGTTCGGATCACGGATCAACCGTGATCCGTTGCACCCCTAGTCTCAAGGCGGGAGAACTCCCCACAAGAATTTGAGCCCCCTCGAGTGAAGATTACGTCTATTTATTGCCAGAAAAATAATGCCAGCAGGGTATTTGTTATGACATTGAACGTAATGTTTACAGACACTGTGTCCCCGGAAACCATGGTTGATGTTCCCTATATGTTCCTTCAATCTAACATGTAGCTTCCTTGTGGTACGGCCCGCCTACTGTTGCCCGCATTGGGCACTGAACCATATAAATCAAATTTTTACTATGACAGATGATGAAAGATCTTATAAGGGTTTATTTACTGAAGCTGGAGAGTGCAAAATCAGACTCACTTCTGTATAAAAACAATCAGATTTTAACCTCAGCTTGGTCAATTTAGCCTTGGCAGAAGAACCTGGAAGCTGATTGGTTTCTGTGCAGAAATTAGCCTGCTTTTGTACTCCCAAGCTTTAGTAAATAAACCCCATAGGGCCAGATTCAGGTAGATGAGAGTATCTTTCCTCTGGAGTAACGCTTCTCATTTACGTTACTCTGAAGACCCTTTCAGCGCAATTCCTGTAATTCACATAGCAGTTGCGCGTAAACTTGCGCCAGAGTAACGATAATGCGCTGGCGTAACCCGACGCAAGTGGAAGTGGGTGTGATCATATGTAAATGATGGGCGGAGCCCAGCGCAGAGGCTTACGTTCAGCGCATCATCCACGGAGCATGCGCAGTGAGTGCGGCTCCACTCGCCCCCTTGTGCGCATGCTCACAACTTCCGTCGGCACCACTTCCTGGGAAACGTCAGCGCAATGCGTTCCGCTGGGCGCTTAAAAGCGCTGGCGGAAACGCCATTCCGGCGCAAAAGTAGTTCCGTTTCCCCCACCCCAGGGAAGATACTTTTGCTCTGTAATGGCTGCTCCCGCTACCCCCAGAGAGAGGAGGAACCTCAACTTTAATACCCAGGAGGTCTCAGTCATTATCTCGGCTATGGAGACGGAGAATGAATTTCTCCATGGCAAAAAAAGCCGGAAGACCAGCCGGGAGAGGAAGCAGGGCATCCTGGAGTCGATTGCTGCCAGGGTCAATGTCCTGGGCTACTCCACCCGGACTGCTGGGGACATACAAAAGAAAATCAATGACCTGCGGCGCAAGGTGAGGGACAAGGTGGCCTCCATCAGGAGGTATGAGAGGGGCACAGGTGGTGGTCCCCCATGTCCTGTCACCCTGACCGCAGAGGAGGAGGTGGTTGCTCGGTGCCTGGAGAGGGAGCAGGTGGAGGGGGTCGCAGGCTATGACTCCGTGGAGGAAGGCACAAGGACAGGTAAGTGTTTTTTAATCCCTATTTGATGTTTTGCATTTGGGGGGGGGGGGGGTACATGTGCCAAGTGTGTGGGACCACCAACATGTGTCTGCTTTGTGTCATCCACAGATGACGGAGCTGGGCCATCATCTGTCAGCCTGCATTCCACCCCATCCCCCCCACGCCATCATGTGCCCGAGCCACTGGGTGGTGAAGAGGTTGTGGAGGAGGAGAGTGGCCACACCACACCTGCCGAGGTGGTTGTGGAAGATCCTGCTGTGGCAGAGCAGGACTTTTCTTTGGTGTTGTCTGTCTCCTCCCCTTCTCCTGGCCCGTCTGTCGTCCCCTCCCCCATCCTTGGAAGCCCCTCAAGGGCGACTCCTTCCACCCGAGGACATCCATCTTCTGGCCCCAGGAAGGCGACCCAGAAGACCAGGGGGGTGTCTGATGGTGTCCAGGACCAGTTGGCGAGGGATCACGCCAGGCAGACAGAACAGATGGGGGCCATAGCGGTGCACTTGCAGAAAGTGTCTGACAGCCTGGGCTCCGTTGCCAACCTCAGCAACGCAGTGCAGGATGTGAGCTCTAATTGCGCTGCAGTGGTCACCACTTTGGGGGAGGTGCAGGGGGATATCCAGCACCTCACTGCAGCCGTCCAGGCCAACAGTGCTGCCATCCGGGAGCAGGGGAGGCTGAGTCGGCGGGCCCAGCATTACCAGGTGACCCGTCAGCTCCGGATGCAGGCCCAGACGAACAATTACCTTGGACGGATAGCCAGGGCCTTGGAGGGCACGCAGGCCACACCTGCCAGGAGTGGCCCACCTGGGGATCAGCCACCTCCAGATGCCCCCCCACCCCCACCCACTCCATCCAGGCAGCTGCGGAGCCAGAGAGGGGCCCCCAGAAGAAGCCCCCGGCATCCCCGATGAGGCCTTTTTTTTTTCTTGTTTTATATTATTGTTTTTCACATACTCAGGTCATGAGTTTTTTTTTAATTTTTCTCAGGGTATGAGATTATTTTTCTTTTATTGATCAGGATATGATCTTTCTAATTTATTTTTGAACTGCACACGGTCAGGAGTGCAGGGGACAGTGTGAATGGTGTGTGAATGTGAGAGGGTGGCACTCCTGAAAGTAAGGGGTGTCACCCTCGGCCGTGGTGGTGAAGTGAACCCCACGGCTGAATGAATGACGTGTGAAAGGTGTGTGAATGGACAGTGACATCATTGGGGCCTTGACGCTGGCGTTACTGCTCCCAACTCCTACATGCTGGACTTGGGCTAATCCAATGCGATGTGCATGTGGTGTGTGTGATCTAGGGACATCAGTGGTGTACACGCGTGCACTGTCTGTGTTATTAATGTTTTGGTTTAGTGTCCAAAGATGCCTACGGCGAGGACCCTCCTGACTGCTCTTCCATCAGCAGACTGGGTGTCCTCTGGCAGGGGGGGACTGTGTGGGTCGGGGGTCAGGTCATCACGTATGTCAATATGCAGGCCTTTTTTCATAGCAAAGTTGTGCAGAATACAACATGCACCGATGATCTGACACACAAAGGTAGGGGAATACAATAGGGCCCCCCCAGACTTATCCAGGCATCGGAAACGGGACTTCAGGAGCCCAAATGTTTGCTCCACCACTGCACGGGTTTTGATGTGTGCTTCATTGTATTTTCTCTCTCCTCTGGTTTGGGGGTTCCGGAAAGGAGTCATTAGATGGGGTCCCAATGCATATGCAGAGTCACCTGTAAGGTAAAAGACAGGAGAATGTTAGTCATGCATGTGCGATTTCTGTTGTGCATCACGGGAGGGGATAGTCATGTCTGACTCCCATGTCACTCACCAACCAGCCAACTGTCCCCATACATGTTCTGGTTAAATTCTGCTGGGATGGGGCTCTGACGGTATATGAAACTGTCATGGCTGGACCCGGGGTGTTTGGCACGGACGTGCCATATGAGGCGTTGGGCATCGGCTATCACCTGTACGTTGATGGAATGCCAATGCTTCCGATTGCGGTATATGTGCTCTGTGGCACTGGGGGGCTGTAGGGCCACATGTGTGCAATCAATGGCCCCCACAGTGCGTGGGAATCTGGCAATGTTGTAGAAATCTGTCATTGCCTTCAGCCGCAGCTCCTCAGTGGTGGGTCTGATGAACTGGTTGGACATGCGTCTGAGGATTGCAGGGACAACCTGGTGCACACATCTGCTTATGGAAGACTGTGACATCCCAGCCACCACTCCACTTGTACGCTGGAATGATCCACTTGCAAGGAAATGAAGTGTTGCCAGTACCTTCACCAGTGGCTGCACTGCTTGTGATCGGTGTGTCTTGCTGGTGATGTCATCCTGCAGGGTTGTGGTTAGTTCAAGTATTGCATCTGGGCTGAATCTGAATAGGCGATACACCTCCTCATCCCCCATGCCAAAGAGGTTCATACGAGTGCGGTATATCCTCTCACGTGCCCGCCTTCTTGGTTCCAGGGGACCCATCAGTAGTTCTAGGACCACGAGTGCCCCTGGCATGTTGGCACACAGAGGTGTTGTCCTTGCAAGTGGGGGTGCTCAGCTAGCTCCGATCGTCGGTAACGCTGCTGTAGCTGCTCTCCTGCTGACCTGTGACCGTCTGGAGTAAAGATAAAGCAGCCTTTTGTAGAAATAACTTTGCGCCGGACGGATCAGATACGCGCGGCGCATGTAGCCAGCGTATGGTGCTAATCCGTTCATGAATTGTGAAAAATCCCTCATTTGCATATTTGCAGGGGAAATCAATGGGCGCGACTGATGCGCCCAGCGAAAATAAACGCTGACGATACTCTGGCGTCGGAACGTTCCGCCGGTCGCAAATGACCCGTTATTGGGCGCATCTAGTTTGGTGGGTACGGGCACATAGAAACGTCGGCGCATCAGCACAGTTACGCGGCGCATATCCAAATACTCCAGCGCAAGTGTTCCTGAATCTGGCCCATAGTGTATAGATGTGAAGTTTGGACACAACTAAGCTGTAGCACCTTACGCTCTCTGCTGAAATTAATTTAACACATATTGCATCGTTTACAAGGATGGAAACCAACCAAGTTTTGAAAAAAGAAGGGTCTTTTAGATGGATTAATGACATTAGATGCAATCAGATTTCTCAATGATGGTGCTCCTCTAAAGATTCTAAGGAACCTAACACTAATGTTTCTTTACGATTTTCTGAACCGTACGGTATTGCACTGAAATAGTTGTGAAAAAGTTATAATTGTTGGAACTGGAAGAAGACTGATTGATCTCACAGGTCATTTTTATTCATATTTTCTACAGCGTTGATCACTTGTTCCAATGTGGCTTCACTGTATCCTTTTCCACAAATCTCTGTTTTATTGTCTGTGCCTGGAAATGAAAAAAATGGCAGTGTAATTGTGCCCATGTCTGATGACTTGGCTCCAGGGCACAGAAGTGTCAGGGGTCAGCCACTGGGATGACCAGATACAGTATATATAGATACAGTATATATAGCTACACAAGGTCCTGACAGTTCCCCCTTTCTTAACCACTTAAGGACCGCTGCATGTACATTTACGTCGGCACAATGGCACCGACAGGCACATCAACGTATATATACGTTGGTGCCTTGGGGGGGATCGGGGGTCCGATCGGACCCCCCCCCCCCCGTACATGCGTCGGTCCGCGCGGCTGCAGGAGCGATCCGACAAGAGGGGGCGGCTATCCGTTTTCACCCGCCCCCTCCGGATCGCTCTCAGCCAATGCGTGCGCCCCCCCCCCCGCCCTGTCACTTCCTCCTCCTGTGTAAACACAGGAAGGAGGAAGCTATCTGATCTCTCCCTCGGCGTTTGTTTCAAGCGCCGATGAGGAGAGATCACAACACAGCAAGTAAGTCTGCACCAACAGCACACTTACACACAGACACAAACACATTTAACCCCCGCGATCGCCCCCCCCCCTCCCCCCCTGTCACAGTGTCACTGAATGCAGTAATCATACATGTATGATTACTGTATTTAGTGTCAGTGTGACAGACAGTATGACAGTCAGTTAGTGTTAGTGTCAGGGTAGCCCCCCCACCCCCCCAATAAAGTTTTAACCCCTTGATCACTGCCCTAGTTAACCCTTTCACTCCCTATTGCCAGCATCACTAAGCGATCATTTTTCTGATCGCTGTATTAGTGTCGCTGTTCCTGCTAGGTAGCTAATTTTTTTTTAATGCGATTTTTTTTTTTTACTAAAGACATGTGGCTAAATAAATTTTGGCCTAAATGTTTGACTAAAATTTAGTTTATTGGTTTTTTATTATAACAAAAAGTAAAAAATATTGATTTTTTTTCAAAAATGTCGCTCTATTTTTGTATATAGCGCAAAAAATAAAAATCGCAGAGGCGATCAAATACCACCAAAAGAAAGCTCTATTTGTGGGGAAAAAAGGACGCAAATTTTGTTTGGGAGCCACGTCGCACGACCGCGCAATTGTCTGTTAAAGCGACGCAGTGCCGAATCGCAAAAACCCCTTGGGTCATTTGCCAGCGTATTGGTCCGGGTCTTAAGTGGTTAAGGAGTGGCCTCTGGATGCTTCACTGTGCCCCATTGCCTGGGTCTGGAAGCTTACTGAGTATCACACTGCCAAGGTCCAAAGCTGACTGAGCTCCCTACTGGTACCTGATACCTGAGGGGACGCAACACTTGGAGCTTACAAATGTTTCGTACTGGTCCATACAGGTACCCTGATACCAGGGTGTCCCATTGCGACTGGACCATCTCCATTTAAGTACCTAGAGAATAACACACATTTTAACTGCCACTCGGGTCTATGCAGGACATAGGTTTTCTGGATGCACCTGTGATCACAGAGATATCACCTAGGTCAGGGCAATGCTCAAATGGAACTCTGCCCTTCCCAAGAAGAACTCTATTTCTGGGGCTGTAATAACGGGTGCAGCTCTCACATTCAAATTGGGCATCTGGACCTCATGGTTTTGGCGCAATGGAAGCAAATACCCGCAAAAAAAAATACCGGACAGGCAACAATAGGGATCTGCAGGATGTCAGATTATGCACTTATGAGAAAGAGGTTTTCCAGCATAAGGCGTCTCCTGTTTTATGTGGCTTTCATGAGCTTAGCCGTATGCATTGAGTTGCCATTGAAGGATGCTGCATTCTTCATGGGTATACTCAATCATGATGATTAGGGGTGTCCTTGGGGGTGTGGCGTCTTCTAGACATGTGCAATTCATTTTGGTCCGAAAACAAATGTTTATTCATTTTCTAACAAACTCCAATTTTTTAGAATATTTAGAATTTGGATTGGTCGAAAAACGATTGAATGATTTAAATTCCGTGTGAAGAAATAGCTAGTTGTTAAAGCAGAGGTTCACCCAAATAACATGTATATAACATTACATTCTGCATACTTCCAACATGTACAGTATGCTGTTTATTTATTTATTTTTGGCTCTAAATACCGTATTATTGCTATAATCATATGCAGACATGCACTGTGATCTGGGACTTCGCCCAGATGATTGACGTCTTGAGAAAAAATTCTATTGCCGGAATGTGGAATTACACCTCAAAATACAGTAAAACTTTTGTTTGGTTTAAGAGCGTTTTCCAAGACAAGCTACATTTTTTAAATACATTTTGAGTTGATATACAAGCGATGTCTTGATATAAGTAGCGTCATGTCACAACTGAGTATAAAAAAGAAGAGAGCCGCCTCTAAGTGTAGCAATATGGCTACATTTAATGAAGGTACAACATTTAGCAACTCACATGGTTGATGTTTAAAAGAGGCACATCTAAGTATGCAGGCATCTGGGGTAAAGCTGTCCACATAGACTATCCTCCTCATGGCCATTGGCATCATCTATTCCACACTGCACTCCACGAGTGCTTCAAGCTTTGCTTTCAGATTGCTCTACTCCAGGGTAGTCCTCCCGGTCATGATTGCAGACTGACAGCGGTGGACAGCTTTACCTTGAATGTCTGTATACTTAGATGTGCCTCTTTTTATCATCAACTATGTGAGTTACTAAATATTTTACCTTCATTAAATGTAACCATATTGCTACACTTGGAAGAGCCTCTCTTCTCTTTTATACTCTGTAGCTCCTGCTGGATTTTGCTACTATACCCCTTGTGGAGGCTTCCATTTGTGGATGAACATTTTATGGTTATAAAACCTGGTCACATTGCTATAATCTTTTTACATGGACTATAAACTGAAAGACTTATGAATAAATGGTTGTGGAACAAATCCATATACATTTTTCTTTTAGGGTGTGTTGCTAAAGCCCATGGTAATTATTGCAGTCATTTCCCCATTGGCCAAACAGGCCAAACAGGCCCTGGTTCCTGCTTTTGATACTGGGTTATCGGATTGAAGTCCCTTCTCTCAGATGAGATCTTCGGTCACAGAGTGAAATACTTCACCCTTGTTTATCTCTTCCTGTTTCTCATCCTGGGAGGAAGATAATGATCAGGATCGGCTGTTTTTCTGTAAGCTAACTATGTAACTATGTAACTAACTATGTAACTATCTATAATGGAACTGTTGTCACAACTAAATGAAAATAAAGCATTTTTTATGTCGGATCTTTCAGATTTCAAATTCTGCGCGTTCGTTATCTTTTGTTAAAACGAACGTGAAAATCACATAAACAACAAGTGACCCACAACCAAAAATACCTAAGTAACAGAAACCTAGCAAACTAACTACATGCAATATGTACAAATATGCAAGACAAAAAGGGGTAATCAGGACTGGGTACAGAAACAAGGTGAACAGCAGTAAGAGAACAGGATGTGAGGATAGATCAAAAGCAGGATGGATTTGGCAGCAAGCAGGGCAATCAAAACACTGAGGCGAATTGCAATAGCAGAGGTGGGACTTAAGTACTCTCCCCCTCTGGTGATCACTGGAACTACAGCATTCAGCCCAGTGCTACCACCTGTAGATAAACCCGGTTCCCAACAAGAAGAAAGCCAAGAAGGGCGATGTCATGAACCCATATAAATATAAGTATAAATGCACTGCGGTCAGTGGTTTTAAAATATTTGGAAGTTTTTAGTATATCATCCACGACTTTAGTTAAGTCTAGAAAATATATTTCCATGGAACTACTCTCATGATTAAAGCCCTGTACACACGATCGGTCCATCTGATGGGAACAGTCCGACGGGCCGTTTTCATCGGTTCACCGATGAAGCTGACTGATGGACTGATCTGCCTACACACCATCGGTTAATGATCCGATCGTGTCAGAACGCGGTGACGTAAACACAACGACGTGCTAAAAAAAAAACAAAGTTCAATGCTTCCAAGCATGCGTCGACTTGATTCTGAGCATGCGCAGCCCTTTAACCGATGCTTTTGCATACTAACGATCGGTTTTGACCCATCGGTTAGCCATCCATCGGTTCATTTTTAAAGCAAGCCCTCTGTTTTTTGACCGAAGGATAATAGACCGATGGGGCTTACACACGATCGGTTTGGACCGATAGAAAACCGAACCTCAGTCCATTTTCATCGGTTTGAACCGATTGTGTGTACGCGGCTTGAGGGAAGTACCTAGCTGGTTATCGTTCTAATAAGTAAAAAATGAATTCAGGGACTCCACATCGCCATTCCGGACGAGTAGGATGCCATCCATGTATCTTTTTCAGAGTACCAACTCTGGTCTCTGAATAGAAAGGACAACATCTTCCTCCCATTTGGCCATCAAGAGATTGGCCATGCTAGGTGCAAATTTTCACCCCCATGGCCACACCTTTCTCCTGTAGATAATATGTTCCCCATACCAGAAATAATTGTGGCTCATCCCAAAATGTAACATCTCCAATATACACTTTTTCTGATGTTCTGGAAGTCTTGTGTCTTGTTATAAAAAGCGATTGACTGCTTCAAAACCCAACTGGTGTGAAATTGACGTGTACAGTGAGGAGACATCCGCGGTAACCAGCAGGTATTGTGGTCTCCACTATACATCCTTCAGTATATTGAGAACATGTTTAATGTCCTTTAAATAAGTAGGTGTACGTACTACCAGCAGTTTCTAATAAAAATGTATATATTTGCCAATTCTGGAGGTTTTAGAATCGACCCCACTTATAATAGGTCTCCCTGTGAAGCTCTGGTAAACTCCATGCCCAAGAGGGTTAAAGGCAGTGCTGGAAAATAATGATTGTCACAAAAAATATTCAGCCCAATTTGGACATTTCACTTAGAGGCGTACTTACTTTTGTTGCCAGCGGTTTAGAAATTAATGGCTGTGTGTTGAGTTATTTTGAGGGGACAGACAATTTACACTGTTATACAAGCTGTACACTCACTACTTTACATTGTAGCAAAGTGTCATTTCTTCAGTGTTGTCACAAGAATGATATAATAAAATATTTACAAAAATGTGAGGGGTGTGCTCACTTTTGTGAGATACTGTAGTATCTTATATTTACATTATTGACTAAACACAACATGCAAACATATATCCACCATGAATATAAAAAAAGAAGGATGGTTCAAGAACTTCACAACATAATTAACTACATAATGTTGAGCTCTGAACTAAAATGAGTTAAAATTATCATTCACCCTAAACTGGCACATGGATAAAAAAAAGCACAGCGGGCAATTCAAAAGTGCCCATCCACCATATTTGCTTAATTCCATACCAAAGGGTCAATATTTTAGAATTAAATGGAATTTTAGCAATAGCATGGACTTTTTGAAACAAGCTAAAAGCTTGAGAGAACATTTTTTAGATAGAGGTTATAGTCGAAAATCATTGAATTCAGCACTAGGGTAGAGGATAGCTCCACTCAGATTTTTCTGATAAAACTGAAGCTGCAATTTGTATTAGGTTAAGTAGCATTTTACGGAGTTTAAAACATAACATAATTTACAACTAACAATTTATAAAAATCTGCAGTGGGCTTTCCTTCTTTAGTATATGTTGAACGTTACAAACAAGGAAGTTAGAAATACAACCCAGATGATGTTCTTTTGAACAAACATGTTGGGAAGGACTACTGATGTCACTGTTACCCTGATTTTTTGAGCACTTTTATATGACTGCAAATGTGAGTTTTTTTCTTCTTTTAATAAATGCTGTGAGATATCTTACAGAATTATGCTATGTGCGCCCCTACTTTTCTTCTTTTACATATCCTAATGGTTGGTTGCCATAATATATGACATATGATTGGGAGGCCCCCTTTGCTGTGTCTTTATTACTATTGGATTCCCTGTTTAAGTCCCTTGGATTAACAAACCTGAGGTTCCATCGAGATCTCCCAGTATCTGAGGCTCCTGTGACACCCCCCCATGGTGTATCAACTCTCATAAAGTTTGATTGACCTAGTGGGTATATGCTCATCTGGGTTCAATCTCTCCGGTAAGCCTTATGATATACAGTGGTGGATCTCTTATCAAATTTTCCTTTCAAGTAGTCACTATCAGAATGGGTTCACTTACTCATTAATTGGATTTTTTCACTTTTGGATTCTCTATCAAAATTTTCTTTCTAGTGGTCATTACTAGAAAGCGATAAATCACTTATTAATTGGACTCTATATGGACTTTGTTTATATATATTGTCTTCGTATGAGTTTTCTTTACTATGGTGTACACATATGGTAATGTCTATTATTTAATTTTTGATATTTGTTTTTAGATATTTTGTTATACTTTAGCGCTACACTTTTTTCCGAATTTTTATTGCATTTTTTATCTATTTTGCTGTGTTGGCTGCTGCACTTTTCTATTTCAGCGCGGTATATTCACTTTTATTTTAGAAATACAACAGGCAACAGAAGTTGCAAAATAATAACAACTTTACAGAGTATTAGGCTGCTTTCACACTGCAGCACATATCATTTTACAATTCAGTGCTTTTAAAACACACTATTGGGGTTATTTACGAAAGGCTAATCCACTTTGCACTACAAGTGCAAACTACAAGTGCAAAGTGCACTGAAGGGAAGTGCAGTCGCTATAAATCTGAGGGGTAGATCTGAAAGGAGGGGAAGCTCTGCTGATTTTATCATCCAATCATGTGCAAGGAAAAATGCTGTTTTTTATTTTCCTTGGATGGCCCCCTCGGATCTACAATGACTGCACTTCCAAGTGCACTTTCAGTGCAATTTAAAGTGCACTTTGCACTTGTGGTTTGCACTTGTAGTGCAAAGTGGATTTGCCTTTAGTAAATAACCCACTATGTTTATTCAAAAAATGCATAATGCATTTTAAATGCGTCACATTACAGTTTACCCATTGTTTGCCAGTTCCTTAACAACCAGTTATTTATTGATTGTTAAAGATGTCTGAGGGGTGGTTGTTAAGAAGCTGCAAACCGCTGGCATCCTTAACAACCAGTGATAAGGCCTCCCCCTAAGTGGTCGACAGGAGCGATGCTACCACCAGAGGGGAGAATGAAGCAGAGAGACGGCAAGCTGTAAGGGAAATAGACCGGAGGAGCTGGATGACAAGATTGTACAACGCCCATGCTACCTTAGCAGGGGATAGGAGGGAATGCATTTTTTTAGCAATCTGCTGATTTTTAGGTAAGCCAGCATGTGGCGGCTCCTTAAGGCCCCTGTCACACTATGGGGAGAGCGGCGGTAGCGGTAAAGCCCTCAGGCTTTCACACTGGAAAAACAGCAGCTGATGTTTCAGGCCGGTTTGCAGTGACCAAATCGGCACATTGCACCTGGAATTAAAAAACGAATGCTCAGGTAATAACTTTTTTTGTCAGGCTGCCAATTCTTAGGGATTAAGCAAGTATATTGCATCTGGAAAGAAAAAAATATTGTGTATTTGTTTCAAATTTAAAAGAAAAAACTGCACAGTTTTGCACCACACCTTTGAAGCCTTTATTGGAAAAGACCCAATTTCCAAGAGAGAGAACAAGCACATTGCACTTAGAGGTAAAGAAAAAAAAAATCTTGTTTTGGAGACTGAACATGGGAAAAGGTAAAACGTTAACTTCACATATATATGAGAGAAAGAAAAAAGATGACTGCATCCTCAAACTAAATAAAATTGGCTTCTTCGTGGGCTGAATTAAGTAAACTAAACCTGTAATCCAGGACACATTTTCTGAGGTTACGGTGTTCTTCTAAGGCCGCGTACACACGATCGAATTTATCTGCTGAAACTGGTCCGGCGGACCGTTTCAGCAGACATCTCCGATCGTGTGTACGACCTAGCGGACAGGTTTGTCCAGTGGACAAATTTCAAAGCATGCTTTGAAATTTGTCCGCTACAAACCTGTCCGTCCGACATGTCCGCTGGTTAGTACGCCTAACCAGCGGACAGAAATTTCCCACATGTGCCGAATGGATTCGACGCATGCGTGGAAGTATTTTACTTCCTAAAGTGGTGACGTGGCGGCGTCAACGTCACCGCCACATCACCGCGTCCTCAGTCCGAGGGGATTTTGGTCCGATGGTGTGTACACGCCATCGGACCAAAATCCGATGAGACATGTCCGCTGGAAACTGTCCGTCGGACATGTTTGAGCGGACATGTCTCATCGTCTGTACGCGGCCTAAGAATTAATCAATGCAGTACATGTTAAAAGATTAGCACTCCTGCCTTTAAGCCTGTTTGGACAGGCTGGTATATCTTGACCATGCAACGAGCAGATTGTATCTGCCAATGGGGTTATGTCTTCCCATAGAGAACAGAGAAACAATATAAAGAACTGAAGCACAGTTTGTATACCCTTTTGGACAGGCTGAAAGTGTTAGAGAGCAGACAATTTGCATCTGAAAAAATAAAAAATAAAATAAATATTGTTAATTAAAATTTCAAACATAATGGGCCAGATTCACAGAGCGATTACGCCGGCGTAACAGGAGATGCGCGGCGTAAGTCTAAATTTGCGCATGCGTTTCGATACTCCGCATCCCCAAAACGAGATACGCAAGAAATCATTTTTTTTTTGTCCAGCTTCATTTCGTTAGACAGGCGCATCCGTCCGCGCAAAACTGCGCTAGACACACCATTGATTTGCTATTCAAATATGCTAATGAGGGAGTTACGGGGATCCACAAAAGAACGTTGGTGCAGCGCAGGCTACGCACTGTGCGCAACAGCTGAATGGCCTGTCTAAAATTAGACCATATAAAGGGTGGTCTAAAATTAGACAATTCGTCTACATGTCAGAGAAAGCAACACTGTTAGTGAGGAGCTGAGCAGTCACACTTGCTGCCCAACAATCTGTATGCCAACATGCCAGTGGCATCCATGCTCATAGCTATACTACTGACTTTAGATGAGCAAAGAAGGAGGAGGGCTCGGAGGAGGGCACGGAGGAGGGCACGGGAGAGGATTTATTTTTTTTACAAAAAATTTTTCTTTGCTTTAAGAAACATTTTTACAAAAAAAATACATACATATATACATCAATACATAACATACATACAAATTACAAACACGGTCTCACTATCTTTCAATAGCCACGTCACCGCGTCCTCAGTCCGAGGGGATTTTGGTCCGATGGTGTGTACACGCCATCGGACCAAAATCCGATGAGACATGTCCGCTGGAAACTGTAATACAAATTGGGAAGGACGTGGGCGTGTTACATTGAAATGAGCCGTGACCCCATGCTAATGAAGGGCCGGCCGGCTCGCGCATGTGCGCTTGAAGCAGACCATGGTCAGCACCTCTGTGCGCATGCTCACAACTCGGGAACGGCACAATCAGTGAAATTGGAAGTGGACTAGGGCAACTTAGTGAACTACGCAGACAGCATAAATAGACAGACACAAACGCACTTCCTTTGCAAAAGTACATCCCTTTGTATCCATTCCTATACAGCAAGGTGCTTTTGTTCTGTTGTTTATTAGCGTTTGTTTGTTTGTTTGTGACGTGTCTTTGAGATATTTGGGGACTGTTTTGCAGAGTGATTTTTGTCTTTTATTTGTTTTCTTTGTTGTTATTTTGTTTAAATTATATTTTTGCTGGGCATTTTTTATTTTTGCTCGTCATTTCTTTTTTTTTTTGGTTCTGTTTGTGTATGATTTTGGAATGTGGGGGTGACATTCCTGCGGGAAAAGGGGCGTCACCCTCATTTGTGGTGGAGAAGTGATCCCCAGGTCCGTGTGAATGGTGTATGAATGTACAGTGACATAATTGGAGCCGTGGCATGGCGTTGCTGCTCACAAGTCCTGCATGGTGGGCTTGCGCCAATCCAATGTGATGAGGATGTGGTGTGTGTGTGTGCTAGGGACCACAGTGGTGTGCATGCATGCATTCTCATTGTGCCATGATTAATGTGTGTGTTTAACGTGCAAAGATGCATAATGTGAGCTGGCATGAGATGGGGTCATGAGATGGGGTCCCAGTGCATATGCAGAGTCACCTTGAAGGGAAAAGACAGGAGGATGTTAGTAGTGCATGTGCCCCTTGTGATGTGTGCATCATGGGGGGGGCCAGTCATGCCTGCCACCCATGTCACTCACCAACCAGCCAGCTGTCCCCATACATGTTCTGTTCGAAATCTGTGGGGATGGGGCTCTGATTGTATATGTAGCTGTCATGGGTGTCATGGGTAGTGCCATGTGTTGGGCTGGTGATGTCCTCCTGCAGGGTTGTGGTTAATTCCATGATGGCATGAGGGGTGAATCTGAAGATGCGATACACCTCAGAATCACTCATGCCAATCACTCTATGCATGTGTGATATTAAGTGAAGAGTGAGGGGCTTGTATCAGATAAGAATATTGTATTAGATTAGATTAAATGGTAAAGTTTATATAAGCAAAAAAAAAGTTTAAAATAAAAATAAAAATCCCGTGCCCTCCTCAGTGCTCTCCTCAGTGCCCTCCTCCTTCTTTGCTCATCTAAAGTCAGTAGTATAGCTATGCGCGACGATGCCCCTGGCATGTTGGCATACAGATTGTTGTGCAACACGTGTGACTGCTGAGCTCCTCACTAACAGTGTTGCTTTATCTGACATGTAGACGATTTTTCTTTTTTTAGACCAGCTTTTATATGGTCTAATTTTAGACAGGACATTTTGCTGTTGCGCACAGTGCGTAGCCTGCGCTGCCCCAACGTTCTTTTGTGGATCCCCGTAAGTCCCTCATTAGCATATTTGACTAGCAAATCAATGGTTTATCTAGCGCAGTTTTGCGCGGACGGATGCGCCTGTCTAACGAAATTACGCGGGACAAAAAAAATTTGATTTCTTGCGTATCTCGTTTTGGGGATGCCGTGCATCGAAACGAATTAGACTTACGCCGCGCATCTCCTGTTACGCCGGCGTAATCGCTCTGTGAATCTGGCCCTAAGTTTTTAAACCCGCGCATGCTCAGAAGCAAGTTATGAGACAGAGAGCCGTCGAACGTGGTGTACGTCACCACGCTTTGCTAGAGCATTTTGGAAAAACGATGGTGTGTATGCAACATCGTTTTGGAAAATGAAGTTTGAAAAACGTTGTTTTGTTTCGTCACATAAAACGTTGTTTTTTTTCATCACAAAAAGTGATCGTGTGTACGCGGCATAAGACTCAATTTTTACAGGTTTGCTTAACAGAATCTTGGCCTTTTTTTATTGGAGTCAATTGGGGGGCAGGGAGATATTGTATTTCAGCCATAAATATAAAAACAACTGCATTTTAGAAACACAAATATAATTATTTGCTGAATAGAAACACAATCTTTAAACCATGCTGTTTTGGAGGAAAAGAGTAGACATATTGCAGGCCAAAGATTTCAATTAAACTTTATTTTTTCAGAGACTGTAAAAACATTGTACACATTCGATACATAGAATCTCATTATTTTTATCCACAGTCAACCAAAGACATTTATTCAGTTTTTGTGCACATGTTATAATGTACATTGTGGGTCTAAAAATTAGTTATAAAAGAAGTATGGGTTCACAAAAAACAAACAAACATACATACATACTCAACTAGATGACTGCAGCATCAACCCGCCAGCTCTACACCATGAACTCAGTGATCAAAGACCACTGAGCGCTCAGTTCTTGGTCTTCAGTAAGCAGAGAGAGGATGAATGTCAGTTAGACTGTCTCTCCTCTGCTCCTTCAGCATTTACTGAATCTCTGGGCTGTACGGCTGGCTCAAGCTCTCTGCGGCCCACTTGGAGGCCAAGCCAGCTGTCGGTTTGATCCCAACATTATCATTGAATCTGGGACACAGGAATGCAGAACAAAGTGCACATCTGTGATCCTGAGAAGTATGGCCAAAAAAATATTTTTTAGATTCCCAAACAGTATGGGCCAGATTCAGGTAGATGGGAGCATCTTTGCTCCAGAGTAACGCTTCTCATTTACGTTACTCTGCCGAAATTTTAGCAGCAAGTACTGTCATTCACGAAGCACTTGCTCCTAAAGTTGCGGCAGCGTAACGAAAATGAGCCGGCGGAATTCAAATTGGGCGGGTACGGGGCGTGTATTATTTAAACTAAGCGCGATCCCGCCGCGAACGTACTGCGCATGCGTCGAGTGTCAAAGCATATACACAAAAAGGAGTGAATATGACCAAGAGCGTGAGGTTGCTTATAATATTTAAAGCAACAGTAGGGGGGCTAATTGTGTGTATAAACAAAGTGAGTAGCCACTCCTCAAATATGGGGTTATTGCCGTAGCCAAAACATATGAGCATAAATAAGGGAACTGTCAAACAGGGAGTCTCCAAGGGTTAGAGAAATCACTGCTGACAAAAGAAGCTACATAGGCAATAATGGGCTATACTCAGATTAATAATATATACATAAATTTAGATATATTATCTAAAAGTACCCCCTATCCCAAGTATGGAGAGGCTGTAAACAATCAAAGCCAAATGAGTCTCTAAATAGACAAAAAGTAGCACATCAATGAACAACTAGTCCACTGTATAAGTGTTGGATACCAACACACAAAGACATATACAAACATATAACAAGGATTAGAACGGGTGTCCGGACAGTAGTGACCGCACTGATTGAGGTTCCCAGCGGTAATACACCGCATAAAAATATATAATATATAATGAAAAAATGATAAATTTAAATAACATATATAAAGGGAAACCCCAATGAGTGCGTCCCCGCGGGGAATAGAAATAGCGGTGGTTAATAACAGGGGATCAAGGCTGATGGGAAATTGCTATATATATTCTGCCATAATCTAGTTGTTGCAAACAGTTTTTCAACAATGTCACACAGGAGGACAGAATTAATATCCGGTTGAGTCCAGTCCTGAATGGCTAAGTCCCATATGAATTAAGGCATTAATTAGAACCATCAATGATGATGTAATAATATTATTCCGTAGAAATCTATGTGGTTTTTGACAACATTCATATATTTGAGCAGCAAATAAGGTGCACCTGTTATTCCCCTTAAGTGAGCATATGTCCAATGATAGCTGAGTGGGGGTTCAAGTTGAATACCCCTGCAGACAATAGGTGAATGTCACCTTACCGTGTCCTCGGGAACATAGGTAAATCACGTTTCCGTTGCTTGCCTGAGTTGCTCTATGGCGTTCACTTCATGCCGTGAATGAATGGCCAGAGCAGGAAAGACTCCATAGCTGTAATCACCGGAGATGTCAGTGATGATACTGAGCCGCGCCGCAATGAAGGGAATAGTTGGTATCGTTATTTCAGCGTGTAACAGTCGGCGTCTATACGCTCGCTCTCTTTGGTTGTTTGTTGATCCGGGGGATCACCACCGTCCGTCGCCCGTGATGACGTCAACGCGTTTCGCTGGGCGTGGTCGCGTAGCTTCTTCTGGACGATGAGAGGGTTGGCGTGCACGGCTCCTATATAGTCCGTCAGTGCACGCCTCCTTCTGATTAGAATTTTTGGTATTGGTTTGCGGAGTTTGGTATAGCGGGTTCCGTCCCCGTGTGTTGATACAGTTACCAAGTTGAATGTATGTTGTCCTACACGGCAGTAAGTCCCAATATAATCTTGATGGCATTATCTATAGGGGCGCTAATTTACAAATTTTTGAAAAAAAGGAGAGCACCACCACTATTTCAAACATGTTGATACAGTATTTTTTCATAAGACATAATCTTTCTTAGATAAAGATTAAAGTACAATGACCTAATAAGGCCAACAGAGGACACACACAGGGGGAGGGGAATTGGGGGAGGAGGATGTGGGGGGAAAGAGAGGGAAGGGGGGGGGGGGGGAAAAAACACAGACAATAATAGACTAAGGTGGGAAAAATTGATTAAAAATTGTGTTAATAAATTGATGGTTACACAACCTTACTTTTGTCTATGTCCAAGAGTTTTATGCAGGGATATATCTAGGGGTATTACTACTTTCTCACTGAGCCTATATCTCTGATGTAAAAATAAATTTGATATTAACTCATCAATAGGTAAATTCTTTTAAATAAAATTAAAAGGAAAAAGGTATATAGTAATACTCATTGAGGGAATAAGACCAATGATAGAGGGATACAAGTAATTATACTAAAAACTAATAGCAAATAGTGCAGGGAGAAAGGGGCCAGATATCACATAACAGAGAGACCTATTAATGTCTAAATGGGGTGATATGTATTGATTTTCAAGTGAAGTACATGTATTTATTGTGTAGATTCACTATATGGTGGTGCTTATATAGCACTCTCATGAGAAAGGCGAGTTAGTGGTTCATATTTCATAGGAAGGATTGTAAGCTCATTTCCACATTCATTCCTATGGGGGCTAGGGATTTGAGGGTGAAAATCCACCACTTTTCCTTTTGCAATAGAATTTTATCAAAGTCGCCTCTTCTGGCTGATAACTTAAGTGCATAAATTCCTTTCACTTTTAATCCATCTGGTTTTCCTCCGTGGCTCTCGGCAAAATGTTTGGCTACAGGACTCTCATGTGTCTTTTCAGGATTTTTACATTTTTCTTTTTTGATATCTCGGAGGTGTTCCCCAATTCTTATCCTTAGTTGTCTCTTTGTCTTCCCTATGTAGATTTTTTGACAGGGGCAGGTTAACATATAGATGACCCTCTCCGTAGCGCAATTGATCAAATCTCTGATTTCATATTCTTTTTGTTCCAGGGCATCTTTGAAAGTTCCTGTACGTTCCACAAATGGACATATTTGGCACCTAGAACAAGCAAACATTCCCGTACTTCGTGGGAAGTTTGATAACCAAGAGGTATTTTGTTGTTTAATGAATTCAGATTGAATAAGAATATCTCCTAAATTCTTGGTTCTTCGTGCCGTCATCTTAGGAGCATCACCGACAATTTTGGCCAGAGTTCTATTTCCAGTCAGAACACTCCAGTGTTTTTCTAATATTTTCCTCACATTTCCCCATTGGGGACCATATGTGGTAATCATTCTTACTGGTCCAGAATCATCTTTTTTTGTAAGTTGTTTCTTGTCAATAGAGAGTAAACTGCTTCTGCTTCTCTGTGCCGCCTTTAATTTCGCCTGTTTAATTTGTTTATGGGAGTAGCCCCTTTCCCGAAATCTTCCATATAGTTCTTTACTTTCTGCATAGTATGTAGAGGACTCAGAGCAGTTTCGTTTAATCCTCATAAACTGGCCAGTAGGAATCCCATTCTTCTGCCACTGGGGATGATGGCTGTCAGCCCGTAATAATGTGTTGGCAGCTGTTAATTTGCGGAAAGTACTTGTTATAATTTTTCCATTCTTTTTGCCAATTTTCAAATCCAGAAAGGAAATTTCTGTCTTATCGCAAATATAGGTCAAACGTATGTTGCGGTCGTTGGTATTCAATCCAGTGATGTAATCATGAAGGGCTTCACTACCACCGGTCCAGATCACAAATACATCATCGATGTACCTCAGCCATGTGTGAGCATGACTGAGGTACTCTGGAGACTCATAGATAACCTCTTCTTCCCACAGGCCGAGGTGTAGGCATGCATAGGCAGGTGCCCATGCTGCACCCATCGACGTGCCTTTGATTTGTTGATAGTATTGAGATGCAAATTGGAAAAAGTTGTTATCGAGAGTGAACTCAAGTAGTTCACACAGGAATTCATTTTGGTGTCCCAGTAGAGGGTAATGTTTGTCTAGGAATGTTCTGACCGCTCTGACCCCACATACGTGTGGGATAGATGTGTATAGTGACTCAACATCTATACCCACAAGTAACGCTTCGTCTGAGATCTCAATAGTGGCTAATCTTGAAAGGACATGGCGTGTGTCCTGCACATAGGATTTAAGTTTGCATACCATGTCTTTGAGGAGTAGGTCCAGATAGGTACCAATTCTGTCCAATGGGCCATGGATGGCGGACACAATAGGTCTTCCCGGTGGTTTAGTTAGTTGTTTATGGATTTTGGGAATATAGTAAAAGATGGGAGTATTATAGTCCCTTACCTTTAAATATTCAAAATCCCGTTTTTTTAAAAGGCCCGCCTCTGCGGCCTCATCAAGTTTGCTGTTTAATTTTCTTACCACATTGGGGAAAGGATCCCCTTCTAGTCGTTTGTACGTATTTGTGTCCCCAAAAAGGCGTCTCACCTCTCCTTCATAATCAGTTTCATCCAGAAGGACGACATTACCTCCTTTATCACTTCTTTTAATAATAAGGTTGTTTGCTTCCTTTAGTTCCTTCAAGGCTTGACGTTCATTCTGGGATAGATTATCATGGTTTTTGGTCTTCCATGTAATTTCTTCCAGGTCCTTTTGTACCAATTCAAGAAAAATGTTAAGCCATTTATTTTTGTCAAAGCATCCCCGTGCGCATGCTCCAAATTCTGGGAATGAACGTCAATGACGTCACATTCCCATTCATGATCTTTTTACGCAAGCGACGTGATTTTTTTTTTTCCCGACGCGATGACGACGCCTATACCTAACATAGGATACTCCAACCCCATGTAGGTATATCTTCACGCCGCGTATCGCTTCCGGAAACGTCGTACCGTCATTGCGTCGCGCCGGAATTCGCTTGTGAATTGCCGATTTCCGCTCATTAACATATTTTTTGAGCGGAAATCGGCGCCATTTTTAAGTTGAAGTAACGATGCGATGGCGAAACTCAGTTACGCTGATCGCATCGGAGCTTCAACCCGGCGTTTCTTGTTTTCTGGTTACAGAAAACAAAAACGCCAGCTCAAAGTGACAGTTAGGCTGGCGGATCACTGGATCCGCCAGCCTAACTGTTCCTGAATCTGGCCCTATATTTTTTCTGAAAGCAAAGACCCTGGTAGTTAAACATTTTTGTCACATGATATTAGCACACATGTTTATCAAACGCAAGTTTTAAGTAAAAAATACACAAAAGTTAATTTTAAAGCAAGCATGCACAATATATTACTCAACACCTGAAATTGTAAACAGGCAATGGTTTAAATGCCTTTACAGGATATCAGTTTGAGTTAAACAGGAATGATGGCTTTAAAGGAGTTGTAAAGGAAAACATTTTTTTGCCTAAAATTAATGTCTGAATGACTACAGACATTATAGTGTGAAGCCCCGTACACACGGCCGAGGTTCTCGGCAGAAACCAGCGAGAACCTCGCTGGGAGCCGCATTCTGCCGAGAACCTCAGCCGTGTGTACGGGGCTTCAGAACAGGTTCTCTATTTGCTCGACGGCCCGTCGGGATGAATGGCTGGTTGCCTTTCCCGACGGGCGGGTCGCCGATTCTGACGGCCGGCAGAGAACCTCGACGGGCGGAACGATGTGTTCTGTCCGTCGAGGTTCTCTGCCGTGTGTACGGGGCCTAATGATTCTGTTAAAAAAAGTAGTAAATACCTATTAAATTCCTTCATCTATATCACCTCCGGCGTTCTAGTTTCTGTTCTCTCATTCACCTTCTGGTTTGCGGCGCTCGTTCATGTAAGAACTACATTTCCCAGTATGAATTGTGGCACACCTCCTTGAAGTCTCTAACACGTAGAGAGCGTCCTGCCACACAGATGTAGTTCCCAGTAGGGGGCGAGCACATCACTGACCACCGCAGTAAAGCCTCCTTTCACAGTGGTGAGTAACAATCAAACAAGCAGGAAGTGAATAGAAGAGAGAAGAAATAGAGCAACTTCTGAGCAAAAACTAGCAATGAGGAAGTGAAAAGAGGAATGTCTGCAGGTAAAGGATGCTTATTATGAAAAAGAAAATATTTTCCTTTACAACCCCTTTAGATTTAATTCCTCTTTTTATTTTAAAACAAAAATTATAATACATTAAACAATTGTAGCAGCGTTACAGTTATAATACATGATACAGATGAGTCTACATACAAATGCATACCATTGTATATCCCCTCTTGACTTATAATACCCTCCGAAACACTACTACATAAAGAAGAGAGGGACAAAAACAAAAAAAAAAAAAAAGGGGAGGAAAAAATAAAATAAAATATATATAAAAAAATAAAATAAAATAGAAATAAAAAAAAAAAAAAAAAAAAAAAAAAAAAAACCAACACTCTGTTGTTTCAATCTTCCTACTCTCTCCCCCTTCATATTTGAGGTATCGTCTGTATTATTGGTCTTTACCCTCCTCGCCCCTTTGTCCTGAAGTCTAGAAAGGAATTCCAGGAGGTCCAAGTTCTTAAGTATCTTTCCTGTTGGTGTTGTGTTGCCAGTACTAATTCTTCTAGTTTACAGATTTCCTTTACTTTACTTATCCACATCTCTATGGTTGGGGGGGATGGTGACTTCCACTTCTTTGTTATGCATGCCTTTGCTGCATCTAATAGATGACATATACTTGTCTCCCTATACGCTTTCTCTTGGATTTGGTTCACATGCAGAAGATAAAATTCTGGTTCTTCCGGTATCTCGTAATCTGAACAAATCTGGAGGGCCCTTTTAATCTCCTGCCAATAACTCCTTAACAAGGGACAATCCCAAAATATATGTAGCATCGTCCCTTTACTTCCCTGGCATCTCCAACATTTGTCTGATAACTCTGGGAAGATTCTATTTAGTCTCTCCGGTGTCCTATACCATCTCGCAAAGATCTTATAATTTGTCTCCTGCGTCCTTGTACAAATCGATGTTTCATGCGTTCGTCTGTATATACATTTTCGCTGTTCCATACTAAATACCTTTTTTAATTCCTGTTCCCAGTCTTGGACACACTTCAGAGGGTGGCTCCCTGACTGTACTAGTAGTTCGTAACTTATTGAGAGAGTATGTGTTAATGTTCCCCTTTCACTGCACATCCTCTCTAGTCTCGTAAGTGGTCTCTCAAAGACCCCTGGGTTTGGTAGTGTGTTCAAGAAGTGAACCATCTGGAGCGCATTCCAAAATTTTAAACGGAATACGTTCTCTGGTTCCATCAGTTCGGCTATTGTAAGCCACCTTCCCATTCGGATATAGTTCACTACCTGTCTGCTCCCCTCCTCCCTTAGATGTCGAAAAGCTCCGTCTTCGCATCCCGGTGGGAACAGGGGGTTGCCTATCACTGGATATAATGGGGAGGTCTTAGGGTCGATGCCCATTATAGAAAATGCTGTTGCGCATATTTTCACTGTGTTTCCCAGAATCGGGTTCTTATTAATTTCTTTGGGCAGTGGAGCAGACCACCATGGTGCCCCTTCTAATGGTATTTTAGATTGGGACTGTTCAATTTGCACCCATAATTTGGTGTCTGAATGCCTGTTCCAGTCTATTAACCTATTCAGGTGTACAGCATAATAATATTTCCTTATGTCTGGCACCCCAAGTCCTCCCTGTTGTTTAGTGTACATTAGTTGTTTCCTTTGTATTCTAGGGTTTTTGTGTGTCCATATAAACTCAAAAATAGTTCTCTGACATTGTTTAAAATAATGTACAGGGATGTGTATTGGTAATGTTTGGAATAAATAAAGCATTTTTGGGAGTATGTTCATCTTAATGATATTACATCGGCCTAGCCAGGTATGAAAACCCTGGTTCCACTTATTCAATAAAATCTTCACCCTTTGCAGTAGCGGTGGAAAATTGAATTCAAAGATCTTATCTACTTTCCCTGGTAGTTGTATGCCTAAGTATGTCAGAGCTCTATCTGTCCACTTAAACTTAAATTTTTGTTTTAGACATGTTATTGATGCTTGCGGCACATTAACTCCCATTGCTTCTGACTTATTAAAGTTTATACTTAAATTCGAGAGAGAGCCATACTTCTCAAATTCCCTCATTAAGTTCGGGATTGAGGTCAATGGGTTGGTAAGAGTAAACAACATGTCGTCTGCGAAGGCGGTGATTTTACAGTGGTTCTCCCCTATGTGTACTCCTGTAATATTCCCATTTAAACGCAGAGTACACAGGAAGGGTTCTAAAGACAGGGCGAAAAGGAGTGGGGATAGGGGGCACCCCTGCCTTGTCCCGTTCGATATCTGGAAGGGCTCTGATAATATTCCGTTGGCCCGAACTTGGGCCGCTAGACCTGAGTACATCGAAAATATCCATTTTATTATTTTATCTCCAAAGCCTCCATGTTGTAGTACAGCATGCATGAAGCTCCAGTTCACCCTATCAAAGGCCTTCTCTGCGTCTGTGTTCAGGAATACACATTGTATCTTTTTTGTATTTGCTATCTGCACCAGGTTGATGGCTTTAATGGTGTTATCACGCGCTTCCCGGACGGGCACGAATCCCACTTGGTCTAAGTGTATTAGATCTGGGATATGTTGTTGTATCCTGTTTGCCAGAATCTTGGCGAAAATCTTTACGTCTGAGTTTAGCAAAGAGATTGGCCGATAACTTCCGCATAGGCCCAAATCTTTCCCCTCTTTTGGTATCACCGAGATATGGGCTAATACCGTTTCTTTCGTTAGACTAGCCGATGTCCCTAATGCGTTGAATAATTTAATCATATATTTGAATAGTGAGGGAAACAGAGTTTTATAGTATTGACCCGTGTAGCCATCGGGTCCTGGAGCTTTTCCCAATTTCATTGAGTTTACTGCCACTTTAAGTTCCTCTTCAGTTATAGGGTCGTCTAGCCTCTCTTTATCTGGTTCTGATAGTTTTGGTATTGCTGATTCCGTGAGATACTGATCGATCTGTTCTTTAGTCAGGGGCTTACTTTGCATATTATAGAGAGAGCAGTAGTATTCTTGAAACTCTTTAACTATATCCTTTGGTTTAGAAACCTTCGGTTTCTTTGGTGGCTTAATATATGGGATATAATTACTCATCTTCTCCTCGCGTAATAATCTAGCGAGTCCTTTCCCGCACTTGTCTCCTGACTCATATGCAAACTTTTTACATCTTTGTATTGCTGCTTTTGCCTTATAGTACAGGAGATCGGTGATTTCTGCTCTTTTCCTAGCCAGCTCTTCCTCTGCAACTATTGATCTTATTTGTTTATGCCTATCTTCTAGTATGGCTAGTTCTTTCAATAGCCTATCTAATTTTTCCGTGCGTTTCCTTTTTATTCTGGACCCATGTTTAATTAGCACTCCTCTGATAACCACCTTGTGTGCTTCCCAGACAATTCCGGGGTCGCACTCTGGGGTATCATTAGTGCTAAAATAGAACTTCAGCTCTTTGATTACGTCTTCTAGGACCTCTTTATCCTGCAACAGGCTTTCATTTAGTCTCCACTGGTTTGGTCTGATCTGTCTAAGGTCTTGTATCTCGTATTCTAGAAAGATCGGGGCATGGTCTGACCATGTAATTGATCCTATTTTAGCCGATCGTACTGAGTGTAGTTGAACATGTGGAATTAAGAAGAAATCTATACGGGAATATATTTTATGTGGTGTAGAGTAAAACGTATAATCTTTTTCTTTATTATGTAACAATCTCCATATGTCAATCAGCTGGTTTTTATGCAGGGTCTGAGTAATGCAGTTTCTCACCCCATGTGGAGTAGATGACTTTCCTGATGATGTGTCCACTTTGGGATCTAGTGGAATATTCAGGTCCCCTCCCAAGATCAAGTGACCTTCTGAAAAATCCTGTAAACGTTTAACCGTTTTGTCCAAGAAAGTTCCCTGTTGTTCATTAGGGGCATATACAGTGGCAAATGTTACCTCTATTCCTCCTATTTTACCCTTCACAAATAGATATCTTCCTTTCGGGTCTCTCATTGAGTCTAGGTATGTCCACTTAGTTCTTCCCGCTATAAGAATAGACACACCCTTTGACTTTGACTCCTGATTTATCGCGTGATATACGGTTGGATAAAACCTGTTCTTTAAAATCGGAGTCTTGTCTTCTCTAAAGTGCGTTTCCTGTATATATGCCACATCTATTCTTAGTCTTTGCAGGTCATGCATAAGAACCCTCCTTTTTTCGGGTGTATTCAATCCCTTCACATTCATTGACATTATATTTAGTGCCTCCATCCTGTCTTACTTTATTCCCAGGTATTGATTAAATATATAGGGAGCAGAGTAGGCAGCAAAGTAGGCAGTAAAGAGTGTACGTGCAGGTGGGGGGATGGGGGGTTGAGGCCCCCCCCCACCTGAGGGAGAGAAAAAAATAAAAAAAAAAATAAAGAAACAACCACAAAAAAAAAAAAAAAAAAAAAAAAAAGGGGGGGGGAACAAACACCCCCCAAAAAAAAAAATGTCTGCAGGTAAAGGATGCTTATTATGAAAAAGAAAATATTTTCCTTTACAACCCCTTTAACGTGTAGCAGAATTGTCGTATGTGCACATGTCTATGTGTATATACTTGGGAGAGGGAACCTTTTTCGTATTTGTGTTTTGATTATATGTCACATTCCGTGCATACTCATGCAGACAGTCCCATTGATGTCAATTAGGACACAGCGGCTGCATTGACACAGCCAGTGCTTCCAACTTGACATCCGTGTGGGTGCATGTCCCTGAACTCACACTGTGTGCATTTGGGGCCATGCACCCACACCGGCATGGATGTCTGATCTGTCCTTGTAGCTGGTGCATCCCAACTGACATTAATAGGACTGCCTGCACAGGGATGCACAGAATACTTGCGTACACCCATGTAAGTAAATATGGTCCTTCATGGGTGTACGCTTTGGCACACCCCACTGAACGAGGCCTTAGTTGAAATTTAGGAATCACGTATGCCATGTTGTGTTTATGTGTGCAAATAAGGATTTTAGTGGGTTTTTGTTTGTGAAAATCGCGATTTGTTAAATATTTGCACAACTATTGTAGAGCCTAAAAATAATAAGTAGCACCTTCTTTTTATTCTACTGGTCATGTGCGTCCAGAAAATGTATGATTTGGGGGGGTCTTTTACAATTTCTGAAAGCTCGTAGTGAAAAATGAAAACCTCTAGATTTTTGGAGAAATTTGGATATTTACAGTTTTATGTACGTTCGATTTTCACCATTTTTCAAAAAGGTGCAATTTAAAGTTTACTAATATTTGTTATTTATTAACTCAGGTTAAGCTTGTATTTCCTGACAGACTCCATGGCAGCCTACGTGTGGGTTAATCCCGCCTCTCATACCTCATAGGACCCTACTCCCATAAAGCTTTGCGTCTCCCCATAGACTGTGTTCCTTTTTTGTCCTCCTCCTAGGACCTATGCTGTTAAAGCAGAATAAAGAAGAAATACCTTTTGTTTTTTTTCCCCAGTCCTGATGATCCTGCACATAGAGCTCACGTTCTGGTGTCCAACAAGTCCCAGCTATTAGCAGGGTAGACATGGGCGTCGGTTGCAATATTAACAGGTGCTTACTAACCAGCCATTGGCAGGCAAGCAGCAACAAGGCCAAACGTCCTAGCTATTAGTTGGAGGCCTCTATTCCTTTAAGAATGCTCGAGTCGTGCGGAGTGAGCTTCATAGCTCTCAGTTTCAGGACAGGTCGGCAATGGTATCCTTGGTAACGTATTATCCTCTCTTACAAACCTTTTACATGGCAAGCGTACTCTATGTTGTTTTGTTGTTGTTGTCTGGTCTCCGCCGTGGCCATGGCCGCTGGAACGCATCTGCGTTCCAGTTCGTCGTTTCCTGGTCTCTGCACCTGCGCTGGTTCCAGCCGAGATTGAGGCTTGGACGCGCATGCGCAGTACGATCGGATCGCCGCGATCGCGCATTCGCACGAGGTCTGTATGGGGATGGGCGCAAATTGCGGCGTGAGCGGCGTGCGCGGTGACGTCATCATCAGGGCGGCAGGTTTAAATAGCTGTCAAAACAGCTATCCTTGGGACACACGCATGCTGCGCTGTTACTGTTTTCGTTGCCCCAAATTGATAGTCTTCCCTCTTCAAGGTATGTTTCTTGCCTTCTGCCTTTTCAAAGCCCTGTTTGCTTGATTCATCCTTGCTGCATCTTATTGTGATATGTTTGTCTTAGCAGTTCTTGTAACTCCTTTCCACTATGGATGTCTCACTGCCCCCCAGTGGCCAACCCTTGCGCTGCAGGTAGGATGGAAAAAAAATCTTTTTTCCCTACCTGGCTGTTTGGGTTTCTGTGTAATCAGAGGTTAACTCTGTCCTCCCCGTCAGCCCCTCTAGGTCTGAACATCAATCTTCAGCACATGAAGTTGTTGACGAATCCAGGTTACAGCATCGTCACTCCAGATCAAGTTCCAGACGCCCCAGGTCATCTTCTAGACACCGCAAAGAAGGCTCCAGATCTTCATCTGGCCGCCATTCTCACTGCCATTCCAGCCACTCTAGTAGAAGAGTCTGCTGGGGATGTGGGGCTCGGGTCTCGGATAGAAGATCCCTTTGTGACCTATGTTATTCCAAGGCGGTGAGGGAGAGAGGAAATGATGGTCATCAAGTGGAAGCCCTGGTCAGGAGAATAGTCCAGGAATCCCTTAATAAATCCGATTCCAGGTGTGATGTTACTATCCCTGATGACCCAGTTCCAGCGCTTGCACAGAATAATCCTGAAGCGCCTGGCCCCTCTCAACGTGTACGCAGTCCAAGTGCGTCTTCTGTCAGTGATGCTGAAAGTGTTGTCAATCCTGCAGGATTTGATTTCTCCCTAGTACCAAGTTTAGTGAAAGCGGTAAAGATCGCCTTGAAGTGGGAAGATCCGGTGGAATCTCCTTCCAAACAGAGAAAATATTTCAAACAACTCAAAAAGGAGCGCCCTAGTTTTCCCCTCCTAGGTGAACTTGGAGATATCATTACTGACGAATGGGCCAGCACGGACAGAAAGAATTCTTTGCTTTCAAAAGTAGCAAAGATGTACCCGTTCAAAAGTGAAGATGTTAAACACTTAGGGCCAGATTCAGCAAGACTTGCGCTGGAGTAAATCGATATGCGCCGCGTAACTGTAAAGATGCGCCGTTGTATCTATGTCACCGTACCCACCAACCTAGATGCGCCAGAAAACGGGCCTTTTCCGATCGGCTTAACTTTCCCTCGCCAGAGTATCGTTAGCGCATATTTTCGCTCGTCGCATCCGTCGCGCCTATTGATGTGCCATGCAAATATGCAAATGAGGGAGATTTCCCGATTCGCGAACGGATTAGCACCATACGCTGGCTACATGCGCCGCGCGTATCTCGTCCGTCCGGCTTATTTCTACAAATAGCTGCTTTATCTTTACTCCAGACGGCCACAGGTCAGCAGGAGAGCAGCTACAGCAGCAGCGTTACCGACGAAACTAGCAAGCTGAACAACCACACGTGCAAGGACAACACCTCTGTGTGCCAACATGCCAGGGGCAGTCGCAGTCCTAGCACTACTGATGGGTCCCCCGGTACGGAGGAGGCGGGCACGTGAGAGGATATACCGCACGCGCATGAGCCTCTTTGGCATGGGGGATGAGGAGGTGTATCGCCTCTTCAGATTCAGCCCTGATGCAATACTTGAACTAACCACAACCCTGCAGGATGACATCACCAGCAAGACACACCGCTCACAAGCAGTGCAGCCACTGGTGAAGGTCCTGGCAACACTTCATTTCCTTGCCAGTGGATCATTCCAGCGTACAAGTGGAGTGGTGGCTGGGATGTCACAGTCCTCCATGAGCAGATGTGTGCACCAGGTTGTCCCTGCAATCCTCAGACGCATGTCCAACCAGTTCATCAGACCAACCACTGAGGAGCTGCGGCTGAAAGCAATGACAGATTTCTACAACATTGCAGGATTCCCACGCACTGTGGGGGCCATTGATTGCACACATGTGGCCCTACAGCCCCCCAGTGCCACAGAGCACATATACCGCAATCGGAAGCATTGGCATTCCATCAACGTACAGGTGATAGCTGATGCCCAACGCCTCATATGGCACGTCCGTGCCAAACACCCCGGATCCAGCCATGACAGCTTCATATACAATCAGAGCCCCATCCCAACGGAATTCGAACAGAACATGTATGGGGACAGCTGGCTGGTTGGTGAGTGACATGGGTGGCAGGCATGACTATCCCCTCCCATGATGCACACATCACAAGGGCCACATGCATGACTAACATCCCCCTGTCTTATCCCTTACAGGTGACTCTGCATATGCACTGGGACCCCATCTAATGACTCCTTTCCGGAACCCCCAAACCAGAGGAGAGAGAAAATACAATGAAGCACACATCAAAACCCGTGCAGTGGTGAAGCAAACATTTGGGCTCCTGAAGTCCCGTTTCCGCTGCCTGGATAAGTCTGGGGGGCCCTATTGTATTCCCCTACCTTTGTGTGTCAGATCATCGGTGCATGTTGCATTCTGCACAACTTTGCCATGAGAAAAGGCCTGCAGATTGACATACGTGATGACCTGACCCCCCAACCAGACAGCCCCCCCCTGCCAGAGGAGACCCATTCAGCTGATGGAAGAGCAGTCAGGAGGGTCCTCGCCGTAGGCATCTTTGGACACTAAACCAAAACATTGATCACACGGACAATGCACGCATGCACACCACTGATGTCCCTAGATCACACACACCACATCCACATCGCATTGGATTAGCCCAAGTCCAACATGTAGGACTTGGGAGCAGCAACGCCAGCGTCAAGGCCCCAATGATGTCGCTGTCCATTCATACACCTTTCAAACGTCATTCACACAGCCGTAGGGATAACTTCTCCACCACGGCCGAGGGTGACACCCCTTACTGGCAGGAGTGCCACCCCCTCACATTCACACACCATTCGCACTGCAACGTGTGCAGTATCAAAAAAAAAACTCATATCCTGAGCATAATCAAAAAAAAAAAAACTCATAACCTGAGCATTAAGAATAAAATAAAAATCTCATGTCCTGAGCATTAATAATCAAGAAAATAAAAATCTCATATCCTGAGCATTAATAAAATAAAAATAAAAAAATCATCTGGGATGCCGGGGGCTCCTTCTGGTGGCCCCTCTCTGGCTCCTCAGCTGCCTGGATGGAGTGGGTGGGGGTGGGGGGGCATCTGGAGGTGGCTGATCCCCGGGTGGGCCACTCCTGGCAGGTGTGGCCTGCATGCCCTCCAAGGCCATGGCTATCCGTCCGAGGTACGAGTTGGTCTGGGCCTGCATCCTGAGCTGCTGGGCCTGCATCCTGAGCTGCCGGGTGACCTGGTATTGTTGGGCCCGCCGACTCTGCCTCCCCTGGTCCCGGATGGCAGCAGTGTTTGCCTGGACGGCTGCAGTGAGGTGCCTTATATCACCCTGCACCTCCCCCAGAGTGGTCACCACTGCAGCGCAGTTGCAGCTGACATCCTGCACTGCATTGGATATCTGGGTCATGGAGCACAGGTTGTCAGCCACTCTGTCCAGGTGCCCAACTATGTCCCCCATTTGCTGCGTCTGCCTGGCGTGATCCCTCGCCACCTGGTCCTGTACCAGATCAGACACCCCCCTGGTCTTACGGGTGGCCTTCCTGGGGCCAGTAGATGGTTGTCCCCGGGGGGATGGAGTCGCCCTTGAGGGGCTTCCTAGGATGGGGGAGGGTATTGCAGAGGGCCCTGCAGAAGAGGAGGACTTTTCCAAAAATAAAATGATGTCCTGCTCTGCCACAACAGGCTGCTCCTCAACCACCTCTGCAGGTGAGGTGTGGGCACTCTCCTCCACCTTGGTCTCTTCACCACCCATGGGCTCGGGCACAGGATGCCGTTGGGGGGATGGGGTGGACTGGCCGCCAACAGATGATGGCCCAGCTCCGTCATCTGTGGATGACACAAAGCAGACACATATTGGGTGGTCCCACACACTTGGCACATGTACCCTCCCCCCCCACATGCAACACACCAAAAAGGGGGTAAAAATCACTTACCTGTCCTGGAGCCTTCCTCCATGGAGTCATATCCAGGGACCCCCTCCAACTGCTCCCTGTCCAGGCAGCGGGCGACCACCTCCTCCTCCGTGGTCAGGCTGACCGCACATGGGGGTCCACCACCCGTGCCCCTCTCATGCCTCCTGATGGTGGCCACCTTGCCACGGACCTTGCGCCGCAGGTCATTAATTTTTTTTGGATATCGCCAGCAGTCCGGGTGGAGTACCCCAAAACATTCACCCTGCCAGCAATGGTCTCCAGGATGCCCTGCTTCCTCTCCCGGCTGGTCTTCCGACTTTTTTTGCCGTGGAGGAACTCATTAAAAGTCTCCATAGCCGAGATGATAACAGAGACCTCCTGGGAGTTGAAATTGAGGTTCCTCCTCTCTTTGGGGGGAGCGGGAGCAGCCATCACAGTGCAAAAGTAACTTCCCTGGGGTGGGGGGAAACGGAAATACTTTTGCGCCGGAATGGCGCTTCCGCTGGCGCTTTTATACGCACAACGGAACACATTGCGCTGACGTTTCCCGTGAAGTGGTGCCGACGGAAGTTGTGAGCATGCGCACAGGGGGCTGAGTGAAGCCTCACTCACTGCGCATGCTCCATGGATGATGCGCTGAACGTAAGCCTCTGCGCTGGGCTCCGCCCATCATTTACATATGATCACACCCACTTCCACTTGCGTCGGGTTACGCCAGCGCTTTTTCATTACTCCGGTGCAAAGTAACGGACAGGCGCTTGGTGAATACTGTACTACACTCGCTAGTTTGCGTCAGCGCAGCGTATATGCGATGCGATACGCTGGCGAAAAGATGCGCGCATCTACCTGAATCTGGCCCTTAGAATCAGCTCCCTTGGTTGATGCCGCCGTGATGAGGTTGGTGAAACACATCACACTCCCTCTGGAAGATACCGTCTCCTTTAAGGACGGTCTAGATAGAAAGATAGACACAGATCTGAAACGAATATATATTACAGCGGGCATGGCTTGTAAACCGGCTCTAGCCCTAGCTGCCTTGTCTAAGGCAATGGAATCCTGGACGGATGAAGTGGATTCTACCTTAGCGAACGTCTCCGAAGATGTGCTCAGCAGCACACCGATTCATGAGCTGAGAATGGCGTCCGTCTTCCTGGGGGAGGCCTCCCTTGACATTATCCGGTTGGTGGCACGGATCATGCTCTCCTCTGTCACAGCTAAACGTGCTCTGTGGTTGCGCCATTGGGCGGCTGATCCCGCTTCAAAACAGGGGTAGTGTAGAATCCCCTTTCAGGGGTCTTCCCTGTTTGGGAACAAGCTGGACAGCGCTATCACCCGTGCCACTGGGGGTAAGTCTGGGTTCCAGCTTCCGGGCTCCAGTCCCGCTTCCGAACAGGGCAGATCTCCTGTTACAAGGGGTAACCCCTCATCCATGTCCATCCCGTCTTGATCTGATGGTCTGGTTTTTGAAAGGGAAAGGCTTATTGCACTAGGCTGTCCAAATCAAGCCATCTCTACTCTGTTAAGTGCGAGGAGATCAAGCACCAACAAGGTCTACCAGAGAATATGGTCAAAATTTACAGATTTCATCTCCTCCATGGATGGGTCCCCTAGTAATCCTAGGATTCAGGATGTTCTTGGCTTCCTGCAGACAGGTCTGGATCTGTCTTTATCAGTCAGCTCCCTGAGAGTTCAAGTTTCGGCCATTTCAGCCTTCACTGGGTTTTCTTGGGCCAAACACACCCTTGTCAAGCAATTTTTCAAAGGTGCCATAAGGCTTAGGCCACAAAGAAAACCAAGGTTCTCAAAATGGAACCTTCCCTTGGTTTTGGACTTCCTTTCAGAAACTATGCACTCGGATAACCTATCCATCAAAGACCTGTCCTCAAAAGCTGTCTTCCTTGTGGCCATAACATCGGCCAGAAGGGTCTCAGAAATAGGTTCTTTAGGATCCAAAGAACCGTTTCTTACTTTCTTCCCTGATCGGGTCGTATTAATTCCCATGTTGGGATCCAATCCTAAGGTAACATCGGTCTTTCACGAAAATCTGGAAATTGTCCTCCCCACTTTTCGTTCTCCTGAGAGCTCTAATGTTCATCCTCTAGACGTCGGAGATGTATTAAGACAATATCTGGAAGCCACAGCAGCCTTCCGTCAATCTGACCATCTGTTAATTTCCTTCCATGGAAAAAGCAAGGGAATGCGTGCTTCCCCCAGAACCATCGCTGCATGGATAGTTCAAGTAATCCAAGGGGCATACAAAGCAAAAGGGTTGGCTCCTCCTGAAGCGGTGACAGCGCATTCGACTCGGAGCATCTCCACATCATAGGCAGCCGCCCGGCATGTTTCCCCCGGAAGTAATCTGTAGGGCGGCCTCCTGGTCGTCATTAAACACATTCATGACGCATTACTGCGTAGAACCGGCCTGTTTGTCGTCGGTTGATTTTGGTTTACACGTTTTATCTGTTGACAATGTCAATTAAACCTTTTTTTTTTTTCTTTAATCAGCAATTTCCCACCCGGGTGTGTCGGCTAGTTATTTCCCACACGTAGGCTGCCATGGAGTCTGTCAGGAAAAGGGAAAATTTATATCAAATACTTACCGTAATTTTCCTTTCCTGATGGACTCCATGGCAGCAGGAGTTTCCCTCCCCTTGCTGGAGTAGGCTATATTACGGAACACAGTCTATGGGGAGACGCAAAGCTTTATGGGAGTAGGGTCCTATGAGGTATGAGAGGCGGGATTAACCCACAAGTAGGCTGCCATGGAGTCCATCAGGAAAGGAAAATTATGGTAAGTATTTGATATAAATTTTCCCTTATTTAATATGAATTTATCAAGAATTTTGTAACATTTGCTATGTTTGTAGCCGTTAATAATGATTTTAGTGTATTTTTTGCGAAATAATTGCTCTGATAAACACTTGCAAAGATATTGTTTGGGCCTTAAAAATAAGTGGCACTTTCTTTTCATTCTATTTGTCATGTGCATTCAGAAAATATATGGGGGGGGGGGGGGGTCTTTCACAAACTCTGAAAGTTGTAAGGCAAAAAAAAAATCGATGGAAAAATTGCAAAAATGGTCCGACCAGCTGAGTTTAAAAATGGAGCGCAGAGCCTGTCATCTAAAGGGTTAAATATAGGCACCATCTTGGCCTTAACCACGTCAGCCCCCGGAAGGATTTACACCCTTAATGACCAGGCCAATTTTTCGATACGGCACTACGTTACAGACAATTGCAATAAAATTGATGTCCTTTTTTTCCCACAAATAGGTGGCATTTGATCATCTCTGCAGTTCCTTTTTTTTGTGGTATAAACAAAAAAAGAGCGATGATTTGGAAAAAAACAAACAATATTTTTTACTTTTTACTATTAAACATATGCAATAACAAAATATATATATATTTTTAATTAATTTAGGCCTTTATGTATTCTATATATTTTTGATTAAAAAAATCCCAATAAGCGTATATTGATTGGTTTGCACAAAAGTTATAACGTTTACGTTTACAAAATAGGGGAATGATTTGGGGACTTTTTTTTAAATTGTGTTTACTAGTAATGGCAGGGATCAGTGATTTTTAGCAGGACCCGACATTGCAACAGACAAATTTGACCCAGTGACACCAATACAATAATCAGTGTTGTAAAAATGCACTGATCACTCTATAAATGGCAATGGCATGGATAACACTAAGGGTTATCAAAGGGTTAAGTGTTCCCTAGGTAGGTGCTTTCTAACTTTTAGGGGACAGACTGACTGGGAGTAGAGAGAGATCGCTGTTCCTGATTACTAGGAACTGCTGACCTCTCTCTCCTTCCCTGTCAGAACGGGGATCCACATTGTTTACCGCCATGCACGCGCCTTTGGCTCATGCGCCTCCTGTATCTATTACATGAAATGATGTACAGGTGTATTGTTTCACGCAATAGAGCTGCCTAGCTGTCAGGAAAGGGTTCGTCCGTTGGTGTCGCTGTTGGTCCTGTAGATCGTAGTACCGGTGTCCACCAGCGGGTGTCTTCTTACAGCCCAGATCTGTAATAAAGGATTTCACCTGCTGGTGGCACTGTTAGATCCATGAGCCATAGTACCGGTATCCACCAGCGTGTGTTTTCCGGGAATTGTGGAGCCGACATTATCTCCTGCAGTCAGGCGTCACCTGAGCCTGATTGCAAGAGATGTGTATAAATACCTGGCAACTTAGACACACAAGTTGCCTTGGTATCGTCCTTGTGCCCTGATCCTTACCTGCTGCCTGAAGACCTGAACCTGTTCCTGTTCCCTGACCCTGAACCTGTTACCTGTGTACCTAATCCTGTCTCCTGTCCTGATCCCTATGCTGTCCCACCTGTTACCTTGCATCCCTGCCCTGCAGTCTGATCCCATCCACCCTCTTCCTCTCCTGTCCCATTCCTTACCCCATCTGCTGATCTCCCATTAATGACCCTGGCCTGGTTACATTTAAGATTGCGGTATTCCCTTCTATTGTATATAGTTATTTGTTGTTTGTGGGTCACTGATAGGTTAGTTGTTCACTGTTATATATTGGAGGTGTATATATATATATATATATATATATATATATATATATATATATTTATATATTAGAGGTGCACCGAAATGGAAATTTCAGAAACAAAACCAAACCGAAATAAAAAAATATGTCAGGCCGAAACCGAAAATTTGATTTCTTTTTTCCCCCTATTTCAATAATTTTTTAAATAATTGTATGTATTACATGAGACATTTTAATTAGCTTCACTGATTTAAAATAACCAGAATTGAAAAGCTCCAAGTCAATATAATAAAATAACCAAACTTTGGCGTCATTGATTTAAAATAACCAGAATTGAAAAGCTCCAAGTCAATATGCCACATTTATCAGCGTATAACACGCACCTTAACTTTAAGAGGGAAGTTTCAGGGAAAAAAAAATTCACAGCCCCCTGCATATAACACGCAGGTACAGTTTTCCCTCTATTTTCAGGGTAAAAAAGTGAGTGTTATACGCCAATAAATACAGTAATAATATAACCAAACTTTTATTTAAAAATTGGACACAAATACATAGGCCCGGATTCACGTAAGACTTACGCCGGTGTATCTATAGATACGCTGTCGTATCTCTGCGCCGATTCCCCAAGCTAGATACGTCGAAAAATTTGGCTTCAGCCGCCCAATGTAACTTGCCTACGCCGGCGTATCGTGGATGCATAGTTACGCTGGATGCATTCGGCATACCCATGTTAAATATGCAAATGAGTAAGATACGCCGATTCACGAACGTACTTGCGTCCGGCGCATGTTTTAAGCGATTTGCGTAAGGGTTACGTCTGGCGTAAAGTTATTCCTCATATAGGAGGCGCAACCCATGCAAAGGTATGGACCAGGGACCGAATGCCGATGATTTTTACGTCGTTTACGTAGTACGTGAATAGGGCTGTGCGTAGTTTACGTTCACGTCGTAGGCAGTGTTTTGACATATCTTAGCCAGTATATGTAACCACTGTGAGCATGCGCACTGGGATGTGTCTAAGATATGACGCATGCGCAGTTAATTTTTTGAAGCTCAGCCCATCATTTGCATGGGGTCACACTTCATTTAAATGTTACACTTCCACCTACTTTGACTTATGTCGGCTTACGCCGACAACTATACGCTACCCCGGCGCAACGTTGAGAGCATTTGCTTTGTGAATTCCATGCTAAAGAAGATACGCTACGTCACGCCACGCCACGCCGGCAGAAAGATGCGCCGAGGTATGTGAATCTACTCCATAGTATATTAATATTAATATATAAAACTTATTGTTGCAAAACAGAAACAACAAATCCAGTAATAAACTCAAACAGCAGCTCTAGACTTTAGCTGTGCTGATCCCCCCACTCCCTCCCTCATTTTCAACGTGGCCATCTATTGATATATACCTGCACTGTACCGGAGAATTTCCGCCGCTCGCACAGAAGGTCAGTCTGAGTGGGGTCTGGGCAGAGTCACAGCAGGTGGCGGGGGCTTCAGATTGGTGGGCACTGGGCAGTGTTTGGAGTTTGTACTTTGGGTGGCAGGGGAGGGCTGGCAGTCTTAGGCCTGGGGGGCAAGTCCAGTCAAGTGGCCCATCAAACCACCGAATCAGCTCATCATTAATGCCCACCTGGTTTTTCAATGCAGTCTCACCAGTGCCCATCAATGCAGCCTCACCAGTGTGTATAAATGCAGCCTCACCAATGTCCATCAATGCAACCTTACCAGTGTGTGTAAATGCAGCCTCACCAGTGTCCATAAATGCAGCCTGACCAGTGCGGGATCTTTTTCACAGTGCGGCCGAAAATTTCACAGTCCAGCCAGCCCCTAAGCTGAGCCAGTCTCAGGATGCGTCCCCTGCCATGCCCTGCCTCTGCCTGCCTCCGAGGCGCCTGGCAGTTGTAGTTTGCTGCAGTTCCACCCATCGCCACCAGGAACAGTGCAGCAGTGCAGACTACAACTCCCACAATGCAGCAGCAAGCCAATCGGTGGCCGCCGCGGCCGACCTTTACAGTCTAAAGGAAAAAATATAGCAGACAGCCAATGCGGCCGTTTTGAATATAAGGTAGCCGGCCTGGGGGGAAATCTCCACTTTTCCCTCTGGCCAGCCCGCCCCTAGTGGGCGGGCAGGGGAGGTGGGTCATTATTGGCAAATTTTTTGTTGTTTCGGCATTTCCCCAAAAGAGCTATTTTCGGGCCGATATGTGTCTCCGATATATCGTTGCATCCCTAATATATATATATATATATATATATATATATATATATATATACATATATATATTATATATATATTAAGGGTGTCAAATTTAATCGCTGCATCGGTGCATCGCGATTCGGATGTTCCCAATGCGGCACCGATGCATGCGACCATGATAATCGATGTGTAGCCCCGCCCCCTTCACTGCCCCTCCTGGGAGATCGCTCCGTCGCATCAGCAGGGTGTTTGTATATGGTGCGCTCATGTATGTGACTGCCCGGCCCACCCTGTCTGCTCTTACGTCTCTCCTGGCGTCAGCCCCGCCCACTGACTGTAACTATCAGATCAGTAGAAAGGCGGGAGGGGCTAACGCCAGGAGAGACGTGAGAGCATGGTGGAGAGAGGCGGGCCGGGCAGTCAGTCAAATGAGCGCGGCATAAACAAACAACAGCTCCTTCCAGTGAGCCAGCAAACTTTTCTCCACGGGGCTGAGCTGACTGTGTTACAGAGCACAGCACAGCCCCGTTCAGCACCTCCTTCCTCCACATGAATGGCTGGCAGAAGCGTGACATTTTCTGTTTCCCCGCCCACACTCCGGCCAGCCTGTGTTGTACAAGAAGAGGATGTGTGGGTGGGGAAGTTCAATCTGAGCAGTCTTCTCTGCTTGAATCCAGCGAGTCTCCTGGAGGCTGGGACTGGCCAAGTAAGTGAACTTCTCCTCCCTCCCTCTCTCTGTAGCTAAAGATTTGTTTTCTAGCAGCCTGTGACAATACCTTGCCCTAGGTGATATGTGTTATGATGTGGGCTCACACTGACATGCTGCTGTTTGTCTGCAGTGCTGGCAGTCTTCCTGCATGTTGCTCCTGGCTCCATAGAGGTTTCAAATTTTTACTGCATATTCTGAAAGTTTACAGAATGTCCTGCATGCTGCATCTTTGGTACACTTTCAGAAAATGCAACAAAAATGTGCATTAGAGGGGATAGTGGGCAACCTTGTCTGGTACAACCTAAAAGTCTGAGGTTCTGCGGCTAAGGAAACCCTTAGCCTGTCTGCAGTCTCTGATCATCTCCTGTACCATGTCCGTAGTCTCTGATCGTCTCCTGTACCATGTCCTCAGTCTCTGATCGTCTCCTGTACCATGTCCGCAGTCTTTGATCGTCTCCTGTACCCTGTCTGCAGTCTCTGATCGTCTCCTTTAGTATTTTGGCGTGATGCATCGCGGAATCGAATCGAATCGAATTGTGGACCCGATAATCGTAATCGCATCGAATCGTGAGACCGGTGAAGATGCGCAGCCCTAATATATATAAAATCACTTATCTTTAACTGTTTGGTCGGCTCTGCTGGGCAAGATCAAATAGATCTACGTCATCTTGCCGTTCAGCCAATAGGGGGCGCGCGCCCCCCACTCGCCCCTGACACCGATGCGCGTGCCCAGCGGGCGCGATCACCATCAGGCACCCGCGAAAGCTCGTTACAGAACGAGAACCGGGAGCTGTGTGTGTAAACACACAGCTCCCGGTCCTGTCAGGGTGAGAAATGCCTGATCGTCTGCTCATACACTGTATGAACAGTGATTAGTCATTTCCCCAAGTCAGTCCACCCCCCCTTTAGTTAGAACACACCCAGGGAACATACTTAACCCCTTCCTCGCCTGATCGCTATAAAAATGCCAATGGTCCCAAAAATGTGTCAAAAGTGTCCGAAGTGTCCGCTATGTCGCAGTACCGATAAAAATCGCTGATCGCCGCCATTACCAGTAAAAAAAAAAATATTAATAAAAATGCCATAAAACTATCCCCTATTTTGTAGACGCTATAATATATTCTGCGCAAACCAATCAATACACGCTTATTGTGATTTTTTTTTTACGAAAAATATGTAGAAGAATACGTATCGGCCTAAACTGAGGAAAAATTTTTTTTTTTTTTTTTATATATTTTTGAGGGATATTTATTATAGCAAAAAGTAAAAAGTATAAAAAAATAAATAAAAAAAATTGACGTTCTATTTGAGCCCTAATTCTAGAAGTAAAGGTGCGATCTGATGCTTTGTATGCTTCACAAATAGCTCCCCTAATCCACCTAGAAATAGAACTTTTAGACGCTTTGGGGCCACTGAACAACACCAACAGTTGGGGGGAAATCCTAAAACCACTGGATTTTTCTAGATGAAGCAGAAGACATCTATTCGTGTCTAAAAGACTAAACCTTTTCTCCTCCACATTCTTGTAGATCAGAAATCATTCTCCATGATGTAATAGCCAAAAGGAAGAAAATCTTCAAAGAAATTAATTTCAGGGACAGATCCCAGGGAGGAACGTGTTTGATGACCTTGGAAGCATGTCTAGATCTAGCTGAAATGAAGTTTAATGTTTATAATTGTTCCTCATAGCAGAGATAATCCAGCCCTCTTATTAGTTATCTTGCTCTTCTCTGGACTCTCTCCAGTTCCAGCACATTGTCACACAGATTCATTCTTTTATCTTCCTATTTCTTTATCCTTTTCCCTTTTCTTCTTTTCTTTGTGCTTTCTCCTATTTATTTTAGTTGCCAAGTGTTATACAACTGGAGGCTATCTCCACAGACTCCACTCATTTAATTGCATTTCCATTGACATGAAGTAGACTATATTCCAGGTGAGTACTATGGGCACCATTTTCTGCTACTTATTATTTAAAAAATGTAAGTTAATTTTATGTCTTTAATGTTGGATTTATATGGATGCTCAGCTACTTATCACTCTGCTCCCCTTCTTGAAACTTGTATGACTCAGCTTGAGCAGTTGTCATTGTCTATTGTAATGGCATATTTACTAATTACAAGAGAGAATTTCCCTTCCTAGGGGTAGTGTTACGTACCTCGTGGATAGAGCCTCGTATGCAGGAAAGAGCCCCTCTTACCACCCGGGTTCAGGGACTGCTGGAGTGGGGACAGCAAGTCCGGGAGCACGGCGGGGTAGGAGTGCTTGGGATGACAGCAGACCGGGCGGAATGGAAGTCTTGCGGACAGGCAGTGGAGGAGACAGCGTCTCTGGAGGGCCACTGGAACCGGATAGCGGAACTGGTGGACGAGCCGGGTCAGATGCAAGACAGGAACAGGTATGCAGTCAACAAGGGTCAGATGGACGGATCACCCGAAAGTCACTCTTGTAGCGGAGGTAACGTTTGTCAAAGTTCAAGCATAGGTCTGGTAACGATAGGCAGCAGAGAAGAGCGGAGTCGGGTCAAGCCAGGGTTCGGTAACGATAATCAGGTAGTCAGACGGAGCCGGGTCAGGTATCGGGTAGAGCAGGTATCAGGTTACAATAGCAAGCAGGTATCAGGTTTCAACAGACTTCAGGTTTCAGGGTTTTCAGGACACAAAGCTGTAGATCAGACAGCAAGGTGTCACTGCTGCTACTGATCTTTTAAAGGGGAAGAGAGGCTAGTGCGCATGCGCGCGCTCCCGCCGCGCATGCGCGCGCCCCGTGACGCAGACGCGCGCCGTGCACGCGCGCGCACGATAGGTGCACGCGCGGCGCGCATACACGCGAAACTGGAGCGCGAGCAACAGGGACTCGTCGGAGCCCACAGGTAGGTCCCTGACATTGCCCCCCCCCAAGGGGCAGCCTCCGGATGCCAAATTGGATTCTTTTTTCAGGGTGAGCGGAAAAAAAATTGCGAATCAGTCTCTGTGCATGGATGTTGTTTTCGGGTTCCCAGGAATTGTCTTCTGGGCCATACCCTTTCCATTTTACTAAAAATTGAGTTTGCCCTTGCCGCTTCCTACAGTCGAGGATGGCCTCCACAACATATTCCTCGTACCCATCAACAAAAACAGGTTCTGGGGGACTGGTCCCTCTATCAGGAAAGGGATCCAGAACTGCAGGTTTCAACAATGACACATGGAATACTGGATGAATTTTCAAAGAATCAGGTAAGGATAGTTCATACGATACCTCATTGATCTTCCTTCGTACTGGAAAAGGTCCTATGAACTTTGGTCCCAACTTCTTTGAAGGACAGGCCAACTTGAGGTTGGTTGTAGATAGCAATACCTGGTCACCTGGTTGCAGGATTAATTCGCCTCTCTTCTTCCGGTCAAAGAACTTTTTACTGGCAGCTTGAGCTTTAGTCACCGCTTCCCGTAATACCTGGTTGTTGTGGCTGAGGAACTCCATCGTACTCTGCACTGCCGGGACTGGGGATTCTGAAAAAAGGTCAGGTAAAAAGGTTAGATCAAAACCATAGTTGGCAAAGAAAGGGGATTGCCCGGTAGCTGAGTGGTTGGCGTTATTGTACGCGAACTCCGCTAGGGGTAGCAGGGAAACCCAATCGTCCTGAGAGAAGGACGTAAAGCACCTAATGTACTGTTCAAGAGTCTGATTGGTCCTCTCTGTTTGCCCGTTGGTTTGGGGATGATAGGCTGAGGAAAAGGAGAGTTTAATCTTCAAGGTTTCACATAAGGATCTCCAGAAGCGGGACGTGAACTGAACCCCCCTGTCAGACACGATGTCGGAGGGAATTCCGTGTAGCCGAACAATCTCCTTGATGAAGATGCGAGCAGTCTCTGTGGCCGTTGGGGTACTCCTTAAGGGAAGGAAATGAGCCATTTTGGATAGGCGATCCACGACTACAAAAATTGCCGTGCACCCCTCTGAACGAGGAAGTTCGACTATAAAGTCTATAGAAATCATTTCCCAGGGTCTATTGGGTACAGGTAGGGGCTTCAACAGTCCCCAAGCTCGGCTTCTTGTGGTCTTGTTTCGATTACACGTGGGGCATGAGTTGACATATGTCTTGCAGAAATTTTCCAGGTCTGGCCACCAGAAGGTACGACGGACCAGTTCGAGGGTTTTCCGAACCCCAAAGTGTCCCGCCAATGGGTGGTCGTGAAGGAGTTTCAGGACCTCCACACGGCTTGTTTCTGGAACGAAAATTTGGCTGCCTCTCCAAAACAGTCCATCCCTAGATGTTAAAGTGATGCTGGAAGGTTTGGAGGCATCTGTGGATGCTTCTCTAATTTCGGAGAGTAGACCAGACTGGAGAAGTAGGAAGTTACCTGCTGGTAAAATAGTGTCAGGAACCGGTATATCCTTGGGGTTATCATGCATCCGGGATAATGCGTCTGGCTTGACGTTCTTTGAACCTGGCCGGTAGGTGATGTGAAAACAGAAGCGTGAGAAAAACAGCGCCCAGCGGGCTTGACGGGGTTTCAACCTTTTAGCAGATCTTAGGTACTCAAGATTCTTGTGATCGGTATAAATTAATACTGGGTGGGCTGCGCCTTCTAACAGGTACCTCCATTCCTCCAGTGCAGTCTTGATGGCAAGTAGCTCACGATCTCCGACATCATAATTTCTTTCCGCAGGAGAAAGTTTCCGGGAAAAGAATCCGATGGGATGCATTGCCTGACAGGGCTGAGAAGTTGACAGGAGCTGAGGTGAGGCACTTACGTGTCTTAACAGGGCAGTTGTGAACGTAGTGGCCAGTCCCGCCGCAGTACATGCAAAGGTTGAGTTGGCGACGACGTGCCCGCTCTTCAGGTGGTAGTGTTGGTCGCAAGAGGCCAAGTTGCATGGGTTCAGATGAGTCCTGGTTGGTGCTGGGGGGATTTGGGTAGGTAGGAGGTAGGTAACGAGAAGCCGGCATAGGCACTTTGGCAGTCATCCAGGTGGAACGGTTCGGTTGAGAAGATCGCTCAGCCCGGCGTTCACGAAGCCGGCGGTCGATCTGGATAGCTGTGGTAATTAGATCCTCGAGGGTCTCGGGCACCCCCACTCGAGCGAGTTCGTCCTTAAGACTTTCAGAAAGGCCCAAGCGAAACTGGTGCCGCAGAGCTGCATCGTTCCATTGAGTGTCCGCGCTCCAGCGCCTAAAGTCCGTAACATAGTCCTCAGCCGCTCTGCGGCCTTGCTGGAGCGTGAGTAGGGCAGACTCTGCGGTAGCGGCTCGTTGAGGGTCATCATATAGCAAAGCCATGGCCTCAAGAAACGCGAACAGGGTCCGTGTCTGATCACCATTCTCCTCGAGCAGCCGGTGGGCCCAGGTCTGAGGGTCCCCTTGTAGTAGGGAGATTACAAATCCTACTTTAGTGACCTCCAAGGAAAATGTCCGGGGTTGCAGGGCGAAGTAGAGCTCACAGGCGCTACGGAAGGCTCGAAATTTGGTGCGGTCGCCAGCGAATCGCTCTGGCACTGGAACTCTTGGTTCAGGTGGGAGCATTACCACCGAAGGAGCAGAAACAGCTGATGCGGATCTGGAGGTTGAAGGAGCAGCTGGATCATTGGGGGCAGCCAGGCTGTGTACCTGTCCTTCTAGCCTAACGTAGCCTTCCTGTAGGTTCTTTACTGCTTCTGTGAGGGACGCCAGGTGTTTGCAGATTTCGTCTATGGCAGGGGCTATTCCCGCAGGCTCTGACATGGCTGTCTGATACTGTTACGTACCTCGTGGATAGAGCCTCGTATGCAGGAAAGAGCCCCTCTTACCACCCGGGTTCAGGGACTGCTGGAGTGGGGACAGCAAGTCCGGGAGCACGGCGGGGTAGGAGTGCTTGGGATGACAGCAGACCGGGCGGAATGGAAGTCTTGCGGACAGGCAGTGGAGGAGACAGCGTCTCTGGAGGGCCACTGGAACCAGATAGCGGAACTGGTGGACGAGCCGGGTCAGATGCAAGACAGGAACAGGTATGCAGTCAACAAGGGTCAGATGGACGGATCACCCGAAAGTCACTCTTGTAGCGGAGGTAACGTTTGTCAAAGTTCAAGCATAGGTCTGGTAACGATAGGCAGCAGAGAAGAGCGGAGTCGGGTCAAGCCAGGGTTCGGTAACGATAATCAGGTAGTCAGACGGAGCCGGGTCAGGTATCGGGTAGAGCAGGTATAAGGTTACAATAGCAAGCAGGTATCAGGTTTCAACAGACTTCAGGTTTCAGGGTTTTCAGGACACAAAGCTGTAGATCAGACAGCAAGGTGTCACTGCTGCTACTGATCTTTTAAAGGGGAAGAGAGGCTAGTGCGCATGCGCGCGCTCCCGCCGCGCATGCGCGCGCCCCCGTGACGCAGACGCGCGCCGTGCACGCGCGCGCACGATAAGTGCACGCGCGCGCACGCGCGGCGCGCATACACGCGAAACTGGAGTGCGAGCAACAGGGACTCGTCGGAGCCCACAGGTAGGTCCCTGACAGGTAGATTACCTCTAACTTCCTGTTGTCTCCCTCCGTTTGTAAGTTGGAGTCATTTGTAAGTCAGGTGTTTGTGCCATGTTTCCCCAAAAATAAGACCTAGCACTATTTTCCAGGGGAGCTGAAATATAAGCCCTAGTTTAAAATGCTTGTTAAATCCTACAATACACTCTCTTAATGTAGTATATAATGTAGAATGTGTGTGTTTCTGTAATATAATTGTGGGGAAGAGAGCTTTGGCGGGTCACCGAAGCGCAGAGCGGCGCTATAACGAAGGTATTTGGCACAATTATATTACAGAAACACACACTTTGTACATTATATACCACTGTAATAGACTGGATTTTACAAGCATTTTAACTTGGTTCACACTGGGGATTCCTGTCAGGCAGGGAGAGAGTGGGGAGAGAAGACAGCACATTACATGGTAAGACCTACCCCAAAAATAAACCCTACTGTGTCTTTTGTTGCCAAAATTAATATAAGACCCAGGCTTATTTTCAGGGAAACAGGGTGAGTAGGGGACCCCTTGTAACATGTTTGCTATTTAAATAAAAATAACATTTACAATCACTTTAAGTCTTAACATTATCAGTAGCTATTTGTGCATTGGAAGCAATCAGACAAGCTGGACTTTAATGCCCTGCTGACTCCCATCAACAGGGAGAGCAGGAGTGCTGGCAATGCCCAATGACTGTGAAGCTGGCTGCAGTGGTTGCTGGGACATGAAGTCCGTACATGGAGAATTATTATGGGTCTCTGTTACTCAATGTACTCATCTCCTTGATGAGCTTGGTACCAGGGAGAAGAGAGAAGTATTTCCTGGACTGATCTTTTAATTGTGCGGTCTTTTGCTGTGGAAAGTGGGAGTGAACTCATCCCCAGTGTCAGACCTGCTAAAGGTTAGAGCCGAGGCCTCAGGCACACCACTGTGAGACAACAGAGAGAAAATTGGTGCAGGGACTGAGACTGTTACGATTGTTAAAAGCGTTGTTAAATTAGGGTTTTGTACTACTAGACTGACGTTACTTTGCTATGACTTTACTGTCTAGCAAACTATGTCTAAACCTACAGTACCGCCTACAGTACCTCCAAGCATTCATTAACTCCAGACTTGTGCCAGAACATTGAGTTCCTTTAGCCTTAGATGCTGTCATGCTTATTTCCTGGTATTAGCTCGCTGTCAAGGGTATCTTTGATTTTGACTCTTTACGTGTATGTAGTGAGAGAACTCAAGCAGATCCTTCGGGAGCAGCCCTACATGATATTTTCTCTCAAGTGCTGCATTTCTTTTGTAACAGGATGGTCTATTTTAATGTTCCTCTGACTGTGGAGAAGACTGTCTTGCCTTGCAGATATTCGTTTGCATTACAACTGATACAGGTGCCATGGTGTGCAGGCTTCCTGAGAACAAGATAGAAATTCTCAGAGTTTGCAATTATGGGTTGTTGTTTTTTGGCTTTCACTTCTCGAGTCATGTCTGTGGGTCAGATTTTTTTCTACACGCTTGTATGCCTTATTTGCAGGGACGAAGTCTCTGTTTATGCAAGTAGCTATTAATAGGGAGGTTCATGGAGATTTACTGGTATGGTATGCATTTCTGATCACTTTCAATGTCCACTCTGTTTGGCAGTTTAGTTGTTTACTGAGGCTGCAGGCATTTTGGGTTTCAGTGCGTTTTGGCAGAGAAAATGGTGTTCAGAGGTTTGGCCTGCTTCCTAAATTTCACGTGGAGTCTACTAAAAACATTGTTTTACTGGAACCGTTTCCAGAGGTTGTTTCTATTGTTATTTCAGTACTAAATGGATTATGTTGCATACTGGTAACAAGGGAATGCTACATAAAGTTGATCGTCTTTCTTCCATATCCCCTGCAGTAGTTAAGACTTCCTAGAATCCTGGTTTTGTGCTGCTTCTAATGTAATGCTTAGTTGAATACTGTAACGGAATTACCCGTGACAGACTGAGATTCTCCTATGTCTAGGGTCACCTTATGTCCACTAGGGCCATAGGGTGACAAAGAAATCATAATTCATATATTGCAGAAGATGGGACATTAATAATAATTCATATTGCAGGACTGGCATATTACAAGGGGTCCATATTGACACCTGTTACACAGGAGAGGGACATTACAAGCTTATTCAATGCTTAGCTCCGGCTATTGAAATGTTAAGTGACCTGGCTTGTGAAAGACATTTCATTCTTTTGAAAGGTGTTAATTGCATCTACTCCTAGACCATACATTGTCTATGGTACACAAATGTGTCATCAAATGTGATTGAGGTCAAGGCATTGTGTAATTGTAGTTTGGAATGTGACAGATCTGTCAGTATCGGTGCCGAAATGTCTGCTAGATAATTAGCCCCAGTGTGAATAGGGGGGTGGAGATGGCATTGTCCTGTGATTGGCTGTAACATCTTGTACTGTAAAAAAAGCTGGAAAGAAACCAATAAAGTGTTCATATCTTTTGAAGCAAGTACGGAGCTGAGTCTCATCTTGATTATGGGAAATGATATGGATCGTGTATGCAGTATTGTCGGAGTGTGTCAGATAAGCTTGTCGTGGTTGGATGGAAGGTCGTAAACGGTGGTGACCGTTACATTTGGTGGCAGCGGTGGGATGATTCCATCTTCAGAAGGACAGCTACAAGGACACATGACAATGGAGACGGTGTATGAACGGATGAAGCTCTCTTCCCTCATGGACTTACTGGAGAGCCGGGGCAGACCGGCCAGCAACCGTAAGAAAAGGGACATTATCGCAGAACTTGTCGAAATGGATAGAGCTAAAAGGCCCGCCGTAACAGACAGGACACCCGAAGAAGCAAGTTTTGATCGGGCGGTTAACATAAGACTGACACATTATGGTCCTAACCTTCCACCGGAGATCAGGGACCGAGTTATAGCGGCTCTGAATGCCACCTTGCTACAGCGAAGAAGTGCTGCAGCAGCTGAAGTCACAGCAGCACCAACTAAAGAGAGAGGAGAGGTGCAGATACCAGTCTCCATGGAAGAGGAATTCCAAAGGAGGTTACAAGAGATGCGGATACAGCATAGAGGACCAGTATCAGAGGAGGTCCTGTTGGGATGGTCGGATGTGATTCGGTGCCAACTCTGGAAGGAAGCGCTAGCTCTGGAGCAGCAACACCAAGGAAAGGTCCTGCCCTCCATCTATGCAAGGTACTGGCCGCAGTATGACGTACGAATGCTGTTGTTGGGGGAACAACCGAAGCAGGAGTGGATAGCAGAGTTAAGCAGGCTGATCCGGGCAGAGATGCAGCTGGACGAGAGCTACAGAGCCCTCCGGTGGTATGTAGCCCAAGAGTGCCCGAGGTCAGCGGATGACAGCCCCACAGAAGGCTATGGCTATGATGGCCTGGGATTGTTGTATTGGAGGATGTCCAGTGATCCCGATTTCGGGGATGATCAGGAGTGGCGCTTGGAGGACATAATGGAGCACAGAGAGGAAAAATTGAATATCTCGGGAGGCCACTGGTCACAGGAAGAGTTAGAATTTCTGGCCATTCAAGAATGGGACCTGGAGGTCGCCTACAAACAGCTGCTAGACTCGGCTCAGCAGCAGGGTGGGGCTCCCGTTGCCTGGGACTATGAGGAAAGTTCATATGACAACTGTGAACTCCTGGCTGATGAATCGGCAGTGGAAAATATGGAGATTTTCAAAAAACGGCAAAAAAAAAAAGAAAGATACCAGTCAGTGCCCACACATGGGCACTGACTGGCAACAGATACATCAGTGCCACCCCTCAAAGTCCATCAGTGCCACCCCACAGTGTCCTTCAGTGCCACCCCTCAGGGCCAATCCATGCCCAGTGCCCACCTATCAGTGCCCATCTGTGCCACCCATAAGTACCCATCAGTGCCACCCATAAGTGCCACCATGAGTGCCATTCTGTGCCGCCTATGAGTGCCCAGTGCTGCCCATGAGTGCCCATCAGTGCCGCCTATGAGTGCCCATCAGTGCCGCCTATGAGTGCCCATCAGTGCCGCCTATGAGTGCCCATCAGTGCCACCTATGAGTGCCCATCAGTGCCGCATACCAGTGCCGCCTATCAGTGCCCATCAGTGCCACCTTATCGGTGCCCATCAGTACTACCTCATTGGTGTCCATCAGTGCCACCTCATCAGTGCCCATCAGCGTGGCCATATAAGTGCCCGTAATTGAAAGAGAAAACGTACTTATTTACAAAAAAGTTAACAGAAAAAAATAAAAATGTATTTTTTTTTCTAAATTTTCAGTCTTTTATTAGTTGTTGCGCAAAAAATAAAAACCGCAGAGGTGATCAAATACCACCAAAAGAAAGAGGGGGGGGTGAGAAGCGGAGCCCCGGTCGGCGCTTCGCTGGATCGTGGAGCAGGTGAGTGTGTGTTTATTAAAAGCCAGCAGCTACACTTTTTGTAGCTGCTGACTTTTAAAAAACACTAAATTTGGCTGGAACACCCCTTTAAAGCATAATTTTCTCTGCTCACAAATCTCACAAATCTTCTGCTGGAACTTCTCAAACAGCCGCTTTGAGAGTCCTGTGACCATTTTACCCTCATCTTCACCGAGACAGGGGCTCTTACTCTCACAATATATAGATATATATATTTATTATTTGCCCCATTCAAACAGAATGAATCCACGTGCACTTTCACTTTGTGATCTTTTTTTTATAAACACCCCAAAATAGTTGCAATGATACAGTATCTACACTTCTACATAACTACACTTTTACTTTTACATGCCAAAGTTGCAAAACGGTGTTCAGGGTTTCAGGTTTGTTTTAACTCCCTTTGCAAAAGGGTTACATCCTTAATCAAACATACCAACAGGGCCGATCCTCCCTATAGGCGCACTATGCAAGCCGCTTAGGGACAGGCAAAGCTGCAAAGGGCCCCCAAAATTACTAGAGGCCCCGCCTGGTGAGAAGTCATTTTCGCACCCTCACCCAGCTTCTAAACTCGCTGGCTGAGTCATTTCCGACAGCAGAACACCCCCTCTCCCCGCTTCTCAACTTTCTTTAATGTGACATGTCACTGTCGTCAGAGCCCCCTGCTTCTCATTTTTAATGTGCCATGTCATTTTGCTAATTGCCCCAGGGAGGTCAGGATCGGCACTGCATACCAATGTTGATCTCTGCACTGTTTTCATTTACATTGTGTGTACGGACACATGAGCAGTGAATGCTACATTTAGGCGATAACTGTCACAGGTGCTTACATCAATTCTCAATCAATTTTTAAAGTCTTTCAATAGCTGGTGTGTAGTTGGTCACAAGTGCAGCTCCATAGCAACTTCAGATTTAAACAGAGGCAAACATGGCAACACCTTTGGCTAATAAAAAATAGGAGAGTTTAGTTCCACTTTAACCACCGCTCTATAGCAGTTTTACTGCTACAGGGCTGTCGGGTCACATGAGGCCAGGTGACAGATGCACACCGTTGGGTCAGGAGTGCACCGCTATGATAGTGGACTCTACGGCTGACTGCTGCAGTTGGAACCCTGAGTGGTGCAGGAAGGCAGGTGCACTGGGGCGCCAACACGGATCCCACAGGGAGGTAGAACGTGAGATTCCCCAGGGCGCAGAGTCTAAAAGCCAGCAGGTGTTCACCAGAGCCTCTAGTGGTGAGGATGGACTTTGCAGCCCCTAGGGTCTGCCAGCTCATGCTCACGGTAGGCTATAGGAGGATAAGCTAAAGGTCGGGCGACAAGCAGACAAGGATAAACGGTGAACAAGCCAAGGGTCAAGGGTCACAAGCAGACAGGGATAGTCGACAACGCGCCAAAGGTCAGGGTCACAAGCAAGCGGGGGTGGTCGGGAACACGCCAAGATCGGTAACAGAGACAAATGTGGAGTACACGGCAAGCAGGAAACCAAACACACAATATTGCACGGCAAGGCAGGCTTGGAGACCACAGGGTTAAATAGTAGTTCCTGTTGAGGCTAGGGTGAAGCCACACTGAGGGAAGATTACTTAACCATGCAGGTGTGAGAGAGCAAGCCCTAAGGGCTCTTTCACACGTCCGTTCAGTTCGTCCGTTTTTTGGACGTCCGTTAACGGACCTCAATGCTTCCCTATGGGTTAGCGTCCGTTAGCGGATGAGCATCCGCTAACGTCCGTTAACATCCGTCTGCGGTAAGCTCCGTTTTTTTGGACGGAAGAAAACCCTATTTTTCTTCCGTCAAAAAAACGGAACGGATGAAAAACGGACGTTAGCGGATGATCCGTTTACCATCCGATCCGCTAATGTCAGTTTTTCATCAAAATATGTAAAAAAAAAAAAAAGTTCTAAAAAAAAAAAAAAAACGGATGAAAAAACGGATGAAAAAAACGGATGAAAAAACGGATGAAAAAAACTGATGAAAAACGGACGTCAACGGACGGAAAACGGAACGGAAACGGATGTAAACGGATGGAAAACGGACGAAAAAGGGATGAAAAAACGGATCAACTGAAGGGGAAAAAAATGATCTAAAAAACTGAACGGACGAGTGAAAGAGCCCTAAGGCTTATACGCAGACAAGGTAAGAGACAGCCAGGTCATGAAAGTATTACTGCAAGGTCATGACAAGGGCGGAAGCTGTGTGCTGGATCATGTATATATATTGGGAATACCTCTGGGTAGAGGGCACGAATGTGTGCCGCCACCGGCTCAATCCCACTGTGATTACACACAGTGAGAGCCGATTGGCAGGTACTGCGGACTCAATGTTCACTGGCACCCGCCGATCATCAGCCAGAGAGACAGAACTGCAAACTGCCTATGTAGACAAGGCAGACTGGCGTTCTGACAGGAGGAAAAGCATGGATCCTGTGTCTTTGCAAAGCAGGGACTATGATACATGTCTTTTCCTAGTAAAATCACCTCCCACAGTTTATTAAAACATTGGCTAGTCACACAGTTACACCTTCCCAGCCAGTGTCATTGTGACAGTGCATATTTTTACCACTGATCACTGTATTAATGTCACTGGTTCCCAAAAAGTGTCAGTGTCAGAATGTCTGCCGCAATATCGCAGTCCCTCTATAACTCACTAATCACCGCCATTGCTAGTAAAAAAGAAATAAATTAAAATATTCCATAGTTTGTAGACGCTATGGGAAATTTTGTGCAAACCAATCAATATACACTTATGGGTATTTATTTTTATTTTTTTATTGGATATGTTTTATAGCGGAAAGTAAAAAATTATTATTTTCTTTTAAATTGTCTTGTTTTTTTGTTTATAGCGCAAAAAGATAAAAAATGCAGAGGTGATCAAATACCACAAAAAGGAAGCTCTATTTATAGGAAAGAAAAGTGGTCTGATCATAAAGGTGGGGAGGGGGGGGTAAATCTTCCAGCGGTCAAATGAATTAAAAACAGAAAAATCTGGTCTGGTCTGAAATGCCTTATGCCGTGTACACACGATCGGTTTGTCTGATGAAAACGGTCTGATGGACTGTTTTCATCAGACCAAATCGATTATGTGTGGGCCCCATCGGTTTTTTATCCATCGATTAAAAAAATAGGATCTTGTTTTAAAATGATCTGATGGTTAAAAAACCGATAGAAACAACCTATCGTCTGTGGGGAAATTCATCGGTTAAAAATCAACGCATGCTCAGAATCAAGTCGACGCATGCTCGGAAGCATTGAACTTCATTTTTCTCAGCACGTCGTTGTGTTTTATGTCACCGCGTTCTGACATGATCAGTTTTTTAACGGATAGTGTGTAGGCACGACTGATCATCAGTCAGCTTCATCGGATAACTGATGAAAAAATCCATCAGTCCGGTTTCATCGGATGGACCGATCGTGTGTACAGGGCATAAATTACCCTGGTCATAAAGTGATTGAGGCCAGGCTCACACTGCTCTGACATGAAAGTTGTGCAACTGCCAGGCGACTTCAACACAACTTCATGTGACTTTGACGTGACTTCGAAGCAACTTCAGGGAATGCCTGTGTAATCTTCCTGCATTGTGGTTGGATCCAAATCACAACAATTAAAGGGTCACTAAAGAAAACATTTTTTTTAGCTAAATAGCTTCCTTTACCTTACTGCAGTCCTGGTTTCATGTCCTCGTTGTTCGTTTTTGCTTTGATGTTGCTGTAATTCCTCTCTGTTCTGGACACTTCCTGGTTGTCTGTTTCCTTATAACCACAGTACTGGGAGCTTTCTCACTGTGGTCACTAATCAAGGAGGTGTGATTACTGTGTGTCTAAAATCTCTCAGCACCAATCCAGTTTCGTTTTACAAACCATCACTACCCTCTATTGGCTCTCTGGCTCTGTACATCAGAGAGACAGGAAACAACAGCAAAAACGAAACTAGAACTGTAGGTGCATTATATGATTGATTTTTATCTATTTTTAATCATTTTTAAAAGGAATCAGTTAACTACTATTAATTTGTTTTTCCCCTTTTTTTTGCTGGAATTTTTTATTTTTTTTGTGATGTGAATGTTTTGGGAATGTGGGGGTGATATTCCTGCCGGCAAAGGGGTGTGACCCTCAGTTTTGGTGGAGAAGGGTTCCCCAGGACCAGGGAGAAGTGATTCCCAGGTCCGTGTGAATAGTGTATGAATGTACAGTGACATAATTGGAGCCGTGGCATGGCGTTGCTGCTCACAAGTCCAGCATGGTGGGCTTGTGCTAATCCAATTAGATGAGGATGTGATGTGTCTGTGCTAGGGACCACAGTGGTGTGCATGCATGCATTCTCATTGTGCCATGATTAATGTGTGTGTTTAACGTGCAAAGATGCCTAATGTGAGCTGTCTCCTGGCTGCTCTTCCCTCAGAAGACGGGGTAACCTCGGTTAGGGGGGGATTGTCTGGTTCAGGGGTCAGGTCATCACGTATGTCAATCTGCAGGCCCTTTCTCACTGCGAAGTTGTGCAGCATGCAACAGGCACCGATGATCTGGCACACAAAGTTTGGGGAATACAACAGGGTCCCCCCAGACTTATCCAGGCATCGGAAACGTGACTTCAGGAGGCCAAAGGTGCGCTCCACCACTGCTCGTGTTTGGGCGTGGGCTTCATTGTATCTTTACTCTCCTGGGGTTTGGGGGTTCCGGATAGGAGTCATGAGATGGGGTCCCAGTGCATATGCAGAGTCACCTGTAAGGAAAAAGACAGGAGGATGTTAGTCATACATGTGCCCCTTGTGATGTGTGCACCATGGGGGGGGACAGTCATGCCTGCCACCCATATCACTCACCAACCAGCCAGGTGTCCCCATACACATTCTGTTCGAATTCCATTCGGATGGGGCTCTGATTGTAGATGTAGCTGTCATGGCTGGATCTGGGGTGTTTGGCACGGACGTGCCATATGAGGCCTTGGGCATCGACTACCCTGTACGTTGATGGAATGCCAATGCTTCTGATTGCGGTATATGTGCTCTGTCTCACGGGGGGGCTGGAGTGCCACATGTGTGCAATCAATGGCCCCCACGGTGCGTGGGAATCTGGCAATTCTGTAGAAATCTGTCATTGCCTTCAGCCGCAGGTCCTCAGTGGTGGGTTTGATGATTTGATTGGCCATGCGTCTGAGGATTGCAGGGACAACCTGGTGCACACATCTGCTCACGGAGGATTGTGACATCCCAGCCACCACTCCACTTGTTCTTTGAAAAGAGCCACTGGCAAGGAAATGGATTGTTGCCAGGACCTTGACCAGTGGCTGCACTGCATGTGAGCGGTGTGTTGGGCTGGTGATGTCCTCCTGCAGGGTTATGGTTAATTCCAGGATGGCATGAGGGGTGAATCTGAAGATGCCATACACCTCAGAATCACTCATGCCAAAGAGGTCTATGCGGGTGCGGTATATCCTCTCCCGTGCCCTCCTCCTTCTTTGTTTGTCTAAAGTCAGTAGTATAGCTATGAGCGAGGATGTCCCTGGCATGTTGGCATACAGATTGATGTGCAACACATGTGACTGCTCTGCTCCTCACTAACGGTGTTGCTTTCTCTGACATGTAGACGAATTGTCTAATTTTAGACCACCTTTTCTATGGTCTAATTTTAGACAGGCTGGTCAGCTGTTGCGTACAGCGCGTAGCCTGCGCTGCACCAACGTTCTTTTGTGGATCCCCGTAACTCCCTCATTAGCATATTTGAATAGCAAATCAATGGTGTGTGTAGCGCTGTTTTGCGCGGACGGATGCGCCTGTCTATCGAAATTACGCTGGACAAAAAAAAGTAGATTTCTTGCGTATCTCGTTTTAGGGATGTAGAGTATCGAAACGCATGCCCAAATTTAGACTTACGCCGCGCATCTCCTGTTACGGGCGTAATCGCTCTGTGAACCTGGCTATGTCAAGTCGACAAACGTATAGACCGCTTCCTGTATTGGAATCAGTCAACTTATCAGAATGAGAATAAACAATTTTTTTCCTTTACGACTCCTTTAAGATGAGGATCTGGCTCGGATGCTTTCTATTCAATTCTATGGGCTAAAATTGGAGAGAAATCGGACCAAAGTAGTGCAGGAACCTTTTCCGACGTTGGACCGACACAAATCAGACCAGTTTAGACGGCTCTCATAGGGAAACATATAGATTTTTTACATGTCATGCGACATATGCTCTCAAAGTCGGAGTGCATGTCACACCAGTGTGAACTGGGATTTAATTGGAATTCAAAACAATTGTTAGTTTTTTTTTTCTGATGAGGTCTCAGTAGGAGAGATTTTACCACCTGGACAGCAAGTGAGAATCCATTTCTCCATTGCAGATACGGCCAGGGCCGTCTTAATAGCATCATGGGCCCCTGGGAAAAGTAATGCCCTAGGACCCCTACAATGATGACAGTGCAGGTAAACAGACATCAAGTAGGTAGGAAGCAAACTGCCTCCCCAGTGTATCTATCACTCTCAGTGCCATCATGGGGCCCTCAATTTCAGGGGAAGCATGGGCTCAAGGACCAGCTGCTTTGGGGAAAGTGCAGGGGCCCCCTATGCAGCTGGGGCCCCCGGGCAGTGCCCAGGAGTGCCCTCTCATTAAGACAGCCCTGGATCGGGTAGTGGTAAAAACAATTTTCTTTTTGGGTTGGGGAAAAGATTAAATTATTTCTTTCTGTTGCCTATGTTGAGAGATTTTCTCCTGATTACATGGACTGTAATATTTTAATACATTGATAACATTTAATATATACTGTATATCATCATGCATGGGTTCAACTCATATCTGTATTTAGAACTCTTCTTAGTGTACATTGCTGCTTATATTTGTATATTAAATATTTATATACTTCATATAAAATGTTCAATGTTTCACTGATTTCCCTTTAAGTGACACTGTGAGTTGATGATAATCCCCATACATCAATTTTGTGACTGGAACATTATGTCCACGGATCTTATGACTAACCATTCTGAAGCCTGTGGATATTTAGTACAAGCACTGGACCCTAAAGTTAGTAAATTATACCCACAGCTGCCAACACAAATTACATGATTTAGAAATAGAGCAACCTAACCAACATCCTTAGAAAGCAGCCAAATCACATGAATATACTCTCCACTATTACATGTACTTTCCAAGATATGCCCTCAATCTCAAGGTATCCATAAAAAATATTAGGCAACTGTTTAGTTGAGGTAACAGTCGATCACTTTTTGTGATGAAAAAAAACGACGTTTTCAAAAACGTCATTTAAAATGATCGTGTGTGGGCAAAACATCGTTTTATGTCTTCAAAAAAACAACCAAAAAAAAAAAATTCAAACATGCTTGAATTTTTTGTGTCGTTTTTCAAAATTTAATTTTTCGTGTCATAAAAAGTGATCGTGTGTGGGCAAAACGACGTTGAAAACTACGTTTTTAAATGCGCGCATGCTCAGAAGCAAGTTATGAGACGGAGCTTCAATGGAACAGAGTGCCGTCGAACGTGGTGTACGTCACCACGCTTTGCAAGAGCATTTTGGAAATACGATGGTGTGTATGCAACGTCGTTTTGGAAAATGAAGTTTAAAAAACGTTGTTTTGTTTCGTCACATAAAACGTCGTTTTTTTTCATCACAAAAAAGTGACCGTGTGTACGCGGCATGATACGCAAGAGGTTTAGTAACCTATAACAACCACTTCATGTAATTATACCAGAGAAGACAAGATGCTTATTACTTACTAGACGTTACAGCACTTGTTTTAATGTTTGCCTAAATTGCATTTTCAACTGCAAAACATAAAATAAAATAAATTATCAGGTACTGAATTTAAAGCGGAGCTCCATCCAAATAGGGAAATTCCACTTTTGAGGAGCGAGGGGGGTGGAAAGGGATTTTGACAGCTTCGTGTGGTGAGTGAGTGTTATTTAAAAGTCAGCAGCTACAGTTTTTGTAGCTGGTGACTTTTTTTTTTTTACAGGTGGCTGGAACTCTGCTTTAACCTTGCCATGTTCACCCACCTTTTCAACTCTTGCTAGGGTATGTCTATATACATTGATTCCTATATACTCGAACACAGAGATAATAAATCATGGAAGGACCATAACCTAATGCTAACTGCCAACTGTGCACAGAGCATGAGTAAATTAGTGATTAGGGGTATATCTACAAGTGTGCTTTTAAACCTTGTCACACACCCAGCAATCAGGGGTCAAGTCCTGGGGGAAAAAAAGTGTGGGACCCCCCCCCCCCCCCAAGATCCAAAATGATACGCTCTTATGCATAATTACTAAACCGCAAGTTCTTTATAAATCCCACGATAACTCGAGGCAGACCTCCGCAATGTCTCCTGGGAACAATGACACAAGCTCCCAGGAGACATTGCCAGTGGCGTCACTAGGGTTGGTGTCACCTGGTGCGGTAAAACATGGTGTCACCCCCCGTCTAGGCTGCCTAGCACCATGCAGGAAGTGCACAGTCACGGGGCGCACTCCAAACCAGCCCCTGTAAATGATAGTATAGGGCTGTATAGTGGCAGGTTAGGGTAGAATAGGGTGGTATAGTGACAGGTTGGTGTGGTATATGGCAGGTTAAGGTGGTACAGGGCAGGTTAAGGTAGTATGGGGCAGGTTGGGTGTTATAGGGCAAGTTAGGGTGGCATAGGGCAGGTTGGGTGGTATTGGGCAAGTTAGGGTAGTACAGGAAAATGAGGGTGGGAAAGGGCAGGTTGGGGTGGTATAAGACAGGTTGGGGTGGTATAAGACAGGTTGGGGTGGAATAGGGCAATATGGGGTGGCACAGGGCAGGCTGGGTGGTATAGGGCAGGTTGGGGTGACACAGGGCAGGCTGGGGTGGTATACAGCAGGCTGGGGTGGCACAGGGCAGACTGCAGACTGGTATGGGGCAGGCTGGGGTGGTATATGGGGCAGGCTGGTATGGCACTGGGCAGGCTGGTACACAGCAGGCTGGGTGGTATGGAGCAGGCTGGGGTGGCACTGGGGTGGTAGCACTGGGGTGGCACAGGCAGGCTGGGGTGGTATACAGGGCACTGGTAGGCAGGAGGGCAGGCTGGGGTGGTATGGAGTGGTATGGTGGCAGGACACAGGGCTGGGGTAGCAGGACAGGCTGGGGTGGTATGGGGTACACAGGCATGGCACAGGGCAGGCTGGGGTGGTATACAGCAGGCTGGGGTAGCACAGGGCAGGCTGGCACAGGGCTGACAGGGCAGACTGGGGTGGTATACAGCAGGCTGGGGTGTTTTGGGGCACGCTGGGGTGGCACAGGACAGGCTGGGGTGGTATACAGCAGGCTGGGGTGGCACAGGGCAGGCTGGGGTGGTATACAGCAGGCTGGGGTAGCTGTATAGCTGGGGTAGCTGGATTTCCTTTAGTTGAACTAACAAAAGTCAAGTGTGTCCATTCTAAAGCTGGTAACATTGAGGGTATTCAGTATCATTTTAATGAACTGTTTTGCAGGTAAGCGACATAGGGGAGGAGTACGGATGGTATATAAGTGGGAAGTATGTGCAGGTGAGGGAGAGGAATGTGGAGGGTCTAACATTGGGCACTATGTACAGGAGAAGAGTGCAAAGGGTACGGCAAAAGGCACAATGTACAGGAGAGGAGTGTGGAGGAGGGTATGACAGTGGGCAGTATGTACAGGAGTGGAAGGATGTTTAGGGACTGCGTAGTGGTTAAGAGGTACATACAGTACATGGATTGAAATTACACCAATTATGCAGAGACCAGCCATAGTCGATCTATGTATGGGCTAGCTGGTTTTACACAAGTCAATCTATTAATCGACTTGAGTACAACCAGCCTGTTTTTCCCAAAACAATCAGTGCTGCCAGCTATAGATAGCAACACTGATCATTGTACTCACTGGCAGAACACAATAACACTACAGAAGTGATTCCCCCATCTACAGGTCAGCAGGTGAGAGGGTGTGTGGGGACAGGCTGGGGAGAGATACCAGTCAGTGGCTGGGTAGGCACTGGCTAGTATCAGAGCCAGATACACACACGTTACATACGTCGCGATCGTTAGAGCGAGAGCAATAATTCTAGCACTAGACCTCCTCTGTAACTCTAAACATGTAACCTAAAAAAAATTTAAAGCATCGCTTAGGATACCAAAAAAAATCGTGCTAACTTTAGTGTTTTTTTTTTTAAATGAATTTAAACGGTTTATTTCCTAAAAAAATGTTTGAAAAATTGCTGCGCAAATACAGTACGGTGCTAGAGCTGCACAATTAATCGTTAAAAAATTGTGATCTTGATTCAACCCCCCTGACATCTCCAATGCAGAGTTTGCTAATTCTTTCATATACAGTAACAAGTGGAGAGACTTTCAGCTGTCAAAGAAAATATCTGGGCAGTCTGACAAGTTCTTAGCAGGAAACATTGTAACTAATGCTTTCTTCATAGATCAAAGGGATAAACTTCTGTGTGTAAAGAAAATATCCAGGCAGTCTGCCATGTTTGTAAACAATATGAAACATTGTAATCAACTTCCTTTTTAGATCAAACTTCTGTGTGTAAATGCAAGAAATGTAACCACTTAGGGCCAGATTCTCAGAGGCGTTACGACGAAGTATCTCAGATACCCCGTCGTAACGCCTTTTTTTTGTCCTCGTATCTATGCGAGTGATGCTTAGCATCACTTTTGCATAGATACGCTTCTACATCCGACAAGTGTAAAAGCATTACACTTTCGGATCGTAGGTGTAATGACAACTCCGGCCACTAGGTGGCCTTTACGTTGTTTTTTCATTTGCATATGCAAATGAAGTAGTACGCCGATTCTCGATCGCTTTTACGCCGCCCCGTCGTCGCGTACGTCGTTTTCGTTCGCGTAAGGTTACCCCAGCTTCTATGTGGAGTAACCTTACGAGGTCCCGTCGAATGCCGTCGTGTCCCGTCGGACGCCATGTTAAGTATGGCGTCGGGTCAGCGTCGGCTTTTTTCGCTTACGTCGTTTTACTAACTCGTTCGCGAATAGGGACTTGCGTAAATGACGCTCACGTCGTTTTGACGTCGGTTTCAACTACGCTTCCCGACGTGAGCTGGAGCATGCGCACTGGGCTTTTTCCCCGGCCGGCGCATGCGCAGTTCGTTCGACGCGGGGGCGCGCTTAATTTAAATACAAGCCGCCCCATTTGAATTGCGCGGGTTTACGCTTGGCGATTTACGAGACGCCAACGCAAACTACAGAGCAAGTGCTTTGAGAATAAAGCACTTGCTCTAGCACGCAGCGGCGGTGTAGTGTAAATGGCTTACGCTACGCCGCCGAAAATATATGAGAATCTGGCCCTTAATGTCCAACACTTATTTAAGTTAAAAAGCAATATTTTTTGCTTGAAAATTACTTGAAACCGCCAAACATTATATATATTTTAGCAGAGACAAAAATGGCAATTGCTGCAATATTTTATGTCACACTGCATTTGCCCACTTCAATGAATAATAAAAACCATAAAAACAAAACAGTAAAGTTAGCCCATTTTTTTTTTTTTTTTTTTCATTTTAATGTGAAAGATGATGTTATGCCGCACGAATTGTGAGAGAATCGTGATCTATCATCTAAGCAAAAAAATTGCAATTGTCATTTTAGCCAGAATCGTGCAGCTCTATACCGTGCAACATAAAAAGTTACAAAGACCACCATAGAGTAATTTTCTAGCAAAAAACAAATGATGATTTTTTTTTCTCAGTCTGCTGCAATGTGTCAGCTTGTATTTATACTGGCCGCTCTGTATGTAGCTTCTGACAGGCTGTGCAAGCAGGCCCGTATCTCCGGAACCATAAATGATAGCCATCCCATATTTTGACTGGTGGTGGGGTAGGTCTTCAACTGCCAACCCCCCCAAATGTGGGGCTTATGTGACCTCTGGTCGTCGAGCTACAACCCCCGAAGTCAATCTTTTTTTTTTTAAGATTTGTTTTTTTTTTGGGCACCCTCTGGCGGGTGTCACCCGGTTTTCGGGCCGCACCCACATAGCAACGATACAGGCTCTGGGCATGTCAGCAAAAAAAAAAAAAATTCGGGATGGTGTCACCCCTCTAAGGGTGTCACCCGGGTGCGGGCCGCACCCCCCGCACCCCCCTAGCAACGCCTCTGGACATTGCGGCATCAAGGAAGTGACACCTGATGAATCCATATACAGGAAGCGGCCAGTAACAAAGGATTACTAAGGTTCGCCTACCCCTGACAGTGACTCGAGCTGGGCATCGCCGCTTAGTGAAGGATTGGCTTGGGGTGGCTCAGCTGCTCACGGCTGCTCTAGTCCTGCAAAGGGAACAGAGTTCCTGCTGTGAAAAAAGTGCAGGAACTCCGTTCCCATGTGTTTCCGCAGGGCTTGAGCCCTGCTAGCAATCCCAGAGACATTCTTATTATGCAAATGTCAGCAGCTCCTGTTGCCAAACAGCTTGGTCTATCTTTGCTGTACTTTAGTGGCTGATGTACCCACGTGTAATAGTTAAAAGGAAACTAGGGGTGAGCTTGATGTTCTCTCATTCGTCGAACAGCGAATATTATGGGGCGTTCGCGGGAAATTGCTGTATGATGATTGGCCAAAGCATGCACCTGACCTGCATGCTTTGGCCAATCACAGTGCACTCTGCTGAGAGAGCCATAATTGGCCACAGGCAGGGAGCCTTTGGCCAATCATGGCTCAGGGGGACTAAGTCCACGCCCCACACTATATAAGGCTGCTTACATAGCAGCCACGTGTAGTTTTGTTGGCGTTGGCGATGTAGAGGCGATTTACCGTCGTATTTGCTGGGGTGTTCGGCCGCTAGTGGGGCACCTTTAACCCCCGCTATCGTCCGGAAAAGGGTTATACCACCCGCAGCATCGCTTTTCTGGCGATATAGCCACAGTGCCCATTGATTTCAATGGGCAGGAGAGGTAGATGAGCGGTATACACACCGCTCTTTCACTGCTCCAAAGATGCTGCTAGCAGGACTTTTTTACCATTCTGCTAGCCCACCGCTCCAGTGTAAAAGCCCTCTGGGGTAATGCTATGAGTCTCTCCTCTCTCATATATACCGCCACATACTGAGTCACTGTTTACACACGGCTGGAGGCACAGAGGGCTGACGAACTCAGCATTCGTGGATTGATACCCACGTTCTCCTGTTAAAAAGTGAGTGTATTACAGAGTGACCTGTCCCTGTTTCCTTGCCGATGTGTAGCACTGTTCTGGACACTTCCTGGTTGTAGAGTTATGCTATGAACACGATCTGTTTCCCTGTGTTTCTCTGCATATGATACCTCACTGAGATCATTCAGCAGCATATAGGAAACCAACTGAGCACTACAATCACCTCCCCCATTACATCAGTGATTTTCCATGCTGGTTGTCTAACAGTAGTAAGGTGAGCGGCTTGTACACACAGAGGTGTTCACACTGAAGCAATCGTTTTTTCAGCACCATTTTGGTGGTGGGATTACCACATATAGACTGTATTATCAAGAGTTCACCATCTTCCTATTTTTTGAGTTTTATATATCCCAGATATTTTTCTTCCTTGGACAGTTATTTGGACTTCACATTTTGGATTGTGATAATTTCACATTTATATATATTTTTTTATTTATGATGGTCCACACCACTTTGTGGAAAGTTTGATGAGTCAATTTATGCTAATCACTTGTTCATTATTATTACACTGTTTTGTATACTTTTTCACTTTGTGTGTTCACTAGCCACATTTCCCTCCCCTCGCATTGTGTTACACAGCGCAAACATCACCATTTACACATGCTATATTTGGATGTTTTATACATAAATGTATTTGGAATTGACACATCTTCTTGCTGATTATGTGAGAAATTTGACTTACAGGCAGTATGAATGTTTTTAATCATTGTGTATTTTGAAACAAGAATAATACAGAAAGGCCGAGGTGTTCAGTTTTAGCATCTTTTTAACCTGTTTAGTTTGAATTAGAATGAGTTCCCTTTATGAGTTATTTCATTCAATTCACTTTTCATTTTATGCCATTGTGTTTTTTTTTTCGTCCTGGTTTACATTCAGCACCATTCTTTATTTTCATTAGAACACATTCTCCTGTGGCCTTCAGTTCCCATAATATGCACACCAACATATAGCAGCTAGTCATTCATATGCTTTATATTTGAATAACATGTACTGTACATTCATTGTTCTGGAATCAGAGACAGGAACACTGCCATAAAACAGATACCCATTAATGACCTATAAATAAGGCACTTTTGAAACATTTAAGTGGTGCTTGTTTTTATGTGTCACTTGTAACTTTAATAAGGGCCAATTCACACCATAGAAATGCAGACCGGATGCGATTCAGATGCTTTTCTGCATGTGTGTTTTTAATGCGTTTTTTGTGCATTTTTGATGCAGTCCAGTGCAATTTTCCTCTTCTTTTTTTTTTTCCTCAACCCTTAATAAGGACATGTGTGTTACAGTGCATCTTTAGTGCATTTCAGTGTGTTTTTGATGATGCATTCAACACTCCAGTACAGTCCAGTGCAGGATAAATGCAGCATGTTCTACTTTTTTTTTTTTCTGTAACTGGAACGTACAGGAACTGCAAGCACTGGTGTGAACTATGCCATTGAAAGCCATATAACCTACTTACCATGTGTTTTTGATGCAGAAAAAAAAAGCAATAGGCTTCATTTGGTGTGAGACATAACCAAAAAACACTACAGAGCTAACACTGTGCCCAGCCTGTAGTGATAAAATGTCATATACCAGGTAAAAAAGAGGTATTGAAAGATACTTATTCCCGGAAGTATAGGAATACAAATGTCAATTAGTAGAAAATGGCTAACACTGTGGCACTGGCAAGACTGAGAAAAGCACCAAACCGGCATAGTGTAGCACAATTTATTAATTAAAATACCATATAAAACAAATAGAACTTACAAGCGGGCGAGGGGATTGTAATGAACTGGGAGCTGTGTGGTAGTCCTTGGTGGAGAAGAAAGCCGACTGTGGTGAGGAGCAAGAGGAGCCTTGAGTCTGTGAAGGGAGACGGCCGACAGGCTGCCCTGTGTGGCCATGATGGTATATCACGAAATCGGATGTCCACCCAAAGACGATGTGTCCAGCTGGAGTAGTGAGAGGAGCTGTAAGTCCAACCGCTGTGTGAGCCATTTTGGAAGCTTAACCATGCCTCCCTCATCAGCCTAATTGTTTGAAAATTCTCCCGGAAATTTATAGAGCTGCTAATTATCCTCGCCATGACATCCAGTTTAGGGAGATACAGTACAATCGCCAGTATGCAGTATAGGTACATACTATAGATGATATTATCATCACTTGGCAAGGGGACAACAACACGATACAAGACTTTTTCAATTACTGCAACAACAATCATCTTGGGATCCAGTTCAACTGGATATCATATCCCCACACGCATAGGTGTGCGCAGCCTATTGCATTAGGGTGTGCACCCAAAGATCAAACACATAGTACCGATCACTCACAATGAAAGGTAAGGTGTTACATATTTACCGGGCCCTTCCCCCACTCATCCTAAAACATCCCCGCAGCAACAGCTGGAGGGAGAAAAGAGTAGGGAAGGCAGAAGTGCTGCAGGGGGAAGGAGGGAAAACCAGGGCAGTAGGGGGAACCTGTGTTGCACACAGTGATTAGGGTGTGCCTGGGCACACCTGGCACACCCTGTGCGCACGCCTATGCCCACACGCTATTTTCATGAGTCTTGAACTTTTCCACACATTTTAAACCCACTCAATATGCAATAATAGTTTCTTCTGACACTGAAAACAAACAACATCCTAGAAAAGGGCCATTTTTCATCACTCAATACAATACCAAACATTGGGCCATTAAAATATGTTTAACAACCTCAATACTGGGCACTTTCACCCCTGTCTTCCCAGACCAATTTTAAGCTTTCAGCGCTCTCACACTTTGAATGAGAATTGTGCGATCATGCAGCACTGTACCCAAATGTAATTTTATATAATTTCACACACATTTTCTTTTGGTGGTACAGTGAGAGGTTAACGAGCGTTTCGCAATACGAGCATTTTTTTCTTAAATTCTGACTCGGTTTGCAAGTGTTGTGTAGCAAAACTAGCAGAATTCAAGCCACAGCGGTGTGCAGTATCCCATTTGGTCAGAGGTGTGGGGGCGCCAGAGCTGATCGGAGCCTAGCAGAGCCGTTCGGAAATACTTGGAAACACTCGGAAATACTCCGTTCCTGAGCCTTTCGGAGGCTCTACGGCGCCCCACCACCTCTGGCCACATGCGGTATTACATGCCATAGAAGTCAATGAGGAACACTTTTTTTTGTTTCCATTGACTTCTATGGGGAAACTCGCTTTGATATGTGATTGCTTTGGATTTCGAGCATTCTCCTGGAACGAATTATGCTCCTAATCCAAGATTCCACTGTATTTGATCACCATTGGGGTTTTTATTTTTACGCTACAAATGAAAAAATATACCGAAAATGTAAAAAAAAACGTGGTTTCTGTTATAAAATTTTGAAAATAAGTATTTTTTCTTCATAAATTTTGACCAAAAATTATGCTGCTATATTGATTTGGTAAAAAATAACCCAAATCAGTGTATATATATTATTTGGTCTGTGTGAAAGTTAGAGTCCACAAGCTATAGTAGCAATGACAGATGTTGATGGGGACTGACAGATGTTTTGTGCACTGTGACAGATGTGATGGGGACTGACAGATGTTTTGTGCACTGTGACAGATGTGATGGGGACTGACAGATGTTTTGTGCACTGTGACAGATGTGATGGGGACTGACAGATGTTTTGTGCACTGAGACAGATGTGATGGGGACTGACAGATGTGATGGGGACTGACAGATGTTTTGTGCACTGTGACAGATGTGATGGGGGACAGACAGATGTTTTGTGCACTGGGACAGATGTGATGGGGACAGATGGATGTTTTGTGCACTGTGACAGATGTTTTATGGGGACACTGACATGTGTATGGAGATAGGGGTGACAGTGGTGCTTGGTGTACTGTGTGTGGGGGATATGTGAAAGCTTTCTGTATAAAATCATCCTTACACAGAGAGCTGTCACACGACTGCAGATTACCCCGCTCCCCCCACTGAGCTCTTACTGACCTCTCACTGAGCTTGGCAGGGAGAACTGTCAGGCCGTGTACACACGGCAGAGAACCTCGACGGGCAGAACACATCGTTCCGCCCATCGAGGTTCCCTGCCGGCCGTCGAAATCGGCGACCCGCCCGTCGGGAATGGCAACCAGCCATTCTTCCAGGCGGGCCGTCGAGCAAATAGAAAGCGTGCTCTCTATTTCTGCTCGACGGGCTTCCCGACGGGAAGCTCGCCGAGAGCGTACACACGGCCGAGGTCCTCGCTGGAATGCAGCTTCCAGCGAGGTTCTCGCTGGTTTCCAGCGAGAACCTCGGTCGTGTGTACGCCGCCTCACAGAGACACGGGTCTCTGTTTACATTGTGATGGCTGTGATTGGACACAGCCGTCACGTGATCAGGAGGGCCAATCACACTGCCCATATCCCGAACTCTGCTTTCTGGATCGTATGATCACATCGATCACAAGATCGGGCTGCGCTGCAAGCATTTGTTCTTAGTGTGCTCAGGTGACATATTTTCATTTTCATCATCAATATCTGTATTTTTATTTTTTATGTATTTTTTGTATTGATATTTGTATCATTTATATTTTTATTTATTTTTTCAATTTTTTTTTTCATGTTTAGATATATTCTTATCACATTTTTAGTATTTCCAGTTCCTCTGGATCATTATGGTCGATCAATTTAGCCCCTCATTTACATATGCAATATAGTCTTTTATATATATCTCTGGTTATACAGGTGTAGCGGGTGTCTCACTCTATAACCCACGATCCTGCCAAGCTGGCAGGAACAATGTACATAGGCTTTCCAGCTTGCGTTAGGGAGAACTGCCTGCCAGAAGCTGCAAGGGGGATTTTAAGGAAGGAACTACAAGAAGCCCAGGATTCTCTGCTGACAGAAAAGTAAAGGCGCAATTTTGGGTCATGAGGGAAAGTCAGTCAGCCTTGAGGGATAGAAGAGACCAGACCTGAGGGAGAGATGCTGTCTCTCAGATGGCCTCCCAGTGCATTTCGAGGCGCACCTACACCGACAGTGAATCATTCCAGTGTGAGGGGACCAGTTGGGTTGCCAAGAGAGACTGTCTGTTCCAGGATATTTGTTTGGACCTTGATCGCAGGATTGGGTGAGAGGGTATTTTTGCCCATCTGCAGGGAACAGAGACACTGCACTACAGAAGGAGTTATTTAAACACTGTATACAGAAATTATTGCTGGTAGTCATCTTGCTAACACTTGTAGTAGAGGGATAAATGACAAGACTACCCATTTCTGTGACAATGTCTACAGACACCATTGTCCTCTCACCTTGTTGAACAAAACCCTGCCTGTTTCACCTGATAATCTGGGCCAGTTGTATTGTTTAGCCCTGCTACAGGAGTTTAAGTGCACCAATGAAAGTAGCTAGCTGAAGACACCAAAACTTATCTTTGCGTCAAAAGGCCTGAAGCTACAAGTGCCATATGGATCTGGACACATATATTCAGGGCTCTGCATATGCATTGGGTGTGTGGGGCAGTTTATCTATAAAGTTAAGCCATTACTTGTTAACTTGAATAAGTGTGTAAAGCTGGGCCTGTGCTGTCAGGGCACAGTAGAGAGAGGTCTGACACAAAGGGGATCTCTACTCTCCTCCTGCCTGGACTCATAGAGCTAACCTGACAGAGGCGGGCTCTAGGCTTTGTGAGGCCTTAGGCAAATCTTCGACATGAGGCCCCACTCACGCCCATAATGGGAAAATGTATTTAAGCGACAGAAATTAACTGTATAAATTGGATATATAAAGAGCCCTAAATCCTATAAACTATGAATTCACAGTTTCTAGAATTCTCTCTAACCAATTACTCTTTAATCAAATATCATTAAACATAGGGTATATATATATATTTTTTTTTTCACACACACACACAAATATAGATACAATTTGTGCAGCTGCTTCTAGCAATGTATTTAAGTTATAACAAAATTCAAAAAACATATTTACCCATTTACATGAAGGTCAGGTTAATATATGGTCAGAGACTGCAGACATGATACAAGAGATGGTCAGAGACTGTGGACATGATACAAGAGATGGTCAGAGACTGCGGACATGATACAAGAGATGGTCAGAGACTGCGGACATGATACAAGAGATGGTCAGAGACTGTGGACATGATACAAGAGATGGTCAGAGACTGCAGACATGATACAAAAGATTGTCAGAGACTGCAGACATGATACAAGAGAGTGTGAGAGAATGCAGACATCATGCAAGAGATGGTCAGAGACTGCAGACACAAAACAAGAGGTAGTCAGAGACTGTGCAGACACGATACAAGAGATGGAATTATGGTAATGACAAGCAAACTCTCACCTGGCTAATATGGTAACATAATATTGCTGTAGCAGCCCCAAACACTAAAGCCACAGACAATCCCCCCACAGACAGTGCAGACATATGATCCTCCTTTACACTCCTCTGTCCCCTACTAGAAGCAGAAGAAGCCGAAACATTGGCTTTGAGTGCCCTGCAGACTCTATATTTCTCAGCATTTTCAACCTATAGCATGATATCTGCCCTCAACAAGGGTTGCTGTCTTCTTCAGAATGAAATCTGGTTTCTTTAAAACTAGCTGTTTATAAAAAGACAGATGCTACATTCCACAACAGAATTTGGTGGGGTACGGGGAGTGATGATGACAGGAGGCAGGGTGGAAGGATGTCAGTGGTGGGGTATTATGATGACAGGACGTAGGGTGGAAGGATGTCAGAGGTGGGATACAGGGGGATGATGATGATGACAGGAGGCAGGGTGGAAGGATGTCAGAGGTGGGGTAGAGAGGGGGATGATGACAGGAGGCAGGATGGAAGGGTGTCAGAGGTGGGGTACAGGGGGAAGATGATGACAGGAGGCAGGATGGAAGGATATCAGAGGTGGGGTACAGGGGGGATGGTAACAGGAGGCAGGGTGGAAGGGTGTCAGAGGTGGGGTACAGGGGGGATGATGATGACAGGAGGTAGGGTGGAAGGGTGTCAGAGGTGGAGTACAGGGGGGATGACGATGATGATGATGATGATGACAGGAAGCAGGGCGGTAGGATGTCAGAGGTGGGATATAGGGGGAATGATGATGATGATAGGAGGAAGGATTAAATATGTCAGAGGTGGGGTATGATGATGACAGGAGGCAGGGTGAAAGGATGTCAGAGGTGGGATACAGGGGGGATGATGATGACAGAATGCAGGGTGGAAGGATGTCAGAGGTGGGATACAGAGGGGGATAATGATGATGACAGGAGGCAGAGTGGAAGGGTGTCAGAGGTGGGGTACAGGGAGGATGATGATAATGATGACAAGAGGCAGGGTGGTAGGATGTCAGAGGTGGGATACAGGGGGCATGATGATGACAGGAGGCAGGGTGGAAGGGTGTCAGAGGTGGGGTATGATGATGACAGGAGGCAGGATGGAATGATGTCAGAGGTGGGATACAAGGGGGGGGGGTGATGATGACAGGAGGCAGGGTGGAAGGATGTCAGAGGTGGGGTATGATAATGACAGGAGGGAGGGTGAAAGGATTCAGAGGTGGGGTACAGGGGGGATAATGATGACAGGAGGCAGGCTGGTAGGATGTCAGAGGTGGGGTATGATGATGACAGGAGGCAGGGTGGAAGGATGTCAGAGGTGGGAGACAGGGGGGTGATGATGACAGGAGGCAGGGTGGTAGGATATCAGAGGTGGGATACACAGGGGATGATGATGACAGGAGGCAGGGTGGAAGGATGTCAGAGGTGGGATACAGGGGGATGATAATGACAGGAGGCAGGGTGGAAGGATGTCAGAGGTGGGGTACAGGGGATGATGATGACAGGAGGCAGGCTGGATGGATGCCAGAGGTGGGATACAGGGGGGTGATGACAAGAGGCAGGGTGGAAGGATGTCAGAGGTGGGGAACAGGGGGGGGTGATGACAGGAGGCAGGGTGGAAGGATGTTAGAGGTGGGATACAGGGGGGATGATGAAGACCAGAGGCAGGGTGGAAGGATATCAGAGGTAGGGTACAGAGGGGATTATGATGACAGGAGGCAGAGTGGAAGGATATCAGAGGTGGGGTACAGGGGGGATGATGACAGGAGGCAGGGTGGAAGGATGTCAGAGGTGGGGTACAGGAGGGATGATGATGATGACATGAGGCAGGGTGGAAGGATGTCAGAGGTTGGGTACAGGGGGGATGATGATGACAGGAGGCAGGGTGGAAGGATATCAGAGGTGGGGTACAGGGGGGATGATGATGATGATGATGTCAGGAGGCACAATGGTAGGCAGCTGGCAGTGGGGTACAGTAGCGATGATGGTAGGGTGGTGGGATGCCAGAGACAGGGGGATTAGGATGAGGATGGAGATGATGACGGGGTAGTTAGTAGGAAGCTGACAGTGGGAAGTAATTACAGGAGGTAGGATGCCAGGAACAGGGGGATGATGAGAAGGATGATGATGGCAGGAGGTCAGTAGGTGGCATATGCGGGATGGCATGTATATCATCACTCAGGGCTGTGTGTGAGGTCACAGGCAGAAGGCAGCAGTAATTCTCTGGGCGCCCTCAGTCAGGAGGTGACATCACGGGATGTGTCAGTGTTGGGCAGGACTGTACATGCTGTACCTTTGAGGCTGTTGCAGGCTGGCTCCTGTCAGTGACAGTCTACCCCATCTCTTGGGCGGGAAAACGAGTTGCAGCCCCGGACGCAAGATGGGGACACCGGCTGGGTGACATTTCTTCCAACTCACGGTCACCACATAAACGTAAGGCAAATTAGGTGGCCCCAAGGCCCTTGGGAGGGCGAGGCCTTAGGCGGCCGCCTAATTTGCCTAATTAGAGAGCCGCCTCTGCAACCTGAGTAATGGTAACTGTAACGTTATGAACCGTGGGACCCAGAGACTTTTGAGGGATGGGGGATACTCCTGTGCCCAAAATATAGAAACGAAAAATGTAGCGCTAATATGAAAATCACATTTGTATACGGTGAGTATATAAGAGCCACTAGCACTGAACAGGGAGTGGCCCAAATGGAGTGCTCAAAGTAAATAGAGTTCCAAAGTCTATATGTAGACAGGTGGGTGATCATCCAATGAGGGGAAGACAAGCAAATTTCTATAGGTCACAATCTCGTCGTGATCAGAGGAAAACGTAAATGCGCTTACCAGATGGGTTGGACTCAGGTACTGTACAGTAGTGAGTCAGACAGGCACTGTGGTATTTGGGAACCGGGACCACTGGAAACCGGAAGGCAGGATCACAACAGATGACTGGAATTGAGGCTGGGAATCCACATCAGACCCAGGTGTACCTTGAATGGTGTGGAACGTCAGGTTGTAGATTCCAGGTGGGATCCTTGAGCCAAAAATCAAAGGCCTAGAATATGGCTGGGGCTCACCAAAGCCGCAAGGTGGATGTTATGTGGAAAGAGGAAGAACAGGAAGCTCCAATAGTGCAGATGAGTACAACCAATCAAGGTTTATTGATAAAAGTCATAAAAACAAAAATATGACATATATTAAAAAGTGATCACAGATTGGCAATATGGGGTGCTAGATAGCGGTGCTAGATAGCGGTACTAGTGTGCCAGTGGCACTAAGGACTCTTGGCTCTAAGGTCACCCTGTGCCCCTTTTGGGCATAGGGTGGCTATTAAATAATAATTAATGTATTTCAGGATATCTGTAGGGTATTTTAAGTTGCTGATTCTGAACTCAGAGGTGTTAATTGCATCTGGTCCAAGACATTCCATTGTCCATTGTGTGAGGCTGTTGTGGATTGGAACTGAGTCAGCCTGGCTCCTAGACTTCTCATTATGTATACTAATGTCCTCACCACCAGCCATCTCTCTATTCGTTGTGCTAATTGAATCTATTGTGTGTGTGTGTGAAGATGCTCTGTGTTTACGCTTAAGAGATTGTGCATTGTTAGCAGATAATAAGGAGCTGGGGCGTCTGGACTCCTCATAATTAGCTCATGTTGATTATTGTTCTGGTTACCTCCTCGTTGCTCTATATAAGATTGTGGTTTTGGTTCTATTAAACACTCCATACTTAGAACACAGACAATTCTCGTCTCGTTGTGTGTTGATGGCAGCTGGAATATCTGATATCTATGTCCAGACTGATAGAAAGCGGTATATGATGGAAGCACGCGGTCGGGGTGCGGGGACATTCTGTGACAGTAACCAACACAATTTAACCACTTCAGCCCCTAGATTTGGATGCTCAATGACCGGGTCATTTTTTGCAATACGGTACTGCGTCGCTTTACCTGACAATTGCGTGGTCGTGCGACATTGTACCCAAACAAAATTAACGTCCTTTTTTTCCTACAAATAGAGCTTTTTATTGGTGGTATTTGATCATCTTTGCAGTTTTTATTTTTTGCGCTATAAACAAAAAAATTGCGACTATTTAAAAAAAATAAACATTATTTTGTACATTTTGCTATAATACATTTTCCCCAATTTTTTTCAAAAAAGCAATTTTTTTTTCACAGTTTAGGTTAATATGTATTCTTATACATATTTTTGGTAATAAAAAATCACAGGATTCCTGCTACTAAAGGAGAACCAATGCAGATTAGACTTGAACGCAATGCTTTGTCTCTATTGTGGACAGGGCAGCCATCACAAATTTTGGGGCCCTTTACACAGCTTTAGGCAGGGCCCCCCTGGAGCAGAGAACCGGGGGCCCTCCTCTCTCCTGCCGAGATGATAAGCAGGGGGGTTGTGGAAACAAAAGTGTCATCTCTTCTCTTCTCTCTCCTAGCGTGAGATGATAAGCAGGACGGGGGGTTGGTGCTGACGAACAAAACAAAATCAAGTCAAGTCTTCTCTTCTCTCTCCTGCTGCGAGTTGCTAAAGTGAGATGAAAAAAAAAACAGGGGGGTGGGGGGGCTTTCCTCTACCGCAAATTGCTAAAGGTGGGGGGGGTCAGACAAAAAATGGGGACCATCGGGCCCTTTACAGGTGTAATGCCTGTACCCCCTGACTGTGGAGATACTGGACACTTCCTACGTAACTGTCCAGTGAGACCGAGTAAGTTCCTCCCTCCATGTCCTGTCTACTTCCAAGTTTCTGGATCTTCTCCAGCTCACCTTGTTTTACCCATCTCATTGCAGGTGGCAGAAGGAATAGTTCAGTTCCAAGCAATCGTTGATTCCGGGGCATGCAGTTGCTTCCTGGACATTACTTTGGCAAGAAAGCTACAAATTCCATTTAAAGACAAGAAATGGAGACTTGTGTCCATCTGGTTGATGGGACCAATTTTCTGATCTGGACCTGTGACAAAAGAGAATATCCCCATTCTTACTCTAACAAACTCTGGTCACCAAGAATTCCTCAGCTTTGACATACTATGTTCCCCCATCATTTTGGGAATTCCATGGCTTCGGGCGCATAACCCTCAGATTGATTATTGATTGGCCCTTGGGGAGAATTTACTTCCAATCTGAATATTGCTTGCAGCATTGTTTTGTCCCAAAATCCACTAACCCTTCAAATTGTCTGACAGTCCAGCCTGTAACCAATACGGCCAAATAGTGCCACCAGCCTACCATGAGTACCCTGGATGTATTCTACAAAAAGAAAGCTGATGTGCTACCACCTCATCAGCCATGTGACCTGCATACCACCCACAAAATAAAATAATCTAATTTTGGAGCAGTACCTGAGATGTTTTTCTTCTTTTACCCAAGACAATTGGGCGTCCCTCCTCCGATGTGCCGAATTGACTTATAACAACTTAGTCCATACATCCACTAACCAATCACCATTTTGGGCAAACTACGGCTTCCACCTGTCCTTTATGCCAGATGTTATCCCAGAAGCCTCAGTACAGGCCGTCCAGGATAGGCTTACCTTTATTCAAACCAACTACCAAACACTTCAAAAGCCATGCAGAAAGCTCAGGAGGATTACAAAAAACACTGAGAAAAGGAGAAGAGATAATCCAATGAAGGTTTGGGACAAAGTTTGGCCTTCCACAGTAAACCTCAGACTCACATGTCCCTCTCAGAAATTGAGCCCAAGGTTTATTAGACCTTTCAAGATTAAGAGAGAAATCAACCCTGTAACATTTGAACTGGACCTACCAAACTCATATAAAATGCATCCAGTCTTCCACATCTCCTTAATCAAACCAGCAGTGTTCAGCTCGTTTCCTGAAAGAAAAGAGCCACCCCAATCCTGCGCATTCGCTGAAGTTTTAAGATGGCAGCGTAAGCCAGGAGCTCCACACCACCCCGGACCATTGTCGCACACAGTGGTCCCCACAACCAGCCACAACCCCCAAAGAGGAGACCACCGATCACCGGAAACCCACGGCACACCACTGAATGTCTGCCCTGCCTACCAAGCTTGATCTCGGCCCGCAATTTGCTTCATTAGCGGGAGGCAGGTGTACCAAGATGCACTACACTACACATGCGACAAACGCGGAGGGGCCCCCTGAACAGAGGCAAGTAATAGCCCCGGCTACCCTTACCTACTCCCAGGTCACCCAGGGGACTGTCCAGCCCTCACTGGCCCCCTTACCGGCCTCCACGGAGTCCCTGTTAGGCCGCACCATGGAGGATTTTGCCCTGTCCCCACTTGGGCTTACCCACCCCCACCACCTAGCTACCCCATCTCCAGGATATCCAGGCCAGGACCCTGCAACACCGCCAGCTGGCCTGTTTCTCAAACTCTCTGACCTCCTGCAGAAGGGTCTGGCCAGCACGGCCACCCAAATAACAAGGGACATCAAATCAGGCTTCCAAAATCTGGGATCCAGAATGGAGGCCATATAAAAATAAATTGGACTTCACGGTATCCAGTACCAATCAGAACTCAGCCCACATTCAGGTCCTCCAAGACCAGCTTGACTGTCATGAACAGTCCCAGCCACCAGGTGGCAGTAGCGGCGCATCGGCGCGCGCGGGCCCACACATTCGCGGCAACGGCGCGAGCGCGGGCACGTGAGGACGCCATTCTGGCGCCAAATTTGGCTTTAAAAAGGACCTGACCCCTGCACCTCTTGCTGTCCGGTCTACAGCGGTTCCTAGTGTTACCTGTGCCTGTTCCTGTTTATTCCTGTTCCTGACAACCCGGCTTGCTTCTGATTCTGCTTGTCTTCCGCCTGCCCTGACCCCCGGCCTGCCTGACGACCCGCCTGCCTGACCCTCTGTACCTTCTGCTGCCCACCTGTTGCCGACCCGGTCTGAACTTTGACTCTGCTTGTCTACCGCACCAGTACCCGACCTGCCAGTCTGCCGCGGACTTTCCTGCTGGGACTTACTTCCGCTGTACTACAGAACACCTTCCCCGGTCCTGTGGCTTCTCTGCTTCAAGTGCCTTTCCACCTGCAGCGACCAGTCTATACCCGTTCCTTCACGCAGCACCGGAGCCTCCAGAAGCCCCTCTAGCCCAGCACCTGCGCTGCAACTGGCGTTCGTGCGACTCTGCACTCCCGTACCCCCTGTTTGCTCTATCAGGGGTCTCGGGATCAGAGGAGCAAGGGCAGCCACTCCTTGCACGTCGGGCTCAACCACCAGGTACGTGACATTGACACAGCTCTTTCCAGAATCGATAATTTGGAGAATAGGTCCAGGAGATATAACTTTAGAATCTGTGGCCTGCCCAAAACCATCATAGATGTCCAGGACCTGATCAAGGCATTGATCCCAAATACCCCTCCTCATCGTCTGGAACTGGACAGGGCCCACAGAGCCCTGGGATCCCCCGAAAGGATGGTTCCCCAAGGGACATTATCGTGAAGCCGCACTTTTACGCGGTGAAGGAGGAAGTCATGTGACAATCACAAGCTTTACCAAAGGTGACATGCCAATGCTACCAAGTACAAATATTCACTGACCTTTCTTTTCTACAATCCAGAAACGTAGATCTCTCAAACCGCTCCTGACAGTCCTTTCACAACAGGACATTAAATACCGCTGAGCTTTTCCGTTTATGGTAAAATTCACTTTGAAAGGCAAGATGCACTCCTCAAACTTGCCGGTCAGCGATAAGATCTTCCTTAATCTCAAGCTCATCTCTCATGAGGCTTCCATGGATTTCACCAATGCATCGGCGAACTCTTGTAAACGTCCTCCTACAAGCCCGGTCTCTCCAGTCTGGAACAAAGGACTGCACAAGAGATCGAAAGATGGCAGGCCTCCATAAGATCGTGCTTGAGTCTCACATACATCCGTCTCTCCTTTCTTCCCCTTTCCCATGAGGGTGGACTCACCTGTTGACAGAGCTAATTGCTCCAGGCCCGAGTGACCCTTTGGTTCTCCCCCCTCCCCAACGTTTATGCTGTTGTTCCATTTCTTACTTCTACAGTTTCCCTTCATTGGTTGCCGACAAGTAAAAGGTCAAGACACCGAGAGTACTCTTTATCCATCAAGACTTGTCCACTGTGTGCCCTCAGTCAGTGGCCTCATCTATTCCAATGTCCTTCTTCTATGAGAACATGAGATCATCCTTTGAAGGTTTCCTGGCCCCTTCCATACAACGTACCAGGGCTCCTCTTGGCCTGGACGGTTTTGAAGCCTAGAAGACAGCTTCCCCACAGACATGTGGTATCCTAAAAATGGACTTTCTGTTTTGGGGGGCTAATGTTGGTCTCCTGGGGGGAGCCCCCATTTGGGGGGATGCCCCCACGGGAGCCCTAGTGATCATTTTTCCACATGCCCCCTGGGTTAAGTTATATATAGTTGTTGTCGCGTACCTGGGTGAAGTCTGAAATTACGAGGTTAGCCTCTCTTGAATCTCCGGCCCTGGTCCCGCTGAGAGTGGAGACAGGGGAAACCAAGGGCCAGGGGAGACACGAGTGCCTGCAGATGTAACTCGGGAAGCCCGCAGCCGGTGATGCGAATCTTGCAAGGCAGGAAGTCGCAGCAGGTTGCAGGGACGAAGTCGCAGCAGGTTGCAGGGACGAAGTCGCAGCAGGTTGCAGGGACGAAGTTGCAGCAGGTTGCAGGGACGAAGTTGCAGCAGGTTGCAGGGACGAAGTCGCAGGTACCCGGGAAGTAGAGCGGAGCAAAACAGGAGACAGGATCGTGGTCGCATGGGAAGCCGGGTTTCAGCAAACGAGCCGGCGCAGCGGAGGGTACAAAGTCATCAGGCAGGAAACAGGGTCACGTGGGAAAGCCGAGATCAGAAACCAAGAGTCAGGGGTGAAGCGAGTTCAAGAGCAAGGTCAAGGAAGCCGAGGATCAGTAACCGGGATCAGGAGCACGGGAACAGGCACAGGACACAGGAACCGGAACCGCTGAGATCCGACAGCACTCGGCTGGTGTCAGTGCATCCTTTAAATAGGCTGTCTGGTGCCAACGGACGCGGGCGCGCGCTCCCACGCACGTGCACCTGCGAATTCACGCACCCGCGAACTCACGCGCGCTTCCGCGAACTCGCAAGGACAACTCTAGTGGATCCCTTACAGTTGTATTTTGATTTTTATTATTTTTCCATTAGAAGTCGGGGTCCGGGGTGACCCACTTGCGCCTCCACCTCTCCCATAGCTGCAGTTTTCTGTACCTGTGGGATGGGTAGTCGGCCCCCTTTTAGGGGTAACCAAACTTTTTTAGTAGGAGTTTGGCAGCTGAGTTTTTTGCCAAACCCGACAGGTCTTCCCAGAAGACACCTTATTATATTTATTTTTTTCTTAATAACTTCTTTCTCTCTCTCTCTACACTTCCTCTTTTTTGTTGCCAATCACCTAGGTGGGAGCCAGACCTGGAACCAGCTCCAGTCTGCTACAAAACAACCACGGATCCACTCCGAATCAAAAAGGATGGAAGGGGGTAAGTGACGGTATCTGTGACAGCATTCTGCCTCTCTGCTTCCATGGATAACCCTAATTTTATCGCCTATCCTATTACAGACCCTGGCCTTGTGGGACAAAATGGGATGGGTATCCTCAGGACGTAGACCCCTCACACATATCTTCCACAACCCGGGCATTCCGCCTGGACAAGAAATCAAGTCCTTTCAGTGGTGGCTGGGCAAGGGGTTGTATCGCATCAGGCACTATTTCACCACCTCAGGCCCGGTTTCCTGGAATTTCTGTGTTTAGAAACTAGAAATGCCGGCCTCAGAGCACTACAGATTCCAACATATACAGCACTTTCTCCACAAGCTATGGAAAGGGAAACCCATTCCTCCCAGATTTACACCTTATGAAATGTGGTGTGAACAGGCCATGGATCAGAGAGGTGGGATCTCTATCATTTACCAATCGCTTGCTCTCCCGTTCTCTAACTGTCCTATATGTTAGCCTGGGAACAGGACCTCCAAATTGACCGGGACCTGGAAATATGGCAGTCCTCCTTTTCTTGGTCTTTTAAGGGGGTAAGAAACATCTTCCTAGTTTAATCCAGCATCAAGTCATGTCCAGATGGTACCTCACCCCCTTGAAACTGGCCTCCTTTTTCCCTAGGGCAAACCCACTCTGCTTTCGAGGCTGTCAACTTATAGGCCTCGTACACGCGAGGCAATAGATTTGTTCAAAACGGTCTGTCCGACCGATTTGAACAAATCTGTCTGTTTGGATTTTGGTTTGCTCTCGTGTACACGAGCAAACCAAAATCCCCGCCAGCAGACGGTGCGCTGACGTGTCGGTGACGTGGCGGTGACGTTGACGCTGCCACGTCACCGCACCAGGAAGTAAAACACTTCCGCGCATGCGCCGAATCCATTTGGCGCCGGTGCGAGACGACATGTCTGCTGGTAAATGTACTAACCAGCAGACATGTCGGGCGGACGGGTTCCCACCCGATAGATTTCAAAGCATGCTTTGAAATCTGTCGGGTGGCCAAATCCGTCGGCTCGCCCGTACACACGATCGAATCTGTCTGCTGGGACGGTCTAGCAGACCGTTTCCAGCAGACAGATTTGATCGTGTGTACGCGGCCTTAGGCTCCGTGGCCCATTCATGGTGGGAATGCCCTAGAATTAGATAGTTTTGGAGCAGGATTTTTACCCTGCTCCAAACCGGGACTACCCATCAGTTGCCTAGAACTCCAGCAATAGCTCTCCTGAACTCCAACATCCCTAAAATACCTAAGGCCAGCCGCAGATTAATACACTTTATGTTACTGGGAGCCAAAATTACCATAGCCAAAGCTTGGACACATCCCGAGGTTTCCCTCTTAGCAGGGCTGGTGCAAGGATTTTTGACACCCTAGGCGAAACCTAATTTTGCCGCCTCCCATTGGCTCCACCCCTGACCCCACCCCCTTTGCCCTGCCCATGTACATCCCACCTTTTTAATGACCGCTACTATTTTGCATGCAACACTTTGCTTGACCAGCTAATTGTGGAAATTTTACCATTTTGCCCCCAAACCAGCTTTTTTTATCAAATAATTCAAAACAATAAACCATAAAAAGGTAGATTTTATTTGTAAACATTTTCTCACTTGCAAAATATAACATAGCAGCATTGCACATGTATCAACTGGCAACAAGACTCACAAGAATAAGATAGATAAATAACATGACAACATTATAGAAACATACCATTATAAAATAAACACTACGAGACAGGAGAGATATTATAACATTCCAATATCTCTAACGTCTCCAATAAATTTGGTACAATATAAAAATAAACTAAAGTAAAGTGCAAATTATAGTGCATAAGAACTTATAAAATTGTAAACCTAAAAACAATAATGGAAGTGCCAATCTTTGAACTCTGTGCTGTTCAAGCATCTTTTAACTAAGGCTATTGGGTCTACAAAAAATTGACTTTTCTTGCTTTAGCATTAGCAAACTCCTTCAACAATATTTCAAAGTCAATCTCTTGAGCAATGGCATTCTCAATGGACAGGGTGGGAAGACCCACCAGCCTTTCTTGCGACATTGATGAACGCAGGTAATTTTTAATGATTTTTAATTTTGAGAAGCTTCTTTCACCCGAAGCCACTGTGATGTGGAGTTTTAACAGTATGCGAAGTGCTATAGCTACATTTGGAGCAAAACCATTCTTGACTGCGTAGCCCAGAACGTCACTTGGTTTCATGCTTGCTGATACAACAGGAGCTAAGACAATTAACTCTTCACACAGCTGCACTCCATCAATATCTTCATCCTTGGTCTTTACATCAGTTATGACCTTTTGTAACTCCATACAGCTCTTCAAGGTTTGCTCCCTATTCACGTCTTTAAGTTTCCTGATGTCATACAAAAACTGAAAATAGTTGCTATGACTTTTAAGCTGTTCAAATCTCGCCTCAACAGATTTGATTACAACATCCAAGATAGTGTAGAAACACTCAACTTCAAACCTTTTTTTGGGATCTTGGATAGGATCATCTTGTCCCTCATAGGAAAAAAGACTCTTCTTTTTTTCTCTGCACTGTAGAAGGGAACACAGGTTCAATTTCCATTTCCAGTGCCATGGTTTGTGCTTCTGTGAGTAACTCCTCAAATCCATTATCAGACCGATACGTTTTTAAGTAGGTTTTGCAGGATTCCAAAAGCTCCACAACATCTGGCAAGTAAATTGTTTGACTTTGAAGAAGTTTGCTCACTTCATTATTGCTACTTTACCACTTAAGACCCGGACCAAAATGCAGGTAAAGGACCTTGCCCCTTTTTGCGATTAGACACTGCGTCGTGGCTCCCAAACAAAATTGGCGTCCTTTTTACCCACAAATAGAACTTTCTTTTGGTGGTATTTGATCACCTCTGCGGTTTTTATTTTTTGCGCTATAAACAAAAATAGATCGACAATTTTGAAAAAAATGCAATATTTTTTACTTTTTGCTATAATAAATATCCCCCCAAAATATATATAAACATTTTTTTTCCTCAGTTTAGGCCGATACGTATTCTTCTACCTATTTTTGGTAAAAAAAATTGCATTAAGCGTTTATCGGTTGGTTTTCGCAAAATTTATAGCGTTTACAAAATAAGGGATAGTTTTATTGCATTTTTATTATTTATTTTTTTTACTACTAATAGCGGCGATCAGCGATTTTTTTCATGATTGCGACATTATGGCGGACACTTCGGACAATTTTGACACATTTTTGGGACAATTGTCATTTTCACAGCAAAAAATGCATTTAAATTGCATTGTTTACTGTGGAAATGACAGTTGCAGTTTGGGAGTTAACCACAAGGGGGCGCTGTGTAGGATTTGTGTGTTCCCTGTGTGTGTTTACAACTGTAGGGGGGTGTGGGCTGTGTGGCTGTAGGTGTGACGTCATCGATCACGTCCCCCTATAACAGGGATGACGTGATCGATGCTGCGGCCACAGTGAAGCACGGGGAAGCCCGTTCTTCAGCTCCGGGGACCGATCGCCGCACTCCAGCGTCGATCGGGTCCGCCAATTTCCGCGCCCGTGACCCACAGCTGAGTACTAGAACCAATGTATATATACGTTGATGTGCCCAGCCGTGCCATTCTGCTGACGTAAATGTTCAGTAGGCGGTCCTTAAGTGGTTAATATGTTATACCATATTACCGTCAAACACAAAAATGTAAAGCTGTTCAGCTCTTTTGCCAATGAAGCAGCCTCAGTTCTTGCAAGAATAGCAAATGCTGGGTCTTCTTCAATTGCCATCAGTGTGTCATATATTTCAGCTATTTGAAATCTGAAAGGACGAATGGCATCAATTCTACTTGACCATCTTGTAGTTGATAGTGGCTTCACCGTCAGCCTACTGATGTGCTTCTTTAAGATGTCCCACCGATTTGTTGAGCCAGACAAAAAAACATATATTTTCTGCAAAGTACCAAAAAATGAACTGGCTTCCCTACAACACATAGCAGCATCATTTACAACAAGGTTTAAGGAATGAGCACTGCAAGGAATATAGAATGCCCATGAATTCAAATCCTTGATTCTCTTCTGAACACCAGAGTGCTTCCCTTTCATGTTGGACCCATTGTCATACGCTTGGCCTCTCATATCACTTAATTGTATGTTCAGTTTCTCAAGCTCTGCCAGAATCGATTCAGTCAACATTTCTCCAGTTGAACTATGAACTGGGATGAATCCAAGAAACCTTTTCACTTCAGGGCTTGCTGTTATTGAGTCCCCTTGTATGATTGACACAAACCTAACAATGACGGTAATCTGTTCCACAAGAGCAACATCTGGGGTGCAGTCAAGAATGATGGAATAGTACTTGGCATTTTTTAATAGGAGAAGAATCCTTCTGATTATTTCTTTAGAAATAAGGCCAATCAATTCATTTTGTATATACTTTCCCAGGTAGTGGCAATGAATTTCTGAATTTGTTATTTTTTGAAGGTGGTTCTGCATTACTGTATCAAATGTGGCCAGCATTTCCACAAGTTGCAAATAATTTCCATTGTTTGCACTGTAAAGTGTGTCATTGCTTCCTCTGAAACCCAAGCACTGCCTACCAAGATATTGGACGATGGCTACAAGGCGCTGGAGAACACTTTGCCAGTGCTGAGTTTTGGTTATTAATAACCTCTGGTAAGCCTGGTCAATGGTTTTTCCTGATCCAAGCCTCAGCAATAACTCATTCCACATTTCCACAGAAGCAAGATGATATGCAGACTGTTCGTGCGCTGTCAAAATATGCAATATATTTTTCCAGCCATCGACACCTCCAGCAATCAGACTTATTTCTTTGTTTGCAAACAGTTTGCAACAAAAGCAAAACACGTTGTTGAGCTTGGTAGAGTAGATTGGCCAATGTCTTGTCTGCTCTTCTCCATTTCCAAAGCGGCGTTTGTAATTGACTGCTGTAAAACGTCTATTAGGTGCATCCCTGGGACATGCAAACCATTTGTTTAGTTTTGCTGGGCCTTTCATTACGACGGTATCCCGACATGACGTAGTGATGACATCTGGCCATTCCGCTGGATCAGAGAAATCCAGTGGTAATGAAGTGATCTCTAGTAGTTTTGGTGATATTGGAGAGGGCTCTTCTTCAGTATCTGTGCCACTGTTCTCTTCAACAGATTGCTCACTAATAGACGTCGATGCTGAAGCACCCACTGTCATGGTTGTTGAAGGTCCTTCACTGCTATCCATATGCACATTGCACAGGATTGTCTTCAACTTCACAAACTGGTTCTGGTTCATCATCCTGAGCTTGTGTGGATTTCTGTTCCTGGTCAGCACTGAAGATTTTTTTTAATGATCCAGCCATTTTTAATTATCCAGCCATTTTTTGGCCCTCTTCTTCTCTGAGTTTTCTTTTCCTTTTGAAAGCCGCACCCGACAACTTCTTGCGTGTAGGTCCAGACATTGTATAATGTGAATCAATCCACTGCAGAAATAAACTAATAATTAACCCCTGAATAACAAATTGGGTTTTGGTTTTGGCTCTTGTCTAGAACAAGAGCCATTTAAATGGTTTTCACTAGTGGTGCAAAGGATCGTCATTGATCCGTGATCCGAACCGAAAGATATTGATCCAAACCGCACACGTGTTCCGCAGATTGATTTCTGAAAAAAAAAAGTTGTGCGCATGTTCAGTCCACACACAGTGTGGTCATAGCGAGCGGATGAACAGAGGAGCTTGAACGCCCCGCATCATTTAAATCCCCTGTATGGGAGTATTTTGGCTTCCCTGTCAAATAGAAAACTTGGGAAAATCTCGCGCCAAACTAAAATGTGAGGGGGGGGGGGAAAGTGCAAAAATAATAATACAAGCTGCTCCCTAACTAATGCAGAATACTGGATTAGACATGTGAAACAATTGGAGAGTAGGGGCGCTAATTATTGATAGGTATAACAGGTATTATACAACATTAGTGAAAATAATATAATATAAATATGTGAATGTCGTGTTAACCATATAACAACAAACCAATAAGTGCAGAAAAAATATAGTGACAATAGACAATGTGTGTCTATCCAAAGTCCGTGTTTGTTTAGTGCAATGTTGTGCTGCAAACAATAGTATTCCAATGGGTGCTCCGTGTGGTCTTCTAAACGTATATCACCTTCACCAAATAAACACCGCAAGTGTGAATGGATGGCTCCTTACCCGAAGGTGTTGACCTATTGTTTAAATAAGGTCAAATAGGCTCAGAAATCAGCTCTTGTCCGTGGAAACCACGATTGAAAACCAGGCTGTGGATAGGTCTCATATAAAGAGAGAAACAGCTCCCATGGTGTAAAACCTTTTATTAAAATAATTGCTAAAAAATATAATGCCAAATGGCCTCTTACTTTCGATGGTGCCCGTGTTCCCGGCACTGAGGCTGTAGGTATATAGGGATTGGAGAGAGAAGTTGTGATGCGCTGGTGAAGCCGGCGTGCGTTCCACCGCCGTCAGGCTTGAAAACCAGGAAACCGGAAGTTGCTAGTAGTGCGTGCCCAGGTACCGCCTCGACGTACGTTTCGTTAATGTCGTCATCAGGAAGCGTACCTGGTGCACGCTATGGGCTACTTTTAGAGGTCTGTCAATCAGCCAATGGGAGGGGCAAATCAATTGGGCAACAGCCTCTGTCCCGGTCCTATAGCAACCATGTATACAACCGCGGGGTTCAACAGCAATTCTATACATAGACCAATTACAATCTTTTTGCCTGTGTGAAATTACAGGTTACTAGATGCAAAAATATATATAATACAATGGATATGTTTGCGATTGTATCTCCTATGTTCCCAATCTATTTAAAGATTTAATGGCATTATAAAATTAAAATATTATAACATATAAAATATATTTTATATTACATATTGGAACCATATATATGTATATATAAATACAGTATGTATATATATGGGCAAATTTAATGGTTGCATTACCAAAAATGGAATTACAAAATAAAAATAAATAAAAATAGATAAAATATCAGTAGTGGACCTAAAATTTGTTCAAAGATATTTTACATTGTGCAGCTCTACATACTCCTTAGATGTCCGTTAAAAAGCAGTTGAGGTCCAATTCTATATTGAGGCCCTGGGGCCTCATAGTTCTGAGACGATGAATCCACTGGGTTTCGTTTTGTGATACTGCCTTTGTTAGGTCTGTTCCACGCCAGTGATTCGTAATTCTGTCTATTCCAAAAAATGTTAATAGACTGGGGTCTCTGTTATGACAAAGGTCAAAGTGTTTTGACACACTATGGTCAGGGAACCCCTTTATGATGTTGGCCACATGTTCATTGATTCGAATTTTTAATTCTCTAGTAGTGCGGCCTACATATTGAAATTTGCAAGGACATGACAATACATATGTGACGTATCTAGAATGGCATGTAATCAATGGTTTGATGGTAAATTCTTGTTGGGTTACACTTGATTTAAATTTAGTAACCTTTTTTCCTTGCCTATTTGTTTTGTTGCATGACCTGCATCGGGTGCAATAGTGGAAACTGGACCCATCAAGGAAGGTGAGAGGTTTTGCCGGGGGGTCTGGGACATTTACTGCCACCATATTTCTTACACCCGGAGCTCTTCTATATATGAAGGTAGGGTGTGGGGATAGGATTTTAGCCAGGTCAGTATCTTTTAGTAGGATTGGCCAATATTCTTTGAATATTTTCTCTATGTTTTTGTACTGTCTGTGATACCCAGACAAGAAAGGCACATCTTCTTTTCTTGGTAATTTAATCCTATTTTCCAATAGAGATAGTCTGTCCATACCCAACACTTCTTTTCGGGCCTTGTCTATTTTATTTGGACTGTAGCCTTTTTTCTACAAATTTCTTGGTTAGTACCTCTGATTGTTGTTCATAGTCCACTATGTCATTACAGTTACGGCGTAGTCTCATAAACTGACCTTTTGGTATGGCACCCAACCATTTGGGATGATGGCAACTTGAAGTGGGTACATACCCATTACGGTCAGTAGGCTTAAAATAAGTCTTTGTGTGGATTTGATTATGTTTTTTGGTTAATGTGAGGTCCAAGTAATGGATGGAAGTTTTACTAGATTCAGCAGTAAAGCTGAGGCCATATTCATTGGTATTCATTTTGGTTATAAATTGATCCAAGGAGAATTGGGACCCCTCCCACAAAAGTATAATGTCATCTATGTATCTACGGTAGTAGACCAAAGATGAATTATTATCTTTATAGATGGTTTCCTCCTCCCATCTATTAAGTACCAAATTTGCCACACTGGGTGCATACCGAGCCCCCATTGCAACTCCTCGTATTTGTTTATAGAAGTTGCCCTGAGCCCAAAAATAATTGTTCCCCATAGCTAGTTGTAGTCCTTTGACCAAGAACTTTATTTGGGCTGGGGGTATGGTAGATTTAAATGTTAATGAGTCTTGTACCGCTGAAATTGCATCTGGTTGGCGGATGTTGGTGTAGAGCGACTCCACGTCCACTGTAACCAACCAAATGTTTTCAGACACTGTAAGTGTTGCTAGGGACTTTATAAGGTCTCTACTATCTCTCAAGTAAGATTTAGCTTGGGTAACTAGAGGTTGGAGATAGATGTCTAGATACTCTCCTACCCTAGAGTAGAGTGAACCTATTCCACTAACAATAGGTCTCCCTGGAGGGTGAGTTTTGTTTTTGTGAATTTTGGGAACTATGTACAGTACCGGGGTACGAGGTACTTTAGGAACCAAGTATAATGCTTCCTTCTCAGTGAGGATAGCTTGAGTTAGACCATCTTTAATCCAAAGGGAGAGTTCCACTTTAAGTTTGCTCAATGGGTCACCCGGAAGGAGGAAATAGGTGTCGGTGGCACTCAGTAGACGTTGAATTTCTCCATAATAATCTACTTTGTTGAGTATAACCACACCTCCCCCTTTATCAGCAGGTCTTACTACTATATTTTTATTTTGTTCCAAGGACTTGATCCCTTCTGTTACCAGGTTTAGATTGGAATTCTTCCAAGAGGGTTTAATATCCAAATCTTGGATTTTGCCTTGGACCATGTGTTTGAAGACCTCCACATGGTGGTGGGTCCCCTTTTTCGGGTTAAAGACTGAGCTATTCTTCAGCCCGCTATGTTGAAATATAGTGGTATTAATTGGAGGTGCATAATTGGGTTGTTGGGCAAAGTGTTTTTTAATATTCAGTTTCCTCACGAATTTTTCCACATCTATGAAAGTTTCGAATTTGTTAAGATTTTTATTTGGGGCAAATTTCAATCCATGTGACAATACTGTTAGTTCTGCTCTAGATAGGTCTACGCCTGCCAGATTGAATATTCCTTCACCTAATTGTCCCTTGGTCTTTTTCTTTCTGGTTCCCCCTCTTTTACCTCTGGGCCTGTGTGTTCTTGTTGAGACTGTGGGGCAATATTGGGGATCTTGTAGGGCTCGTTCCAGCCCCTCCATTCCCCCCCCTGTTGTTGTCCAGAGTTTTGGGTGTTATGCTTACCTCTATGGTTGCCCCTAGATTTCCCTCTAGGGGGTCTGGAGGCAAATGGGGGTGGACCCTGTTGGTAGTAGGTGTAATTGTAATCCATTGGACGATTATCCAATGGGGCATATCTGTTGTATGTAGGTGCTGAATAGGGAATGGGGTATTGGTTGTGGGGGGGCCCCATATTGTAGCCGCCATAAGGCGGAGGTGGTGGTGGAGGCCCCCTGCCGCCCTGGTGGGGTCCTTGAGGTATGGTTGGTTTTTTAAATTTTTTGGGGGTAGAGGATTTTGCTTTGATCTTTTGGGTTGCTAGAGTGACCAGGTTGTGTACTTCTGAGTCTCTCTCCATAGTAGATTCTTTAGAACCAGTTGTGTCAGTTTTGATCTGCCACTTGTATACTTTGGATTCTTGGTAATCTTTGGTATCCCTATGGTATTTTTTAAGTTTTTTATTTTTGATAGTGGTGTCATATTTGGTTAGATGGATTTGTAAGGTTTGGGCTTTTTCCAAATATTCTTTGGTTTCCATAAATGGTGCCATAGATGTTTTAAGGTCTACTATATGGGCTTGTGTGATGGCATTTTTTGCCTTGCGTCTTCTAATCATCAATTGCATCAGTTTCTGTTCACATGCATTGAAAAATTGGAACCATTCATCCGCTAGTGTGAGATCTTCTAAACCATCATTGGGGTAAACGTCCCATCTGAGTCTCCTTGGTGTTTGATTTTTTAGGATATACATCTCAAATGATGCTATATCCCACCAAGTCCGAATTTGTTTTTCCATATTGAATTGAAGCTGTTTGAAGCTTTTTTCAATATCTGGATTCTGACTAGGTTGTTGCTGGAATATGTGCTCTATATTGGTTTGGCGACTATCCATAAAGTTAAATATATCCATGGCTGCGTGAAATAAGGCCACAGAGTGGTCTGCTGAATGGAAAACTTGGGAAAATCTCGCGCCAAACTAAAATGTGAGGGGGGGGGGGGAAAGTGCAAAAATAATAATACAAGCTGCTCCCTAACTAATGCAGAATACTGGATTAGACATGTGAAACAATTGGAGAGTAGGGGCGCTAATTATTGATAGGTATAACAGGTATTATACAACATTAGTGAAAATAATATAATATAAATATGTGAATGTCGTGTTAACCATATAACAACAAACCAATAAGTGCAGAAAAAATATAGTGACAATAGACAATGTGTGTCTATCCAAAAGTCCGTGTTTGTTTAGTGCAATGTTGTGCTGCAAACAATAGTATTCCAATGGGTGCTCCGTGTGGTCTTCTAAACGTATATCACCTTCACCAAATAAACACCGCAAGTGTGAATGGATGGCTCCTTACCCGAAGGTGTTGACCTATTGTTTAAATAAGGTCAAATAGGCTCAGAAATCAGCTCTTGTCCGTGGAAACCACGATTGAAAACCAGGCTGTGGATAGGTCTCATATAAAGAGAGAAACAGCTCCCATGGTGTAAAACCTTTTATTAAAATAATTGCTAAAAAATATAATGCCAAATGGCCTCTTACTTTCGATGGTGCCCGTGTTCCCGGCACTGAGGCTGTAGGTATATAGGGATTGGAGAGAGAAGTTGTGATGCGCTGGTGAAGCCGGCGTGCGTTCCACCGCCGTCAGGCTTGAAAACCAGGAAACCGGAAGTTGCTAGTAGTGCGTGCCCAGGTACCGCCTCGACGTACGTTTCGTTAATGTCGTCATCAGGAAGCGTACCTGGTGCACGCTATGGGCTACTTTTAGAGGTCTGTCAATCAGCCAATGGGAGGGGCAAATCAATTGGGCAACAGCCTCTGTCCCGGTCCTATAGCAACCATGTATACAACCGCGGGGTTCAACAGCAATTCTATACATAGACCAATTACAATCTTTTTGCCTGTGTGAAATTACAGGTTACTAGATGCAAAAATATATATAATACAATGGATATGTTTGCGATTGTATCTCCTATGTTCCCAATCTATTTAAAGATTTAATGGCATTATAAAATTAAAATATTATAACATATAAAATATATTTTATATTACATATTGGAACCATATATATGTATATATAAATACAGTATGTATATATATGGGCAAATTTAATGGTTGCATTACCAAAAATGGAATTACAAAATAAAAATAAATAAAAATAGATAAAATATCAGTAGTGGACCTAAAATTTGTTCAAAGATATTTTACATTGTGCAGCTCTACATACTCCTTAGATGTCCGTTAAAAAGCAGTTGAGGTCCAATTCTATATTGAGGCCCTGGGGCCTCATAGTTCTGAGACGATGAATCCACTGGGTTTCGTTTTGTGATACTGCCTTTGTTAGGTCTGTTCCACGCCAGTGATTCGTAATTCTGTCTATTCCAAAAAATGTTAATAGACTGGGGTCTCTGTTATGACAAAGGTCAAAGTGTTTTGACACACTATGGTCAGGGAACCCCTTTATGATGTTGGCCACATGTTCATTGATTCGAATTTTTAATTCTCTAGTAGTGCGGCCTACATATTGAAATTTGCAAGGACATGACAATACATATGTGACGTATCTAGAATGGCATGTAATCAATGGTTTGATGGTAAATTCTTGTTGGGTTACACTTGATTTAAATTTAGTAACCTTTTTTCCTTGCCTATTTGTTTTGTTGCATGACCTGCATCGGGTGCAATAGTGGAAACTGGACCCATCAAGGAAGGTGAGAGGTTTTGCCGGGGGGTCTGGGACATTTACTGCCACCATATTTCTTACACCCGGAGCTCTTCTATATATGAAGGTAGGGTGTGGGGATAGGATTTTAGCCAGGTCAGTATCTTTTAGTAGGATTGGCCAATATTCTTTGAATATTTTCTCTATGTTTTTGTACTGTCTGTGATACCCAGACAAGAAAGGCACATCTTCTTTTCTTGGTAATTTAATCCTATTTTCCAATAGAGATAGTCTGTCCATACCCAACACTTCTTTTCGGGCCTTGTCTATTTTATTTGGACTGTAGCCTTTTTCTACAAATTTCTTGGTTAGTACCTCTGATTGTTGTTCATAGTCCACTATGTCATTACAGTTACGGCGTAGTCTCATAAACTGACCTTTTGGTATGGCACCCAACCATTTGGGATGATGGCAACTTGAAGTGGGTACATACCCATTACGGTCAGTAGGCTTAAAATAAGTCTTTGTGTGGATTTGATTATGTTTTTTGGTTAATGTGAGGTCCAAGTAATGGATGGAAGTTTTACTAGATTCAGCAGTAAAGCTGAGGCCATATTCATTGGTATTCATTTTGGTTATAAATTGATCCAAGGAGAATTGGCCCTCCTTGGATAATTGGATAATCGTCCAATGGATTACAATTACACCTACTACCAACAGGGTCCACCCCCATTTGCCTCCAGACCCCCTAGAGGGAAATCTAGGGGCAACCATAGAGGTAAGCATAACACCCAAAACTCTGGACAACAACAGGGGGGGGAATGGAGGGGCTGGAACGAGCCCTACAAGATCCCCAATATTGCCCCACAGTCTCAACAAGAACACACAGGCCCAGAGGTAAAAGAGGGGGAACCAGAAAGAAAAAGACCAAGGGACAATTAGGTGAAGGAATATTCAATCTGGCAGGCGTAGACCTATCTAGAGCAGAACTAACAGTATTGTCACATGGATTGAAATTTGCCCCAAATAAAAATCTTAACAAATTCGAAACTTTCATAGATGTGGAAAAATTCGTGAGGAAACTGAATATTAAAAAACACTTTGCCCAACAACCCAATTATGCACCTCCAATTAATACTACTATATTTCAACATAGCGGGCTGAAGAATAGCTCAGTCTTTAACCCGAAAAAGGGGACCCACCACCATGTGGAGGTCTTCAAACACATGGTCCAAGGCAAAATCCAAGATTTGGATATTAAACCCTCTTGGAAGAATTCCAATCTAAACCTGGTAACAGAAGGGATCAAGTCCTTGGAACAAAATAAAAATATAGTAGTAAGACCTGCTGATAAAGGGGGAGGTGTGGTTATACTCAACAAAGTAGATTATTATGGAGAAATTCAACGTCTACTGAGTGCCACCGACACCTATTTCCTCCTTCCGGGTGACCCATTGAGCAAACTTAAAGTGGAACTCTCCCTTTGGATTAAAGATGGTCTAACTCAAGCTATCCTCACTGAGAAGGAAGCATTATACTTGGTTCCTAAAGTACCTCGTACCCCGGTACTGTACATAGTTCCCAAAATTCACAAAAACAAAACTCACCCTCCAGGGAGACCTATTGTTAGTGGAATAGGTTCACTCTACTCTAGGGTAGGAGAGTATCTAGACATCTATCTCCAACCTCTAGTTACCCAAGCTAAATCTTACTTGAGAGATAGTAGAGACCTTATAAAGTCCCTAGCAACACTTACAGTGTCTGAAAACATTTGGTTGGTTACAGTGGACGTGGAGTCGCTCTACACCAACATCCGCCAACCAGATGCAATTTCAGCGGTACAAGACTCATTAACATTTAAATCTACCATACCCCCAGCCCAAATAAAGTTCTTGGTCAAAGGACTACAACTAGCTATGGGGAACAATTATTTTTGGGCTCAGGGCAACTTCTATAAACAAATACGAGGAGTTGCAATGGGGGCTCGGTATGCACCCAGTGTGGCAAATTTGGTACTTAATAGATGGGAGGAGGAAACCATCTATAAAGATAATAATTCATCTTTGGTCTACTACCGTAGATACATAGATGACATTATACTTTTGTGGGAGGGGTCCCAATTCTCCTTGGATCAATTTATAACCAAAATGAATACCAATGAATATGGCCTCAGCTTTACTGCTGAATCTAGTAAAACTTCCATCCATTACTTGGACCTCACATTAACCAAAAAACATAATCAAATCCACACAAAGACTTATTTTAAGCCTACTGACCGTAATGGGTATGTACCCACTTCAAGTTGCCATCATCCCAAATGGTTGGGTGCCATACCAAAAGGTCAGTTTATGAGACTACGCCGTAACTGTAATGACATAGTGGACTATGAACAACAATCAGAGGTACTAACCAAGAAATTTGTAGAAAAAGGCTACAGTCCAAATAAAATAGACAAGGCCCGAAAAGAAGTGTTGGGTATGGACAGACTATCTCTATTGGAAAATAGGATTAAATTACCAAGAAAAGAAGATGTGCCTTTCTTGTCTGGGTATCACAGACAGTACAAAAACATAGAGAAAATATTCAAAGAATATTGGCCAATCCTACTAAAAGATACTGACCTGGCTAAAATCCTATCCCCACACCCTACCTTCATATATAGAAGAGCTCCGGGTGTAAGAAATATGGTGGCAGTAAATGTCCCAGACCCCCCGGCAAAACCTCTCACCTTCCTTGATGGGTCCAGTTTCCACTATTGCACCCGATGCAGGTCATGCAACAAAACAAATAGGCAAGGAAAAAAGGTTACTAAATTTAAATCAAGTGTAACCCAACAAGAATTTACCATCAAACCATTGATTACATGCCATTCTAGATACGTCACATATGTATTGTCATGTCCTTGCAAATTTCAATATGTAGGCCGCACTACTAGAGAATTAAAAATTCGAATCAATGAACATGTGGCCAACATCATAAAGGGGTTCCCTGACCATAGTGTGTCAAAACACTTTGACCTTTGTCATAACAGAGACCCCAGTCTATTAACATTTTTTGGAATAGACAGAATTACGAATCACTGGCGTGGAACAGACCTAACAAAGGCAGTATCACAAAACGAAACCCAGTGGATTCATCGTCTCAGAACTATGAGGCCCCAGGGCCTCAATATAGAATTGGACCTCAACTGCTTTTTAACGGACATCTAAGGAGTATGTAGAGCTGCACAATGTAAAATATCTTTGAACAAATTTTAGGTCCACTACTGATATTTTATCTATTTTTATTTATTTTTATTTTGTAATTCCATTTTTGGTAATGCAACCATTAAATTTGCCCATATATATACATACTGTATTTATATATACATATATATGGTTCCAATATGTAATATAAAATATATTTTATATGTTATAATATTTTAATTTTATAATGCCATTAAATCTTTAAATAGATTGGGAACATAGGAGATACAATCGCAAACATATCCATTGTATTATATATATTTTTGCATCTAGTAACCTGTAATTTCACACAGGCAAAAAGATTGTAATTGGTCTATGTATAGAATTGCTGTTGAACCCCGCGGTTGTATACATGGTTGCTATAGGACCGGGACAGAGGCTGTTGCCCAATTGATTTGCCCCTCCCATTGGCTGATTGACAGACCTCTAAAAGTAGCCCATAGCGTGCACCAGGTACGCTTCCTGATGACGACATTAACGAAACGTACGTCGAGGCGGTACCTGGGCACGCACTACTAGCAACTTCCGGTTTCCTGGTTTTCAAGCCTGACGGCGGTGGAACGCACGCCGGCTTCACCAGCGCATCACAACTTCTCTCTCCAATCCCTATATACCTACAGCCTCAGTGCCGGGAACACGGGCACCATCGAAAGTAAGAGGCCATTTGGCATTATATTTTTTAGCAATTATTTTAATAAAAGGTTTTACACCATGGGAGCTGTTTCTCTCTTTATATGAGACCTATCCACAGCCTGGTTTTCAATCGTGGTTTCCACGGACAAGAGCTGATTTCTGAGCCTATTTGACCTTATTTAAACAATAGGTCAACACCTTCGGGTAAGGAGCCATCCATTCACACTTGCGGTGTTTATTTGGTGAAGGTGATATACGTTTAGAAGACCACACGGAGCACCCATTGGAATACTATTGTTTGCAGCACAACATTGCACTAAACAAACACGGACTTTTGGATAGACACACATTGTCTATTGTCACTATATTTTTTCTGCACTTATTGGTTTGTTGTTATATGGTTAACACGACATTCACATATTTATATTATATTATTTTCACTAATGTTGTATAATACCTGTTATACCTATCAATAATTAGCGCCCCTACTCTCCAATTGTTTCACATGTCTAATCCAGTATTCTGCATTAGTTAGGGAGCAGCTTGTATTATTATTTTTGCACTTTCCCCCCCCCCCCCTCACATTTTAGTTTGGCGCGAGATTTTCCCAAGTTTTCCATTCAGCAGACCACTCTGTGGCCTTATTTCACGCAGCCATGGATATATTTAACTTTATGGATAGTCGCCAAACCAATATAGAGCACATATTCCAGCAACAACCTAGTCAGAATCCAGATATTGAAAAAAGCTTCAAACAGCTTCAATTCAATATGGAAAAACAAATTCGGACTTGGTGGGATATAGCATCATTTGAGATGTATATCCTAAAAAATCAAACACCAAGGAGACTCAGATGGGACGTTTACCCCAATGATGGTTTAGAAGATCTCACACTAGCGGATGAATGGTTCCAATTTTTCAATGCATGTGAACAGAAACTGATGCAATTGATGATTAGAAGACGCAAGGCAAAAAATGCCATCACACAAGCCCATATAGTAGACCTTAAAACATCTATGGCACCATTTATGGAAACCAAAGAATATTTGGAAAAAGCCCAAACCTTACAAATCCATCTAACCAAATATGACACCACTATCAAAAATAAAAAACTTAAAAAATACCATAGGGATACCAAAGATTACCAAGAATCCAAAGTATACAAGTGGCAGATCAAAACTGACACAACTGGTTCTAAAGAATCTACTATGGAGAGAGACTCAGAAGTACACAACCTGGTCACTCTAGCAACCCAAAAGATCAAAGCAAAATCCTCTACCCCCAAAAAATTTAAAAAACCAACCATACCTCAAGGACCCCACCAGGGCGGCAGGGGGCCTCCACCACCACCTCCGCCTTATGGCGGCTACAATATGGGGCCCCCCCACAACCAATACCCCATTCCCTATTCAGCACCTACATACAACAGATATGCCCCATTGGATAATCGTCCAATGGATTACAATTACACCTACTACCAACAGGGTCCACCCCCATTTGCCTCCAGACCCCCTAGAGGGAAATCTAGGGGCAACCATAGAGGTAAGCATAACACCCAAAACTCTGGACAACAACAGGGGGGGGAATGGAGGGGCTGGAACGAGCCCTACAAGATCCCCAATATTGCCCCACAGTCTCAACAAGAACACACAGGCCCAGAGGTAAAAGAGGGGGAACCAGAAAGAAAAAGACCAAGGGACAATTAGGTGAAGGAATATTCAATCTGGCAGGCGTAGACCTATCTAGAGCAGAACTAACAGTATTGTCACATGGATTGAAATTTGCCCCAAATAAAAATCTTAACAAATTCGAAACTTTCATAGATGTGGAAAAATTCGTGAGGAAACTGAATATTAAAAAACACTTTGCCCAACAACCCAATTATGCACCTCCAATTAATACTACTATATTTCAACATAGCGGGCTGAAGAATAGCTCAGTCTTTAACCCGAAAAAGGGGACCCACCACCATGTGGAGGTCTTCAAACACATGGTCCAAGGCAAAATCCAAGATTTGGATATTAAACCCTCTTGGAAGAATTCCAATCTAAACCTGGTAACAGAAGGGATCAAGTCCTTGGAACAAAATAAAAATATAGTAGTAAGACCTGCTGATAAAGGGGGAGGTGTGGTTATACTCAACAAAGTAGATTATTATGGAGAAATTCAACGTCTACTGAGTGCCACCGACACCTATTTCCTCCTTCCGGGTGACCCATTGAGCAAACTTAAAGTGGAACTCTCCCTTTGGATTAAAGATGGTCTAACTCAAGCTATCCTCACTGAGAAGGAAGCATTATACTTGGTTCCTAAAGTACCTCGTACCCCGGTACTGTACATAGTTCCCAAAATTCACAAAAACAAAACTCACCCTCCAGGGAGACCTATTGTTAGTGGAATAGGTTCACTCTACTCTAGGGTAGGAGAGTATCTAGACATCTATCTCCAACCTCTAGTTACCCAAGCTAAATCTTACTTGAGAGATAGTAGAGACCTTATAAAGTCCCTAGCAACACTTACAGTGTCTGAAAACATTTGGTTGGTTACAGTGGACGTGGAGTCGCTCTACACCAACATCCGCCAACCAGATGCAATTTCAGCGGTACAAGACTCATTAACATTTAAATCTACCATACCCCCAGCCCAAATAAAGTTCTTGGTCAAAGGACTACAACTAGCTATGGGGAACAATTATTATTTTTGGGCTCAGGGCAACTTCTATAAACAAATACGAGGAGTTGCAATGGGGGCTCGGTATGCACCCAGTGTGGCAAATTTGGTACTTAATAGATGGGAGGAGGAAACCATCTATAAAGATAATAATTCATCTTTGGTCTACTACCGTAGATACATAGATGACATTATACTTTTGTGGGAGGGGTCCCAATTCTCCTTGGATCAATTTATAACCAAAATGAATACCAATGAATATGGCCTCAGCTTTACTGCTGAATCTAGTAAAACTTCCATCCATTACTTGGACCTCACATTAACCAAAAAACATAATCAAATCCACACAAAGACTTATTTTAAGCCTACTGACCGTAATGGGTATGTACCCACTTCAAGTTGCCATCATCCCAAATGGTTGGGTGCCATACCAAAAGGTCAGTTTATGAGACTACGCCGTAACTGTAATGACATAGTGGACTATGAACAACAATCAGAGGTACTAACCAAGAAATTTGTAGAAAAAGGCTACAGTCCAAATAAAATAGACAAGGCCCGAAAAGAAGTGTTGGGTATGGACAGACTATCTCTATTGGAAAATAGGATTAAATTACCAAGAAAAGAAGATGTGCCTTTCTTGTCTGGGTATCACAGACAGTACAAAAACATAGAGAAAATATTCAAAGAATATTGGCCAATCCTACTAAAAGATACTGACCTGGCTAAAATCCTATCCCCACACCCTACCTTCATATATAGAAGAGCTCCGGGTGTAAGAAATATGGTGGCAGTAAATGTCCCAGACCCCCCGGCAAAACCTCTCACCTTCCTTGATGGGTCCAGTTTCCACTATTGCACCCGATGCAGGTCATGCAACAAAACAAATAGGCAAGGAAAAAAGGTTACTAAATTTAAATCAAGTGTAACCCAACAAGAATTTACCATCAAACCATTGATTACATGCCATTCTAGATACGTCACATATGTATTGTCATGTCCTTGCAAATTTCAATATGTAGGCCGCACTACTAGAGAATTAAAAATTCGAATCAATGAACATGTGGCCAACATCATAAAGGGGTTCCCTGACCATAGTGTGTCAAAACACTTTGACCTTTGTCATAACAGAGACCCCAGTCTATTAACATTTTTTGGAATAGACAGAATTACGAATCACTGGCGTGGAACAGACCTAACAAAGGCAGTATCACAAAACGAAACCCAGTGGATTCATCGTCTCAGAACTATGAGGCCCCAGGGCCTCAATATAGAATTGGACCTCAACTGCTTTTTAACGGACATCTAAGGAGTATGTAGAGCTGCACAATGTAAAATATCTTTGAACAAATTTTAGGTCCACTACTGATATTTTATCTATTTTTATTTATTTTTATTTTGTAATTCCATTTTTGGTAATGCAACCATTAAATTTGCCCATATATATACATACTGTATTTATATATACATATATATGGTTCCAATATGTAATATAAAATATATTTTATATGTTATAATATTTTAATTTTATAATGCCATTAAATCTTTAAATAGATTGGGAACATAGGAGATACAATCGCAAACATATCCATTGTATTATATATATTTTTGCATCTAGTAACCTGTAATTTCACACAGGCAAAAAGATTGTAATTGGTCTATGTATAGAATTGCTGTTGAACCCCGCGGTTGTATACATGGTTGCTATAGGACCGGGACAGAGGCTGTTGCCCAATTGATTTGCCCCTCCCATTGGCTGATTGACAGACCTCTAAAAGTAGCCCATAGCGTGCACCAGGTACGCTTCCTGATGACGACATTAACGAAACGTACGTCGAGGCGGTACCTGGGCACGCACTACTAGCAACTTCCGGTTTCCTGGTTTTCAAGCCTGACGGCGGTGGAACGCACGCCGGCTTCACCAGCGCATCACAACTTCTCTCTCCAATCCCTATATACCTACAGCCTCAGTGCCGGGAACACGGGCACCATCGAAAGTAAGAGGCCATTTGGCATTATATTTTTTAGCAATTATTTTAATAAAAGGTTTTACACCATGGGAGCTGTTTCTCTCTTTATATGAGACCTATCCACAGCCTGGTTTTCAATCGTGGTTTCCACGGACAAGAGCTGATTTCTGAGCCTATTTGACCTTATTTAAACAATAGGTCAACACCTTCGGGTAAGGAGCCATCCATTCACACTTGCGGTGTTTATTTGGTGAAGGTGATATACGTTTAGAAGACCACACGGAGCACCCATTGGAATACTATTGTTTGCAGCACAACATTGCACTAAACAAACACGGACTTTTGGATAGACACACATTGTCTATTGTCACTATATTTTTTCTGCACTTATTGGTTTGTTGTTATATGGTTAACACGACATTCACATATTTATATTATATTATTTTCACTAATGTTGTATAATACCTGTTATACCTATCAATAATTAGCGCCCCTACTCTCCAATTGTTTCCCTGTCAAATAGAATGAGGAAGGAATGAGGTTAGTGGATAAAACCATGATGGTGTTTGGTCACTGTGGCACAAGAAAGCCATATGACAATGGAAACGCATTAAGCATGGCCACGCATTTGAAGTGACAGCACCCCGGTGTTTCACCGACAGGAGTGAAAACTAAAGCTGCTTATCACTGCAGAATTTAAGCAGCCCCTTGTTGCACAATCAGGCCGGGCTAAAGCCATCACAAATGCTATCGGTGTGTTCATAGGTGCAGACATGAGGCTATATTCGGTTGTGCAAAACAAGGCTTTAAACACATGCTGAAAGTGCTTGAGCCACGTTACGATTTTTTTTTTTTTGCTGATCCGAAAAATGATCCGATTCTTGACTCTGATCCGAGAAACCATCCGAACCGTACGTTTTTTGATCCGTTGCACCCCTAGTTTTCACAGTGACCACATGACTTAAAGCCAAAAATATTGGCTGATCCTAGTCTGTCTTCCTAGACAAATAAAGCCCTCCTTTCCACCTACACGAATCACTTTGGGCTGGCCCAATTTGCAGGTATAGCTATGTAAGATGTTAAAAATAGGTGTCTATATTGTGTACAATCCAGTAATATACTGTGTCTCCCACTCTGCACATGCTCAGTTGCTCAAAATGGTAGGCATCTTTACAAACTGCAGTGTTTGCAGAGGCCTGCTGACAGCCTTGAAGAATAATTAAACCCTCCTATATTTTACAGCCAAGGAAGCTGCTTCTGTTTAATCTGCAACTGCCATGGTGCTGCACATGTGATCAGTAATGACACCAGCCATATGATGCTTTGACAGTTTGGTTGAGGAATTAAGCAAATGTGACATTTAACAATCCCAACATTCCAGGAATATACTTTTTTTTGTTTAACCATTAAATCGACGGGTTTAGTTCCACTTTATAATTTGCATCTGCTCAGGGGTTCTGGGCTTCAACAAAATGGCAGCCTCTGGCAAGAAGAAACAGCGGAGGGCGCCCAGGCTGGGGGGTGGGCCGGGACCTATCTATACCACTTGTAACACACGCTGATGTCAGTCAGACTCACTCAGAGCATAGAACTGGAGCCGCGCGGGGGGGGGGGGTCTGCCTAGCGGCGCTGCTTGACAGGGCTGAGGACGCTGCCGCCTGCCAGCATTTTGTGGAGGACAGTGCGGGAGCAATAGCGGTCGGGCGCCCCTAGGCGGCAGTGCGCTCTAGGTGGTCACCTAATCCGCCTAGTGGTAGCGCCGGCCCTGCCTCTTAGCAGCCAAACGCAAGATCTCATGGATCATGTCACAGAGGAAACTTGCTATCATACTAGCAGACACGATCCCAATGTTCAAAGGCGTCTGGGAACCTTGATCCCTGCACGTGGGCATCCTACTACGTCCTGGACTCCAGGCCCAACCAGACGATGCTGGCAAGGGAACCTCGACTCCTCCCCAGTAGATTGGCTTCTTTTCTCTTCTCCTTTCTCTCTGTTACTTTCCCTTTTCCGTCTTCATCTTCCTCTCTCTTCTCATTCTTAGTACTTTCCGATTTTTTTCTTAAACTTTACTCAAATTTAAACTCGGAATGATAGTATGTCATGCATGGGCGTCCGCTGAACTTTTTTCAGGGGGGGGGGGGCATCATTTTAAGGTCATCCATGCTTGGTCCCTTTTTGACAATGTCATGAAGGGGAGGGGCTTAGTCATTATCACATAAAGCGCAGAAATGCAAAGGTTTAAGAAACCTGATGCAGCTATCAAGCAACTAGCAACATTGAATAACAATATCATAAAAAATGGAGGCCCCCCTCAAGGAAATAACAACCCTCAGGATCAGTGCCAGTTTCTGCAATAACAATCTCCAGCTTTGCTGTCAGGTTCCGCAATAAAAATCGCCAGCATTGGTGTCAGTAGCAACAACAATAACCCCCCACATCGGTGCAGATTTCTAGAATAAAATTTTCAGCATCTGTACCAATGTACATAATAATGACCCTCAGCACTGGTGTCAGTTTCCTCACTCAAAACTCCCAGCATTTGGTGTCATTTTCTGCAATAATTGCCCCCAGCATAGATAAGAGGATATCAGGTTAGACACTTCCTAATGGCTCAGTCGCTAGTAACAGTAATGGATAATGGCCAACAGACCTGGTGAAACCACAAATGTGATCCCTCTGGCTGCACGTTCGCTGTCTCTGGGTTGCCTGGGGTGACTCTAGTCAGTAGTGTAGCATGCCTGTACCCTGGCAGCGGCTCGGTCTTTCCCCCTCTCTGATCGTGCGGGTATAGTGGGGCTCCCTCTCTGGTAGTGTGGGTACAGCTGGGCTCTCTCTCTGGTGGTGCGGGAACAGCGTGACTCCCTCTCTGGTAGATGCGGGAACTGCGTGGCTCTCTGGTTGGTGCGCGTACAGCGTGGCTCTCTGGTTGGTGCGGGTACAGCGTGGCTCTCTGGTTAGTGCAGGTACAGCGTGGCTCTCTGGTGCGGGTACAGCGTGGTTCTCTGGTTGTGCGGGCACACCGTGGCTCTCTCTCTGGCTTCCCCCAGCATGAGCACAGTATTCTCTTTTTTTCTCTTGTAAACCCCCCCCAGCAGAGTGCTTGTATGCTGGGGGCTGCCACTCTTAGGGGACTACATTTCCCATGATGCCCCAGTCCCCAGAATCTTCTGATTGGCTATCTACTGAGGCCAGTCATGGCGAGGAAAGCAAGGCGGCAGCATGGCAAATCCACTTAGAGCAGCGCTCTCTCTCTCTCTTCTAGTTCCAGCAGACAGAGAGGTGGGCGATCGGGGGAGATGTACAGAACAGCCAGCTCGTGGCTCTCCTCTCCCTGTCACAGCGCCACTGCTTCATTTACCAGAAAACTTGGCAGCAGCGCTGTGACAGGGAGAGGAGAGCCGCGGGCTGGCTGTACTGTATATCTCCCCCAAAAGCCCCCCTCCCCTCTCTGTCAGCTGGAGCTAGAAAAAAGAAAGAGCGTCTCTAATTGGATTTACCGTGCCGCTGCCTTGCTTCCTGCCCACTGTTTTTCTCCCTGAGGATCAGACCACTGGTTTCTAGGGGGGGGGGCAAGCGCCCTCCCTTGCCCTATGGAGCGGACGCCCATGATGTCATTCTCCGACTCCGTCCACCGGGCAGTTAACTATCTCTTGGACCGAGGAGGGAACCCTCCAGGCACAGTGTAATCCCATAGGAGGTGCCAGAGGTCCTTTCCCCCTTGATCCGGCTGCAATGTAATGGTTGTGAGACAGAGTCTCCTGGTTTCTAGTGCCAGTTACAGGTTGTATGTTATACTCCACAATAGCTATGATTGTATGTTACCTAAATTTGTTTGCATTCTGAGTGTGGAAAGTCTGAACCTGTGTTTTTTTTTCTTGTACAAAACTAATAAAAATCTTTGAAAGAAGAAAAGAGCCATCTCCACCACCATTTACTGAAGGAGGACACGGATTTTGAGGTGGAGGCCATTGTGGATGCTCGAAGGAGGGGGAGACAGATGGACTATCTCATTAAATGGAAAGTATATCCACCTGAAGAAAACTCATGGGAACCAGCAAATAATGTGCACCCTCCTAAACTTCTTTAGGAGTTCTTCAACAGTTTTCCAGAAAAACGGGGATGTCTGGGCATCCGGAGGCTGCCCCTTAGGGGAAGGGCACTGTCAGGGAAGAAACCGGAGAAGAACTGGCAGATATGCCAATATCCAATATGGCCTCACTAGTCCGCGCATGCGCATTAGCAACCAGCACACAGGACTCCTGAAAAAACTACAGTATTTAAAACTGTTTTTCCATTGATACATGTTCCTTTGGGCAAGACCCGGGTTCTCAAAGACGTTTTCACAGGCAAACTATAGACACCCAGCAGGTACAATATTTAAAGGAATTTTTCTTTCTTTCTTTTTTTTATTTAAGCATCATTAAAATCACTGCTCCAGGAGCAGTGATTTTAATGATGCTTAAATAAAAAATAAAATAAAAAAATTCCTTTAAGTATTGTACCTGCTGGGTGTCTATAACTGTGATAACGTCTTTAAATAGCACAATCACCTGCCTGCCAGTAAATTAGAAAGAACTGATCTAGCTAAGCTATACAGTGTATAAATATATGTACAACTCCCGGGATGTATATATATCCTCTACACACTGTAAATTTAACTAAACTGACTAGCCTGCCTGCTCTATCTATCTATCTAGTAATAAAGACACTGTCTCTCTCTCTCTCTCTACAGGGCTGATCTCTTTAACAATGCCGCAACACACTACACAAGGTGTGTGGGGCGTGTGGGGCGTGTACTAAACCACCTGAGCCATAATTGGCCAAAGCCACCCTGGCTTTGGCCAATTATGGGTCTCCGTTTTTTTCGTGCTGTGATTGGCCAAGCATGCGGGTCATAGTGCATGCTTGGCCAATCATCAGCGCGCAATGCCGCAGTGAATTATGGGCCGTGACGCGTCACCCGAAATTGAATTTCAGCGAACGTACGAACAGAAGATGTTCGAGTCGAACATACGTTCGAATCGAACGCGGAGCTCATCCCTAATCCTGATGAAGCTATCTTAAGTGAACCACGTTGATTCATGAAGACCTATATCTACAGGTATATCTGTTATTAGGCAAAGCCATAATTAACTGTATTTCAGTTACCTTACAACCATATGCAGTTAGTTCTTCATATGAGCAATAAATAAACAATATATTTGTTTTTAAGGTTTGTCATACATCTACATTGTATGAATTTTTTATACTTTGTAATTATTTTTTTTTATTTTATACATACCTTTGTGCACTGCTTGCCTGCCCAATATAGCCTAGCTTTTGTTTTTTTGTTTTTTGTACAAAAGAGTGTCTCTTTTGTTCTATATTCAACTGCGTTACTTATTGTGCCTGTGGACATTTCAGGACATTTTTAGCTGTGTCATTATAGTAGAGTGCTTTATTTTTTTAAATGACAAGCAAGATGTTAGCCATTGTATTTAAACTCCAATATAATTTTGGGAGATTTTAGTTGGATGCTTATTGACTGTTAACTAATTGACATTCGGCTGCCTATGCTTTTAAATCCTCCTTAATAATATTTTATTGTCATAGAATTGTGTCTGTTTTAAGCCTAGGAGATATTAGTACTTCAAGATTTGGATGGAGCCTCTTATATATAAAATATATTGATAAATTTAGCTATGGTTCTGTAATGTCATTTGGAGTGCTGACAATGTCAGAGTTAATTGTAGGCTTTTAAGGTTTGTTTTTCAGCCTGAGGCTTTTAGCACACCTACATAAATATTACCAGTAGTATGATGATATGAACTTGTTCTGTAGAAGCTGCTAATTAAAATAATTTTTCAAGGGCTAAAAGCTTTCATTCAGTTCTCTTCTTATCCACTTATGCAGTATGTTACATAGGATTTATCATTTTGTGAATAGTAATTGTATTTATTGAGGTAGGATAAACATTATTCTGCATTGTTAATGTTAGTTTATTTGTCTATTCTAAAGCCTAGTACACATGGGCTGAATGTCGGGCGACATAGGCCGGTTCAATAGAAACCAGCTGACATTTTGACAGAAGCGTTGTTTAGCCGGCTTCTTGTCGAAGGGGCATAACCAAAATAGGTTTGTCGATCGGCTCCCAAAATAGGTCTGACGGGGGCCATTTCCCTGTCAGAACATGGTAGGACAGCAGGGGAGATCGCTGTACTAACATTGGATAGTTAGTACCGTGGCTACTCCTGAGCTGTCAGATTTGTTTTCATTCAGCCCTGCTGAGTTGAAGAAAACAAAACTGTTAGTGTGTACCAGGCTTTACCATTGATTGTTAAAAAATGTATATAGGAAGATCTGTATTATATTGTGCAATGCATGTATTCGGTAAATGTATTATTTATTTACATGTACTCTATAGCAATTAACTTATACAGTGCTGTTTTCCGATTATCGTCTGATAATCTATTTATCTTGGAAATAGTAATTTGAGTTGAAATGAAGTCTTAAAATGTTCTTTTTATAATGCAAGTAGTCCCTAATTTTTTTAATATTAACTGACAGTTTGCATAAAAAAAATTTGTCTAACTGACTGGCATGGAGAATGATTTACTAAGGGAAAATGGGCTGTTCACTTTACAAGAGAAGTTGCACAATGCAAGTGAATTTTCTCCAGAACTTAGTGAATGTGGTGCAATTTCACTTTGCCAAGTATACCCAATCATGTGCAAGGAATATATATATATATATGGAAAAGAGGGAGGAAAAAAGGAGATGGGATTTTCGGTGCTTGATAACAAAAAATTATTGAAATGAGAAAGAAAATATTGTAAGAGTACAAAAATAGAGAAATGTTTATTAAATAGACATCAATATAATAATATATTCACAAGAAAAAACAAAGTCCTACGAATATATAGGATAAAAAGATAATCAGTGAAAGGTAGGTAAAATCTGGTTTAAGCCACAGTGGATTGTTGTATCCCAACAGTTTCGCTTGTGATAAGCTTCCTCAGGGGTAGATGGTAACAATCGCGGCTTTTGGATTTATTAAACTACAGAAGTGTTGAAAAACATAAATATTAATTTTATACAGGCAAATAATGATTGTACAAAACATACATATAGAGAATATACACATTATTACTGGGCTGCAGAGGCCACATAAAATTGAGCTCACCCTTTAACCACAGGAGACCAAGGGCCGTCTCGTAGTTCACCACCAGGTGGGGTAGGCCCCCCCCCAAACACATGTAGCGCTTACCCCCGAAGGAGCGGCTGATTGTTTTGGGCCTGCACTCTGCTTTATTACCCCCCAGTATTCTTGGTCTCACTCCCCTTGACACAGCTGTGGTGCAAACTGACACAATGGTTTATGAGCAACAAAGGAACCGTTAAGACACAAGTTAAACTTAAATAATCGTTGACTTTACTAAAGCAGTTGTTGTAATACACAATCAGAACGTAAGTGATGCACATTCAGTATTGCGAAAGACTGTGAGTAACAATTTCTTTACACCCCCTCTGCGGCCGCAGGTATTTTGGTGTCTCCAAGTGGGACTAGCGCGCAGGCCTTACTTCAAGCTGCGCGCCTTCCCACTTCCAGTACACTTCCAGTAAACAACCACACAGTATGCGCTACGCAACACCCAACAGAATAAAACACAACCGTAGCGGGTAATCACTCAGTAACTTCCCTATGACAGTATCTGTCTAACAGTAACAGCGCTGCAAGGCCTTGCCAATAAAATGTAGTAGTATTAGTCCTTGATCTTCTTTCTTCGCTAGCAATGTGAACCCAATTTGTAATCCACAGGTATTTTAATAGTAGTTTAATGCAAACAGGGACTGTAGATTAAACGTGGAGGGTGACTGCGCACTCTTTCCTAGTTAATACACAATCTTCAATGGCCGGCCATCAAGCAGTTGATTAAGGCTTTCAGGTCCTGGCACATGTGACTTAGAGAAACACACTGGCAGCGTGGAACTAACGGTCCCAGCAACACTACCCCGGCAGTCTAAGTGTGTGAGTGTGTAAACAGTACAAAGCTTTGGGCCCGAGCCCTCTCACCACACGATGCCCAGATGACTGGATGCTTTCACCACACACGGCCTCCGCCTGGTCTCTGCACTCGTCCGGTTGTCCAGTTCCCACTTCCAGAGACGATCGGGAACCCTCCGACACTTGCCTGGATACCGATGGCTTGCTTCCGCACGAGGTAGGCCAGAACTCCACCAAACACACTGTGAAAGAGTTCCTCCAGGGTGTGGGTCCCGAGGCAGAGAGAGCTAAAAATGGCCACCACAAGGTCTTTTATATCTTCCCAGCATGCCTTGCAGCCCTGAGTGTTCCTGGGTAATTATTCATATCCCTTCTGGATGTTCTGGAAAAACAAGTCTTGAACACGTCGTTCCATTTCTTCGCCAGTAGATGGCATCAGACGCTTATTTACATTATAAGACTATTAATTCTACCACTTCCATCTGAGCATTCTTAATAGCAAAAATTGCCCCCGCTACATACTCCCCCCACTTTGAATCTTTGGTCCCCAAAGACATTTTTAACTCTACTGCACATTTTTGCCTCTATGCGGCTGCTCAATACAGACAGAGGAGCCTCCCACCAATTTTCATAAGATGGGAGGCTGTTCTGGGCAATCACAGGTGACACCGTAGTGTCTGGTACAGATGTGTCAAGGGGTGAGTTGGGGTTCTCTCCTTCTAGGTTTACAGTAAGGAGACCAGGCATATCAGGAATTCTTTTGGGAGCAAGCCAGGCCTGTTCAGAACATTCGCCCAGAATATCATAAGTCAGTTTCTTAGGTGCATGAACTTCCCTCTTGACCCTTTGTCTTTTAGGAGTAGGCGCTGTCTCTTCTTCTGCCTCACACTCTTGCACCTCAGTGTCAGCGGGTGAGTGATCCTCAGAATGTCCACTTTGCGGCACAAATTCCGGGGCCTCAGGTCTCAAAGTCACAGTGTCTCTCTCCTGCTCATGAGGTAAGCAATTAGTATCAGTTTCCGGCATCTCAGGCGACCACAACCAGCTTATCTCCATCCCATCCTCTTTCTCACTACCTTCTGTGGCCAGGGATCCTGACTGAGACCTAGTTACAGGTCGAGGCTCAGCCATAGGCGATAGTTCCCGTCGTGGAATTTTCCTGACTGCTTCTGTTAAGGGCAGAAGGTGATTCCGATGCCATACCTTTAGTGGTCCAGTACTCCCTTCTGGTCTGATTTCGTATACCGGTAGTCCTGGGAGGCGCCTGCATATGATGAATGGCTGTGACTTCCAGCGATCAGCCAACTTGTGTTTTCCTGGTACACCCAGATTTCTCAATAGCACTCGGTCTCCAGGTTGCAGGTCTTGGATCCGCACTCTGAGGTCAAAGTTCCTCTTATTCCTGCGTCCCCTCGCATCCGAGGTGGCCTGAACTTTCTCATATGCGGCCTTCAAACTCTTCCGTAATCTGCCCACATATCCTCGATGAGAGGCCTCCGAAGTGTGGTCTAAAGAAGTACCAAACGCCAGGTCCACCGGCAAACGAGCTTCCCGTCCAAACATTAGGCGATAGGGTGAATATCCTGTGGCATCACTCACGGTGCTGTTATAGGCATGTACCATGGCTGCAATGTGTTTACTCCACTGTTGTTTCTGCTCCGAGGCCAGTGTTCCTAACATGTTGAGGAGAGTTCTATTGAATCTTTCGGGTTGTGGATCCCCTTGTGGGTGATAGGGGGTAGTCCTAGATTTTTTTATATCCAGCAAGTCCAGTAGCTGCCTAATGAGGGTGCTCTCAAAATCCCTTCCTTGATCTGAATGGATCCGCTGAGGCAGGCCGTAATGGACGAAGAATTTCTCCACCAAGATCTTTGCCACAGTAGGCGCTTGTTGATCCCTGGCTGGAAAGGCCTGAGCATATCTGGTGAAATGGTCCGTGACTACCAAAATATTTCCTTGTCCACTGAGATCGGATTCCACACACAAGAAGTCTATACATACTAGATCCATGGGTCCGTGGCTTTCCATATGGCCCATTGGGGCGGCTCTCTGAGGTAAAGACTTCCTTTGTATGCACCTGAGACAAGAGTGACAGTAATTCTCCACTTCAGATCGCATGTATGGCCAGTAGAACCTGTCTCTCACCAATTGAAGGGTCCTTTCTGATCCCAGGTGGCCATGGTGGTCATGCAGAGCAATCAGAACTCTTTCCCTATGTTTCTCCGGCAGAAACAACTGCCACTTCTCCTCCAGATCTTCAGAGGGGGCCCTCCTGTACACCACTCCTTGTTTCAGCTGTAACCGACTCCACTCCTTGCATAACAGGCGAGCTTCCTTCTTGGCACTCTGTAGGAGTAGATCAGAATGTTGAGTTTCCAAGGCCTCCAACACAAGGCTACAGAGGGGATCTTCTTGCTGATCTCTTCGGAGGTCCTTCCTGGACAGTTTAGGCAAACCCTCATCCACCATCTGAGTGACATTACAGTAGCCCCTAGGCACTCCCACAGCGGACACTCCTATCTCTTCAGCCCTGGCTCCACCCTTCACTGGTTGTTCCGCTCCTTCGCAAAGAGCCCTCACACCTTCAGGGGTAAGTTGGGTCCAACCTTCTGGCGAGTTCCAATCGCAGTGGGGCCTCCTGGATAATGCATCAGCGTCCCGATTTCCGACCCCTGGACGGTATTTTAGACTGAAGGTGAATCCAGAAAGTGCAGCCAGCCACCTATGTCCTGTGGCATCTAATTTTGCTGTGGTGAGTAGGTAGGTGAGAGGATTGTTATCTGTCTTGATCACAAATTCTGCGCCATATAGGTAGTCTCTCAGTTTGTCCACTACTGCCCACTTCAAAGCCAGGAACTCAAGTTTGTGAGTTGGGTAATTCCTTTCAGCGGGTGTCAAGCTTCGGCTCACATAGGCAATGGGTCGTAGGTGCCCGTCATACTCCTGGTAGAGTACTCCACCCAGTCCATCTCGACTGGCGTCCACATGCAGTTCATAAGGCCTGGCAGGGTCTGCGTAGGCCAAAACCGGGGCAGTAGTGAGGCTCCGCTTCAACTGTACAAAGGCCTCTTCACACTGAGTGGTCCATTGGTCTTCAATCGACTCTTTCTTCTTCCTGGGACCCTCCTTAGGTTTCCCAGGTCCATCAGGGTCCGACTCAGCCCCCTCCTGGTTCTTTAATAGTTCAGTGAGTGGGTGGGCTATCTTGGCGAACCCTTCAACAAATCTGCGATAGTAGGAGCAGAATCCCAGAAAAGACCTGAGCTCAGTCACATTTGTTGGCCGGGGCCATGAGGTGACAGCATCCAGCTTCTGCGGGTCCGTGGCCACTCCTTCCGCGGACACTATGTGACCCAGATAACTCACTGATGACTGGTAAAATTTGCACTTTTCCATCGAAAGCTTCAGGCCCTCTTCATGGAGTCTACTCAAGACTTTCTCCAGGCGCTCTTCGTGCTCTTCCAGTGTTCTGCCGAACACTATCACATCATCCAGGTATACCAGCACTTCAATTAAGTTCATATCACCTACAGTCTTCTCCATCAACCTCTGGAAGGTGGCCGGGGCCCCCGACAAGCCTTGTGGCATGCGGTTAAATTCAAAAAACCCCACCGGGGTAATGAAAGCTGTCTTCTCCCTATCTTCAGGGTGCATGGGAATCTGGTAGTACCCACTCTTCAGGTCCAGCACACTGAACCACTTCGCCCCGACAGGCTCTGTAAGGCATCTTCTATTCTGGGGGTGGTGTATTGGTCGGGAATGGTCCTCCGATTCAGTGTCCTGTAGTCAATGCACAGCCGTAACGACCCATTCTTCTTTCTCACCACCACTATCGGGGAAGCATAGGGGCTCCGAGACTCCCGGATGATGCCTGTTCTCTTCAGCTCAGCCAGCTGTTCTCGCAAATCTTCCAGGTCTCCCAGTGGAATCCGCCTGACCCTTTCCCGGAAAGGTTTGTCCTCTTCCAGCCGGATCTTGTGTTCAGCACTTTTGGCCAGCCCCACATCGAACTCGTTTTTTGAGAAAGCCATCCTCCATTTTAGTAGCTGGGTCTTTGCTCTCTCCATCCATTCGGGTGACAGGGGGGTGTTTTTTGGGAAGAATTCTTCCAGAGGGATCTCCTCTCCTTGTTCTTTCAGCATTTCATACGGAGGAACTGGGGTTGCTGGCTTCACTTCCCCTAACAACACTCTAGCCGGCATCTTCACTGGGGATGTTGTGGTGTTCCGGACGCTGACTGAGACTTTCCCTCTGTTTCTCTTCAGTAATTTGGTTGGTAGCAGTTCGGGGACTATCTCCAACTCGTTGTTCCCCTGTTTTCTGTCCGTCTCAAGGACGATGAAAGGTCCTGGTTGTTCCCAAGTGAGCTTGACAGAAGCTCGCAGGCAGACCACCTCACCAGGCTGTATCACCTTTTCTCGTCTATCCAAACGCCAGACTCTTCCCACTCCTTCTGCTGGGGCCCTCTGCTCATGCAGTAAGTTCTGATACACCTGGGTCAGCATTGGGTGTATTTTTATGGCTGAAGTGTCCTGCTTCTGCATAAGTGGTGTCAAGAGTCTCCGGACTAGGTTGGTGTTGGTCCCAATAATGATGGAACTCTTGTCCGCCCCTGGTGGGCGGGGGCATACTACTGCCAGAGCATCGAAGACTTCAACCTTCCCCGGCCACGCTTGGGTCAAAGGTGAGCTTAATAGGCAGGAAACCGTCATATGGGAAATTCTGAGTTCCTAGACCCCATATCTCCAGTTCCTCCAGCTTCTGGAGAGGCAGGTGCCTGAGGTGCTTCTCATAGAAGTCCCTGTAGAGGAGAGTTACTTGAGCTCCAGTATCCAGCAGGGCTTTGGTATAGATTCCTTCCACTTGGATAGGGACAATGGGAGAGGGTCCCACTAATTCAGGGGGGAATCCACGTGGGGTGGCAAGGTTAGTCTGTTTGGTGGTTCGTACCTTTACACCCTTCTTCCGGGGGTGTTTTTCCAACTTCGACCCCCGTGGGTCACTAGGGACCGGGACGGCGTATGGTTGTTTGGAGTTGACTATTGTGACCGGGCGCCCAGCTGACTCCTTCACTGGGGCCCTCTGGAGTTTGCCGCCGGCTTCTGGACCCTTGCTTCTGTCTTCGGCGGGCTTGGACACACTTGGCGGTAGTGTCCCACTCCTCCACAGTTGAAACAGGTCTTTGACCTCACCGGTCTCTCAATTGGAGTGACTGCGGGGTCCGGTGGGGCCTTCTGCCTCTGTGGGCCCTCCAGCCTAGCGGTCAACAGAGTCATCATCTCCAGTATTTCCTTCTGCACTTGAAATAGTTTTCCTAGTTCAGAACGGGGCATATCATCAGCGGTTGCTGTCAAAACACTAGTCTCCGGGGAGCTCTGTGAGACATCAGCGTTATGCCATCTGATCCTTGCGGTGGTACTGGACTGAGCTTTCCCTTGCTTCTTCTCTCCCTCCGTTTCCATCCGGGCCGCCTCATTGGTCTCTTCAATGAGCACCTCATCTGAGGTGGAAGGATCATCCAGGTACTGTCGCAACTGGAATTTGACATAGTCGCTCCTCAGCCCTGTAGCCACAGACCTCAAGAACTTCTTCTGGATGACTTCCGGTCCAAGATGTCCATCCGAGTCTCCTCCTCGGGAGGCAGACAACAAGCGATCCTTCAGAGCGATGGCCCTGAACAGGAAATTCTGCGGGGTCTCCTGGGTGTCTTGTGCCATATTTATTAGTTGATGATACAATTCAGCAGCATCTTCCTCCTTATAGTAACTTTTTAATATCCTCCTGAGCTGTGTCAGAGTTAGCCCATTCTTCATCTCCAACATCCTTCTGATGCTCAGATCCGGGCTAATGGCGTTGACTACGGCCTCTGTGATCTCAGATTCATGATAGCCTTTCTGAAGTCCCAGCTCCACCTGATGTAAGAGATTTGTATAGGACAGGCTTCCCTCTTGGTCTTTTTCCCCTATCCGTCCTTCGATTTTAAAATCCTTCCGGATCGTCACTTCAGGTAGGCGATTTTGGGTACGTCTCGAGGGAACTGAGGCAGACCTCGAGCTTAGCTTACTGTTATTTGAATCTTTGCACGAGACACTTAGCTCTTCAATGTGTCCTGCGATCACACCAGAGGCCTCCTTGAACCTTTCCTGTATGGTGCGGCACTGCCGTTTCAGGTCAGATAGCTGCTGTTCTGACTGAGAACCTCCCCTGTACTTTCCATATACAGGTTTTACCTTCCCTTGAGGGGGTCTTGAACTGGTATCGGCTGGGGTTGCTTCCTGATCAAATCCCAGCGCCGTTGGCTTTACAAGGCTAGAGTTGGCAGTGCTCTGACCAGACCCTTCTGGATGTGTCAGGTATAACTTGGTTCCTCCAGCTAGCTGTACACTCGGACCCCTGAAGTTCTCCGGAACTTCCGTCCTCCACTCCAATAGGGCATAGGTGTGGGAGGTTTCACAGTCTGGTCTGATGGCGATCACCCAGGCCTTTCTATTTGGGGACAGTGTCTTCACGACCTTTTTGATCTGCTCACTATCCCAGGTTTCTCCCGGGAGTGCGATGGCTACGCTCGCTTCGGAACGGGCGCCTTCAGTTCCACACCACCGAGCCACTGTAGTAGGATCCATGCTGATACCAGGGATGGGTTTTACTTGCAGAGGTACAGGATCCCGGACGAGCCCCCACGTGTAGCGCTTACCCCCGAAGGAGCGGCTGATTGTTTTGGGCCTGCACTCTGCTTTATTACCCCCCAGTATTCTTGGTCTCACTCCCCTTGACACAGCTGTGGTGCAAACTGACACAATGGTTTATGAGCAACAAAGGAACCGTTAAGACACAAGTTAAACTTAAATAATCGTTGACTTTACTAAAGCAGTTGTTGTAATACACAATCAGAACGTAAGTGATGCACATTCAGTATTGCGAAAGACTGTGAGTAACAATTTCTTTACACCCCCTCTGCGGCCGCAGGTATTTTGGTGTCTCCAAGTGGGACTAGCGCGCAGGCCTTACTTCAAGCTGCGCGCCTTCCCACTTCCAGTACACTTCCAGTAAACAACCACACAGTATGCGCTACGCAACACCCAACAGAATAAAACACAACCGTAGCGGGTAATCACTCAGTAACTTCCCTATGACAGTATCTGTCTAACAGTAACAGCGCTGCAAGGCCTTGCCAATAAAATGTAGTAGTATTAGTCCTTGATCTTCTTTCTTCGCTAGCAATGTGAACCCAATTTGTAATCCACAGGTATTTTAATAGTAGTTTAATGCAAACAGGGACTGTAGATTAAACGTGGAGGGTGACTGCGCACTCTTTCCTAGTTAATACACAATCTTCAATGGCCGGCCATCAAGCAGTTGATTAAGGCTTTCAGGTCCTGGCACATGTGACTTAGAGAAACACACTGGCAGCGTGGAACTAACGGTCCCAGCAACACTACCCCGGCAGTCTAAGTGTGTGAGTGTGTAAACAGTACAAAGCTTTGGGCCCGAGCCCTCTCACCACACGATGCCCAGATGACTGGATGCTTTCGCCACACACGGCCTCCGCCTGGTCTCTGCACTCGTCCGGTTGTCCAGTTCCCACTTCCAGAGACGATCGGGAACCCTCCGACACTTGCCTGGATACCGATGGCTTGCTTCCGCACGAGGTAGGCCAGAACTCCACCAAACACACTGTGAAAGAGTTCCTCCAGGGTGTGGGTCCCGAGGCAGAGAGAGCTAAAAATGGCCACCACAAGGTCTTTTATATCTTCCCAGCATGCCTTGCAGCCCTGAGTGTTCCTGGGTAATTATTCATATCCCTTCTGGATGTTCTGGAAAAACAAGTCTTGAACACGTCGTTCCATTTCTTCGCCAGTAGATGGCATCAGACGCTTATTTACATTATAAGACTATTAATTCTACCACTTCCATCTGAGCATTCTTAATAGCAAAAATTGCCCCCGCTACACACACACAAAAGTAAACGGGCCGCTTCAGCGATTCAATCCTTAAGACCGGAGAGAAGTAGGATGCTAAACTGATAAAGAAAACAAAGGATAAGGACACTGAAGATAGAAGGAGAGAGACAAGCAGAAATTGGCCGAGGAAATAGCTTACTTACATAGAAGCGAAAGTATGTGGGGGATAAAAAGGTTAATGAGATGATCTTGGATCTAGAAATAACGGAGAAATAAAGAAGACAATAATAAGAATAAAAAAAAATTATTTTATTTTTTATTTTTTAAGGAATTTTTGTGTTTTGCATAAAAGTATTATAGAGAGGACCTAAGTCTATATTCTATAACATTGCAAGGGAATAGGGAAGATGGACACATAATGAACCAAATAAAACAAAGGATTTTTTTTAAAAGAGAATTGACAAAGTACTGGGATAGAAAGAGCCCAGTATAAAGTGCTGGGAGAAAGCACTGGGAGCGTTCAGAGCTCAGTTAATCCTTACCGTGAGATGGTGTTGACAGCTGCAACCAGTGTCATCTGCACTGGGTTGTGAAACAGGCAGCTATTTATGGAGATGTTCATCCGATGTGCACAGACGTGTGATGTGTCGGGGGCTGGCAAATGAAACGGAGAGAAACGGAAGAGAGTACTAGTAAAACTACATATCCCAGAAAGCAACGGGATAGTCACGTGTGGACGTACGTGATGCCAAACAGAGAGACTCGAGCGTTGTGTGGAGAGGACTCCGCCTCTATGCAAATGACGGAAAGCGTGCAGAAGCTAGAGTGGGCAGGGGGGCGTATCAGGGGGATGGATAACAGACAGCCCGTGAAAGAAGCGTTGGGAAAATTAAACAAATGAGAATGTGTCTAGCAAAGCGCCACCAGATTGAAATTAAGCGGCCAGTATGTGTGGGAGGGGTACTAAAACCGGGCGACGAGACAGGGACGGATCAAGTCTACAAAAGGGGAAGGGGGGAGCATGGGAAAAAATCGGACGGTAGACCGTAATACCTCCGATGTTCCCTAGTGCCTCTGCAACCCAGAAAAGAATAAAGAATCAAAAAACAAAAGACAAAAGATTATGACAGATGGTCAATAATTATTGAGTACAGTACATAAACATTGCATCGCTATATAATATTCAAATAGTCATCAAAAAATTCATCAACATCAGCAATATATTAAATGATCATACAAAAGGCATACCTCCAGGTTACAAAGACCCAGGGGTATAGTATGTTGCCAAGAAAAGCGTGGCAGGGGAGGAAACATAAAAAGGGTAAAGGGGAAAACAAAGAATAATGTGGGGAAGGGGACGGGAAGGGGAGGATCGGGCGGGGAAAGGGAAGGCCAGATGCTGGATGTTAAAGTGATGGGGGGAAAAAAGAAAAGGGAAACTTTAACACTAACAAAATAACCAAAAATTATCACAAAAATGGCTTAAAACTCAAGCTCTCATTAAACCCAGGGTAAATAGTAGCCCTGAGTTTGTATATCCAGCGTGCTTCAAGTTGGAGCAGCGTTCCATCAACGCTGCCCCCTCTTGAGTCGGGCGGGATGTGTTCAAGAGCAAAAAACTTGATAAAGTTTGGGTCAAAGTTGTGGTAGGTTCCCACATGTCTGCTGATAGCAGTGACTATTTTCTTTTTAAGAATCGGTTTTATGTGATCTTGGATTCTTTTAAAGAAAGGTTGTTTCGTTTTTCCTATATAAAAGCCACCGCAGCAGCATTTTGCTAGATAGATCACGCCTACTGTCTGGCAGGTGATAACATCTTTGGTCGAATGCCAGTTGCCATTTGGCAGTTTAAATTGTTGTTGGTGTCCAACAAACATGCAAACATCACATTTGCCACACGGAGCAGTACCACCTTTTGTTGTTACTTTAGACAGATCAACCCTGTTAAAATGTACTAGGCGATCCCTAAGTGATGGAACATGTCTGAAGGTCACCTCTGGAAATTCCCTGATGAATTTTTTTAATTTTGGATCTGCAGATAGTAGGGGCCAATTTTTTTTTAGAATGTTGCACATCTCTTTGTGTTGACTGGAATATTTAGTAATTATTCTTACTGGGTCCGTTTTATTTTTGGAGTTGGATGAGAAGATAAGTGAACTTCCCTTTTGAACCTTGACACGGTTATAGGCACGTTTTAATGACCTATGACTGTAACCTCTTACTCTCAGTCTTTGGTAGAGGTCCTTTGATGTTCTCTTAAAATCGCTGTCAAGACTACAGTTATGCCTTAGCCTTAAGTACTGGCTGTAGGGAATGCTCTCTATCAAGGAGGCTGGATGTGAGCTAGAAGCGTGAAGGATTGTATTTCCTGCTGTAGGTTTCCTATACAAGCAAGAATGTATTATTTTTAGAGATTTTAAGATCCAGAAAATCGATGTCCGTTTGGCTGTAGCTGAATGTAAATTTTAAATTAAAGTCGTTAATTTTAATTAGTTCCATGAACTTATACAATTGCGATTCGCTACCAGACCAAAAAATTAAAACATCATCAATATATCGATGCCAACTGACTATGTGGTCCATGAGAGGTGCTAGGTCATCATGGGATAGATTGTTTCTCTCCCACCCCCCCAGGTACAGGTTGGCATTCGATGGGGCACACTTGGTCCCCATCGCAACCCCCTGTACCTGGAGGTAGTGGGAGGACCTGAAAACAAAAACATTATGTCAAAGAATATAATTCAAAAGTTGGAGAACAAATCCGTTATATTTAGAGGCTTCTGGACCTCTTTCTGATAAGAGGCCAGAAATATATATATATATATCAAAAGAGTGTTACTGAGCCAATCCAATCAAATTAGATTCAATATTAGAACCTACAGAAAGTATATATGTGCAAAAATATGCAAATAAATAAATCCCTAGTAAATGCTATGTTATGTGCAAAAATTGCAAGTGAATATGCTATGTGGGTAAACGTGTGCAAACAAATATACGTAATAAAAATGTGAAAAAAAATTAAGTGTGAAAACATGAATATCCTTTCAAAATGCCATATATTTTATGAACATAGTATATGAGTATTTACATGAGATGTGCAAAAAATCCCCCAAAAATTCAATATAAAACAGCAAAGCAAAGTCCAATTCACATTGCGCCCCAGTACGAAAAATCCACTGCTTATGGCGCTCCTTATGATGAATATATTATAAGGGTGCAACTTTATTTTCCACCCGATGAACACGTGCCACCATCACCAACCGTTAGATTGAAAACTCACCAGACCAAGAAAAACAGAAGGCCTCAAATAATTTTCTGTCTGTCCTCCTTCTCCCTCTCTCAAAGGTTCCTTAGTGTCTCAAAAACAAGGGGCTCATCATGGTGTAGTATATGAAAAAACGTTTTAATAAAAAGTAATAAAAACAGTGGTACAATCACAAGAAAGGTGCCTCAGACTGGGTCTCTTTGGCAGTATCGAGCGTTCCAGGACTAGGAGGCCGCACGGCGCCATGAATACATCTGCTGTTTCTGATCTGTGTGCCGACTCAGCTTGTCTGACCTGATCCTTCTGACCTTCTGGCTTGATCCTTGGCTTGCACCCGACTCCTCTCCACCTACTTCCTGCATCTGATCCCAGCCTGACTACTGGTAACCTTTATCTTGCTCCCTGAACTTGACTCTGATTCTGGATTGATTACCTCTGTTCACCCCTGGCTTGGCTCCCGACTCCGATATTTAGTCTGCCCTCCGGTTCCTGCTTCCTGGAACACCCAAGCATTCCTGTCTACAGTTCTGGCTTCCCGACACCCATGCTTCTGTGGGTACCACACCTGCTGTGTCACCTCCAGTGGTGTGCTGCACTCGGCCGCAAGGGGAGCTCTCCTAGCATCTCAGCCTTCTACCAAGTTCCTGACAATAAAGTTCTGCATTTTACTGCAAGTTAAACGCCATATATTTCATTGCGTTACTTAATGAATGAATGAATGAATGAAAACTTATATAGCGTGGCACATGCAAACTTTATCGCCTCTGGGGGCTTGTTGTTCCTGTCTCCTTTGGTATCAAAAGAGATAGCCTTGATCTTTCTCCTAAACGCTAAGTGGTTCTCCTCCAACCGAATGCTGGTTACTGCAAGTTTAACGCCAAATCATTCTGTGCGGTACTGCAAGTCTAATGCCATATAGTTCTGTGCATTACTGCATGTTTAATGCCATATAGTTCTGTGCGTTACTGCAAGTTTAACGCCATACAGTTCTATGCGTTACTTCAAGTTTAAGCCATATAGTTCTGTGCAATACTGCAAGTTTAACGCCATATATTTCATTGCGTTACTGCAAGTTTAACGCCATATAGTTGTGTGCGTCACTGCATGTTTGACTCAGTATATTATCGTGTATCCATGGAGTGAGTCTGTGTCGTAAATACTTAAATTAAAGTGCACCAAACACCACTTTACATTGATTAAAGTGCATCCACGTGCACATTTACACATCTTAGTTACATTTTGTCAATAAGCACCCCCAACTCCCCCATCATGTCTGGGAGCACAGCAAGGAGAGACAGATGTTCCTATTGCACTGTAAGGGGTCCAGCAGGATATGTGTCCACAGGCAAAGGTGGACATGGTCAGTCCTCAGGCAAGGCATATTTTCCTCTTTTTAGTGATGTTGCCCATGCTATCCAGCCACAACATGCAGAGGACGTGGTTGACTGGCTTACTAAACCATGCTCACCCTCTGTCACCCAAGCAGAGACTGGCAGCTGCAGGGGACTGCGCACTAGAGTGGCAAAACCTGCCTTCTTATCCACAGCTATTCCTGCAATAGCCCCAGCATCAGGCATAGAGTCAGGAGAGTTATTCCAACACAGCATCAGCCACTTGCACCTTGACAGTGCACAGCCAGTACTCGATTCAGATGTTGGTTCTGACTCTGAGGTTGAGGAAGGCAGAAACATGAGCCTACAGAGAGGGGAGAACACTGGTACACAAATTAGCAGTCATGTTCCACCAGCCGCAGCGTATTGCCAAGTTGTCTCCGGTGGTAATGAGGATGGAGGAGATGATGATGATAAGGTCACTGACTTAACTTGAGTGCCGATTAGAGCAGAAGAGGAAAGTAAGGGTGAGACACAACCCTAACGAGGCAGCCATCATGGAAGAGTAGAGAGCAGCCACCCTATTCCATCAAATTTTGGAGCGTTATCTCCCAACACACTTCCCACAGCACTGATGTCTGGGCCATTTTTTGTACATGTGAGTTACTAAAAGCCACACAAAAGGTGCACAAATCTGTCCTTCCTTTTTTACTCACCTCAGTCTGTCTCTGCTATACATCATGATCTTTCAGCAGCCTCCACTGACAGGGATTATGGTATAGCGCAGGGTGTCCCAGGTCCTTGCAGCACACCACCAGCATTAGACTATAGCCAGCAAATTTCTCTGCCCCATCTGATGCAGCTGAATAAAAAATACAGTTCCTGTCAAACAGGTGTGGAAAAATTGTTCTTTGGGTGTAAAATATGCCCATGAAACCTGCACCCAAAACATTCTTCCAGATGAAATCAACACACACAACACTATGCAGCCTAGAAGTCCCACATAGATTCCAGGGGCTTCAGAGCTGCTTTTAATCCAGGACTGATTCCTTTTGATAACGTCAGACAGTCCAGGGAGTCTGTGGACAGATGCGTTTTATGATCAGTAACAAAACCTCCAGCAGCACTAAATGCCGTTCAGAAAGCACTCTGGATGCAGGGCAGCCCAGCAGCTTAATAGCATACTGGACAAGTTCTGGCCACTGGTCTATTCTCATGACCCAGTAAGCCAGCGGATCATCAACTGGAAAGCTCTCCATCTCTGTTTTCTATTCCCCTAGATAATTGTCCTCCATGTAATGCAGACCCTGCTGATGGGATGTGTAAGCTGACAGCCCTGGGCGGCGAGGACTAAATAAATTCAGAACTGCATTACTGAGGCGGTCAGCTTCTCCATTGCTCTTCTCTTGACTAACAGAAACCTCAAAACTAAATTTTCCATGACACTGTAACCTACCAGAGTCAGGAAAAGCAATCTACCTGGTGGTCATGTCACAAATCAGGCAGTTTATGGGCAGGTGGAATTCCCACTGAATTTTTAGCCAACCAAGCACTGGCTGTGTATAATTGCCTAAAATGGCTACATATTCTTCTGGCCTGTGTCAACTTTCCCTGTCTGAGGGCAGACGGGAGGTCAGTGCAGAGCTGCAAGAATCTCTGCTCCTGTGTGGTTCCTGTCTCCTAGACACACCAGCTGAAGCACTGCATGGCACCTTTTAGCTTGACTACTTGAAAAGCCCTTTGAATGCTTTGTGGGTAATTGAGGTTCATAGGACAATTCAGCAGAGGGGGACATGGAGGAGAAGGGGGTAGCGCTGACAAATCTTGCATTTTCACCAGCTGTATGGAGACCTAGGGGAATAACAAGCTGCAGCACTGAGCCCTGTCCTGCGTCTTTCTGAGTTGTAAGCATGTTATATGAACTCCTGCATTCAATTTGCACCTATGACCACGGTGCTTGTTTTTACATATAGGTTCCTTCTGCATAAGGTTTTAACTGTATTATTATTTTCATTGTGGTAGCCTATACTGCGGTTATTGGACCTGTATTTATTTTTACTGTAGAGATCAACCTACTAATACTATGCTGGTTAGCATTACTGGTATCACTACATTGGTGGTTCACAGTTGGTAATATCATTTTATTCACCAATTTTTCCCATTGTCTTACATTATAAACATAGGCAGACACTGCCAACATTATTATTTAAAGCACAGGGAAGGTTGCCCTAGTAGAGCCCACTCACACACCGATCAGGGTGAGCAACTGGCTCAGCAGCACAACTTATTGGCGACAGCGCCACCACCCCCACCATCTTTCATATTCTTCTATTATACTCCCTTAGGGGAGCTATACATATAGGGGGGGGGGGGGGCTGCAGTCGCATATTTTACCTTTACCTTACTCCCCTCACTTGCACTATCCTAAGCACAGTCTACCTCTCTATACTGTGTTGATATTATAGTGGCATAGTGTAATGAAATTAAATTAAATTCAGTTAAATGAAATTAGATTAGATCCAAATATATGTGATAGTCAATTTATACAAAGAGTAGAGTATATTATATGTAAAAATGGAGGTCTGTCTCATAGGGACAATATAGACACACTAATACTTGGAGAAGTGATACTTGTGAGAAATCTATATTTGTACTTGGAGCCTCTATGTGGAAAGAGGGAAAGAACAACTGAGAAAAGGTGACCTGAGGTGTGCCATAGTCACGGGGTCAGTATGCCTAAAAGGGGGCATACCCGAGAAGATATATGTATGTATGTATGAAAACAAGATGAAAGAGTACAGACAAATAGAAAACAGAAAGGGACAGGGAGGGTGGGGAAAGACCAGCGCACGCCGACAGCACCAGCGGGCGTGGCGGCTGGTATAAGAGCCCGAAGCTCCTCCTACAAATGTAGGCGGGCCTGCGTCCCGCCTCCTAACTTGTACTTGGAGCCTCTATGTGGAAAGAGGGAAAGAACAACTGAGAAAAGGTGACCTGAGGTGTGCCATAGTCACGGGGTCAGTATGCCTAAAAGGGGGCAAAAATGCAACACTAGGACACATGTAAATAAGGATACTTTATTAACATTACAATTAATCCGCAAGATGCGCAAAAGCCAGAGACATCTCTGCCAGAGGCTCCGGAATATATCTGGCATAGCATGCAGACTTCCATCTACCCAAATTCTTGATAACATGTACCGGCACCCCCTGACGAGAAGCCGCAGAAGCAGCACCGATCCGAAAAGAATGTCCCGAATATGACCTGGGATTCAACCCCAAGTTTCCTAAAAGGGTGCGGCAAAAACTAATAAACTGTGCGGAGGTGAGAGGTGCCCCGTTGACCGGCAAAAGTGGGCTATTCCTGGGAAGCTCTGCCAACTGGACCAAGAGCTCATCCAGGACAGTGACCGGGCACCACCTGGACTCCACCCTAAAATATCTAATGCTAGTACCTGGACCAACCTGCTGCGTCTTACAAACTTCAAGATGAAGGATATAATGATCAGGGGACCTGACCAATTGATTGATGGCCAATGTGCGAGACGTGGAACCTGTACGTGAGAATTCCCCCGGACGTAAAAACCCATAGAACGCTAGGTGAATCGCAGCTTTGAGCACCAAACTAAGAAGTAAACCGAAAGGAGCCCGAGACAGCATGTCTGACATGGCCCGAAAAATATGCCCTGTGATAGGCAACCGGTTAGAGGTACTAGGGGGGCTGGACTTCTGGATTCCCCTCAGGATGGCCTTGACCGTGTGTGCTGCGAACAGTGACGGCCTACCCGGATAGAGGAGGGACATGAAATGTTGTATCCCTGCCAGATACCCTCTGATAGTATTTGGGGATAGCTTGAGCTGGAAGTGGCAATAGGCCACGAAAGACAGAAGATATTGATTATCATAACAGTCCGGTCGGGGATAACGTGCCAGGAAAGTCTGAAAAGCGTGCCAGGCTGTACTGTAGGCCTTCCTGGTGTTGCTGGCCAGTGAACTGTTGATCAAACCGAGCGCCCCTGCCCAATGCCTGCTCAGTCCATCGTCAACAATGAGATGTGAGGAGACGGGGTGGCACTGATATCCGCGCCCGGGACCTGTCGAGAAAAGGATAATATGTCAAACCGCGACAAAGCGTCTGCCGCAGTGTTCTGAACCCCGCTAATAAATCTACAATGGACATGGAATTTGTACTGCAAGGAAAGCCACGTGAGTCTGCGAATAAAAGCCATGATGTGTAGTGACCCCGACCTCCCATTGTTAATGATAGCCGCAGTCGCCTGGTTATCTGTGTGAAACACCACCGAATTGCCTGACCATAAGTGACCCCACGCTTGAGCAGCAGCAACTATGGGATAGACTTCAAATAATGCTGACGTCCGAGCAAAACCGGGTATCGCCCGACACTCACTTGGCCATGGACCCACCAGCCAATGTGTACCAAAAATGGCGGCATAACCTCCAGTAGCCGCAGCATCCGTGACTACCTGGAATGATGACTCTGAAACTGCCGGGATAAACATGGACACCCCATTCCAACCCTGTAAAAACTGTTCCCACATGCGTAAATCAGCAGCCGCAGCTGCGTCCAGACTTACCACCGAATCTGCATCCGGGGCTGCGGGGAGCAGAGCCAGCAGCCGGGAGATGAAGGACCTGCCCTGAGGAATAACCCTCATGGCAAAGTTTAACATCCCCAGTAGGGATTGCAGATCCTGTCTGGTAGTGACCCGGGCCAGGGAAAACCCCTGGATCCGTTCCCTGATTCTGGACAACTTGTCTGCCGGTAACCTTGCCTCCATAGCTAGAGAATCCAGAATAATACCTAGAAAGGTCAGAGAGGTGGCCGGGCCCTCCATCTTCTGAGAAGCCAACGGGACATTTAGAGCGGAACACACAGCCACCAATTTCTGGAGGTCGGAGGGTGTCATCCCCGCACTTTCAATCACAAGAAAGTCATCTAAATAATGTAACACCTCCTGACAGCCTGCCTCCTGTAAGAGGATCCAATTGAGCGTGTCCGCAAACACATTGAACAGCCAAGGGCTACTTTTGGAGCCGAAAGTGAGGTGGGTAGCAAAATAATAGCTGCCCCTCCACTTGACACCGTGCCACTGCCATAAGGAAGGCTGAATAGGCAGAAGCTTGAATGCATCTGACACATCCGCCTTGGACAACCATGCCCCTCTACCCATGCTGATGATACGTTGGATGGCCTGGTCCACAGAAGCGTATTTGAGAGAAAACTCCTCAGATGGAATTAATGAATTTAAACTGGGTATGTCAGAACAATGAGGAGCAGACAAATCGTAAATTAATCGAGCTTTATTCGAAAATTTCCCTCTGACTACCCCGAGAGGATTGACCCTCCACTGATGGAAAGGTGGAGAGGCAAATGGCCCGATCATGAACCCCTTATCTAGCTCCGCCTGCAGCAGACCCTCTACCACCTCGACATTCGAGACTGCTGATAACAAATTTTTCCCCTCGAAGGTGCCCTGGGGCAAAGTGACCAGGCCCGTGTGAAACCCCTGCATGAACCCTTCTGACAAGAACCGACAAAGGGAGGGTGAAGGGTGGGAAGACAAGTAGGACTGCAGACACTCTATGTTAATGCGGCTTAGTCAGGAAGGCTTCCCCTGTTTAAGCGTGCAGGAGGACTTGGGGTGTGCCCTGAAGCAGGTGGCACATACATGCAGCAGACGGCACTGGCTGTAGTTGCAAGACCCTTGGTTGAAATTGTTGCAAAGTTGTGACTTGCCCAAATACACAATCGGCCGGCCCATCTTGTCAAAGGTGGTTGAAAGGCTGGGGGATGGCATCACGCCAGTGGGTGCTCTGGAGGTACTTGGCACCGCCGGGGCACCCATGAGCGGACACCAGTAGGCCGTGTGGGAGGATGATTGACAAGAGGAGCAAACCGGAGACCTCAAACCCGCGAAATGTCGACAAAACAGCTCCGTGTCGACCACACTCCAGTCAGTTATCGCCTGATGCTGCGTGAATACAGCTGCCGCTTTGGCCGAAAATGATCGGTGATAGTCATAGAAAGCGGAACCACCATATTTGTAACCCAGCTCCACCACCGCATAGAGATATAAATCCAGCTCCTCCCTCCTCTGAGGCCTGACCGAGCAAACCACATCCCTAAAGATGCTGAATGCCAGGACAAACTCCGGAACGGAAAGCTTACGGCTCAGTCTGTGGTCCCTGGTCTTGACCACCACAGAGACGTCCCCACAGGCATAAGATCTGTTGTCCGCAATATCATGGGCTGCTATTAATAGTGAAGCCAAATTGACGTCCTTCCCATCCAAAATATCTTTTTTAATGTTGGCCGGGACAAAATGGGCGGGAGTGACCGAAAGCGAACTGCCGGTCTTACCTACAGAGTCTGGTACCACCAAAGCCACCCCCGGATCTGCCGATGCCGAGGGAACCACTGGCACTACTGGAGCTAAACAGGGAGGGCTTTCCAGGACCTCCACCCTGGCACGCAGCTCCTGAAAAGACGAGGCCAGACCACTGAGTGAAGAATGGATCTGTGAAAGAGAGGCCCCTACTGAGCGCAATGTCACTTGCTCCGGAGCCACGCTCGAAGCCCTGGGGAACAATAGTCTAAATAATTGGGCCTTCCTTGCTGACGCTGGATGGGAGATGCCCCTGCGTTGCAGTTCTGCCACTATCCTTGGGACGGTCCAGGCCCTCATGGACGGTGTACTGTCCTGTTCAGAACCTTCATCCTGGGAGGGAGGAATGACCGACCCATCCTCGATGTCTGCCGCCTGGGACATGACCTATTCGATATGAGGGGATGGAAAGGAAATTAGCCGAAACCTGCCCGCCCTGGACACGTGAAGGCAAATGAAAAGCGAACAATAATATAGTGACTGACCCGACCCCCTATGTGGCCCAAGTGAACCTGGCTTCCGTGAAATGACTGATAAGCTGATAGTGGAAAACGACCAAGGACGAGCCACCTGAGGCATGCAAGCCATGAAGACATACACCCCGGCCCCGTGACCCTGAAAACGTGACAGATGAACACATAGAAAGCGAAATGTAAGGTGAAATGACCAATGACATGAAATGACCCGGTGACCCCCATCCCCGTACTGCCGTGCAAAACTAGACCCGACTAAGCCCCTTCTGGTGAACGGCCACCCCATGGTAGCTCCGGGCCTGGTGATGCCCCACCCCCTACGGGACTGAACACCCAGCGTGCCTGAACCCACCTAACCCTGATAACATGCCCCCAACAAAGAACCTGATGACCCCAAGGCCCTTCCCCCGACTAGGAACCGCCCCTCCCTGAACAACAACCCCCCCCTCCAGCCCCTCTGATAGGAGAACCGTGCCTTGTGCTAAGAGCGACTAAAAAAACGTGGCGGGGCTACCGGTGTAAATGCATAGGTGCCACCCCCACCACGTGACCCGAACCTTGATTGCCACCTGAGTGACCCCAAGGATCGTGGAAAACAAGATGGCACTTACTGCGTCAGTTGAACACCCTAATGACAGCTTGCGTGCACGCTAAACCGCACCAACTCCTACGGTAAAAGGAAACAAGGGGGAAGGTCTAAAATGCCAACGCTAACCAAGAGAAAAATAACACATAAAAATGTCACAAAAAGGTGAAAGTACCCCGCTGCTAGGAGGATTTGCGAGAACCCGCTGGCCTTGCACAATCAACAGGACGTATGGCCTTGCTGCGGCCTGCACCTGAGAAAGAAAACCTGAGGAGGAAGAAGGGAAAAAAAAAACAAAAAAAAACAGGAAAATGTAGCGAGTAACAGTACAGGACATAAGCCTACCTGATGACGATATAACCCCATCAGCCTGGACCACCCATCACCCTGCCGATTGCACATGATCTGCCATGTTCTAAAGAACAGTAACACTTCCCCAAGAATACCGAAACCTGATGCCCCATGATGAAGCCCATGACCCAGATCATGTAACGGCGACAGTACCGTGCCCCGTCCGCTGCCAGATGAGATACCGCCACAGTATACGAGCCCTGATAAGCCGAAGCTGACGGGAAATACCCCCCCCCCTCCTGACAACCCATCGTGAGCCAAAGTCTGCCCCGCCCCCACCGTGCATCACCTGATCATGAAGGGCATGACCTGAGTCACCCCCCCCCCTCAGTCTGTGAGGACCTGCAGCGCCTCGCAACTTTGCCCCACCAGATGGGAAACCAATTCCTGGAGCCTGGAAAATTGTCAGAAAAAAAAAAATTGTGCCCTAGCTGTACCTTACCGTGATGCCATGCTGAATCCATACGTGACTCCCGGACCCTGTGCAAAAGAAAACCACTCCCTCCCCCCCCCCTCAGAGCCCATGGTGGAATAAATGTATGCCACGACCCGGGTAGCATGGAATGAGGCCCGGTGGGACCTCCTACCCATGAATGCCCCATACAACAAGTAAATTTTGCGCAAAAATCAAGAAATATATATATATCCTAACAGCGTGATATAAGCCAGGGTCCAGTAAAAAGGTCCAAGTAAAAGTTATAAAATAAAAATAAAAATAAAAGAAATGTTTTTTTAAAAAATAGAAACAGTTCAGGCTGTTTAAAAATAGTTATTAAATTGATAGAGATATACACTCAAGGCTGCCATCAGTGGGGAACAGAAACCAGGTTCCAAATCTAGAAAGGCAAACAAGGAGAGAGGCGCCTCTGGGTGTAGTATATTAAACAATTTTAATCACAAAGCCAAAGAATAATAAGAAAACCACTCACATTTTGGTGGTGATATACAGGCATATCAAAGTTTCTCCAGAAGGGAGGGGTGGCTGTCATCTGGTGCGCTCGTTCATCCACTTGTTGTCCACTGGTTTAGCGCTGTGTGGTGAGGAGTCAGTCCTGTTTCCCTGGATGTTTGCAGCTGGGTGCAGTGGAAGAAACAATCCTCAAAGAACACAGCGCCGTGCAGCAGGAACAACGGGCGATGGATGATGACGTCACCAGGCAAGCGACGCGTTTCCGAATGCTAGGGCAGAGAATGACACGACTGCCGCATTCCTTTCTCAAGCTCTGAGAAAGCTTGAGAAAGGAATGCGGCAGTCGTGTCATTCTCTGCCCTAGCATTCGGAAACGCGTCGCTTGCCTGGTGACGTCATCATCCATCGCCCGTTGTTCCTGCTGCACGGCGCTGTGTTCTTTGAGGATTGTTTCTTCCACTGCACCCAGCTGCAAACATCCAGGGAAACAGGACTGACTCCTCACCACACAGCGCTAAACCAGTGGACAACAAGTGGATGAACGAGCGCACCAGATGACAGCCACCCCTCCCTTCTGGAGAAACTTTGATATGCCTGTATATCACCACCAAAATGTGAGTGGTTTTCTTATTATTCTTTGGCTTTGTGATTAAAATTGTTTAATATACTACACCCAGAGGCGCCTCTCTCCTTGTTTGCCATGAATGCCCCAGATGCTTACCTCGTGACCACTGCATACCCCGGAACCAACCATGACATAAAAACCCCCCAACATGAAAGCCCGCCGCTGGACTCCCCTCCCCTAGCTACAAACCCCCCCCTTTTCTTTGTCTTTTTTTTTTTCCTTACCCTAACCCCTTCTCCCTACATCCTACGTCTACCAGAAACATGAGGCTCCCCCCCCCGGTCCCCCCCCCGCTCCGCCGCTACGGCCGTCCCTGCTGCCCGAGTAGCCAGAGGACCTGGGGCGGCGTCCCCCTCAAGTACCTGACCGGAACGATACCCGGTAACTGATCGGACCGAACGACTCCTCGTTGCCACCCGGAAAACGCCTGCCGCCGTCGCGCCGGAAATGACGTCACGCCTGCGACGAGGAGGAGAAAAGCCGGAAATGACGGAAAGACCAGCGCACGCCGACAGCACCAGCGGGCGTGGCGGCTGGTATAAGAGCCCGAAGCTCCTCCTACAAATGTAGGCGGGCCTGCGTCCCGCCTCCTAACATGTGTTTTATTATCCAAAAAAAACATGTATAACAATATAAATATAAGTAGTGATGGTGAAAATGTGAGGAAATTTATATATCTGTGTGTGGCAATTAGCGACAGTGCCACTATAGTTTATATGAAAGTGTCATCAAAAGCCCCTATAGATACAATAGATGTGTCAATTTGTAAACTAAACTTATAAAAAGATATATGTTTGCATAAGAAATGAACAAATTCATGATGTATTGTGTGAGAGATTAGCTGGAAATTGGTTAAATGGCTATGTTTTCCCGGTGTATGTTTGCTATATGTAATGCATTATATTATATTATGTGTGGTATGGACATCATTTCTAAAATATAATAGTTTTTAGTCATAAACACTGGTATATAATTCATACATAAGATTCAATCTGTCTGCACCCGTTACAGAAGTAGAAATACAAAGTCTGTGGAAGAGACACCAGAATTTAGCCAAAAAAATCTCTAATCTTGTACCCAGTGCATTACATTGTGTCCTTTTCTAAAACCAAACTTGTAATATCGACCCCCCCCCCTCCCAAACCACACACACCCGCTAATTTTTCATCAAGATCAATCATACATCTATAAGTCCCTCCCCTCATGCCAAGGTACTAGGTATAATCAAAAACAAAGAAAAGTTCCAAGCACAACTTACCAACCAGCCTGCACCAAACCGAATTGTCCTAACAGTTCACGTTAAAAACAGGTGTTTAGTTTGCACACATTTACAAATACTTGTGTAAGCTGCTGAGGCAGCGAAAAGCCACCACAGTATTATCTGCAGTCCTAACTAAAATTTTGAGAGTCTCCATAGTAGTACGACATATACTGTATAGTAATGGATAGATTGAAGGCCGGTTTACCCAGAGGGTGCCCACTTCTCCTTAAAGGCACAAGGGTGCACTGGACTCCCAGCAAATAGCACTATGATGTAAATGGTGTCCAGTGTGTCCCCTCACCAAATAACCAAAATGTATAAAGGGCAACTGCTTCAACCTGTAACTAGCTTTAACAGCAAGGAGCAATGTAAGGGTGATGCATGTCAAACAAAAACAAAGAAAACTAATAGGTATTCTAGACCCGTCCTTACAGTCCCAAATCCAAACACTGTGAAAAGCTTTTAGACTTAACCTCTGTGACATCTCTAAAATTCACTCCTTTTTTTTACATTTGTTTTTGGGTGTCGTTGGCGCCTCCACACCATTACCCCTTTAGAGGTGCTTTTGATAAAACAAGAATTGGCCTTCATGACACAGCATCCACCCGACATACTTCAAAAATCTAAGATACCTTTCCATAGCCAAAATTTTTCACACTATCACAGCTGCTGTCCTTTGACTTCCTCCGCTCCCTTTTACCCTTCCCCTCCCCTCTCTAGAAACATTTCTGGAGGGAAGAGTTACCTGCTATGGAACTGAAGGGTTACTGTACTAGTTGTGGGGTATAGGGGACATATCTAATACTTCTGGTACAGCAGGAAGTATTCCAGGCTGTGTGTGAGATATGGCAGGTCAGTTATATAATATGGATTCAATACAGAATTGGTCCCACCCAGCAGATGTGATAGTGTGAATAATTTTGAAATGGCTGTGGATAGGTATCTTATATTTTTGGAGTATGTCAGGGGGATGCTGTCCCCACCCTCTCTCCTCTTTAATGAGTTCATTACCACATAGGTATACAGGGGCAATCATATGATATTTCGTCTTAGAATAAGGTCTTCTAATTATTAATATACATTTTAAATTTTTAATTTCAAATCATTATCAATACAATCCAGGAGCCAATGCCTGTCATAATAGTGGGGATGTACCGATAATAAATGTGGTTAATTTGAACTGATCAAATGTAAACTTTGCGAATTTTTATTGTTTATAATGTATAAATGTTTTTTATGTATAAAACTGATAATTAATTGTATCAATAATATGTTAAAATATATGCTTCAGATGCATATGAAAACTTACCGGGGTTTTTAATGTATGAAACTACTGACTGACACATTGCTGAGCGAGTTGATCTCTATAATCTGAGATCCACCTTATCCAGGAAAATGGCCTCTCTTATTATAAAAATAGGTTTCAAGACACATCCTGAGTGTTTAACATTACAAATTGTTATCAGCTTTTATTAAATTTGGTTGCGCAACTTTGATCTTTTTCCACAAAAATACAAAATGGCCCAAAGAATATTTTTTAACTATTTTTAAACTATTCTTTTAACCATTTTTTGCTATATTAGGCCTGCATTTTGTCTCTTTTTTTTTTTTTAGTTTTTTTTTTAAACAGTTAAACCTATTTATTAATAATTTTTCAACTTAGGGATTCCTGAATGGGTTGTTGATTTATAAAAAATAAAAAAAAGGTAATCACAGAGGAGAAAGCTTTTATTGACAACAACCTATATACATACCCATACACACTGTATATACACACACACACACTTATAAATAAAAGTAAACAATCATTTTAAAACATGGACTGTGTCAAAAGGGCCTTTAAAATTGTTTTATACATATTTTCGAAAAGTGTAATCAGGAAAGAGGTCAAATAAAAAATAAAAAAAAGTATTATAGTTAGCCTTTTTGGTAAGCTCATGTAAAGACTAGTGGAATGGTTGACAATGGAGCTAGAAAATAAGCACAAAGCATTAATTGTTGCCAATATCAACCAGTCAGTTTTCACCTTTTATATTATGCTAAAGTGAAACAAGGATTGTGATTGGTCATCATAGACTGTGACTCCAGATTTATGATCATTTATTTTTCTTCAGTTTTTGTCATCAGCCACATTGCATAATTTTGTTTTGCAGAAAGTGTATAATGAAACACTGTGTATGTTTTATAGATCACATCAAGCATATTCCAGAAAGGAACATATCCACAGTATAACCATGTGAAATGAATTACACTTTAATTAACATTTTGCAAGATAGAATAACATTTTAAAAATATGTTCCCAGCAGTACAATTTGTATTGTTGTTACATTATATTAGTAAAACCTTGGTTTTTACCCAAGTCTGACATAACCCTTTCTATTCCTTTGATTTTATTTTTCCAGTTGGCTTACAGAACTTTTAAAAGCTCTGCAAATGCAGGTTTATTTCTGACTCTGGCTATTCTGATATCTCTAAACAATAAGGCTGAAAAATGACCAGCTTTATATTACAGTGCTAGCAGCGTAAAGGGAAACACATACTTTGGAAATATGGAACTTACCACAAATAACCTCTCGTTCTGAAAAAACTGGTTGCCTAGATACAGGGCTGAACTGGGACAAAAATGTGGCCCTGGACATCATCCAGACTGGCCCTCCTTAATTTTGCAAACACACACAAAAACAGTATATAAACCATACACAATTGCGAAAAAAAAAAACAAGTATAAACAGCTTGGCCCAGATTCAGGTACATCTGCGCATTATTGGACCGGCGTAGCGCACCGCCTTTACGTTAGACTTGCGCAATTTTGTCGCGTAATCACCCTATTCTCGTAGCTTTTGCGCAGGAAATTGCGCATGCGTAACGTTTTTTCAGAGGCGTAAGGAGGAGTAATACAAATTGGCAAGGACGTGGGCGTGTTACATTGAAATGAGCCGTGACCCCATGCAAATGAAGGGCCGGCCGGCTCGCGCATGCGCGCTTGAAGGAGACCATGTCAGCTCCGCTGTGCGCATGCTCACAACTCGGGAGCGGCGCAATCAGTGAAATTGGAAATGGACTAGGGCAACGTTGTGAACTACGCAAACAGCATAAATAGACACACACAAACGCACTTGCATTGCAAAAGTACATCCCTTTGTCCCTTCCCATTTAACCAAGTGCTTTTGTCCTGTTGTTCGTTGCGTTGTGTTTTGTAGTTGTCAGATTAGTGTTCTGTGTGATCAAGTGTTTGTTAGTAGATCTTTGAAAGAGTTTTTTGATAAGTGTTTGAGAGACTGTTTGTTTGATTGATATATTTGTGTTTGTTTTTTTTCTAGCTGTTTTTTGTTTTTGTTTTTTTGTGACTGTTTATTGCTGAGTAGTTTTCTCTGTGTGTGTGTGTGTGTGTGTTTTTGTTTGATTGGTTGTGCTTGTTTGTGTGAGTGAATTTTGTTGACTGGGAGTGAGTTTTTTTGGAAGGATGACAGAGAGAAAACGAAAGCTGAATTTTACAGTTGTGGAAAAACAAATTCTTGCCCGGGCCATTAGCGAGTATGGGCGTTACCTCCACGGCCCAGAGAGTGCCAACACCACCCCGGCCAGGAGGAGGGAGATTTTGGATAGGATCACTGAGCAGGTCAATTCAGCGGGGCAGGGGGAGACACGGACCCAGTCTGGCATGAAGTTGAGGGCCTGCCCGGCTTTGACTCAAGTCCGGAGCCCGTGGTGCCAGGTAAGTTTTTTTTTTAATATCAGGTGTGTAGCATGTGTGGGGGAGGGGGTAAGAGGGAATATGTGGCAAGTGTGTGGATCCTCCAACCTGTGAATGTTTTGTGTCATCCACAGATGTGCAGGAGGGTGCAGGGCCATCTGGCCTGACCGCACCAACCCCAGGACAGCAGCCTAATGAGGCCCCCCCAACAAGGCCGGAGTCCGCGGAGGAGGTTCAAGAGGAGCAGGAGAATCATGAGGAGGAGGAGAATCATAAGGAGGAGGAGTCCATGTCAGGCACTCGACTTTTGGTTTTTGAGGACTCTTCCCCTCTGGCTGGCAGCAGGCAGGCCTCCCTAAGGGGGAGCCCCCCCCCCTCCTCCCCCAACATGGCTCCCCTCACAAGGGCCTGCCCTTCTCCCCGGCCACAAGCATCAGCTGGAGGCAGGATTTCATCCCAGACCACCAGGGGGTTGGCCGATCTCCTGCCCGCCACTCTGAGAAGGGACCAGTTCCTCCAGACCCGCCATCTGGGACAGGTCAGCCAGACATTGGTGCGGATGGAGGAGAGCCTGTCCTCCATCAAGGATACGCTGTGGAACCTGGACTCCCACTCCCGGGCTTTCACAACCTGCCTAAACGAACTGCAGACGACATCAGCAGGCGTTGGGCAGGATGTGAGGGCCCTTACCCTGGCTATCCAGGCCAACACGGCAACACTTGGTGCTGCACTGGACAGAATAGCCATGGCCTAGGAGGGCAGGCCGCCAGGTGGGCAGAGATCAGGGGCTGCTCCTCCTTCCCCGGTTTTACCCCTCCCCATGAGTCTCCCCTGAGAAGCCGGGGCCGTGGCCGGGGGCGCCCCAGGCGTGGCTCACGCAAAGGGCATTAATTTGTTTTTCCCCTTTTTTTTTTTTTTTTGCTGGAAGTTTTTTGCCTTTGCAGGTAATTTTTTTTTTTTTGGGTTGTGAATGCTGTGTGAATGTGGGGGTGACATTCCTGCCGGAAAAGCGGTGTCACCCTCAATTTTGATGGAGAAGGGTTCCCCAGGACCAGGGAGAAGTGATCCCCAGGTCCGTGTGAATGGTGTATGAATGTACAGTGACATAATTGGAGCCTTGGCGTGGCGTTGCTGCTCACAAGTCCAGCATGGTGGACTGGTGCCAATCCAATTTGATGTGGATGTGGGGTGTGTGTGCTAGGGACCACAGTGTTGTGCATGCATGCATTCTCATTGTGACATGATTAATGTGTATGTTTAATGTGCAAAGATGCCCAATGTGAGCTGTCTCCTGGCTGCTCTACCCTCAGAAGACGGGGTAGCCTCGGTTAGGGGGGATTGTCTGGTTCAGGGGTCAGGTCATCACGTAGGCCAATCTGCAGGCCATTTCTTTCTGCAAAGTTGTGCAGCATGCAACATGCACCGATGATCTGGCACACGAAGTTTGGGGAATACATGAGGGTACCCCCAGACTTATCCAGGCATCGGAAACGTGACTTTAGGAGGCCAAAGGTGCGCTCCACCACTGCTCGTGTTTGGGCATGTGCTTGATTGTATCTTTCCTCTCCTGGGGTTTGGGGGTTCCGGATAGGAGTCATGAGATGGGGTCCCAGTGGATATGCAGAGTCACCTGTAAGGGAAAAGACAGGAGGATGTTAGTCATGCATGTGCCCCTTGTGAGGTGTGCATCATGGGAGGGGATAGTCATGCCTGACTCCCATGTCACTCACCAACCAGCCAGGTGTCCCCATACACGTTCTGATCGAATTCCATTCGGATGTGGCTCTGATTGTATATGTAGCTGTCATGGCTGGACCCTGGGTGTTTGGCACGGACGTGCCATATGAGGCCTTGGGCATCGACTATCACCTGTACGTTGATGGAATGCCAATGCTTCCGATTGCGGTACATGTGCTCTGTCTCATGGGGGGGCTGGAGTGCCACATGTGTGCAATCAATGGCCCCCACAGTGCTTGGGAATCTGGCAATTCTGTAGAAATCTGTCATTGCCTTCAGCCGCAGGTCCTCAGTGGTGGGTTAGATGATTTGGTTGGCCATGCGTCTGAGGATTGCAGGGACAACCTGGTGTACACATCTGCTCATGGAGGATTGTGACATCCCAGCCACCACTCCACTTGTACGCTGAAAAGAGCCACTGGCAAGGACATGGAGTGTTGCCATGACCTTGACCAGTGGCTGCACTGCATGTGAGTGTTGTGTTGGGCTGGTGATGTCCTCCTGCAGGGTTGTGGTTAATTCCAGGATGACATGAGGGGTGAATCTGAAGATGCGAAACACCTCAGAATCACTCATGCCAAACAGGTCTATGCGGGTGCGGTATATCCTCTCCCGTGCCATCCTCCGTGCCATCCTCCGTGCCCTCATCCTTCTTTGTTCATCTAAAGTCAGTAGTATAGCTATGTGCGACGATGCCCCTGGCATGTTGGCATACAGATTGTTGTGCACAGGGCCGGTACAAGGCAGGGGCCGAAGGAGCGGATGCCCTGGGCGCTACCATTTGTGGACGGGAGGGGGGCGCAGGTGAAGTGCCAGCAGTGTGCTTCATTGTACACATTAGCTGGCGCCACTAGCTCTACTGTATTCATCTGTACCATACTGTAATGTGCCGAGTGCGCTCCTGCACCCACTTACACCATCCACACCAGCCATACAGGTCAGCGCTGCTCCTTCTCTCCCCCTATGAGGGGACTTTGTAGTCCCGTCCTGGCAGCGTGACATCACTCACAGCCGGAGGCGGGATAGGAGGAGAGTAGAGAGCTGCTACTGAAGCTGCGAAAGGAGCCGCCGAGGAGGAACTAGATGAAGTTCAGCAAAGTGTGTGTATTGCCTGGACTTTTTCACCTCTGACAGCCCTCTCCTCTCTGACTTGTCACATAACATGTAGCCAGTGGAGGAAGTTTCCTGCACAGCTCTCTCCTGGCTTTTCTTTGTTAGCTCTGTACACTCACTGCTGCTGCCCTCGAGCACAATTTTGCTCCCAGTACTGTAAGCTACCGAAAGTGATTGCAGAGGCAGCTTGTCCCTGCTTGCTGCTTCTACTGGTACATTGCAGCACTGAGCTGTGGAGCGGTTCTGTGCTACAGCAGGCAGAGCTCTCTGTACTCTGCTGAATAAAAAAAAAAGCCTGTGCATACCATAGAGACTTGTGCCGTCAGAAGAGGTGAGGGTTGGCCAAAGCCTGAGGTGCAGAGAGGAGTGCACTGTAAAGGTATGGGGGAGGGGGGAATATGTGCTGAGAGAGGGAACAGTGAAGGGGGGGGGGGTGTAGCAGAGAGAGGATTAGGGGTGAATTTGTACATGGAGGGGATATGGGGTGGATTTGCACATGGAGAAGATCTGGGGTGGATTTGTACATGGAGGAGAGCTGGGGATGCATGCAGAGTGGGAATCTGGGGTGGATTTGTACATGGAGGAGAGCTGGGGATGCGTGCAGAGTGGGAATCTGGGGTGGATTTGTACATGGAGGGGATCTGGGGTGGATTTGTACATGGAGAAGATCTGGGGTGGATTTGTACATGGAGGAGAGCTGGGGATGCGTGCAGAGTGGGAATCTGGGGTGGATTTGTACATGGAGGAGATCTGGGGTGGATTTGTACATGGAGAAGATCTGGGGTGGATTTGTACATGGAGGAGAGCTGGGGATGCAGGCAGAGTGGGAATCTGGGGTGGATTTGTACATGGAGGGGGATCTGGGGTGGATTTGTACATGGAGAAGATCTGGGGTGGATTTGTACATGGAGGAGAGCTGGGGTTGCGTGCAGAGTGGGAATCTGGGGTAGATTTGTACATGGAGATCTAGGGTGGATTTGTACATGGAGGAGAGCTGGGGATGCGTGCAGAGTGGGAATCTGGGGTGGATTTGTACATGGAGGAGAGCTGGGGATGCGTGCAGAGTGGGAATCTGGGGTGGATTTGTACATGGAGATCTAGGGTGGATTTGTACATGGAGGAGAGCTGGGGATGCGTGCAGAGTGGGGATTTGGGGGTGATTTGTACATGGAGGAGAGCTGGGGTGGATGTTTGCAGAGAGAGGATCTAGGGGGATTTGTACATGGAGGAGAGGTGGGGATCTGGAGTGCATTTGTACATGGAGGAGATCTGGGGTGGATGTGTGCAGAGAGGGGATCTGGGGGGGATTTGTACATGGAGGAGATCTGGGGTGGATGTGTGCAGAGGGGATCTGGGGGGGATTTGTACATGGAGATCTGGGGTGGATGTGTGCAGAGGGGATCTGGGGGGGATTTGTACATGGAGGAGATCTGGGGTGGATGTGTGCAGAGGGGATCTGGGGGGGATTTGCACATGAGGGAGAGCTGGGGGGGATGTATGCAGAGTGGAGAACTGGGGAAGTGTGGAGGGGGTGGATTTGTGCAGAGAGGGAGAGGAGAACTGGGAAGGGGGAACCCTGTGCAGAGGGGAGAGCTGCAGAAGGCAGGTTGTGCAAAGTGAGAGCTGTGGAGGGTGGGGAAGGTTGTGCAGAGGCGAGAGCCATGGGGGAAGCTGGGGGTGCAAAAGTGAAACATGGGGGGTGGCAAAGGTGAGAGCTGTGGATTAGGGTGAGCTTTAGATTGAGGTGTAGAGATAATGTGGATGGGGGTGCAAAGGTAAGTTGTGGACTGGGGGTGTAGAAGTGAGATGTTGATGGGGAGGGGCAAAGGTGAGCTGTGGAAGAGGGGACACAGAGATAGAATACTTGAGGGAAGGGGGATTTTTGCTTGGGGAAGACCAGGGATGGGGGACAGCAAAGCATACAGAGTTCAGTGAGCAAGAGTATGTAATGCATGGCTGTATGTTACATATTAAAGGCCTTGGGATGGCACTTCTGCATGCTGTATTCTGTACAAAGTGTTTTGCGTTACATACTCCTGGGCCCTGCATTCTGTATGCTGATCTGCATATTACATATGCTTTACCACTGCATGCTGTGTGATACCCTCTGTTACATTTTCCTCACCCCTGCACTCTGTACACAGGGCTATATGCTGCATATACCTGAGCACAAGGGATGCTTTGCATTGAATGTAAGTGCTGTCCCTTTTGCTGATTTTTTTTTCTGTGCCTTGTGTGATACGCACTTCTCACCACTGCACAGTACACATTCCTGACCAGTGGCAGTGGCTGACCAGTGGCAGTTAATTAACCCCCTTTGTGCTGCATAAGTGCATTAATTAACCCTGACACTGGTGCAACTAATGCAGCACAAAGGTGTTAATTTACTGCTACTGGTCAATTACTAATGCATCAGTGACCAGTGGCTTTGACAGAGGAGTCAAACACATAATACATGGCAGGTAGTCATTCATGACATTTTCCAACCCCATCCATAAGACATATAGAAAGAAGTTGACATGTCTTTCGGGCAGGAAAGGGGGTATAAGGAGAACATTCTCACAAAAGGTCATAGGAAAAGCCCCAGTGAAGCAATGAGGACTGGCTTCTAGGGTACTTTGTTTCAAAGTAGCGTAAGAAAAAGAGCCCCCCTCCCCATGTAAAATACAGGGGGGGGGGAAGCATACAGTAACTACCACTGTTTGGAGTAGCTGAAGAGAAAATGTTCCATTCTTACAAAAGACCTTTATAAAAGAGAGAAGTACCTTTTTAGCAAAAGCGAAGGGTTCTGAGTGGGCAAAAATACCTGTGGAAATTTCCAGAGAGGCACAGATAGTCACAGCAGTGACGATGATAATTGGGGGGGGGGGCGCAGTTTGCCTCCTTCGCCCTGGGCACCAAATGACCTTGTCCCAGCACTGGTTGTGCAACACGTGTGACAGCTGAGCTGCTCACTAACAGTGTTGCTTTATCTAACAAGTAGACTTTTTTTCTCTTTTTAGACCAGCTTTTATATGGTCTAATTTTAGACAGGACATTTTGCTGTTGCGCACACTGCGTCGCCTGCGCTGCCCCAACGTTGTTTTGTGGATCCCCGTAAGTCCCTCATTAGCATATTTGACTAGCAAATCAATGGTGTGTCTAGCGCACTTTTGCGCGGACGGACGCGTCAGTCTAACGAAATTACGCGGAACAAAAAAAAGTAGATTTTTTGCGTATCTCGATCTGGGGATGCCGTGCATCGAAACGCACGTGCACATTTCGACTTACGCACGCGCATCTCCTGTTGCGCAGGCGTAATCGCTCTGTGAATCTGGGCCCTTGTTTTTAAAAAACTCTTTGTTTCGAGAAAAAGATGCATTCCAACATTGCAGACGCCTTTAGAATGACATTTGTAAGTTACATTCTGTTCAATGGCAAGTGTTCTAAATAACTCACTCACCTCTTTTTTATTTGACTTATTCTTCTCTGCGCTTTTCTCCTCCTTCTCACATCACTGCGTAAAGTGTGAGGGCTAACATGCAGAAATATTTCTACAGCCTCATTTGCTGGAATTTCAGAAACCGGAATTGCTACACAGCCATTGACTGCCTTTCAGCAATGCAGTAGCGCTGAGGGTGGGCCAGGTTGAGAAATATGAAGTGAGATGATTGGCAGTGCAGATGACAGGTCTCTCCCATACCGGCCGGACAAACCCACCCCCCGGCAGGCCGGCCAACTCCAATGGCCGCCCAAGCCCTCCCCCCTTCACTGGCCATTAGCCGTTATACTTTATTTCTCTTCTAGGTAGTACAGTGGTGCTCATGCCCTAACAACACCACTGGCTGTCATTGAAACCGGCCCACTGAGCCAACGGCCCTCTGGAAAACTCCTGGTAGTTCCAATGGCCAGTACATGCCTGCCTAGGCAGAAAGGTTTGAATGAGTAGCACCAAGCCTGATAATTTACAGTTGTAATAATTGTTTTTGCATTTTTGTTTTGACAATCTCTGGGCATTTGTGGCTGGGTTTTAGCAAGAGAAGTGTTGGGTGAAAGAGGTGCAATAAGTGTAGAGGCACAGGCAGCACAGTGGCTAAGTGGTTATCAATTCTGCCTAGCAGCACTAGGGTCATGGGTTAAAATTCCCACCATGATCTGCCTGTCGTCACCCCGGGATTCGATCCAGGGACCTGTTTTTTTTTGGATGTTTTCCTATTGCCTGAGCCACCAGGGAACTTCCTTTTAGCTAGAATCCTTGTTATGTTCTGCTCCTGTACTTTGGATGCTGCCTCCACCCTGTGACCAGCTGTAGGCAGTCACCTGATCTAGTGACCCTATAAATCTTCACTTCCCCTTCTTGTCTTTACTCTAGTATATGTTCCTGTTACTGCTTGTGGGTGTATAATATTGCTTTGGTGGTTTCTGCTTGTTCCTGACTACGCTTTTGCATTACCCCTTTGGACTTCGCTGATCACTGTTGCTGACTCTGCCTGTTCCCGACCTTGCCTTTTGGACTATTCTTTTGGACTTTGCTGATCTCTGTTGCTAACTCTGCCTGTTCCCGACCTTGCTTCTTGGACTACGTATTTGGATTACTTGGATCAGGGTTTGCTGACTTCACACTCTACCAACTGTAAGTTGTTTGGTATTACTTATTTAGTCTGTTTGCACTTCCCTTTGAGGTCCCATATTTCTGGCTGCAGGATCTCAACCGCCCTTCCACCTGATACTGGGATAACTACCGGTCAGGAAACTGGAAGGACGGTTAGAGTTGCCTGGCAGACCTGACACCTGGAGTTTGCTTGTTCTTCTTGTGTCTGTCTGGGTACTCAGTTCCTCTGGGTACTCCAGTTTCCTCCCACACTCCAAAGACCCGCTGGTTGGTTAATTGGATACTGTCTACATTGGCCCTAGTGGATGCATGAATGTGATTTAGGAACTTTAGATTGTAAGCTCCTTGAGGGCAAGAACGGATGTGAATGTACAATATATATTTTTTAAGCAAATCAGTATACTTAGCCTGGTAAAAGCAAACAGTTCTTATATAGGCAAGTTTACCCGGCTACATCACCGCCCCCTTTGGATTTTACATGATGTCATGTGACATCAGAAGCACAGAGTGGGCAGACGGCGGGAGGCCTCCCAGGAGTCGGAGCAGTTTTTTTTCTATTTTTTATCTGCGGCAGCCGTCGTTGCTGACGATGGATATACCTCGAGGGAAACTATGGGCCAGATTCACAGAGCGATTACGCCGGCGTAACAGGAGATGCGCGGCGTAAGTCTAAATTTGCGCATGCGTTTCGATGCCCCGCATCCCCAAAACGAGATACGCAAGAAATCTACTTTTTTTTGTCCAGTGTAATTTCGATAGACAGGCGCATCCGTCCGCGCAAAACTGCTAGACACACCATTGATTTGCTATTCAAATATGCTAATGAGGGAGTTACGGGGATCCACAAAAGAACGTTGTTGCAGCGCAGGCTACGCGCTGTGCGCAACAGCTGCACGGCCTGTCTAAAATTAGACCATATAAAAGGTGGTATAAAATTAGATAATTCGTCTACATGTCAGAGAAAGCAACACTGTTAGTGAGGAGCTGAGCAGTCACACGTGTTGCACAACAATCTGTATGCCAACATGCCAGTGGCATCCATGCTCATAGCTATACTACTGACTTTAGAGGAGCAAAGAAGGAGGAGGCCACGGAGGAGGGCACGGAGGAGGGCACGGGAGAGGTTTTGTTTTTTTTTTGCCAAAAAAAATTTCTTTGCTTTTATAAACATTTTTACCCAAAAAAATACATACATATATACATCAATACATAACATACATGCAAATTACAAACACGGTCTCACTATCTTTCAATAGCCCTTTAAAACCTTGATGGATATAATAATCTAATCTGATACAAGCCCCACACGCATTGACAAATCTTTGGCATGAGTGATTCTGAGGTGTCTCGCATCTTCAGATTCACCCCTCATGCCATCCTGGAATTAACTACAACCCTGCAGGAGCCCAACACCAGCCCAACACATGACACCACCCATGACACCCATGACAGCTACAAATAAAATCCTAGCCCCACAGATTTCGAACAGAACATGTACATGTATGAACATGTATGGGGACAGCTGGCTGGTTGGTGAGTGACATGGGTGGCAGGCATGACTGACCCCCCCCCCCCATGATGCTGAAATCACAAGGGGCACATGCACTACTAACATCCTCCTGTCTTATCCCTTTAGGGTGACTCTGCATATGCACTGGGACCCCATCTCATGACTCCTATACAGAACCCCCCATGGTACCCTGTTATATTCCCCAAACTTTGTATGCCAGATCATTGGTGCATGTTGCATGCTGCACAACTTCGCAGTAAGAAAGGGCCTGCAGGAGCCAGCTCACATTAGGCATCTTTGCACGTTAAACACACACATTAATCATGGCACAATGAGAATGCATGCATGCACACCACTGTGGTCCCTAGCACAGACACATCACATCCTCATCACATTGGATTGGCACAAGCCCACCATGCAGGACTTGTGAGCAGCAACACCATGCCACGGCTCCAATTATGTCACTGTACATTCATACACCATTCACACGGACCTGGGGATCACTTCTCCACCACAAATGAGGGTGACACCCCTTTTCCGGCAGGAATGTCACCCCCACATTCCAAAATCATTCACAAACAGAACCCCAAAAAAAAATTGACCAGCAAAAATAAAAAATGCCCAGCAAAAATCTAATTAAAAAAAAAAATAACAACAAAGAAAACACATAAAAGACAAAAATCACTCTGCAAAACAGTCCCCAAATATCTCAAAGACACGTCACAAACAAACAAACAAACGCTAATAAACAACAGAACAAAAGCACCTTGCTGTATAGGAAGGGATACAAAGGGATGTACTTTTGCAAAGGAAGGGTGTTTGTGTCTGTCTATTTATGCTGTCTGCGTAGTTCACTAAGTTGCCTGGGTCCACTTCCAATTTCACTGATTGCGCCGTTTCCGTGTTGTGAGTATGCGCACAGAGGTGCTGACCATGGTCTGCTTCATGTGCGCATGCACAAGCCGGCCGGCACTTCATTTGCATGGGGTCACGGCTCATTTCAATGTAACACGCCTACGTCCTTCCCAATTTGAATTACTCCGCCTTACGCCTCTGAAATTACGTTGCACAGGCGCTATTTTCTGCGCAAAACAATCGAGAATAGGGTGATTGCGCCGCTACATTGCGGCAGTCTAACGTAAAGGAGGTGCGCTACGCCAGTCAAAAAATGCGCCGATGTACGTGAATCTGGCCCTATGTTTTTATTTTTTATGTTTCGATAAACAGTTTTTTGTGGTTAATACTTTTTGACACTTTTTTGTTGACTGGGTAATGGTACGATGTACCTGATACCCATTCACATGGGGGGGTGGGATCTGGGGGCCCTCTTGTTATATAAACCCCCTGCCGGCAGACCCTGACAACCACAGCCAAGGGCTGTCGGGGAAAAAGCCCCTTTCCCCCATCAATAAATCACTCATCCCCTCCCCTTTCCTGACCTGCCGGGCTGCATGCTAGGATAAGGGTCTGGTATGGATTTTGGGAGGCCCTACACCATTTTTTTTTTTTTGGCATGGTGTTCCACCTAAAATCCTACACCATTTTTTATTTATTTTTTCTATTGCCTGGCAATGCTGGAATTCTTTTCTTTACATTTATCTGTCAGTGGGGCAGCCTTCTGACAGATAATGACTCATGGTTGTTAAGGACGACCGGCTTCCCAACCCGCTGCTTAACAACCAGCTACTTCTTCACATCGAAGATCCGAAAAGTTGGAATTTGAAAATTATTGAATGAAACAAATTTTTATGAAAACAATACAAAATGTTATGAAAATTCGGAAAAAAACAAAACAAATTCCATAATGAATCGAAATTAGTAACATAACAAATCTACCCGAAACAAAACAAAATCAATTTTTCTGTTCTGCACAAGTCTAGAAAGTATGATCCCTCTATTTCTGAAGTGACATCCATACTTCAAAGTATTGTACTATAGTGTTTCATTTATTAATTCATTTATTAAGGGGATTGATTATTTGGTAAAAGAAAATAGGTGTAAAAATTATTTTATGATATACGAAACAAAAGTTTGCCAAGTTTACTTTTCCCTATATAGACCCAAAATTGAACATATATTCAAACCAATTATTCTAAAGGGGTTGTAAACACTTGCAGTTTTTCACCTCGATACATTCTATGCATCGAGGTGAAAAACCTCTTGTAGTGCATCAGCCCCCCCAGATCCCCCTTTTACTTACCTGAAACTGTCCAGGGACAAGCACACCTGCTCCAGCCGGTGTCTCGGGTACTGATTTGGATAGATTGATAGAAGCGCAGTCATTGGCTCCCGCTGCTGTCAATCAAATCCAATGACAAGGGAGCCGGGGGGCAGAGCCGAGTCCTGCTGTCTGTGTCAATGGAGGCAGGAGCAGGACACCGGAGGGTGTCCGCACAGGTGCCCTGAGGGACAGCGCTTCTCCAACGGGGCACTCAAGAAGAGGAAGAGCCAGGAGCGCCACGGAGGAACCCCAGAAAAGGAGGATCGGGGCAACTATACAAAACTAACTGCACAGAGGAGGTAAGTATGACATGTTTTTTTTTATGAAGATTTACATATCCCTTACAATCTAAAAAGAATATATGGATATGAATGTGACACAAATGTGACATAAATAAAGATAAGAAAATGATTAAAGTGGAGTTCCACCCAAAAATGGAACTTCCGCTAATCCCACTCCTCACCCCCTTACATGCCACATTTGGCATGTAATTTTTTTTTGGGGGGGGAGTGGGGGCTTCAGGAGGAGTGGGACTTCCTGTCCCACTTCCTGCTTCCGCCGAGGGGCTGGTAAGGCGATTAAGCTTAATCGCCTTATTGCAGCCCCTGCCCTAGGCGATCGCATGAGACACATGACAGGTCCCATGCGATCGCCTGTCCAACCAGCGGCGGGCCACGCCGCTTGTGCATGCACAGTGCCGCTCGCGCAGTAAGTGCCTGGCCGTGAAGCCGAAGGCTGTCACGGCCGGGTGCCCACAGTTGTGATGAGGACGCCGGCCGGGGAAGGGGGGAGAGGAGCGGAGCCCCCCGGTCGGCGCGACGCTGGAACGCTGGAGCAGGTAAGTGTCTGTTTATTAAAAGCCAGCAGCTACAATTTTTGTAGCTGCTGACTTTTAATAAACACAAATATTGGCTGGAACTCCCCTTTAAGATTGCTATAATCAGTAATTTTGAGAGGAAAATGTTAGAAGCCTTCCTTAAAGGGTCACTAAAGGATTTTTTTTTTTAGCTAAATAGCTTCCTTTACCCTAATGCAGTCCTGGTTTCATGTCCTCATTGTTCGTTTTTGCTGTAATCCTTCTCTGTTCTGCACACTTCCTGGTTGTCTGTTTCCTTATGAAAAAAGTACTGGGAGCTTCTCTCTGTGGTCTCTAATCAAGAAGGTGTGATTACTGTGCGTCTAAAACCCCTCAGAACCAATCCATTTCATTTTCAAAACAAACACTGCCCTGTATTGGCTCTGTGTCTCTCTCCTTCACAGAAGCATAAAACTGCAGGCACATTATATGATTGATTTTTATCTATTTTTAATCATTTTTAAAAGGAATCAGTTAACTATTATGGGCCAGATTCAGGAACAGTTAGGCTGGCGGATCCAGTGACTTTGAGCTGGCGTTTCTGTTTTCTGTAACCAGAAAACAAGAAACGCCGGGTTGAAGGTCCGATGCGATCAGCGTAACTGAGTTTCGCCATCGCATCGTTACTTCAACTTAAAAATGGCGCCGGGGGCGTTCCCGCCGATTTACGCTCAAAAAATATGTTAATGAGCGGAAATCGGCAATTCACGATCGAATTCCGGCGTGACGCAATGACGGTACGACGTTTCCGGAAGGGATACGCGGCGCGAAGATATACCTACATGGGGTTGGAGTATCCTATGTTAGGTATAGGCGTCGTCATCGCGTCGGGAAAAAAAAAATCACGTCGCTTGCGTAAAAAGTTCATGAATGGGAATGTGACGTCATTGACGTTCATTCACAGAATTTGGAGCATGCGCACGGGGATGTTTTGACACTCGACGCATGCGCAGTACGTTCGCGGCGGGATCGCGCTTCGTTTAAATACTACACGCCCCGTACCCGCCCAATTTGAATTCCGCCGGCTCATTTGCGATGCGCTGCCGCAACTTTAGGAGCAAGTGCTTCGTGAATGACAGCACTTGCTGCTAAAATTTCGGCAGAGTAACGTAAATGAGAAGCGTTACTCTGGAGCAAAGATGCTCCCATCTACCTGAATCTGGCCCTATGTCTCTATACCCTGTAAACAGTCATTTCAGAAAAAAAAAAAAAATTCCTTTACAACTCCTTTAACCTTAATCTAATATCTAATGTTTGATTATTAACAATACTAACAAGCATTAATGGTATAATAATAATAATAATAATAATAATAATAACAATATAATGGTATTAATAGTAAAATTGATGCCCCAGAGCACCTGACCCCCCCCATGTTGAGGGCATGCTGCCTGGTACGGCTCAGGACCGGCCGGGCGGCGTGCTTTGGATACGGGTCTGGTATGGATTGTGGGGGAACCCCCATGCCGTTTTTTTCGGCGTGGGGGGGTTCTCCTTACAATCCATAGCAGACCTACGGGACTGGTATATCCCCTGGGGGGAACCCATGCCGGATTTTTATTTAAAGAGCAATGTAAGTGAATGGGAGCGGTGTTAACCACTTCCCTACGGCCATACGACTATATGCGGCCGCAGGGTGGTTCTAAATCGTGTTTTCACAGCAGCCTCTTTCTGTGTTCCCAGCGCGCGCTCCAGAGCGCGCAGCGGGGAACTTGTGTACTGGCCGTGTCCCTTGGACACAGCCAATCACAGATCGCCGCGAATGGCCAATCAGAGTGGCCGTTTGCGATGCGATCTGTGCAGCCAATGAGAGATGATCTCATATGTAAACATATGAGATCATTTCTCATTGCCGGCTCTCACAATGTTAGCGTCCTGTCACTGGAGAGAGCAGACCGATCTGTGTTCCTTATACATAGGGACACAGATCGGTCACCCCCCCCAGTCACCCCCCCTCCCCCCACAGTTAGAACACAATGCAGGATACACATTAACCCCTTCCTCACCCCCTAGTGTTAACCCCTTCCCTGCAAGTCACATTTATACAGTAATTAGTGCATATTTATAGCACTGATTGCAGTATAAATGTGAATGGTGCCAAAAATGTGTCAAAAGTGTCCGATGTGTCCGCCATGATGTCGCAGTCGCAATAAAAATCGCAGATCGCCGCCATTACTAGTAAAAAAATAAATAATAAAAAATAATAATTCTGTCCCTTATTTTGTAGGCGCTATAACTTTTGTGCAAACCAGTCGCTTATTGCGATTTTTTTTTTTTTTACCAAAAATATGTAGAAGAATACTTACCGCCCTAAACTGAATTTTTTTTTTAAAATTGGGCTATTTTTTTATAGCAACAAGTAAAAAATATTGTATTTTTTTTCAAAATTGTCATCGTTTTTTGTTTATAGCGCAAAAAATAAAAACCGCAGAGGTGACCAAATACCACCAAAAGAAAGCTCTATTTGTGGGGAAAAAAGGACGCCAATTTTGTTTGGGAGCCACGTCGCACGACCGCGCAATTGTCGGTTAAAGCGACGCAGTGCCGCAAGCTGAAATTTCACCTGGTCAGGAAGGGGGTTTACATGCCCAGTAAGGAAGTGGTTAATACACACTACTCATGTCGCTCCGACTTCAGAAGAGGTTCCTGTACTACTTCAATCAGACTTCTAGGCGATTTGTACCCATTGATTTCAATGGAAGTCGCTTCCAAGTCTGATCACTGTTTTAATTGAAGCGACCTTTCAAGCAAGATAACATACATTTCTCAGGCAAACCCCTCCCTCCCCCTCCCTCTCCCAGAGCTGATTGTTGTTTTATTGGCCACTGGAATGTCTCCTGACCTGAAAAGGACTTCAAGTCGTGTTGTAAATCTCCCCAGATCGCCCTGTGGTTCATGCTCATGTCGTGTTGCAGTTGCTTCTGAAAGTCGTGCTGGAAGTCGTGTCGCCCCAGTGTGAACCGACTCTTAGAGATTTCATAAATAATAAAAATAATACATTTTGTAAAGATAATAAATTGTAAAATAAAAAATAAATTTAAAAATTAAAATTAAAAAAAGTAGAAAAATACAGTGCAGACAGAATAAATAAATTAAGCAGTAATGGTGTGTGAAGTTGTATCATTATACAAGTCCATCCATCTAAAATGGATTATAAGTTCAGTAATCCAACTCCACAAGGAAGTTCAACATCCATGTAAACCCTTATATAATAATAAAGTGAAACTTTAGTTTCAGAATGTTAGTTCCTGATGTCACTTCAGACTGGCCCCTTTCTCAGGTATAGCTGTAAAATGTTAAAAATAAGTGTCTATACTGTTTAAAATCCAGTAGTACACTGTCTTACCTTGCTCTGCACATGCTCAGTTGCTCTCCATTTTTAGACACTGCCAAGTTTTTGGAGGATGATCTGCTGACAGCCTTAAAATGGAAATTAAACCCACCTATCTTTTATATCCAATAAGCTGCTTCTGTTTGCTCTGCAACTGTCACTGTGCTGCGCATGTGATCAGTTAGCAATCCCAGCATTCCATAAATGTAACTGATTTTTGAAACCATTAAATTGATGGGCTTAGTTCCGCTTTATGACTTACTGCAGGGGCTCTAAATTTCAGCAAAAATAAACAGGATGCAATTCACAGCACACACTCATTTTTATAGAATAATTATTAATGTGGAATATATGTTCCTTGCTTAAAACATTTTTTTTTTTTATAAATTCCTTATAGTTAAAGTGCAGATATTATATTCATATGAAATGCAAAAGAAGTCCATCCATCCACAATTGATAAATCAGTTATCAGTCTCCACAAGAAAGTGCACCTAAGTGTTTCAGTTCAAACTTTCCATATACCCCCAGTGAAAAAATGCACTCACCAGATATATTGTATATGATCTCCTACATAAGAGGATCATATAGCACTTATAGAATTCCACAGGCAGCTATAAGATCACTCCTTTCAAAAACTCCACAAAAGTCACAAAAAAATAGGTACAGAGGAGTGGGAACATGTAAAGGTATCATAAAGCAGAACTCTAGATATGATCTTTATTGCATACATACATTGGCCCAGTGTAAATGGTGCTGTTCACCGTATTGTGTTCCACGCTGGAACGCATACGGCGACCTCGTGATGATGTCATCGCCCGGCGCTGCGTGAGCTCCAGCTTGGAAAGCGGAAGTGCCGAGCACAACGGGGCTACAGTCAGCACACCTGCCTCTCAGGTAAACAGAATGGTGTGTATTACACACGCCGTTCTATTATTGTCAGCCATAGCCAGCCATGCCACAACTACTGGCACCATTGATCCCCATGCTAACAAACTTGCCTTACTGGACGCTATGGCCATCTAGCTGATGCCTTCACTGCATTCATGCTGCCAGTGCTGGGAACACCTTAAAGATATCTTCCATCCTGACACCCTACACTACGGAATCCCATTGCTGCTAACATACAGCAAGACTCAAGCTCTGCAAACAGATAAGTAGCAATTGTTTCACTTGTAGTGCCTAGAATTTCCTGCTACATATATTACTTTTAATCAATTGCTGTAATTGACTCTGGCTTACTAAGTACTAACATACTGCTTGGGATTGTCTGTTATGTCCTCAGTTGCTTGCTGTGAAGTATCTTAAAGGGACATACACTCTCTATTTAGCTGAGCTATATTTGCCTCTCTTACGCAAGTATCAGTTGCCTACACTATTCCTATTAACTACGTGCTTGACATAAGTTGTCATTTGTTTATGGGCTCATGCCCTAAGTTACTGAACATGTTCACCTTCATTTTTCTATGCTAAGGGTTGAAGGTATTTCACACCTGCACCCTTATTGGCCTAATGCATTCCTTTATGTTAAAGTGATATGATGTAGAGAACCCCAAAACTCCTGTTCTCTGATTGGAGTGACGCCTGGGGTCCGGTACTGATAATCACTTGCATACAGAAGTGCATTGTAATCTTTATGTGCATTGTAATCTTTCAACGCTAGGGGTTGGACGCATGTTGTAATACGTCCACCCTTAGAAGCTCAATGCATTCCTTTGTGTGAGAGAGATGATGTAGAGAACCCCCCAAACTCCTGTTTTCTGATTGGAGTGACGCCTGGGGTCCAATACTGAAATCTCACATAACATAGAGAGATACATTAAAATCTTTTGCTAACGCAGTTGTGGTTCACTCCTATTCACCATAGTTTGTGACACCCAGCTTGGGCCAATTTATGTATGCATACCTCTTGCCTAAAGGACCGCTGGAGAAGCTGACAATTACTGTAGTAATCAGCACTACTACAATCTTTCTTATAGATCCTAGAGGTGAGCTTAGGTCCTAAGACTTCATTCACACAGATATACTTAAGCATACATCTGTGCGAGGGCCGTATCTCCCTGCACAGGTTTGCACAGTTGTTTAGGGCATCCCAGTTCAGGCAGTATCTTTAATGTCGATTGGGCTGCAGTGGCTGCATTGAATACAATAGCAGCTCTCAAACTGACATCCATGTGGATGCTGGTATGCGTTCCCAAATGTAAACAATGTGGTTTTCGATGTAAAACAATGAGATTTACACCCACTTACTAAAAGCTCCTATAAGTGTAGACCTATTGTTAACACAAGCAGCCATTTTTTCTTCAGTCCGAAAAACCGGATCTTGACGGAGGCTGATGATTACGGACGTTAGCGGATGCATCATCCGCTAACGTCCGGGATCCCATAGGGATGCATTGTGAGTCTGTAAATGGACATTTGAAAAACGGACCGTTCGTCCGCCCGTGTGAAAGGGCCCTTAAGCTTTACTGTAGAGTTTCATGTGATGGCTGGAAACCCCAGATGTTCATATTCTTCATATATTCTTCCTATACACTTATAGGAGCTTGTAGTGAATGGCTGTAAATCTACTATAAATGAACATAAAACATAATCTAAAAACATATAAACACTAGTTTCCCATTCAAAAATGTATTTGAATCTCTTATAATTTTTTTGTACTTTATTGTATGAGCGGTATGAAAAAGTATGAAAAAGGCCTGTTTGAATTCATCAATTTTTCTGCTGTATATAATAGTTAAATGCATTTCAAGTAAAAAATGCTATGTATTCATTCATATGTGGTTAGTTCAAATGTATGAGGTGCAGCCTAGTGCCTCCCTAACTTCCCTAACCAAAAATCGTATAAAATATGTATGGCCAGCTGAGATGGGGAATTCCATCCTCCTGTAGGGAAAAGCCTGACATTTCTAAGGGGGAGTAGTGCTCCCTGGGGTAAGTGACAAAGCAATTAGGAGAAAGTACATCAAAGTAAATTTACAACAAAGGCATGTTTTGAAATATTTAGCAATGGCAATCTACATACAGATTTTTATAGATAATTGCAGCCTTATTCTTTTTCTCCACATTCTTCTCATGGTAGCTATTTTTACTAAGGGTTGATGAATCCATCTTCCTTTACCCAGAATTCTGTCTGGAAATCTGGGTATGCTTCCTGGAACATGTGACAGAAACTTTCCATGATGCAGCTGTAAGGGCCTGGTTACATCACAGTGCCTCACTCAACCAGAAAGTGAAAAAACAGCAATTGTAAGTACAGTAAAACCTTGGTTTGAGAGTAACTTGGTTTGAGAGCGTTTTGCAAGACAGGCAACATTTTTAAATAAATTTGGACTTGATATACAAGCAATGTCTTGATATAAGAGTAGCGTCATGTCACAACTTTGTATAAAAGATAAGAAAGGTGCCTCTAATGCCCCCGTACTCACAATCAGAATTTCTGATGGAAAAAGTCTGGACTTTTTCCATCGGATTTTTCAACTATCTGAGTTTTTTCATCGGAAAGTTTAGATATAGAACATGTTCTATTTTTTTCCGATGTGAATTGGACGGGCAAAAGCCAGACCATGTGTACGCGGCATAAGTGTAGCAATACAGTTACATTTAATGAAGATACAACATTTAGCAACATATTGCTACACTTAGAGGCGCCTCTCCTCTTTTTTATACTCTGTAGCTCCTGCTGGATTTTGCTTCTAATCCTCTTGTGGAGGCTTGCATTTGTGGATAGAAATTTTATGGTTACACAACCTGGTCACATTGCTATAATCTTTTTATATGGACAGTAAACTGATAGACTTATGAATAAATGGTTGTGGAACGAATCATTTGAGTTTCCATTATTTCTTATGGGGAAATGTGCTTTGATATACAAGTGCTTTGGATTACAAGCATGTTTCTGGAACAAATTATGCTTGCAATCCAAGGTTTTACTGAAGGCAAAAGGTGTTTGTTTAACCAAGGAATGTAAGAGGATTTCATATCAGCATGCAGCTCTGTATGGTGATGTGATTTTTTAATGAAAGGGCAGAAAAGTCAGCTTTTTTCCTAGATTACAAGTGAGAAGGCTGGGCGAAGGCAAGCCTGTGTTTGTAGGAGGAGTCGGAGGGCTATTTATCCCTCCTCCCCTCATCTCTGGCGTCGGTGGGGTTTCTGGGTACCGATGCACGTCACTTCCGGTTTCTTTACAGAGCGGCGGCAGCAGCAGCTGCGGGAGTCTCGTGGCAGGGGTTATCCCTCGAGGGATATGGCTGCCAGAGGGGTGCTATTGTCACATGGGGGGTTATGCCCGGACCATGGTGGGGAGGATCCTTCTGGGCAAGTTAGTCTGCGTGCCATCCTCCTCCTTTCCCCGCTGATCGCCGCTCAGGGGACGCCAGCATGCCTCCTGTATCGTGTACCGGCTACATGGGGGAGGGGCGCTCACCCGCTAGCTCACGCCGGGCAGCAGGGAGGGGTTCCCACCTTCCATTCCTCCGTGGCTCCTTCTACTTGTCCCGCTCTCACGGGTACCATGGGGGGGGGGGACTGTTCGGCCAGGCACAGCTTCATAGGGGCCGCCCGCTTCTCTACCCGGGCTCGCGCTGTGTGGGGGGTCCCTCCGTGCGCCTCCTGCTCCTCCGGGCACTCGCGGTGATGTCCTCGTGCTGCAGGGCTTCATTGAAGCTGCGTGCCTGTTTCTCCCGTCGGACGGGTACGCATTGGCCGATCCCTGCTCCTGGCTGGGGGGGGGGGGGCATCCACTCTTCCGTCCTTCCACTGTTGTTATGCCGCAGGTTTGGGGGGGGGCTCACGCTGGGTCATGAGGGGGTCCTCATCCACCCTGCGGTCAGGGCTCACGTTGTAGGGGGGAGGTCATCCACTATCCAGTCCATCTCCAGGGGTCAAGCTGGCAGTAGGGGAGGTGTTGTCCACCCACTTGGGGGGGGGGGTTACACTGGTGCATGCCTTGCGTTGTTCATGGCGGAACGGTTCTGTCAGTAGTATGTTCTGTCCTGTCAGTATGTTCTGTCAGTAGGTGTTTGTCACAGCGGTTCTGTCAGTATGTGTTTGTCGCAGCGGTTCTGTCAGTATGTGTTTGTCGCAGCGGTTCTGTCAGTATGTGTTTGTCGCAGCGGTTCTGTCAGTATGGTTTTTTTTCACAGCAGTTCTGTCAGTATGTGTTTGTCACAGCGGTTCTGTCAGTATGTGTTTGTCACAGCGGTTCTGTCAGTATGTTTTTTCACAGCGGTTCTGTCAGTATGTGTTTGTCACAGCGGTTCTGTCAGTATGTGTTTGTCACAGCGGTTCTGTCAGTATGTGTTTGTCACGGCGGTTCTGTCAGTATGTTTTATCTCAGCGGTTCTGTCAGTATGTTTTATCTCAGCGGTTCTGTCAGTATGTTTTTGTCTCAGCGGTTCTGTCAGTATGTTTTGTCTCAGCGGTTCTGTCAGTATGTGTTTGTCGCAGCGGTTCTGTCAGTATGTTTTTTCACAGCAGTTCTGTCAGTATGTGTTTGTCACAGCGGTTCTGTCAGTATGTGTTTGTCACAGCGGTTCTGTCAGTATGTGTTTGTCACAGCGGTTCTGTCAGTATGTGTTTGTCACAGCGGTTCTGTCAGTGGTTGTCACGGCGGTTCTGTCAGTATGTTTTATCTCAGCGGTTCTGTCAGTATGTTTTATCTCAGCGGTTCTGTCAGTATGTTTTTGTCTCAGCGGTTCTGTCAGTATGTTTTGTCTCAGCGGTTCTGTCAGTATGTGTTTGTCGCAGCGGTTCTGTCAGTATGTTTTTTCACAGCAGTTCTGTCAGTATGTGTTTGTCACAGCGGTTCTGTCAGTATGTGTTTGTCACAGCGGTTCTGTCAGTATGTGTTTGTCACAGCGGTTCTGTCAGTATGTGTTTGTCACAGCGGTTCTGTCAGTGGTTGTCACGGCGGTTCTGTCAGTATGTTTTATCTCAGCGGTTCTGTCAGTATGTTTTGTCTCAGCGGTTCTGTCAGTATGTTTTGTCTCAGCGGTTCTGTCAGTATGTGTTTGTCACGGCGGTTCTGTCAGTATGTTTTATCTCAGCGGTTCTGTCAGTATGTTTTATCTCAGCGGTTCTGTCAGTATGTTTTTGTCTCAGCGGTTCTGTCAGTATGTTTTGTCTCAGCGGTTCTGTCAGTATGTGTTTGTCGCAGCGGTTCTGTCAGTATGTTTTTTCACAGCAGTTCTGTCAGTATGTGTTTGTCACAGCGGTTCTGTCAGTATGTGTTTGTCGCAGCGGTTCTGTCAGTATGTGTTTGTCACAGCGGTTCTGTCAGTATGTGTTTGTCACAGCGGTTCTGTCAGTATGTTTTTTCACAGCGGTTCTGTCAGTATGTGTTTGTCACAGCGGTTCTGTCAGTATGTGTTTGTCACAGCGGTTCTGTCAGTATGTGTTTGTCACGGCGGTTCTGTCAGTATGTTTTTTCACAGCGGTTCTGTCAGTATGTGTTTGTCACAGCGGTTCTGTCAGTATGTGTTTGTCACAGCGGTTCTGTCAGTATGTTTTGTCTCAGCGGTTCTGTCAGTATGTGTTTGTCGCAGCGGTTCTGTCAGTATGTTTTTTCACAGCAGTTCTGTCAGTATGTGTTTGTCACAGCGGTTCTGTCAGTATGTGTTTGTCACAGCGGTTCTGTCAGTATGTGTTTGTCACAGCGGTTCTGTCAGTATGTGTTTGTCACAGCGGTTCTGTCAGTGGTTGTCACGGCGGTTCTGTCAGTATGTTTTATCTCAGCGGTTCTGTCAGTATGTTTTATCTCAGCGGTTCTGTCAGTATGTTTTTGTCTCAGCGGTTCTGTCAGTATGTTTTGTCTCAGCGGTTCTGTCAGTATGTGTTTGTCGCAGCGGTTCTGTCAGTATGTTTTTTCACAGCAGTTCTGTCAGTATGTGTTTGTCACAGCGGTTCTGTCAGTATGTGTTTGTCACAGCGGTTCTGTCAGTATGTGTTTGTCACAGCGGTTCTGTCAGTATGTGTTTGTCACAGCGGTTCTGTCAGTGGTTGTCACGGCGGTTCTATCAGTATGTTTTATCTCAGCGGTTCTGTCAGTATGTTTTGTCTCAGCGGTTCTGTCAGTATGTTTTGTCTCAGCGGTTCTGTCAGTATGTGTTTGTCACGGCGGTTCTGTCAGTATGTTTTATCTCAGCGGTTCTGTCAGTATGTTTTATCTCAGTGGTTCTGTCAGTATGTTTTTGTCTCAGCGGTTCTGTCAGTATGTTTTGTCTCAGCGGTTCTGTCAGTATGTGTTTGTCACAGCGGTTCTGTCAGTGGTTGTCACGGCGGTTCTGTCAGTATGTTTTATCTCAGCGGTTCTGTCAGTATGTTTTGTCTCAGCGGTTCTGTCAGTATGTTTTGTCTCAGCGGTTCTGTCAGTATGTGTTTGTCACGGCGGTTCTGTCAGTATGTTTTATCTCAGCGGTTCTGTCAGTATGTTTTATCTCAGCGGTTCTGTCAGTATGTTTTTGTCTCAGCGGTTCTGTCAGTATGTTTTGTCTCAGCGGTTCTGTCAGTATGTGTTTGTCGCAGCGGTTCTGTCAGTATGTTTTTTCACAGCAGTTCTGTCAGTATGTGTTTGTCACAGCGGTTCTGTCAGTATGTGTTTGTCGCAGCGGTTCTGTCAGTATGTGTTTGTCACAGCGGTTCTGTCAGTATGTGTTTGTCACAGCGGTTCTGTCAGTAGGTGTTTGTCACAGCGGTTCTGTCAGTGGTTGTCACGGCGGTTCTGTCAGTATGTTTTGTCTCAGCGGTTCTGTCAGTATGTGTTCGTCGCAGCGGTTCTGTCAGTATGTTTTTTCACAGCAGTTCTGTCAGTATGTGTTTGTCGCAGCGGTTCTGTCAGTATGTGTTTGTCGCAGCGGTTCTGTCAGTATGTGTTTGTCACAGCGGTTCTGTCAGTAGGTGTTTGTCACAGCGGTTCTGTCAGTGGTTGTCACGGCGGTTCTGTCAGTATGTTTTATCTCAGCGGTTCTGTCAGTATGTTTTGTCTCAGCGGTTCTGTCAGTATGTTTTGTCTCAGCGGTTCGGTCAGTATGTTTTGTCTCAGCGGTTCGGTCAGTATGTTTTGTCTCAGCGGTTCGGTCAGTATGTTTTGTCTCAGCGGTTCTGTCAGTATGTTTTGTCTCAGCGGTTCTGTCAGTATGTTCTGTCAGTATGTTCTGTCAGTATGTTCTGTCAGTATGTTTTGTCAGTATGTTCTGTCAGTATGTTTTGTCTCAGCGGTTCTGTCAGTATGTTTTGTCTCAGCGGTTCCGTCAGTATGTACGGTCAGTATGTTTTGTCTCAGCGGTTCCGTCAGTATGTTTTGTCTGTCAGTATGTTTGTCTCAGCGGTTCCGTCAGTATGTTTGTCTCAGCGGTTCCATCAGTAGTACGTTTCTGTCGTAGCATTTCTGTCAGCAGCATGTTTTTTGTCGGGGCTGTCATGCCTGTGTCATGTTTTCTGTCTTAGCATGTTCTGTCGTAGCGGTTGCAGTCACTGTATGTTTCCTGTCATGTCATAGCGGTGCTGTCAGCGTCATGCTCCTGTCGCGGAGCGTTTTTTCTGTCATGGCGTTTTTTCTGTCATGGCGTGTTTCTGTCATGGCGTGTTTCTGTCATGGCATGTTTCTGTCATGGCGTGTTTCTGTCATGGCGTGTTTCTGTCATGGCGTGTTTCTGTCATCACGCAGGTTCAGCTTGCACCAGTGGCCATTCTAGCTTTGTTCGTCTCCATGTCTAATTATTTTTCATAGGTTGCTTTCCTGGTCCAGTTGGCTAGGGCTCACATCTCGGGGTCTGTCACGTCTACAGATCCATTCGTGCTGAGGTTTTTGTTTTCCAGATGATTGTTCACCTCAAACTTTGCTTGTCATGTCTTACTATGCATTATGTTGCGTTTCATTTCACAGGCAGGACTACCCACCACGGGCTGTGGGTACACGGGTCCTCAGTGTTCGGCTGGGCAGCAGGTCACTTGCGCTCACTTACGTTATTTACCGGGGGGGTCGTCGGGTTCATTGACATGCTGGGGTCCCTCCGTCACTGCCATGTCTTCGTACTTGGGTAGGCGCAGAGGGGGTTGTGTTTCTGTTGGGGGTCCTACTCCAGCGTGGTTTGGTCACATAGCTTGTCGGTGCTATGCAGTCACAGCACACAAGCAGCCTTGTAGCTTTATTTGTTTTCTTTATCTCGTCATACCGTTCTTTCGGGTATAGTTAGCCAGGGTGCGCATCTCAGGATCTGTCACGTCTACAGATCCATACGGGCTGAGGTTTCGTTTTTTAAATGATTGTTGACCACAATCTTCTCGCCTGTATACCATACGTCATACGTGCACGTTCATTCTTACGCCTATACATCTACCCACCACGGTCTGTGGGTACATCGGCCCTGAGTGTTTCGTTTTTAATTACCTGTCTCTGCGCGGCAGGTTACTCGGGCTCACTTACTGCTTACACTTATCACATACACTTGGGTGGGATCTGTCGTCAGGTTCATTCACGCGCTGAGGTCTGGTCATTTCTGCTCACATCTTTGGCCCAGGCAGCTACAGTGGGGGGGGGGGGGTCTCATATTTTGTTGTCTGTTGTCTTTTCTTTCTGAGTTCCTAGGGTTGGGCGTGCTGCACGTTTCGGGGCGACACATTCTGGTACATCCCGGCTGCTCCACGTGGGGGTTCAGAGCATGGTAGTACGCTGTCACTCAGGGGTTGGTCCGTACTTGTCTCAGCAGAGCGGTAAGTCAACAAGGGGTTTCCTTTTTTCGGCCGCAGCAGGGTAGGCGGTACGTTTCAGTTTGTGTCCAATTCTGTCCCAGCTACGTCACATACCAGCATTGAGCGTCTTCTGGCCTTTCCTGCTAGGACAATTTTATCAGGGTTCTCGTCCATGGAGTCGTCGCTTTTTCTCTGCTCATGGCAGGGGTTGGGGCCATTATCTTTGGGGCTGTTCTCTTGTTCATAGGTTACCGGATCGTCGGGGCGGGTCCATCAGTCCAGGCTTTTTTGTCCAATTCCCAGCCTGTTCATAGGGGGGGTCACAGTTACTCGGGTAGGTTGTGTCATGCCATGTCTGGTTCTGTCTCTGTATCGTTGCGCATCGCTACTGCGTATTGGCCTCGTCCATTAACATCAGCAACTCATCTTTCGGGTAGCCGGCTCTCAAAACCCCTTCCCTCCTATTAGTTTGTCCATTTTTGGCATCTCTTTCTCTCACATCCCCTTACCAGGTATGGATAGTTAGACCAGGGGTTGTGGGTGTTTGGCAGGGCTACTGGTCTTGCGTCCTATTGAATGGTGTTTGCATTTCACAGGTCTCCTCAGGTCGGCCCTTGTTCCATTCCCCCACGTATCCTCTCTCCACCAGCAGTTGTTCCCATGTCTGTGCTTTTTGGGGGAAGGCTTAGTCTGTCAGGCATGGGACAGTCGTTTGGTTTCGGGGTTCCTTCCAATCATCGGTTCTTGGGACGCTGGTTTTCTGCTGGCATAACGGATGCTTATCGGCGCCATTCACTGAGACTGTCAGGGCGTGCTTTCTCCTGACGGATAATTTGTGCCCTTCCACTCTTTTATCACACCTACTTCTGGGTATTTTTGCCCACTTATAGGCGTACTGTCCAGCGAGGCTAATGGCACACCTCAGGCCTGGGTAGTTAGGGTGTCGTATTCCTCGGTGTAGACTCTGACTACAAGTGAGAAGGCTGGCCGAAGGCGAGCCTGTGTTTGTAGGAGGAGTCGGAGGGCTATTTATCCCTCCTCCCCTCTCATCTCTGGCGTCGGTGGGGATTCTGGGTACCCACCCGTTCCCCCTTTTTTCATGTTATCATTTTCTTCATTCATTTCTTCATAATTACTTCAGGGTATGCCCACTTATAGGCGTACTGTCCAGCGAGGCTAATGGCACACCTCAGGCCTGGGTAGTTAGGGTGTCGTATTCCTCGGTGTAGACTCTGACTACAAATCCTCTTTAGTTTTAGAAGCTTTCTGTGCAGACACATCTTAAAGCGGAGGTTCACCCTAAATATACTCTCTCTCCCATGCGATCCAGCATACTGGCGTCATCGCCAGTATGCTGTTTTTTTTTTTTAAATCCCCCACTTACTGTGTAATCTTTAATTTTTATATCTTTCCCCCACGGTGGATGGCGCCTATATAGCCCTTCACATCTTACGAAAATACCCGATTTAGGACTCGGGTATTCTCGGCGCAATGCGGTGCCTGCGCACAGACCTAGGAGCTGACTGCGCAGGCGCCGTATTTCTCCGAGTCATATACCGGCTTTTTTCGGAGGGCGTGACGTGCCATAGCCGTAGTCCTCGGAGAAATACGGCGCCGAGAATACCCGAGTCCTAAATCGGGTATTTTCGTAAGATGTGACGCGCTATACAGGCGCCATCCACCACGGGGGAAAGAAATAAAAATGAAAGATTACGCAGTAAGTGGGGGATTTAAAAAAAAAAACACAGCATACTGGCGCTGACGCCAGTATGCTGGATCGCATTGGGAGAGAGTATATTTAGGGTGAACCACCTCTTTAACTTGACATCTATGAAGCTTCCTCCATAAATTCTTTATAAATTCTAAACATTTGGGGAAAAAACACCCTTGCCATCATGCTCACCATGCTGAACATGGGGGGCTCGCTCTACATATGTCACCATTCCTATGTAATTTGAGAATGTGACCCCACACTACATATATTTTGTTACAGATAGACATGTGTTTAAAAATGTGTCGCCGCTTTATAACCTTCCTATCTAAAATCCTCCTGCTTCATAGAGACATGACCCTCTTTGAGTCTTTGCCTACAGGAGACGCCCACACAACTCATATCCCAGATCTACATAATATTGATGAACGACTCTCATACTGGAACCCCCAATTATATTGCATCATGGGAAAAGGTTTCTCGAACAAGGACCTCTCATAGCATTTTTACTCTAAAGCCGCGTACACACAATAGGTTAACCAGAGGACAACGGTCTGAAGAACCGTTTTCATTGGTCAAAACCGATCGTGTGTGGGGCCCATAGGTTATTTAACCATCGGTTAAAAAAAAGCAAACTTGCTTTAAAATTTAACCGATGGATTGATAACCGATAGGTCAAAACCGATCGTTAGTATGCAAAACCATCGGTTAAAAACCCACGCATGCTCAGAATCAAGTCGATGCATGCTTGGAAGCATTGAACTTACATTTTTTCAGCACGTCGTTGTGTTTTATGTCACCGCATTCTGATACGATCTCTTTTTTAACTGATGGTGTGTAGGCACATCAGACCATCAGTCAGCTTTATCGGTTAACCTAAGACAACTGTCCTTCAGACCGTTCTTATCGGTTTGACCGATTGTGCACTGGACTGGACTAATTGTCCAGGCTCTCTTAGGCCACGTACACACGATCAGTCCATCCGATGAGAGCGGTCCGAAGGACCGTTTTCATCGGTTAACCGATGAAGCTGACTGATAGTCTGATGTGCCTACACACCATCAGTTAAAAAAACGATCGTATCAGAACCCGGTGACGTAAAACACAACGACGTGCTGAAAAAATGAAGTTCAATGCTTCCAAGCATGCGTTGACTTGATTCTGAGCATTCGCGGCTTTTTAACCGATGCTTTTGCATACTAACGATCGTTTTTGACCTGACCTGATCGGTTAGGCGTCCATAGGTTACATTTTAAAGCAAGTTCTCTTTTTTTTGACTGAAGGATAACTGACCGATGGGGCTCACACGCGATCGGTTTGGACCAATGAAACGGACCTTCAGTCCGTTTTCATCGGTTTTGACCGATCGTGTGTACGCGGCCTTAGGCTCCCAGACTGGCATAGTCACCTCACCTCCCTCAGTCCTATGGACATAAAATCTCTCATCCAGTATTGAGTGCTGTCTCCTGAGTAGCGCACTTTTGTCTCCTAACAGGAACACACACTTGTCTTCAAACGGGAGCTCTGTGCTATGCCCAAGCCTTTCATTATAAAGCCTGCGTGTACCTGGACACATGCTCTGCTGTTCTTCAGCAATACCTGGAAACTGGGTTGAAGATTTCTTCACTCCCAAAGCACTTTTTCAAACTATGGAGCCCAATCCAGAATACCAAAATCTTGAGAAAGCTCTTCATATGTGTGAACTCTGTGTCCATTCCACCACCATTTGCATAGTAGCAGGGCCTTACAGTGTCAAAATATACATACAGTAACCAGGGCCAAGTCCAAACTGTCCTATTATACTATTGGCTTTAGTCGATTTTACAAAATAAGTCATCATCATGGCAGGAAACTTCAACATTGTTCTCATTCCTGTTTTAGATAGTACCTCAGGAAAATCACATATATCATTCGCATCAAGATATACAGAAGAATAAAAAAAAAAACTTCTCCAACCTGAGAGTTACAATATTCACAAACTAAGGATTTTACCTACTATACTTCTGTACAAAATACACTTAGTACAGTCTGACTACTCACCCATCTTTTTGATACTCCCAGACTCTCACAAAAACAAGAGACTCCTCTTCTGCCTAGGATGAGCTGAAGACTACAGGAAACTAATGTAGTAATCAACACTTTTAAATTTATTCATACTCATGAGTCATGACTAAGGATGAGGTTTAGAGTCACCAGACACTGAATTTGCAGCAAATCAGGAGACATGCACCTGGCCTAGGTCAAGAGCTGGCTGACTCTATGGCGCTAGCCTGTTGGTTTGTCTGTAAACATCACACTTGTATCTTGTCTGGCACATATGTTGGTGGTGTACCAGCTCATCACAAAGTACCCTGGTTTCCAGGAGTTCCTTTGTCTTGCCAAAAGGGTTTCTGGCCACTTGATGTGGTCATACGTAGCTATTGCACACCTGGCAGAAATGTAGCACAAACATCAGCTGCCTGCCAACCATCTCATCTGCGACACCACATACATGGATCTCAACATTGGCCATGCTGCAGAGACTGCACCAGCAGCAGCGTGCAATCAGTGAGTACCACTGCTATTATGGTACAAGTAGAAGCTTTGAGGAGCTAGGGATCTTATATCCGTATTATTGGCTCGTCTTTTGAAAAGGTGACCAAAATTGTGAGACAGAGGCATCATGAGGCAGAGGAGGAATATGAATAGCTGGGGGATTTAATGTCTGTTTTTTCTTGCGTCTTTTAGGGTTCTTTGCATTATACAGTGCCTTGAAAAAGTATACATATCCCTTGAAATTTTCCACATTTTGTGATGTTACAATCAAAAACGTAATTTGTATTTTATAAAAAAGCACTGCTAAATTTGCCCTCTTCTCTCAGTGCCACTCAGCGCTCAGGGGGTTAAGGTATAAGTAATAGATAGAGAAAAATATATATAGTGATGGAAAACTGCTCCCAAAATCACATATTAAAAAATAGCAGCCACTAAAATTACAAGCTATGCATAATAAACAGTAAATAAAGAACAAAAACAGTCCAATATAAATTGCAGCAGCGCTCTTTGTTCTCATTAAAGTGAACAAACATCTTTATGTGGTGACCAACATAAAGGACAGTAATGTCAATAGAATGAAGGAGAGTGCTGAAACAGGTATACTCTGTGAAAAACAGGGGGGAGCCTCTCAACAATCCGCCAGACATTAGTAAGACACCATGTGATAACAGGAAACCCCTCTTGGGGATGAACTTACCACAAGGATAAGTGTGAATAGCCTTCAAAATCAGCCAATATCCTTATTCTCCTTAGCATCTCCTCACACCTAGAATCTACCTGGGCTCATAAAAACAGAAAACACTCCATAGCGTAATACTGTTATTAAAAAACTTTTAATGCTTCCCCAATGCCCCCTTCATCATATCTACGTACACAGTAACATTTCAATAGCAGTGGGAGTGCGGATGCATGAATGCTCAAAACATGAGGGATGAAATTACCGCTGGCCCTCCGTCCAAACACACAGTTTCGGGTATGCCTCAGGTATACCCCAGTGGAGCGCACGCGTCACTTCCTTGGTAGAGCGATCAATTTGTATTTTATTGGGATTTTATGTGAAAGACCAATGCAAAGTGGCACATAGTTGTGAAGTGGAAGGAAAAAGATAATGGTTTTTCATTTTTTTTTTTACAAACATCTGTAAAGTGTGGCATGCATTTGTATTCGGCCCCCTGAGTCAATACTTCGTAGAACCACCTTTTGCTGCAATTACAGCTGCAAGTCTTTTTGGGTGTCTCTACTCTCTTTGCACATTTAGAAAGTGAAATGTTTACCCATTCCTCTTTGCAAAATACAGTAGCTGAAGCTCTATCAGATTGGATGGAGACTGTCTGTGAACAGGAATTTCCAAGTCTTGCCACAGATTCTTAATTGGATTTAGGTCTGGATTTTAGCTGGGCCATTCTATTGAATATGCTTTGATCTAAACTATTACATTGCAGCTCTGGCTTAGGGATGTTGTCCTGCTGGAAGGTGAACCTCCACCCAAGTCTCAAGTCTTTTGCAGACTAACAGGTTTTCTTCTAAGATTGCCCTGTATTTTGCTCCATCCATCTTCCCATTTATTCTCACCAGCTTCCCTGTCCCTGCTGAAGAAAAGCATCCCCACAACATGATGCTGCCACCACCATGTTTCACGGTGGGGATGGTGTGTTCAGGGTGATGTGCAGTGTTTATTTTAGGCCACGCAAAGCATTTTTGCCTTTAGCCTAAAAAGTTACATTTTGGTCTCATCTTACCAGAGCACCATCTTCCACATGTTTGCTGTGTCCCCCACATGGCTTCTCACAAACTGCAAACAGGACTTTTTATGGCTTTCTTTCAACAATGGCTTTCTTTTTGTCACCCTTCCATAAAGGTCAGATTTGTAGAGTGCACGGCTGTGGAAAGATTCTCCCACCTGAGCAGTGAATCTTTGTAGCTCCTCCAGAATTACCATGGGCCTCTTGGCTGCTTCTCTGATTAATGCTGTCCTTGCCTGGCATGTCAGTTTAGGTAGACAGCCATGTCTTGGTAGGTTTGCATAATGAAATGATTCCAGACGGCTGCACTTATAAAAATCCTTTTATTGAAGCTTCATATGACAAGTGATTGACAGATGGCGCAGGGGACAAAAGGGTAGATGCAATTCACGCAAATAGTTAGCGCTTAGTCATTACATGGTACACGTTTGGTAATTACCTAATAATGACTAAGCGCTAACATTTGTGCGAAATGCGTCTACCACTAGTAAGGTGCTAGCTGGGCTAGCACCTGACTAGTGTGTGTGTGGGGATTAACCAGAGACTTGTTTCATTGGTAGGTTTGCAGTTGTGCCATACTCTTTCTATTTTTGGATGATGGATTGAACAGTGTTCTGTGAGATGTTCAAAGCTTGGGATATTTTTTTTCTAACCTAATCCTGCTTTAAACTTCTCCACAATTATCCCTGATGTCTCTGGTGTGTTCCTTGGTATTTATGTTGCTGTTTGTTCACTATGGTCCTCTTGAGGGGGCTCGCTGTACTCACTTTGCATAGTGCGTACAGCGGCTCCAACTGGAGCTGTTAGCCCCCTGAGTTGAACGAAAAAAAAAATTTGTAGTGTTAAATTACACACAGAGGGGACTCTATCTACTAATTAGGTGACTTCTGAAGGTAATTGGTTCCACTAGATTTTACAGGAAAAATGTGATGGATAGTGGTGCAGGTTGTGGTATATAGAAATGCAATATAAGTCCATACAAAGTCCTTTGGTTAACTCTGTGTGAAAAGAACAGTCTAATGACAGGGCAGCCTTGCAAAGGGAGCTGAAGCCACTCCAAACATGTAAAGAGAAAACAAGAACAGGCACCTCTTAAGTAAGATCGTTTTTAAATTTTAATCAACAAGTGCATTAAAAAAACTCATAATAGAATCTTTAGGCAGGCACAGTAAAGTCCAATGTACTCAATCTCCGTCTCAGCTGTCAGCGATGTTTTTCTCTCTGTTTCTCCATGTGCAGCAGGCGTCCTGTCCAGCAGGGATCTTTTGGTATTCAGGAGGGATCCAAAGCAAGGCTTGGAACACAGCTAGTTAGTCACAGAGAGGGCTGGAACGCAGCATACTAAGGGATGATGTCACAGACGTAAGAACAACGCATTTCAAAGCATGCGCACCAGGGGGATGCTGAAGGTGCACGCTCCTTTGTCAAGCTCTGTGATGTCATCCCATCATACACGGTTCCAGCCCTCTCTATGACTGACTAGCTCATCTTAGACCCTGGATGATAGGCCATGTTTAGGTTAGGTCCTTTTACAAGACCCTAGGGTACATTGTGGATGTGTCTCAGATATGGACAATATCTGGTGGGAGATGTGGGGCATACTTCCTGAAGAGACTCGCTGGGAGGCTACAATGAGGGCTAACACCAGGCGTGTAAGAATCTAAACAATCATTGTTGCTAGTCACAGATTACATTTCACAGAGGTTTTGATCATTTCAGTGAGCGCTAAAATTACCCTGTATTCCTATTATAATATAGTCTAATGCCGTGTACACACGATCAGTTTATCCAATGAAAACAGTCTGTTTTCATCGGACAAACCGATCGTGTGTGGGCCCCATCTGTCTTTTTCCATCAGTGTAAAAAAATAGAACATGTTTTAAATTTTTCCTATGGATAAAAAACCGATAGGAAATTCCGATCGTCTGTGTCCATCGGAAAAAAATCTACGCATGCTCAGAATCGACACATGCTCGGAAGCATTGAACTTCACTTTTTCAGCTTGTCGTAGTGTTTTACGTCACCACGTTTTGGCACGGTCGGAATTTAGTCTGATAGTGTGTATGCAAGACTGATGAAAGTCTGCTTTATCGGTTATCCAACAAAAAAAATCTATCGTATTTTATTCCATCAGAAATCCGATCGTGTGTACGAGGGTTTAGGCTGTATAGTTCCAGAGTATTTCCTCAGCTAAAAATTGTTTCACAGAGGAACCTCCTCTTCAGTTCAGTTTGTTTTTACTTTTTGTGGTGTTGACTGAGCCATGTTTCCCTACATATGCTCTATGTTGAGCTATAAAACTGAAAGCAAGTTGGGGCCGTGAGCTTGGAGAGAATGTTGGGGGTTTAACTGTTTTTGCAAATGTATATCTAAGAATTTTGCTGTGTGAAACTGAATATGTGTATGCTGAGTCTGCCCTTCCACCCACTATCTATGGAGTTTGGCTATCTCTTGCTCTGACCAAGACCTTGAGTATTGATATATAGTCTTTCAGCGTCTTATCATATCTTTGATTTCACAATAGGGTCCTTATTACAACCAAACTTAAAGTGTTACTAAACCCACTCCAGTAAAATCAGTCTGTATATGCAGTAAAGCCTGCTTGTTAAACTCACTGTGGAACATAAGGGGTTAATCCTCTGCATTGCATAAAAGGCTGTTTGATACTGTCTTCTCTGATCATCCCCTTTTTCCACAGTCCACAAACCAAGCATTGATTATGTCAATTTCCAGATCAAATAAAGACCCTTGCACTGCAAATCTTATAGACCAATTTAACTGATTAATGCAGATGGCAAAATCTTGGCTAAAATATAGGCATGTTGAATACATTTAGTTATCTCCACTCTAGTGAACTCAGGCTAGGCTGTGTTTATCCCAGGTCGATCCTTCAACAACCACGTGTCTTCACTAATCTTCAGATCTCTCATCCTTTCTCCCTTCCCAAGGCTTTTTTAGCATTGAACACTAATAAGGCTCCTAATTTCATTGAATGGCCTTTTATGATATATGTTTAAGGTAAATGAAAAACCATGTACTCAACAATCTGCCTGTCCATTGAGTAAGCAATATTATTTCAAAATTGTTTCCTATTCTTTTTAGCCCTGACCATTGGGCTCTTAGCAGAACTTATTAGACAGATATTTCAGTAGGTAGATTGGAGGAACGAGTCTATACTGTTTATATACAGACAACCAGTTGCTATAACATTCTATGAAGAAATTAACTAGAGGAAGGCAAGTGGATCTGGTTTATCTGGATTTTGTTTAAACATTCATTACAGTACCCCATGAACACTTAAGCCTCGTACACACGAGTAAATAGATTTGTTCAAAACGGTCTGTCCGACCGATTTGAACAAATCTGTCTGCTGGTAATTTGGTTTGCTCGCGTGTACACAGGAGCAAACCAAAATCCCCGCCAGCAGACAGCGCGCTGACGTGTCGGTGACATGGCGGTGACGTTGACGCCGCCACGTCACCGCACCAGGAAGTAAAACACTTCCGCGCATGCGTCGAAACCATTCGGCGCGTGTGCGAGAAGACATGTCTGCTGGTTAGCGTACTAACCAGCAGACATGACGGGCGGACGGGTTCCCAGCCGACAGATTTCAAAGCATGCTTTGAAATCTGTCGGGTGGACAAATCCGTCTGTTTGCCCGTACACACGATCGAATCTGTCTGCTGAAACGGTCTAGCAGACCGTTTACAGCAGACAGATTTGATCGTGTGTACGAGGCCTTACTGTCATTTTACAAATCAAGATATGTTGGCATGGAAGGAATTGTATGTACATGCCTAGAAAACTGGTTACATGAATGCATTCGGAGAGTGGTGATTGATGACTCAAATTCTAATTGGTCTAAGGTTGTAAGTGGTGTGCCTTAGGGTTCTGTCGTATAACCAATGCTGTTAAACTGGTATATAAATAATATATGGGCTGGAATTATTAGTTCAGTTTCAGTGTTTGCTGATACACATTAGAAGAAGCTCCTCTGGGGGAATATGTGATGAAAAAAAAATTGGGTGTCCTTAAAGACCACAGACTTACTAACTACTAACAAAGCAGACCACTCTTATACTGCCAACTGCCTAACGGTAAATATAATTCATTCCTTTGACAATAAATACTGGGATTATGCTAGCTGCCATAACCCCTGTATCTTTATTTACAGCCAGCGGCCGGATTTCATATAGGAGTGGTCTCTGTGGCGGATTCACCGCAAGATCACTTTTATAGGCATTAGGAGAGGTCACCCCGCCTCTTCCCGGTGTCTTCCGGGTTTACCGAAACCATTGGTAAACCCGTAACGATCCGGTTTGATATGTGGCTGGGCAGGAAGCTGAGTGAGGGCAAGATAGCCCCCACTCGTCTCTATGCCCCTGGAGGAGCGGAGCAACATCTGACATCACATCCGCCTATCGGCCTTAAAGGTGATTCCTTTATTTATTTTTTGCTTTTAAAGGTAAATGAGAGATGAAATCTCTAAAATACAGAATACCTGTGCTGCTTATTTCTATTACAAGAGATGTTTACATTCCTTGTAATAGAAATCAAAGTGATTTAAAAAAAAAAAATTAAAGGTACACTGTTAAAATAAATTATATATTTTTTTAAAACACCTCATCCCTCCGAGCTTGCGTGCATAAGCAATCGCATTCGTAAGTCGTGAACGCATATTTAACTACTTGACGTCCTCGCTATAGCCGAATGACGGCTACAGCGTGGACCTGAACTTCGGGGAGGCGATCAGCTGTCAGCCAATGACAGCTGATCATATGATGTAAACAAAACTTGGTAATCATTTTTTTTTTTTCGATCCGATCACCGGCTTTTGTGTAAGGGACACCGGTCCTCAGTGGAAGAGGCACATCCGCCTCATCGGTACCCACCAATACTGCCTTCCAGTGCCCCCTGCCAGTGTCCACAGTGCCCACCAGTGCAATAAAGTGCCACCCATAAATGCCCACGAGTGCCACCTATCAATGTCCACTAGTGGTGCCAATCGGTGCCACCCCGCAGTGTTGCCTATCAGTCTCACCTACCAGTGCTGATCAGTGCCCATCATTGCAACTCATCAGTGCCCATCACTGCCACCTATCAGTGCCACCTATTAGTGGCAATTCTCAGTGCCCAATAATGCCACCTATCAATGCCCTTCAGTGCCACCCATCAATGCCACCTCTCAGTGTCACCTCTCGGTGCCCATCAGTGCACCCTATCAGTACCCATCAGTCCAGTCTCATCAGCGTACATCAATGAAGGAGAAAAATTACTGTTTGCAAAATGTTATAACAAAATATAAAACGGTTTTGTATTTTTTTTTTTTATTCTGTATTTTTTTTAATTTTATTACAAAAAATAAAAACCGCAGAGGTGATCAAATACCAACAAAAGGAAGCTCTATTTGTGGGAAAAAAATATATAAAAATGTAATTTGGGTACAGTGTTGCATGACCACGCAATTGTCATTCACAGAGTGAGAACGCTGAAAGCTGAAAATTGGTATGGGCAGGAGGGGGTTTTAAGTGCCCAGTAAGCAAGTAGTTAAACAAGACCTCCTCTGTAACTGTAAAACGTTTGTCACCTATGGAGATTTTTAAGTACAGTAGTTTGTTGCCATTCCACGAGTGTGCGCAATTTTAAAGCATGAAATGTTTAGCTATCTATTTACTTGGGCTAACTTTACTGATTTTTTATTTTTTATTTATTAAAGTGTATTTTTCCCATAAAAATTGTTTTTGAAAGACTGCTGCGCAAATACAGTATGACATACAATATTGCAACGACTGCCATTTTGTTCTCTAGCTTCTCTGTTGAAAAAAAAATATATATAATGTTTGGGGGTTCTAAGTAATTTTATAGCAAAAAATACTGGGCCCGATTCAGATACCTTTTGCGTATCTGTCCAGCGGCGTAGCGTATGGTGTTTAAACTACGCCGCTGCAAATATTATGGGCAAGTGCCTTATTCAGAAAGCACTTGCTCCATACTATGCGGCGGCGTAGTGTAACTTGCACGGCGTAAGACCGCGCAATTCAAATGAATGGAGTGGGGGCGTGATTCATGTAAATGAATCATGACCCCACGTCATTCACTTTTTTTTGGACGGCCCATTCCCGAACGAGTTACGCAAACGACATAGCCAACGGCAAATTCGACGCAGTCCTGACGTCCATACTTAACATTGGCTGCGCCTGCTATAGCAGGGGTAACCTTACGCCGTCTAACGCTTACATAAACAACGTAAAAAACGACGCGTCGTCGCAAGTCCGCTCGTGAATCGCCATATCTTTCTCATTTGCATAGGCAAATGAGAAATCAACGTAAACGCCACCTAGCGGCCAGCGTAATAATGCAACTAAGATACAACGGTGTAAGCGAATTACGCCGCTCATATCTTAGAAGAAAGCCGGCATATCTTCTTGTCAGAATAGCAAAAAAAGATATGCCGGTTATTCTTAGTATTTACGCAGCGTATCTATAGATACGCTGCGTAAATAGCTTTCTGAATATGGCCCACTGATTTTAACTTGTAAGCAACAAATGTCAGAAAAAGGCCTGGTCTTAAAGTGGTTAAAAGTGTATTTTTTTTTCAAGAAAATGTTCCTCTCCACATGGCTAGGCCGCGACACAACATATTTAAAACAATTGTATGCAATTAAGGTGAAGAAGCACCAAAATGGTACAGAAAGCAATGTTACAGAGCTGAGATTGTACAGAACAAACCGTACAAAAAAATGTGTAAACAAGCCCTAAACAACATTCTTTCTAAATTGGTGATTTCTAAAGTGCAGCCTTGAACTCAATAGTACTTAATGTTTTGTGCTCCATTTATCAGTAAAAGTATTTTTTTTTTATATCAACAAAACTTGACAAAAATGAGACATGGTCTGTCTATATATGTAGTAATGGCATGGTAAAAACTGCAGTGGTTGTGTGAAAAAACAATAACCCATGGAAACCAATCAAACTTTAGATTTTTGCCATATAACTCTAGTAAACTGAAAACGTATTAACTGTCACGGGTTACTGCACCTTGTAAATAGTCTTTTAATTCTGTATTGCTTTAGTAAAGTCAATCCCCAAGCAAACAGCTACATTGACAAAAGAAATACACAAAGGGCCAGATTCACGTATTCCAGAGCATCTTTGCTCTGGAGTAACGCTTCTGATTTGCGTTGCGCTGCCGAATTTTTAGGAGCAAGTGCTGTCATTCACGAAGCACTTGCTCCTAAAGTTGCGGCAGCGCATCGCAAATGAGCCGGCGGAATTCAAATGTCGCGGGTACGGGGCGTGTAGTATGCTAACTACGCGCGATCCCGCCGCCGACGTACTGCGCATGCGTCGAGTGTCAAAACATCCCCGTGCGCATGCTCCAAAATCTGTGAATGAACGTCAATGACGTCACATTCCCATTCATGACCGTTTTACGCAAGCGACGTTTTTTTTTTTTTTCCCGACGCGATGACGACGCCTATACCTAACATAGGATACTCCAACCCCATGTAGGTATATCTATGCGCCGCGTATCCCGTCCGGAAACGTCGTAACGTCACTGCGTCGCGCCGGATTTCGATCGTGAATTGCCGATTTCCGCTCATTAACATATTTTTTGAGCGTAAATCGGCGGGAACGCCCCCGGCGCCATTTTTAAGTTGAAGTAACGATGCGATGGCGAAACTCAGTTACGCTCATCGCATCGGAACTTCAACCCGGCGTTTCTTGTTTTCTGGTTACAGAAAACAGAAACGCCGGCTCAAAGCCACTGTTACGCTGGCGGATCACTCGATCCGCCAGCGTAACCTTTCATGAATCTGGCCCATAGATATCAACTGTGGGCCAGATTCAGGTAGATCAGAGCATCTTTGCTCTGGAGTAACGCATCTCATTTACGTTACACTGCAGAAATTTTAGGAGCAAGTGCTGTTATTCATGAAGTACTTGCTCCTAAAGTTGCGGCAGCGCATCGCAAATGAGCCAGCGGAATTCAAATTGGGCGGGTACGGGGCGTGTAGTATTCAAACTATGCGCGATCCCGCGGCGAACGTACTGCGCATGCGTCGAGTGTCAATGCATCCCAGTGCGCATGCTCCAAGTTCTGTCAGTGAACGTCAATGACGTCACGTCCCCATTCATGAATGTTTTACGCAAACGACGCGATTTGTTTTTTTTCCGACGCGATGACGACGGCTATACCTAACATAGGATATTCCACTAGGGGACTGCTTTATCTTTACGCCGTGTATCGCTTCCGGAAACGTCGTAAAGTCACTGCGTCGCGCCTGAAAACGATCGTGAATTTCCGACTCCCGCTGATTAACATATTTTTTCAGCGTTAATCAGCGGGAACGCCCCCGGCGCCATTTTTAAGTTGAAGTAACGATGCGATGGCGAAATTCAATTACGCCGATCGCATCGGAACTCCAACCCGGCGTTTCTTGTTTTCTGGTTATAGAAAACAGAAACGCCGGCTTAAAGTGACAGTTAGGCTGGCGGATCACTGGATCCGCCAGCCTAACTCTTCATGAATCTGGCCCTGTGTCTCTAACATGTTTGTAATGTACATATGATGGGCACTTTTGCACTAAACCAGGGGTCTCCAAACTGCGGCCCTGGAGCCAGATGTGGCCCTTTTCTTGCCTTCATCTGGCCCTTGGGGCACTATTTCATCCACTGACACCAACAATGGGGAATCATGTTTGTTGCTGAAACCAACAGTGGGGCATTATTCCTCCAACTGACACCATCAAAAGGGTGCAATTCCTTCCATTGACACCAACTATGGGGCACTAGTCCTCCCACTGACACCAAAGATATGGTATTGTTTACTCCCTCTGGACACCTGGACATGTTTGACTCCCAAAAGGCCACAGTCCGGCCCCCCTAAAGTCTGAAGGATAGTAAACTGTCCCTTTCTTTAGAAAGTTTGGAGACCCCTGCACTAAACAAACAACCTAGTGCACATATGTTAAAAAGGATTTACGACCTATGCACCAAAAATCAACAAATCGCAAATTGCTATTTGTTGAAGGGATGTCATAGTTTCTACACCCTATAAACTAATATCTGTGCTACAATGCCGCACAGATATTAGCAACAAAAAATGCATGGAGGGCCGACTCCCTCTGAAAAGATGCTGTATAGACATTTCCCCCGATGTCCCCTGTGTCATTTCGCAGTGCAGGGAAATTTGCCATGTATAATTTATAAGAACAATACTAGCCAGTCTTATGTTCCGGGCACCTTTCAGCAGATAGAACAACCAGGTCTGTGATCTCACTTTTCTCTACTGTATGTAAGCAATGCAGCTTGGTACAAAACTCACTCTTGTCTTCCACCTCCTTCAACCAGTGTATTGGTGACTTGCAGAGGATTACAGAAAAATAAAGCTAACTCTCTATTAAGTTACATTTTGCTTGTTCTATTTAAAAACAATATTTTATATGGTGTAAACAAACCTATTGGTTACTCTCAATGAGACAGTACAAAAAAACGTTGACATTAAAACGACACACGAACGCACACGTACATTTGTTCACACACTACAGCAAGTATGCAAAAACCCTGCATTTCTGCATTTAATAACAAAACCCTCCCATTCTTTACAGTCAAGGCTTAGCCTCTGTTTGATCCTCAGTTGCCATGGTGCTGCACATGTGATCAGTTATGACACCAGCCATTTGAAAGCTTGAAAGTTGAAAACACAAGCAACTGTGACAGTTATTATTCATGAAATGCCTTGAATGCAACTGTTTTTACCAACAGTAAAATTGATTTAGTTCCATTTTAAGAAATATTTCCACCCTTGTCATTGCCATGGGAATGTTTTGTCACTCAGCATCCCTGGGTGGTAGTGGGATATATAGCAGGTGTGGGAAGAGCCAGTTGAGTTAGTTTCATTGTGAAGAATTTTAATGAGTAGGAATTATTTTGAAGGAGAACAAAGTCTGAATTCAAAAACGTGTCTCTTTTGAACTTGGGCTCCCCTTCATGTCAGTTTGGCTATCTGGCTGGGGCAGGCAGTGAAGGATGTACATACCTTTACTCTAAAACCTGTTTCTCAGTACAGTTTCTGGTAATAAGACCCACCGGGTGCAACTCTTCAAAGAGGAGGGGGTGAGGAGCCAGAAGAAAATGTAAAAACATTGGCCCAGATTCACAGAGCGATTACGCCTGCGCAACAGGAGATGCGCGTGCGTAAGTCTAAATGTGCGCGTGCGTTTCGATGCACGGCATTCTCAAAACGAGATACGTAAGAAATCTACTTGTTTTTGTCCCGCGTAATTTCGTTAGACTGGCGCATCCTTCCGCGCAAAACTGCGCTAGACAGACCATTGATTTGCTAGTCAAATATGCTAATGAGGGACTTACGGGGATCCACAAAAGAACGTTGGGGCAGCGCAGGCTATGCAGTGTACGCAACAGCAAAATGTCCTGTCTAAAATTAGACCATATAAAAGCTGGTCTAAAAAGAGAAAAAACGTCTACATGTTAGATAAAGCAACACTGTTAGTGAGGAGCTCAGCAGTCACACGTGTTGCACAACAATCTGTATGCCAACATGCCAGGGGCATCGTCGCGCATAGCTATACTACTGACTTTAGATGAGCAAAGAAGGAGGAGGGCACGGAGGATGGCACGGGAAAGGATATACAGCACACGCATAGACCTGTTTGGCATGAGTGATTCTGAGGTGTTTCGCATCTTCAGATTCACCCCTCATGCCATCATGGAATTAACCACAACCTTGCAGGAGGACATCAGCAGCCCAACACAACGCTCACATGCAGTGCAGCCACTGGTCAAGGTCATGGCAACACTCCATTTCCTTGCCAGTGGCTCTTTTCAGCGTACAAGTGGAGTGGTGGCTGGGATGTCACAATCCTCCATGAGCAGATGTGTGCACCAGGTTGTCCCTGCAATCCTCAGACGCATGGCCAACCAAATCATCAAACCCACCACTGAGGACCTGCGGCTGAAGGCAATGACAGATTTCTACATAATTGCCAGATTCCCACGCACCATCGGCGCCATTGATTGCACACATGTGGCACTCCAGCCCCCCCATGAGACAGAGCACATGTACCGCAATCGGAAGCATTGGCATTCCATGAACGTACAGGTCATAGTCGATGCCCAAGGCCTCATATGGCACGTCCGTGCCAAACACCCCGGATCCAGCCATGACAGCTACATATACAATCAGAGCCACATCCGAATGGAATTCGATCAGAATGTGTATGGGGCCACCTGGCTGGTTGGTGAGTGACATGGGTGGCAGGCATGACTGTACCCCCTCATGATGCACACATCACAAGGGGCACATGCATGACTAACATCCTCCTGTCTTTTCCCTTACAGGTGACTCTGCATATGCACTGGGACCCCATCTCATGACTCCTATCCGGAACCCCCAAACCCCAGGAGAGGAAAGATACAATCAAGCACATGCCCAAACACGTGCAGTGGTGGAGCGCACCTTTGGCCTCCTGAAGTCACGTTTCCGATGCCTGGATAAGTCTGGGGGGACCCTCTTGTATTCCCCAAACTTCGTGTGCCATATCATTGGTGCATGTTGCATGCTGCACAACTTCGCAGTAAGAAAGGGCCTGCAGATTGACCTACGTGATGACCTGACCCCTGAACCAGACAATCCCCCCCTAACCGAGGGTCCCCCGTCTTCTGAGGAAAGAGCAGCCAGGAGACAGCTCACATTGGGCATCTTTGCACGTTAAACACACACATTAATCATGGCACATTGAGAATGCATGCATGCACACCACTGTGGTCCCTAGCACAGACACATCACATCCTCATCAAATTGGATTGGCACCAGCCCACCATGCAGGACTTGTGAGCAGCAACACCACACCAAGGCTCCAATTATGTCACTGTACATTCATACACCATTCACACGGACCTGGGGATCACTTCTCCCTGGTCCTGGGGAACCCTACTCCACCAAAATTGAGGGTGACACCCCTTTTCCGGCAGGAATGTCACCCCCACATTCAAATAGCATTCACAACCCAAAAAAATAAAAAAAAATAAAAAAAAAACATTACCAGCAAAATCAAAAAATGTCCAGCAAAAAAAAAAAAAGGGCAAAAAAAAAAGAAGGGAAAAACAAATTAGTGCCCTTGATGTGAGCCACGCCTGGGGCGCCCCCGGCCACGGCCCCGGCTCCTCAGGGGAGACTCATGGGGAGGGGGAAAACCAGGGAAGGAGGAGCAGCCCCTGATCTCTGCCCACCTGGCGGCCTGCCCTCCAAGGCCACGGCTATTCTGTCCAGGGCACCACCTAGTGTTGCCGTGTTGGCCTGGATAGCCTGGGTGAGGGCCCTCACATCCTGCCCAACGCCTGCTGATGTAGTCTGCAGGTCGTTAAGGCAGTTTGTGAAAGCCCGGGAGTGGCAGTCCAGGTTCCCCAGCGTATCCTTGATGGAGGACAGGCTCTCCTCCATCCGCACCAATGTCTGGCTGACCTGTCCCAGATGGCGGGTCTGGAGGAACTGGTCCCTTCTCAGAGTGGCGGGCAGGAGATCGGCCACCCCCTGGTCTTCTGGGTCGCCTTCCTGCCTCCAGCTGATGCTTGTGGTCGGGGAGAAGGGGAGGCCCTTGGGAGGGGAGCCATGTTGGGGGAGGAGGGGGGGGCATCCCCCTTAGGGAGGCCTGGCTGGTGCCAGCCAGAGGGGAAGTGTCCTCCAAAACCAAAAGTCCAGTGCCTGACATGGACTCTTCCTCCTCATCAAACTCCTCCTCCTTAACCTCCTCCTCCTTCTCTTCAACCTCCTCCGCGGACTCCAGCCTTGTCGGGGGGGCCTCATTAGGCTGCTGTCCTGGGGATGGCCCTGCACCCTCCTGCACATCTGTGGATGACACAAAACATTCACAGGTTAGAGGATCCACACACTTGCCACATATTCCCTTTCACCCCCTCCCCCACACATGCTACACACCTGATATAAAAAAAAAACTTACCTGGCACCACGGGCTCCGGACTTGAGTCAAAGCCGGGCAGGCCCTCCACTTCATGCCGATGAAAGGTCAGGGCCACCGCACGCTCCTCCGCTGTCAGCCTAACACGGCATGGTGGGCCCCCTCCTGTGGCCCTGGCATGGGCAAGCATTTTGGCCAGCTTCTTTTTGACCAGACGCCGGAGGTCATTAATCTTTTTATCAATCCCAGACCGGTTCCGTGTCTCCCCCTCCCCCGCTAAATTGACCTGCTCAGTGATCGAGTCCAAAATCTCCCTCCTCCTGGCCGGGGTGATGTTGGCACTCTCCGGTCCGTGGAGGAAACGCCCATAATCGCTAATGGCCCGGGCAAGAATTTGTTTCTCCCCCAAAGTGAAATTTAGTTTTCTCTTTCTCTCTGTCATACTCATACAAAAACTCACTCCCAGTCAACAAAAATCAGTCACAAAAACAAGCACAACCAATCAAGCAAGAACACACACAAAGAGAAAACTAACACCCAAAAAATCACACAAGCAACCAGCAACAATTAAGCAAGAAAACAAACGACCAGAAATATATCAAACAAACAGTCTCTCAAACACTTATCAAAAAACACTTTCAAAGATCTACTAACAAACACTTGATCACACAGTACACTAATCTGACAAATACAAAACACAACGCAACTAACAACGGAACAAAAGCACTTTGTTAAATGGGAAGGGACAAAGGGATGTACTTTTGCAACGGAATTGCGTCTGTGTCTGTCTATTTATGCTGTCTGCGTAGTCCTTAGTCCATTTCCAATTTCACTGATTGCGTTTGTGTCTGTCTATTTATGCTGTCTGCGTAGTCCTTAGTCCATTTCCAATTTCACTGATTGCACCGTTCCCGAGTTGTGAGCATGCGCAGAGAGGTGCTGACCATGGTCTCCTTTAAGAGCGCATGCGCAAGCCGGCCGGCCCCTTATTTGCATGGGGTCACGGCTCATTTCAATGTAACACGCCCACGTCCTTCCCAATTTGTATTACTCCGCCTTACGCCTCTGAAATAACGTTACGCATGCGCAATTTTCTGCGTAAAAGCTATGAGAATAGGGTGATTACGCGGCTACATTGCGCAAGTCTAACGTAAAGGCGGTGCGCTACGCCGGTCCAATAATGCGCAGATGTACCTGAATCTGGCCCATTGTGTTTGTCCTGTTTATTGATGGGAATTGTAATAAGTAGCTGCTGGGCCCTGTGTACTATTGTAATTTTTTGTCCCCGTGGTACTGGAATATGAGGAGACATGTTAATAGCCACAGCAGTGCATATATGGGGTGGAGTACTACCTTTAACACGAAGGTGCATGCCTTTGGGTGGATCTAAGGTATGAGGTACATACAACAGGGCTAGTAGAACACATTAACTGTAAATAAAAAAAAGGTTTGTGTTTATCTGGTAATAATTTAATAATTGGGTTTAACGTGCTATTAGTAGTAAAACTAGAAAAAAAAATCTATAGTTTCATAGTAGGTGAGGTTGAATAAAAACAATATTCCATCTAGTTCTACCTGTGTAGGTGTACTAGTGTCAGTATTGGTATTCATTTCTCATATTCCTGTATGCTGTGTTCACTAAGATGCATGTCCAAGAGTCTCTTAAAAGTATCAATACTCCTTTCTGACACCACCAATTGTGGAAGAGAGTTTCACATCCTTATCGCCCCAACAGTAAAAACCTCCTACGCAGCTTAAGGTTAAACCGCTTCTCCTCCAATCTCATTGTGCGGCCCCATATCCTCTTACACTGCTTGGGACTGAAAAGCTTTCTTTCTAGGATCGCGATTGAGATATTTGTATATTGCTCTTATTTCTCCTCTCAAACGTCTCTTCTCCAGGGAGAATACATTTAGTGCTTGTAGTCGTTCCTCGTAATTGAAGGCCTCCAGTCCCCTTTTTAATTTTGTCCTTCTCTGGACTAGAACTGGACGAAATACTCCAGATGTGGCCTGACCAAAATTTTAAAAAGTGGCAGAATTATAGTTGTATCTCTGGAGTAAATTCCCTTTTTTATGCATACTAATAGTCTGCTGGTTTTGCTTGCTGCAGCTTGACACTGCATGCTATTGATCTGCCTGTTTTCTTCCAGGACCCCCAGATCTTTTACCATCCTCGATTCCCCCAGAGGATCTCCCCTAGTGAATAGTTTACATTTATTTTTTAGCCCCCAATTGCCTCACATTAAATTTCTCGACATTAAACCTCATTTGCCATGTAGGTGTCCACTCCATTATTTTATTCTGTAAAATTTCTCCATCCTGATGTGAAGTTATTGCCCTGACTTTTTTGTCATCCGCAAAAACTGACATTGAGCTATTTATACCAACCTCTATATCATTTATGAATAAATTCAACAGAATTGGTCCCAAGATCTTTGGGGTACCCCACTTACCATTTCAGACCAGTCTAAGTACATGTTATATATCACCACCCTTTGGACACGCCCCTGTAACTAGTTTTCTATCCAAGAACAAACCCTCTATGCCTACAGACCACGGTTTGTAGATTAAGCATTTATGGGGAACTGTGTCGAATGTTTTGGAAAACCCATTTACACCACATACACAGGCCTTCCCCTATCTAGATGGCAGCTCACTTCCTCGTAGAATGTTAACAGATTGGTCTGGCAGGGAACAATCCTTTGTAAACCCATGCTGATTACTGCTAATGATACTGTTTTCATCTGAAAATTATTGGATTTAGTCCCTTATAATCCTCTCCAATAGTTTAAATTCTGTTGATTTTAGGGGACTAGTTTCCAGGTATATGTCCTTTTTTGAATATTGGTACTGCATGGGCTTTTCTCTAATTAGCTAGTACCATTCCTGTGAATATTCTGTCCAGAAAGATTAGAAATAATGGTCTAGCTATAACCTAACTGAGTTCTTTGAGGGCTCTCGGGTGTAGCCTTAGTCCAGTTTTCGCTGTGTGTGCCTGGAATGCAAGTATTCTGCATTCTGGGCATACATCTCTGAACACATATGGCCCTAAACAGCATTCAGTCCCATCCTTCTCTAATATTTTAGTCTGCCATAGACTTTAACTCCAAAAATGACAGGACCAGTTTGTTTTCCTTTTGGGACAAATGTTTTACATAAATAAATGCTGATCATTTTAAGCACCCCTGTTATAATTAAATGGTTGATCTGTAAATGTGAAAAAATAATAGACTTACTGGCTGGTCGAAAGAAAAATGAAAAAAAAAAAAAACAAGGCGACGGACCGCAATTCCTATATCTCTACTGAGAGTTGTCACCATACAAAATGGCTATTAAATATACCAAGGGGGCAATTTGTGCATTAAAGTCGCAATTGCACTCAAGTAAGTGATTTTGTTTCCCAATTACTAGGCCTTATCCAAGAGGTTCCTAGAGGTTCCTGGAGAAAGGATACGATAGGAATTTGCTAGATAGGGAAATGGAGACAGTCCGAAATTTAGATAAACACTCTTGTCTCAGATGTCCCTAGAACAGATCGAAAGGACCCTTCAGGCATCCGAATGATTTTAGATTACAACATACAGTACCGTAAATTTGAAAGAATCGTACAAAAACATTGGCCTATTCTCAAACATGACAGGATTCTAGGCCCATTGTTACCTGACCGCCCGCAATTTGTATATGAGAGCTCCTTCGCTTAGGGACAAACTGGCCCCAGGGGTCATTGACCCACTTGTTAATACTGAAAACAAGATTTTTGATTTTCTGACTGGCTTCCATGCGTGTGGTAGGTGTCCACCGTGTAGGAAGGTTAAAAAGAATACCAAGAAACGTAAAGAATTTTCAGCAACAGCTACGGGTAAAAACTATAAAATTAAGGATCTTATTACTTGCCACACTACTGGGATGGTTTATGCACTACAATGTGAATTCGGACTTCAGTACGTTGGAAGAACCTCTAGAACTTTACATGTGAGGATTGGTGAACATGTTACCAATATTAAAAAGGGTCTTGTTACACACAATGTATCCAAGCACTTTAGGCTCTGCCATGACCGTAACCCGGCTGGGTTGCAGTTCTGGGCGATTGAGAAAGTAGCGAATCATTGACGAGGTGGTAATTTTATTAGACATCTCAGCCAAAGAGAATCTTCCTGGGTTTATAAATTAAAAATGGGAGTTCCATTGGGGTTAAACGTGGAGTTTGACCTTAATTGTTTTATTTCTGATCGCTAGTTTATTTTTCTAGTATTTGATTATGGGTCTTCTGTATTTTCTATATTTTATATTTTTTATTTATTTAATTGAATATTTTGCATTCCATTGTAAACAGGTTAGGTGGCTGTGCTGACGTCTCTTTTATTTTCATTTTCCTCTTTTTTTCTTGTCCCTATCTGCTCACCCCTTGTAGAGGGAAGCTTTATGCCCCCCCCCCCCCCCCGGGGGTGGAATTATGCGGATTTTGAATAGATAATTTATGGATACTTATTGCACTATTGTCTTTGGTCATTGCATGTTGTGCCCTTGATTTGCTCTGATCATTTTATGATTATTATTGTGCTTTCAGTTATTCAGGATATTGTTCCGTTATTATTTCTTAAAAAATACCCAATTTTTAATCTTTTAGCTCATTGAATAGTATTACTCATTAGTTGCTGTTATGCTATTGTTTATGTCCCCCTTTGAGTCCTTCCTTTATGTGGCGCTAGGTCGATATATGTTTTGGCTATGTCAGACATTAATGGGTTATGTTTCAGGAAGACCTATTGTTTTCCTTCTGGTCTGTTTTCCTTTGTTATTAGTTCCTGCATTAGGTTGATGGGCGTGGTTTGTACTACGCTCCGCTCTCACGTTCTCTCTGTGAGTGGCAGGTCAGGTGACTGTGAGTCGGCTTGGTGACGTGAGTATTATGCTGCCAGGTATGCACACGCGTCTGGTCGTCCATTCTCCATGGTAACGGTGTATCATGTGACCTTCTTTGGTCACGTGATGTATGGATGACACCGCTGTCCATGGCGTGTTGTTGGATCTTAATACCCTTTCAATAGGTATCACTACCAATCGGTATATACTGCGGGCACTTCTAATGAGGTGAGCATGGTTGGTCATTGATTATTCACACCCTTCTTTATGTATACATACTTCGACCATGCAGACTACTTAAAGTGGAGTTCCACCCAGGAAAACCACATTTGGCCAAAAGTCTTAAAAAAATACATTAAAAAAAACGTGAAAAAAAAAAAAAAAATACTCACCCGAAATACCTGTTGCTATGCGGAAGTCCGTAATCTGCCTCTTCCACACCGCGGTGTCCTTTCTTCTGCTTCTTCTCCTTGTGAATGGGGCGCGCTGCTTTCTGGGAACTGTGTGTGTTCTCAGAGAGCAGCGCGCCCATTCACAAGCCAGCGTGAGACTCACGCAGGCGCAGTAGGAAATAGGCAGTGAAGCCGTAAGGCTTCACTGCCTGTTTCCCATAGTGTGAATGGTGGCGCGGGACCCGGAGCGATCGTGGGACCGGCATTGGGGGGGGGCCATCAGCGCGGGCGCCTAGGACAGGTAAGTGTCCTTATTCAAAGTCAGCAGCTACACTGTTAGTAGCTGCCGACTTTGAAAAAAAAAATGCGGGTGGAGCTCCGCTTTAAACATAATAGTGGAGCTGCCTTTTTTCAAACTACTGCACTGTTCTTTATTCAGAAATTGAGGTGTTTAAAATACTTAGGCTAAGATAACTTTTCCTGCTGTGTTGCTTTCCATTACAAATTTGATTGTTTACAACACTCAGAGAACGGCGTGCATCTCAGTTTGGGGGAGGGATTTTAATTTGGTTTGATCAGGTCTTGCTGCTATAAATTAAATCCTGACACATTAGCCCCTTATCCGCTAAGGAAGTCCTGTACCTTTGGACAATACACGTGCGGGGGGCTTCTATTTGATGTCAGGACAGCCACCTACCTGTTTTTTTTTAATCTCTGTACACCCACATTCTATGCACTAGGATATAGTGCTTTATTTGTGAGTACTTTTTTAATAAATGTACGGTATATTGGATTGTGATCATATGGAGAGCACTATGTGTTTGCTTTATACCTTTCCATGACTTCATTCCACGTGTGAGTGCATCGGATGACCATCCATCATCTGGCGTTCTTAGAGAAAAGGATTTCATGTGGAGATATTGTTTTACCATTACTCCCCTTTCTTAAGGGTCAGCGTATATGACCTGCTGTTCACACAGAGGTCCATATGTTCAGGTGAGAGGTTTGCACTTCTGGTGGAGGATACCTGTTTGCTGTGTTCTATGGAGATTTGCCTAAGCACCTTACTGATTATCCAAGAGGCCTGATAACATTTTGCACTCCGATTGATCACTTTGGACTGCAATTTATTTTTATTTCTATATTCTATTTACTTTTTATTTTATTTTATGTGTTTAGCGCTGCACTGCTTTTTCATGTACTCTATTCAAGGATTCTATTGACCTTCAGTGTTCAGCTGCTTTGATTATTGTTTTGATTTTTTTTGCGCTGTCTGCTTTTTCTTTGTACTAAAAAAAATAAAAAAATAAACGAAAAAATACTAATGCTGCCACCACACTGGTAGGATGCAGAATAATATTATTATATTTTTTTTTGGGGGGGGGGGTTAAGTTAATACCACTTTAAAGAATGCATAACTTCTCATATTTAATTTGCTGGAAAGTAGTATAGAGAAGGGCTTCCCTTGTTTAGCGTTTTAGAGGTTTTAGGGTCCTTTCACACTAGCGGACCGTTCGTCCGCTCATTACAAGTCCGTTTACGGACTTGTAATGGGCCCCTATGGGAGCGGATCTGTTAGCGGATGATGCATCCGCTAACGTCCGCCAGATCCGCATCCGTTTTTGCGGACGGAAGAATGTCCTATTTTTCTTCCGTCCGGCCAAACGGATCGGATGCAAACGGACAGACGGTCCGTTTCCATCCGACTTCCCATAGGGGAGAGCGGAGGAGAGACAGGGCGGTCCCTGCACAGTGTGCGGGGACTGCCCTGTCCGCCGACAGCTGAGCGGAGACCCCCCGCTGAGCTGACGGACACACGGAGCGGACCGAAAAACGGACCGCTCCGTGTGTAAGGAGCCTTAGGTTTTGTGGAAGGATTTTGTTTGGCATGCCAGCTAAACACCTATCTTTCCTTGTACAAGTGATGACAGTAAAGTGTATAGGTTATTGAAGAATTTGATCAAACAGCAAGAGAAAATGTGCGTGCAGTGGTTCTTTCAAAGGAAACAACAAATCATTAAAAAAGAGGAAGTAAACCCTCATTATTAAAAAAATTTAAAAACCCTGCAAGAGAAAGTCATAATGAGCTAGTATGCACAGTAGGGATTAGCTTTGTGTTCGAGTCGAACTCCACACATTGTTGAGTATCCAAAAACATTTATTGTTTCACATTTAAAATGTGTCATTTTTTTTATCCAAAAATATCAAAATTGATTTTTTTTATCAAGAAATATATTTTTGTCTAGAAATATTTGTCAACATCATTTATTTATTTTTTTTTATAATTTTTTGTTGGTATTTTTTTTATAGAAATCTTTTTTTTTTCTTAGATATCTTTTTTTTGTGTATTTTCTTTGAGAATAAGAACATTTAAAAATATCTGGTTAAAACGTATGAACAATGACCAACTTTTTGGCATTGGTCATTGTTAATGCGTTTTTTTTTAGCCAGAAAACTAGAGATTCCACTTTAAAAAAAAAAAAAAAAACATACATAGAAAAACAGGAAAAACTTATTTTTATTTTTTTTAAACCCTCCCCAGGACATCCATTAAATCCGTTCGTTTTCGCTCCACAGTTTTTTTTTTTTTTTTCTCATCTGCCCCAAACAGATGTGGATGTCCTCAATTTGAGCCTTGCAGGACAACACCTCTCCAATTAACACCTGGGCGCTGTATGTGTCCAATTCACCACTAACAGCATGAATACCTCTTGAAATTTGGAAACAAACCATGTATTACAATTATGCAGGCCTACATCTCTTACCTGAAGCTGTACTGTATGACACTGACCTGATGTGGTAGTTTCCACTTTCTGCACATCCCGCGGGGTTGGGGCTTGGGTCTGTGTGGGGTTTGTCTGCTCCAGTCTTGAAGCTTCATTATATTATTAGATTCTAGAGGCCTGAAAGAGGAATATAAATCATTCTTTTTATAAAGTCTGGTACAATTGTCTGTTTTTACAATCCTTCTAAGCTTAACACAGGATTGTATCCATTACCAAAGCTGCTACATTTCTCTATCTTTGGCCAAGTTTCCTACATGGAAAAACACCAAGTATCCACTGAATCACCTCTGTGTGACACCCTAACTAGGTTGTTCTTGTGGCCAACACTCAGTGTCCATCCTGACCTCCCTGGGGCCCTAAGCAAAATGACATGTCACATTAAAAATGAGAAGCGGTGCCGCTGACGACCGTGACATGTCACATTGAAGAAAGTTGCGAGGCGGGGGGGAGGGGGTGTTCTGCTGTCGGAAATGACATCTTGCATTAAATTGAGAAGCAGGGGGTGCTGACTTCTTACCTCTTCTCCCATGCAGCCAGCAAGTTGAGAAGCGGGGTGAGGGGGCGAAAATTACTTCTTATCAGACGGGGCCTCTAGTAATTTGGGGGGCCCTTCTCAGATTTGCGTGGCCCTAAGCGGTTTGCATAATGAACCTATAGGGCGGATCAGCCATGCTAACACTTGTGCTACTGAGTCCACATGTGTAACCAACTGCTGAGCATACTCTCCTTTTACTGTCTATTGACTTAAGTTGGATTATTTAAATCTAGTTAATAACACATCTACAATACATTAACTAAAAAATTGGTCTCACATAAAAAGATCATAAATAAAATGAACGACCAATTAATATGCCCACAAACATGAAGCTTGAGACATGCATTCTTGAACTGTATATATACAACCTGAAAGAAAAAGCACATGCCGCAAAATAATAAAAACAAATAAACAGAGTACACATGAAAATCACTTACTTCTTCTGATGACTTTTTTAATCCTCTCCACCTGCTCCGGCTCTCTTAATTTAAGGTCAGACCACCTTTTCTGGAGCTGTTCCCTTGACCTGCGCACCCCAAATTTCTGATGGAGACTCCTCTGCACATTGTCCATGATGTGGGCCTTCACTTTGTTTGGGTTCTTGTAAGGGCTATGTTTGCAATCATAGTCCTCCCTCCTTAGGATTGCCACCATTTCTACCATCTCCTCAAAGGACATATTGGTGGCGTTGTACCTCCTGCTCCTGGTGTGTGCTACCGCCTGGCCTCGCTCCTGGTTTGAGGTTGCAGCTTGCTGTGTGTCCTCCATGGTGTCTTCACTGTCTTGCATTGACCGACCAAAAATGGGCATGGAAAGTACAAGAACGATCATCAGGGGCGGGGAAACGTGCAGAGCTTCTTGCATATGCAGTGTATAAAGGGATATCGCGTGAGTGAAAACATCGTTCACAGTCTGTAGAAAAAGGCGGAAGAAACGATCATGTAGTACGACGGTACGTAACTTGATTTTGGACTTTATGATCAGTGGATGAGTTTGTGGGTTAGATATGGGGAGAAAGCTTAGTAGTAGAGGCTTGACTGACATTAGCTTTTTTTGCTTAATTTTGACATGCAGAAATAATGGAGGCCTTCAGGGAACAGGAGTCCTTCACAGAATTTGTTCAAAGGAGGCCCGGATGGCAACCCCCCTTTTTTGTAGAATTTTTCTTTACCAAAAAAATAATTTATTCAGCCAAGATCTGGCATTGGAATGGCCCCCTCACCCCTAAAATAATCAACATATTGTTGCCGCACAGCACGTGCTCTTTGGGGGGCCAAGTCTGTATGGCCAGGCTCACGGGCCACCACTGGAACATCAATGGCCTCATCAGACACAAGTGTCATGTAGTTTGTTGAGGGTCACTTTAGGAAATTGTGCAATATGCAGCAGCAAAGTGTTAGGTATGAGGGCGTACCTGGTCATCAGAGCCTAGTCGCAGGAGGCGGCCTCTCGTACAACTCTGGCTCGGGAGTGCAGCGGGGTAGGAGTGCCTGGATGATGGCAGGAATCAGGCACGGCGCTGGTCCTTCCCGGCGGCTGGAGCAGAGGACGAGAGTCAGCGACTCTGGTGCAGAAGCTTGCGACTCTGGAGCTGGAAGAGAGCCGTGTTAGGACAGCGTGGGATAGGCAGAAGCGGGGTCAGGCAGGCCGGGTCAGACACGTAGACAGGCAAAGGGTTCAGTAGGCAAAGCGTAGTCAGATTTCAGGCAGGGAGATCTGGCAACGGTAGACGGCAGTAGACGAGGTCAAGGCGGGCCCAGGTCGGGCTGGAGAAGTTCGGATAGTCAGACGGAGCCGGGTCTGTACAGGAACAGGTTCAACAGGGTAACGGTTTAGATCACACATACGCTGCAGATCAGACAGCAAGAGGCTGCTGCAGCTTACTGGCTTTTAAGCACACATTGGCGCCAATCTTGCGCTAACGTGCACGCGTGCGCTTCCGCTGCACACACACCCGTCGTGCACGTGTGCTCCCCAGGCGCGCGCCGGCACACAAATAAGGGCAGCTGGTGTTGCTGGGCTGGTACTGGGGTATGCGCGTGCATGCACACGCGCCGGGAACCAGTGGCAGATCCCTGACACAAAGTATGACATGGTTTAGATTCTACTTAACAAACCTACAGTTCTTGTCTTGTTTGCACCGCCTGTATACTGCTGTATACTGCTGTTCAAAGTATATAGGGCCAAAGGGTCTTGTAATGACCTAGGGGAGTGGTGGCGGGGAAACCCATGCTATTTTTTCAGTAATTTTCATCCATATTGCAGGGACCAAACATTACATTAAAGCCGCAAGCAGTATTAAATTACTTTTTTCTTATAGTAATCTCATTTTGTGCAGGGACAGTTCTAAACATGTGCCACCTCACAGGCATACTATAGACACCCAGCAGGTACGATATTTAAAGGATTTTTTCTCTTTTTTTTTTTACTTTAAGCATCATTAAAATCGCTGCTCCAGAAGAAACTACCGTTTTAAAAACTTTTTTTTTCCATTGATACATGTTCCCTGGGGCAAGACCCGGGTTCTCAAAGATGTTTTCCGACAATAACTTGAATATTGGGCTTTAAAATTAGCACTTTTGAATTTGAACGCTCGAGTCCCATAGACGTCAATGGGGTTCTAAATGTTTGCGCCAATGTTTGGTCCATTCGAAGGTTCTGGTGCGAACCAAACGCGGGGGTGTTTGGCTTATCCCTAATGCACAGCATACTAGCTCATTATGATCGACTTACCTGAGATCAAAGCCCCCAAAGTTCTCCTCCGTGCCCTTGGCCGCCATCACCATGTCTCCGACGATCTTCTTCCCGTTATCACCGCTCCGGCGATGTGATTGGCCGACGCGTCGATGACGCGAAAATTTAGCATTAACCCCAAATTTACCATTCACAAATACGGCACACTCAGTGCGCCTGCGCCGTTGTCTACGGCACACATGCGCCGCAGACATCGGTACCTGTTTTTGTGAAAATATCTCCTTAATCGTGTAGGTTAAGAAGATATTTCTTGTTCCTACAGGTAAGCGTTAATCTAGGCTTACCTATAGGTGCAAGTTGTGTGATTGGCGTTGCAACCACTTTACTAAAGATGTATGTATATATATATATATATATATATATATATATATATATATATATATATATATATATGTAGTAACACACACATTCATATAGATTCCCATGTTTATGGTGTATAAAGTATAAATAAAGTGCTATTTTGGGTTGCTGCTCTAAAGGGTGCTCTGCCTTTAAATAGAGAAATATATATATATATAAAGAGCGCTACCCTGTAGGAGGGACGAAACGCAGCAGTTGACCATGGGTGGTGACGTAATTTGTGGCTGGTGAGACGTGCGTTGCTGTAGACTTCTGTCTCCAGATTAATGTTTATATTTTCCCTATACAATGTGAGTGGATGTGTTTTAATTTATTTTTGGTTTTATAATAAATGGAATTACGCCATGTGGATTTTTCTCTGCCATTTATTTATACTATGTACGAGCATCCTAGTGCCCAATAACTAAGGCGTGACAAAGGAGGACTACAAAGCTCAGCACATCCAGGATATTCACACAAGCGCATATAACGCCTGTCACTGGGAGTCCATAGCAGATGGTGAATGAGTGGGGACATAGGGGGAGCACAATTTTCACTGCATTTAAATTTACAGCACTTGGCAATTTTGCACAATGGAATTGTACATCAAAATTAGGAAGATTTGAAATTATGGACTTTCATGTGAACTATGATATATGGGATTTTATATATTTGTATTAATTTATTCACTATTGATTGCTAGTAATTATTTTATTTTATTATTTTGTTTATATTCAAACACAAGCTTAGCAATTGAAAACCGATGCATTAAATCCACAAACATTGAATAAACCAGCTGAAAGTGAATAGTAAACAAATAATTTTTTCCACTTCATAAATACTGTATGTCACTATGTTCATTTTTGCACTTTGAATGTTGTATGCATTTTATAAATGAGCACTAGTTTATTGTTACCTGCTTTCTGTATTATATAGGTAATTTTCCCATTTTCGATGAACCTTGTTCATGCCTTCTTTTTTTTTTAAAGAGGTCAGTGGCGTTTGTACATTTGTGAGCGTGGTAGAAATTATTTTGTTTTAATTACTGTACAACTTGCTCCTAAATTTTGATCTTAGCTTTGTAGTCATAAAAAAACTAAACACAGTTTATTGATGGAAAATGAAGAAGAAACTGCGCTAAAAACACTAAACAAATAACTGAAAAAACGTTTCACAGTTATTCAATTGGGAGCTGCGATTATCATGTTAACATATATACAAGAGCAAAACTGTGGAAGAAAAAGTAAGTCGCACTTACCCTGTGACCATTCAATTAAACTGTTAATTTACCACTCATTTATTTATTTCAATTCATTATTGAATGGTCACAGGATAAGCACAGTTTATTGATAAAAACAATATTCAACCCCCTAAGAAGAGGCATCTTAGGCCTCGTACACACGATCGAATTTGTCCGCTAAAAACGGTCCGATGGACCGTTTCAGCAGACATCTCCGATCGTGTGTATGGGCTAGCGGACAGATTTGTCCACCCGACAGATTTCAAAGCATGCTTTGAAATCTATCCGGTGGGAATCTGTCCGCCCGACATGTCTGCTGGTTAGTACACTTACCAGCAGACATGTCGTCCCGCTCCGCCGCCGCACCGCCGCCGAATGGATTCGGCGCATGCGCGGAAGTGTTTTACTTCCTGGTGCGGTGACGTGGCGGCGTCAACGTCACCGCCACGTCACCGCGCCGTCCGCCGGCGGGGAATTTGATCCGATGGTGTGTACACGCCATCGGACCAAACTCCAGATCGGACATATCCGATGGAAAGGGTCCGCGGACCGTTTTCATCGGATATGTCCGATCGTGTGTACAAGGCCTTAAAGATCGTTTCAGTCAGTTATTCTAATCTAAAGTTGTTTCCAATAAATGTAGCTGTTGGGTTGACCTTAGCTTTTTGGTTACCTGTTCTTCCTGGGCTACTTGAACTTTAATAACAATTATTTTTTACACCCTGCAGCTGCTAGCAGGGGACAAGCTTTTCCATTTAAGCTGGCCATACAAATACAGAATATACACAGCAGATGGACAATCTCCCACTGCAGCTATTGCGTTTTGATAGCTAACCATGCTGCTTGTCTGATTGGATGCAGGCACTGTTCAGGTGGCAATTTTCTGTCCAGCTCTTTTGATTTTTGAAAAGGGCGACACACCGAGGGAATTTCAGCCAATTCATTAGGAACTAGAAATAATTTGCACTCTATATGGCTAGCCTAAGGCTGCAGCAGCTTTAGAAAATATACGCTAAGAAAATACACACTTTTTTGTTTTTATGCACCTGGAATATATTTAGTCAAAATTAACTGAAGGTTCAATTATGGTTTGATAGCAATTGTAATTATAAATTTAGGGCCCTATTCAAACTTTCAAATTGGACTGTTTTTGATTACCCACACAAGACTCAGTAGGGTTCCCTGCAATTAGTTGGGGGTGGGAATCCATATTCAAAGTAATAGGAGGCTGACAGCAGCCGCAGCTATTTGCGGACGTTCACATGTAATTGTTCACGCAACAATTACCGATGGATGATCAGCCCTGGAGGCAGATAGTCTGCCTCCAGGGCTGATCATCTACAGGTAATCACTTCATAAACTACATGTGAACAGCCGTAAATATAGCTGCTGGTGCTGTCAGCCTCCTATTACTTTAAAAGGGGCTTCCGGCCAGCAACAAATCACAGGGAACCCTGTTGAGTCTCCCACAGGTAATTGCAGATGGTCCCATTCACAAGTGTAAATAGGGACTTAAAGAGTGTTGTACTGAGGCCTTGTACACACGATGTAATATATCCGCTGTAAACGGTCCCCGGACCGTTTACAGCGCATATTTACGCCGGGCTATTTTGATCCGATGGCTGTACACACTACACAATACTATTGTTAAGCCCCATACACTTGGTCAGACTGTTTTAACAACAGACATAAAAACGATCGTTTTCCGATTGTTCTTAGAAAATGTGTTTGTTTTTAAACTGCATCAGAAAACCATTTTAGGGTTCAAAAGTCTGGCCAACTGATCACCTTTCAGATGAAAATCCACAGAAAAGTTTATTTGGCTTTACTGTACAAGTGTACTCACTACTCAGCACAAAAGAGAAGCTGCTTTCAGTCACTGAGGCTGGCCATACATGTTCAATTTTTCTTGTACAATTTTCTTTTAGATTTACCAAAAACCATATAATATGAGGTCAAACTAAACAACACTTTCAATTGTATGCAATCAGGCAGGCCCTTGCACTACATAGTTGAAGGGTAAATCTAAAGAAAATTGCACAGAAAATTGTATCATGTATGGCCAGCCTAACTCTCTGGCCATGCAAAAAAAACATAAACAAAAGATTTGCATTTGAACACGTTTCTTTTGTTATTTTCGTATGTTGATATGACACCTATAACAAAAGATTTGCCTTCAGTATTTTGAATACACAATACAAACAGAAAAGGGAATTCATTCAATATACATAATGAAATTCTTTTGTTATAGATGTCATTGAACAATGAACATACAACTGACACTAACAAAAGAAAAGCATTCAAGATACACAGAATGCAAATTGACGAAAATTCACGATAATTATTGTCTAACAAGAAACGAACATGAATTAAACAGAATAACGAACCATCCCGCATGTGCGAAAATAAAACAGTAACGGAAATACGAAACGATCGGAATACGAAAAAATCACGTCGTAAGACAAACTAACGGGAACGAACGGGAAAACGGGTGTCTTACGAAAAACGAACGGAAACGAACAGACGGGACCATACGAAACGGAACAAAAAAAACACTAAAAAAAATTCTGTGCACATGTCTAATAGTTACTATTGTATTGTACATGAAAATAAAAACATATGTTAAAAAATAGAGGCAACCAAGGCCACTTACCACAAACAGCTTTGATTGTTTTCAGTTTCTCTAGAAACCATGGTGATAGGTTCTTTGATCTACAGTTAGGTCCATATATATTTGGACACATGCACGATTTTCATACTTTTGGCTCTGTATGCCACCAGAATAAAATTAAAATGAAGCAATCCAAATTTGCAGACTTTCAGCTTTAGTTCAAGGGGTTGAACATGAATATCAAGTACAAATTTTAGGAACTGCAACCATTTTTATACAGCCCCCCCCCCCCATTTTCAGGGGCTCAAATGTAATAGAACAAATGAATATAATCATAAATTAAAATGTTAGTTTTTTATATTTTATTGAGAATCCTTTACTGGCAATGACTGCCTGACATTATCAAAGACTGGGTTTCCTCCTTCCTGGTCTTTCTGCCTATAGTTTTGCCTTCAGCAAGTGAAATACGTGCTCAATTGGGTTGAGATCAGGTGAGTGACTTGGCCATTGCCGAATATTCTACTTCTTTTCCTTCAAAAGCTCTTGGGTTGCTTTTGCAGTGTGTTTTGGATCATTGTCCATCTGTACTATGAAGCGCCATTCAATCAACATTGCTGCATTTGGCTGAAACTGGGCTGACCTTTTATCTCTAAACACTGCAGAATTCATCCGGCTGCTTCTGTCTTCTGTCACATCCTCAATAAACTACAATAACCCAGTGCCACTGGAAGCCATACATGCCCATGCCAGCACACTGCAAGCTCCACCATGTTTTACAGATGACATTGTGTGCTTTGGATCATGAGGTGTTCCAAGCCTTCTCCACACTTTATTTCTGTCATTCTGGTAAAGGTTATGATTAGTTTCATTCCGTCCAAAGAATGCTTTTCCAGAACTGGTCTGGCTTTTTAGATGTTTTTTGGCAGAATCAAATCTCGCTTTTCTTTTCTTCAGGCTTATGAATGTTTTGCACCTTGTGGTGAACCCTCTATATTTGCTCTCGTGAAGTCTTCTGATTGTAGACTTTGGGCCAGATTCCATATATCCCGCGTCGGCGTAGCGTAAGCCATTTACACTACGCCACCGCAACTTACTAGAGCAAGTGCCGTATTCTCAAAGCACTTGCTCCGTAACTTGCGGCGGCGTAGTGTAAATGGCCCGGCGTATCCCCGCGTAAATCGAAGGGGGCAGCTTGTATTTAAATTAAGCGCGCCCCCGCGCCGAACGAACTGCACATGCGCCGGCCGAGAAAAAAAAAAGTGTGCATGCTCCAACTCACGTCGAAAAACGTTGAGGAAATCGTCACTTTATTCTTACGGAAACGACGTAAACGATGACGAGGCGGCGTAAAAACGTTTGGGAATCGGCTTATCTTGCTCATTTGCATAAACAAATGAGAAATCAACGTAAACGCCACCTACCGGCCGGCGTGACATTACATTTAAGATCGGACGGTGTAAGATTATTACGGCAGTCGGATCTTAGCGTAAATTTGGCGTATCATGTTTTCAGGATAAAAAACAATGATACGCCGGCGGGAAATTCGAATTACGCCGGTGTATCTGTAGATACACCGGCGTAATTCTTTTGAGAATCTGGCCCTTTGACAATAATATGCCCACCTTCTGGAGAGTATCCTTCACTTTACCATAGAGAGGATCCTGCGATCATCCACCATTGTTGTCTTCCATGGATGTCCAGGCCTTTTTTATGTTGATCTCACCAGTGCATTCTTCTTTTCTCAGAATGTACCAAACTGTTGATTTGGCCACTGCTAATGTTGCTGCTGTCACTGACAGATTTGTTTTGTTTTTGAAGCCTTACAATGGCCTGTTTCACTTGCATGGACAGCTCCTTTGAACGCATGGTGTAGGTTCACAGGAATAGGTTCCAAATGCAAATAGCACACTTAGCCCAGGTTAACATTGAGAGCGGGTTTGAAACCATGCGTGTTCAGCGGAATTTGCACGGGAATCAAACTGGCAATGCAGTCATACTTCGGGGGTGATTTGACAGACATCTGTGTGGGTTCATGCGCAGATGTCTATTTAAATCGCCCCCGAAGTCGCCAAAAATAGTACAGGAATTAGTTTTGGGAATCGCCGACTTTGCAGCGCCGCACCAATTTAGACGGTGCCGTAGCCAGCAGTAGCTGCTGATTTGGCATGTCAAATCGCATGTCAAAATGGCCCGATGTGAAGGTAGGCTATGAATCAACTCCAGACCTTTTATCTGGTTAATTGATGAAGAAATAATAAAGGACTGAACAAAAAAAACTGACAGCTCATGGGAGAGTAGACAGAAAACACACATTATATTAAAATGATAACACTGGATTCAGAATTTTGTGGATTTAATAGGCCACAGCCCTTTATTATTATAAATTATATTAACAACATATACTGTAATACCAATCTTAAAATGTTACCAACAACATATTTAGCTTAGCTATTGCAGCTCAAGCTAATAAACATTAAACTTAGTGGGCCAGATTTAGCAAGCATTTACATCGGCGTATCTTCAGATACGCCGCCATCATTTCAAATGTGCGCCGTCGTATCTTTACGCCGATTCTCAAAGCGAGATACGCCAAAAAATAGCCTTCCCCCGCCTGACGTAACTTGCCTACGCCGGCGTATCGTGGGCGCATAGTTGCGCTGGACGCATTCGGCGTTCCCATTAGAAATATGCAAATGAGGGAGATATGCAGATTAACGCACGTAGATACACCCGGCCGCTTCATATACGCGCTTTGCGTAAGGCTTACGTCCAGCGTAAAGTTTCCCCTTGCTATATGAGGCGCAGATAATGCAAAGGTATGGGCCAGGGAACGACGCCGTCGAATTTTACGTCGTTTATGCCGTTTACGTAGTACGGGAATAGGGCTGGGCGTAGGTTACGTTCACACATCGTAGGCATTGCGCGCCGACGTTACTTAGGGAGTTTTTTCGACGTGATTCTGAGCATGCGCGCACATGCCCAGTTCGAGCAGCCATTCATTAGCGTGGGGTCATGCTTAATTTAAATACATGACGCCCACCTCCTTCCTACTTTGAATTAGGCGGCCTTACGCTGGCCCATTTACGCTACGCCACCATTACTTAGGAGGCAAGTGCTTTGTGAATACAGCACTTGCTTCTCTAAGTTGCGGTGGCGTAGCATATATTCGATACGCTACGCCCGCCTAACGATACGCCGCCCTACCTGAATCTGGCCGAATGTCTCCTTTCTTAAGAAACAGACAAAACCTTATGTGCTTTCTTCTTCGAATCTCAGCTAACTGCTTTTCTAAGGCCGCGTACACACTCTCGAATTTGTCCGCTGAAACTGGTCCGTCGGACCGTTTCAGCAGACATCTCCGATCGTGTGTACGGGCTAGCGGACATATTTGGCCAGCGGACAAATTTTCAAACATGCTTTAAAATTTGTCCGCCGGAGACATGTCCGTCGAATATGTCCGCTGGTTAGTACACTCACTAGTGGACATATCTTCCTGCACATGCGTCAAATGGATTTGACGCATGCGTGGAAGTATTTTTCTTCCTGGTTCGGTGACGTGGCGGCACCAACAACACCGCCACGTCACCGCGCTATCCCAAGGAGACATGTCCGATGAAAACGGTCAACGGACCGTTTCCATCAGACATGTCCCTCCGTGTGTACGCGGCCTAATGGTGCATTTTTCTTCTTTTATAGGTACCAGCTTGTGTCAGGACTGTTGAACACAGCATGTGACTTTTAAAACACCAATCACAGGTAAGTACAAAAAGTGACAGTTTATGTTTTAACGGCTAGTTTACACTTGCTTCAAAACAATGCTTCAAACAGGCTTTGTTAAAGCTCTCTGAAAGCTAGTCAAAGCCCCTGTCACTAAATAAAATGGTTAGCTTACTGCCCTGTTTACACCTTGCTTTTGCTTTGCTGTGCTTTGGCTTTGCTTAAGAAATGGCGAAGCTCGCTTGAAGCCGCTCGAAGCCTCACTGAAGCCCCAACAAAGTCGCATCAGAAGCCTCATCGAAGCTCCACTAAAGCCTCATCGAAGGGCTTCAAAACATGGCTTCGGACATGCTTTGTTAAAGCTCTCTGAATGCCAGTCAAAGTCCCTGTCACTAAATAAAATTGTTAGCCTTTAGTTCTGTTTACACCTTGCTTTTGCTTGGTGCTTCGATGAGGCTTCGGTGGGGCTTCGATGAGGCTTTTGTGAGGCTTCAGTGGGGCTTCAAGCAAGCTTTGCCACAGACTTCTATGGAGGCTTTGAATATGCTTGGGGTATAATTATTTAAGCGAAGCTGAAGCAAAGCAAAAGCAAGGTGTAAACAGTATTGTAAGCTAACCATTTAATTTAGTGACAGGGCTTTGACTACCGTTCATAGAGCTTTAACAAAGCCTGTCCGAAGCTTCGTTTTGAAGCATGTGTAAACTAGCCGTTAATGTGTGTCGAAGCTGAAGCAAGTGTAAATGAGCCCTAAACGTTTTATGTCTGCCACTGTCCCATATGTGGGGGGCAGGGACATTTTATGCCCCACACTCCACTTCCAGGAGGAGTAGCTGTACTAATTATGCAATGTTAGTACAATGATCTCCCGTGCTGTGCTAGTGCATTCTGACAGGGGAATGCCCCCCCCTGACAAATGACCGGCTTCTGTTGGACTGGCTGCCATATACACGGGCTGAATAACGGACGGTTTCTATTGAACCAGCCGCCAGGGTCTTTTTTTTTATTTTTTATATTTAAGCGTTTTATTTGGGTAAGTACTGTAAATACAGAGCATAAACATCCATTACTTAATACTATACAAACAATATCTTAATGGCACACACTTTCCATTTCGAGTAAAATTAACCTTTCATTGCATGGAAAAAATAAATATTGTCATAATTGACTTATAGTCTCCCCCGCTACTGGAGGGAAATATAGGAAGAGGAAAATTAGGGTAAGAAAAAGAAAAACCCATAAACCAACCTAGGTTCCTATCCTGGACCAGGTTTCACTACTTATTTATCTAAGGCTCATCTTCCGGGTCTGGATAGGTTTCTTCTGGGCCGACAGTATCCCAATTCCCCAATCCTCTTTTAGCCCCACCATGTAACTATAGCTTATATACTCTATCTTGCCTGTACTCCCTTCCTATATCTATTCCTATGTAATGACCCCTTGTGTTCTATTTAGAATACCTACCCCATTTTGACCCTAGTCACCTCATAACCCCCCCCCCTCCCACCCACCAAAAGAGAGAGGAAAAAAAAAACAACCCGGGGGGGGGGCTCGCAAAAGTAAACCAGTAGTATGGTTAAATGGTTAATTACCCCCTCTCTCCTCCTCCTCTAGATCCCCCCTATCCTCCTCCTCCCCTCCGGTATTGCCTTCCCTCCCGTTGACCTGGGCGCGTGGTCCCTCCTGTTCTCCATCCCCTTTCCCCATTAATTCCTTCCCTTCCTCTGAGTATATGAATACATTCCATGCTCCCCAGGTTTCATTATATTGCTCCTTTCTGTCTTGTGCGGATAGCACCAGGTCTTCTATCGCACCCACCTTTCTGACTCCATTCAGCCAGTCCCTTATCGTTGGCACTTTAGTCCTTTTCCAATTTAATGTTATACCCGCCTTAGCTTTGTTCATCATATGACAGATGATCGATTTTTTGTATGTTTTTATTGGAATCTGTGATATATGTAGCAGGCAAAGAGCTGGATCATCTTGTATTTGGTAAGTTGTAAATTTTTGAGATATCTTTTGGACTTCCAGCCAATATTTCCTGATTTTAGGACATGCCCAGAATATATGATACAGAGTTCCCTTACTCTTCTTACATCTCCAACAGGAGTCTAATGTCTCCGGGAACACCCTACTCAGCTTCTCCGGTGTATAATACCATCTATTTAAAATGTTATAGTTTAATTCCTGTAGCCTGGTGCAAGTTGATGTTTTCATAGCTAAGTAGATTATCTTTTGCTGCTGGGTTGGGGTGAAATTCCTCTCCATATCTTTTGCCCATTCTTTCATTGGTGGTAGTTCCTGAACTTCTGGGGGTGATATTATCAATCTATACCACAATTATGCCACTTTTTGAACTCCCTAGGTCCATCGAGTAGATTCAAAAGGGAGTTAACACGGTTTGAAAGATACTGTGAGGATCAGGAACCCCCGGCAAGATTACTTGCCGGGGGTTCCTGATCCTCACAGTATCTTTCAAACCGTGTTAACTCCCTTTTGAATCTACTCCTTGGACCTAGGGAGTTCAAAAAGTGGCATAATTGTATCGCCTGCCAATAGTTAACCCCAAATTGTCCTTCTATGGATACCAATGAGGTCACTGTCGGCCATCCTTCTAATTCTACAAAGTGTGCTGCCTGTGTAAAGCCCCTTTCCCTGAGGTTTCTATATGGTCCTTTCTCCAATCCTGGATGAAAGTTTGGATTTCCCAGTATTGGGTATAGAGGAGAGTATCTTGATGTGTGTTTACCCAGCTGGCATATCTTATGGCCTATAGATAAAGTCGCACCTATAGTTGGATGTTTTTTTAACTGGGCCGGGAGTATTTGATAGCACCAAATTGCTCTTTTTAACGGGACTTGACTTATTTCCTGTTCGAGGTCTACCCATAATTTGGTTCCATTACTCCTACCCCATTCTATGACCCTTCCTAAGTGTACTGCCTGATAATATTTATTTACATCCGGTACCACCAGTCCTCCATCGCCCTTAGGTAGGAACATCCTGTTCCTACCAGGGCCGGACTGGGAGTAAAAACCAGCCCTGGAAAAAATGTCATACCAGCCCCATAGCATTATTATACCAGCCCAACAGTAAACGTCATTATTTTCTTGTTCGTAAAAGGGAAAATCATGCATTTTAAAGCACAGTTGAAGAGTGTATTATAGATATGAAAGCACATAGGGCTAGGGATATATAACAACAAATTACAGTTAAAAGTGGAGCAATCATCAAGGGAGACACCTTACATCAATGACCCCCCTCCCCTTCTCAGACTGGCCTGGCGTTGCTGTCACTGACCACTGTGCAGGATTCAGTCAGTCGGCTCCCGATTGATGGCTCCCGTGACCCCCATCCCAGCAGTGCTCCCACCGTTGACTCCTCTCCAGACTGCAGACATGATATAAAACAAGAGATGGTCAGAGGTTGCAGACATGATACAGAGATGTCAGAGGCTGTGGGCATGGTACAGGATATGTCAGAGGCTGTGGGCATGGTACAGGATATGTCAGAGGCTGTGGGCATGGTACAGGATATGTCAGAGGCTGTGGGCATGGTACAGGATATGTCAGAGGCTGTGGGCATGGTACAGATGATGTCAAGATGTCAGAGGCTGTGGGCATGATACAGGAGATGTCAGAGACTGTGGGCATGATACAGGAGATGTCAAGATGGCAGAGAATGTGGGCATGATACAGGACATGTCAGAGGCTGTGGGCATGATACAGGAGATGTCGGAGGCTGTGGGCATGATACAGGAGATGTCAGAGGCTGGTGGCATGATACAGGATATGTCAGAGGCTGTGGGCATGGTACAGGATATGTCAGAGGCTGTGGGCATGGTACAGGATATGTCAGAGGCTGTGGGCATGGTACAGGATATGTCAGAGGCTGTGGGCATGGTACAGGATATGTCAGAGGCTGTGGGTATAGTACAGAAGATGTCAGAGGCTGTGGGCATGGTACAGAAGATGTCAAGATGTCCGAGGCGGTGGGCATGATCCAGGAGATGTCAGAGACTGTGGGCATGATACAGGAGATGTCAAGATGGCAGAGAATGTGGGCATGATACAGGAGATGTCAAGATGGCAGAGAATGTGGGCATGATACAGGAGATGTCAAGATGTCAGAGGCTGTGGGCATGATACAGGAGATGTCAGAGGCTGTGGGCATGATACAGGAGATTTCAAAGGCTGTGGGCATGATACAGGAGATGTCAGAGGCTGTGGGCATGATACAGGAGATGTCAGAGGCTGTGGGCATGATACAGGAGATGTCAGAGGCTGTGGGCATGATACAGGAGATTTCAAAGGCTGTGGGCATGATACAGGAGATGTCAGAGGCTGTGGGCATGATACAGGAGATGTCAGAGGCTGTGGGCATGATACAGGAGATGTCAGAGGCTGTGGGCATACTACAGAAGATGTCAGAGGCTGTGGGCATACTACAGAAGATGTCAGAGGCTGTTGGCATAGTACACAAGATGTCAAGATGGCAGAGGATGTAGGTATGATACAGGAGATGTCAGAGGCAGGGGGCATGGTACAGGAGATGTCAGAGGCAGGGGGCATGGTACAGGAGATGTCAGGGGCTGCGGGCATGGTACAGGAGATTTCAGGGGCTGCGGGCATGGTACAGGAGATTTCAGGGGCTGCGGGCATGGTACAGGAGATTTCAGGGGCTGCGGGCATGGTACAGGAGATTTCAGGGGCTGCGGGCATGGTACAGGAGATGTCAGGGGCTGCGGGCATGGTACAGGAGATGTCAGGGGCTGCGGGCATGGTACAGGAGATGTCAGGGGCTGCGGGCATGGTACAGGAGATGTCAGGGGCTGCGGGCATGGTACAGGAGATGTCAGGGGCTGCGGGCATGGTACAGGAGATGTCAGGGGCTGCGGGCATGGTACAGGAGATTTCAGGGGCTGCGGGCATGGTACAGGAGATTTCAAGGGCTGCGGGCATGGTACAGGAGATGTCAGGGGCTGCGGGCATGGTACAGGAGATCAATGTAGCCTCACTGTACCCATCATTGCAGCCTCACCGTGCCCATCATTGCAGCCTGTGAATTTGCTTGGCAGAGTCTGCCCATGTGAAAAGGCTCTAAGGGAGAGCTCTGTGGACTGTAATGTAAAGGGAAACTGATGTAAGGGCCAGTTCACACCAGACACAGTTCCGTACAGTTTTGTGCGCTAAAAATGCATGCACAGTGTTTTCCATTTATTCCAATGGCTCTAGTTCACAACATGCAGTCAGTTTCTGGTGCAGAAACTGACTGAAAACTGACTGCATGGTGTGAACTAGAGCCAACTAGAGCCATTGGAATACATGGAGAACACTGTGCATGCATTTTTTGCATAAAAAAAGCACATGGAACTGTGTCTGGAGTGAACTGGCCCAAAGAGGTACTCTTGGAATCCTGATGTAAGGGGGTCTCTGATCACCAAAGCCCCCACATACATCAGAGTCCCCCCTTTACATCACAGTCCACAGAGCTCTCCCTTACATAAGTGTGCTGCTCAGAGGCTGGCGAGATGAGAGGGGGGAAATATTTCCCTTACCAAAGATGAAGGCTTGGGCCCTGGATTGGTCAGCAAACAAGGCCTACTAGCCTGTGCCATACATAGGCTGGTAGAGCATGCTGGGGCTTGTAGTGCACCACACTAGGGAAATCCTAGTGGGCTGCTGTGTTGGTTGAGGGAGGTGACAACACACTCTGTACAGCCCCATCAATGACTGACCCACCTGTGTGCTGCTTTCTTTTCATCCATGAGAAGTCTCATTAGGAAGCAAGGATTTTTAGCTGACCTGGAGAGCTGTGGATCCTCTGTGGGGGGTTGCAGGCAGCATCCATAATACAAGCTGGCCTTTCCTCCATTTTCACTATCTACCTGCAGACTGCTGAAGTTTCTTTGGGAAGCATGGAGGAGATGCTGAGGATTGGAATGTTGGAGGGGAGGGGCTGTGGGACACACACACAAGGGGGGTGAGAGGAGAAGATCCTGCTATCTGTATCTTTTTTCCTCTCTCCTGTCCGAAGTCTGTGCGAGGAGGGGGGGGGGGGGGGGGGTGTGGGCTGTTGTCAGTGCGGGTCTGAGCAGTGTTGTGACAGAGAATGTAATACACACTCTGCTCTTAACTAAAGCCACATTACTAGCTTCCCCCCCCACAGCAGACACGATCTGGTCTAGGAGGAAGAGGGGAGGTTTTTCAAACAGCAGCACTGCCAAAGTTTTCACACTCCCAGACACACAGCAGGAGATGCCTGCTGACTCTGTGTGACGTGGAGGGGGAAGGACGGAGCAGAGAGCTGGCAGATCAAAAAAGGCAATTCACTGGCACAGCCCAGCACACTCACCTGCGGTAAGAAAATAGAACGAATCATCCTTCCGGGGTGACTAGCAGACAGACACGCGCATTCGCTCATGCGCACTGCCGCAAGCAGGGCTGGATAGGAACTAGTGTGCACCAGCCGCAAACCCGGGGACACAAAACAACGGCGTACACAGGAAATTACATAGACACATAGGAGGGGCCAGGCTAACAGAGCAGAAATCGGCCAGCTCAGACGGCAGCCATGTTTTTTTCGGGCGCCGCTGCCCTCACACCGGCCTCCAGGAGCAGCCAGGCAGCCGGCCCACCGGGATTTTTCCCGGTGTCCCGGTTGGCCAGTCCGGCTCTGGTTCCTACCGATCCTTGGTCTTTTATTAGACCAAATAAAATTAAAGAGCAGCCTGTTTACTCGGTTTAGAAAAGCCAGGGAGATTTTGATTGGTATTGCTTGGAATAGGTACAATAGTTTGGGGAGTATACTCATCTTAATTGCATTGCATCTCCCGAACCAAGAATGGAATCCCTTCTGCCATTTCTCCAGAGTTCCCTTGATTGTACTTACCAATGGGGGGAAATTTACTTCAAAGATGTTCCCTATTCTTAATGGGATATGGATCCCCAGATACTTTAAGGCTGTCTTTACCCATTTAAATTTACAATTAGGTTCTAGAATCTGTTGTAGTGTACCTGAAATTTCCACCCCCATTGCTTCAGATTTCCCATAGTTGATTTTTAAATTTGTTAATTTCCCATATTCCTCTATTTCTTTCATCAAATTTTGTAGTGATTTCTGGGGGTTGGATATAGTAAACAACATGTCGTCCGCAAAGGCAGAGATTTTATATTCCCTGTCTCCTACCTCCAACCCCCGGATCTCAGAATTCTGTCTTATGCTGTTCAGCAGAGGTTCCAATGTTAAGACATATAGTAGCGGGGACAATGGACATCCCTGTCTTGTTCCATACCTTATTTTAATTGGCTCTGAAAAAATCCCGTTTACCTTAACTAGAGCTTGGGGGGTGGTATATACCCCCATAATCCATCTACACATATGTTCTCCTAGTCCGATATGTCTTAACATCCCTGCCATAAACTTCCAGCTAACTCTATCAAAGGCTTTTTCCGCGTCTGTGCTTAGGAAAATAGCGGGTGTTTTAGTTCCCCTTGTCCAATGCACCAGATTCAGCACTTTGATAGTGTTATCTCTCGCCTCTCTAGTCGGGACAAAGCCTACCTGATCTGGGTGGATCAACTGTCCCAAAAGGGGTTGTATTCAAGAGGCTATTAATTTAGTAAATAATTTTAGGTCTGTGTTCAATAATGAGATCGGGCGATAGCTACCGCACCCCGCCGGGTCTTTACCCTCTTTCGGAATTACTGCAATGTGTGCCGTAAGGGCTTCCAGGCGGAATGCGGTAGATCGGCCGATCCCATCGAACATCCTGGTCATATGTGGTCCAAGTATAGGGAAGAAATATTGATAATACTGGATGGAGAACCCATCCGGTCCTGGGGCTTTCCCTGGTTTGACCATTTTCATCACTCCTTGGAGTTCCTCTATTGTAATGGGTCTTTCTAAATTTTCCCTTTCTATTGATGCTATTCTTTTAACCACTTAAGGACCGCCTACTGCACATTTACGGCAGAATGGCACGGCTGGGCACATCGACGTATATATACGTTGATTTTAGTACCCAGCCGTGGGTCACGGGCGCGCGCCCGCTGGCGCGCGCCCGCGACCCGGTCCGAAGCTCCAGGACCGGGACCGCAGGATTCGCGGACCCGATCGCCGCTGGAGTTTCCCCGTGCTTCTCTGTGGCCGTAGCATCGATCGCGTCATCCCTGTAATAGGGGGACGCGATCGATGACGTCACACCTACAGCCACACCCCCCTACAGTTGTAAACACACACATTAGGTCACACATCCCCTACAGCGCCACCTGTGGTTAACTCCCAAACTGCAACTGTCATTTCCACAGTAAACAATGCAATTTAAATGCATTTTTTGCTGTGAAAATGACAATTGTCCCAAAAATGTGTCAAAATTGTCCGAAGTGTCCGCCATATTGTCGCAGTCACGAAAAAAATCGCTGATCACCGCTATTAGTAGTAAAAAAAAATAATTAATAAAAATGCAATAAAACTATCCCTTATTTTGTAAACGCTATAAATTTTGCGAAAACCAACCGATAAACGCTTATTGCGATTTTTTTTACCAAAAATACGTAGAAGAATACGTATCGGCCTAAACTGAGGAAAAAAAATGTTTTTTTATATATTTTTGGGGGATATTTATTATAGCAAAAAGTAAAAAATATTGCATTTTTTTTTAAATTGTCGCTCTATTTTTGTTTATAGCGCAAAAAATAAAAACCGCAGAGGTGATCAAATACCACCAAAAGAAAGCTCTATTTGTGGGGAAAAAAGGACGCCAATTTTGTTTGGGAGCCACGTTGCACGACCGCGCAATTGTCAGTTAAAACGACGCAGTGCCGAATCGCAAAAAGGAGCAAGGTCCTTTACCTACATTTTGGTCCGGGTCTTAAGTGGTTAAGGTGCGCTGAAATCAAATAATCCTCTATCTTCTCGTTGGTTTCATTCATTTGTTTTAGATTGTAGAGAGAGGTATAATATTCTCTAAATCTCTGCGCTATGTCTTTAGGGAGTGACTTTACCTGGCCATCCTTCCCGTTAATCTGTGGTATGTAGACCATTAGTGTTGAGCGGAATACGCCATATTCGATTTTGTGATATTGCGCGAATATATAGAAGAATATTAGTTTAGTAATACAGGAAATGATCTCCGTTTATGAGAATTTTGCAAAAAATGTTTTGGATAAAATATCACGAATATTCGATATTAGCGAATATTCGCGATATTTTATCCAAAACATTTTTTGCAAAATTCTCATAAACGGAGATCATTTCCTGTATTACTAAACTAATATGCACTAAACACTAACTGTACACTAACTCTACTTAAAAGAAAGGAGAATAAGGGGGCAAAAGAAGGGCGGAGAAGATACTCGCGCAATATTCCTATTGCGCGATTATCTTCTCCGCCCTTCTTTTGCATCAGAGCCAATCAGAATAACTCGAATATTCGGCAAAAGGAATATTGCGCGATATTCCTTTTGCCGAATATTCGAGTTATTCTGATTGGCTCTGATGCAAAAGAAGGGCGGAGAAGATAATCGCGCAATATTCCTTTTGCCGAATATTCGAGTTATTCTGATTGGCTCTGATGCAAAAGAAGGGCGCATCAGAGCCAATCAGAATAACTCGAATATTCGGCAAAAGGAATATTGCGCGATTATCTTCTCCGCCCTTCTTTTGCATCAGAGCCAATCAGAATAACTCGAATATTCGGCAAAAGGAATATCGCGCAATATTCCTTTTGCCGAATATTCGAGTTATTCTGATTGGCTCTGATGCAAAAGAAGGGCGGAGAAGATAATCGCGCAATATTCCTTTTGCCGAATATTCGAGTTATTCTGATTGGCTCTGATGCAAAAGAAGGGCGCATCAGAGCCAATCAGAATAACTCGAATATTCGGCAAAAGGAATATCGCGCAATATTCCTTTTGCCGAATATTCGAGTCATTCTGATTGGCTCTGATGCAAAAGAAGGGCCGAGTAGCTGATGCGATTCTTTTATGTTGCCGAAAATTCGCAATGCGAATTTTCAGCAACATAAAAGAATCGCTTCAGCTACTCGGCCCAGGGTCTCTCTCTAATCATACCAGCAATGCTTTTAGACGTCGATGGAGATCACTAGGATGTGATCTGTTTTAAAAATAAATTAGAAAAAATACAAATATTCGCCATAGCGAATATTCGCCGCAATATTCGAGTTATTCGCGAATACTCGAATATGCAATATTCGTAGCGAATATTCGCAATGCGAATATTCGTGAGCAACACTATAGACCATATTCCCTTTATCTTTTAGCTTTCCTGCTAGTACTTTACTACACTTGTCTCCAAGTTCATATGTTGTCTTCTTTCCTGCTTGGATAGTTGCTTTTGCTTTATATCTTAATAAGTCTGCTAGTTCTTTCCTCTTGTATCCTAATTCTTCCCCAGTAGCTAACCTCTGACTTGCTTTGTGTTGCAACTCCAGTGATTGGATCTCTGTTGTTAATTTCTCCACCTGGCTCTCTCGTGCTCTTTTTATTCCCGCTCCATGTTTTATTAACAGCCCCCTCATCACTGCCTTGTGGGCTTCCCAGACCACACTTGGGTCACTCCCAGGTGTGTCGTTCATTCGGAAGTATTCTCCTAGTTGTTTCTCTGCCTCCTCTCGTACTTCTGGGGTCTGTAATAGACTTCCATTCAAACGCCATCGGTACCCCGTGAAGAGAGCCTTACCTGATATCCTAATATCTAATGACACAGGGGCATGATCTGACCAGGTTATGTTCCCTATTTTCACTTCATCAATTGCTATTAATAGGTAATGAGGGATCAAAAAATAATCTATCCGGGAGTAACTTTTATGAGGATTGGAATAGAAGGTGTAATCTCTTTCCCCCCCATGAAATATTCTCCAGGCATCCACTAAATGCATCTCTTTCATCCTTCGCCTAACTTTCCTCCTGGAGCCTCCTGTTACAGACGATAACCCTGTTGATGAATCCAGTTTGGGGTCGAGTGTCATATTGATATCGCCCCCCAGGATTAATTTCCCTTCTAAAAAATTGTCTAATTTGGCCAATACTCCCATCAGGAAGGTCTCTTGGTGCGTGTTAAGAGCATAGATTGTAGCTAATGTTACTTTCTCGTCTCCTATTCTACCTTTTAAGAATATATACCTTCCATCATCATCTATCTGTTTATCTGTAAGTGACCAGGGGATCTGGTTGGAGATTAATATTAGAGACTCCTTTAGATTTTGATGTCGGGCTAAATGCGTGATAGGTGCATGGGAAGAATCTGTTTTGTAGGTAAGGTAAGCGGCTAGCTCTAAGATGGGTTTCCTGAATGTATGCTATATCTGTTCGGGCTCGTTTAATTTCGTTAAGAAGTATTTTCCTTTTTTCCGGGGTATTAAGTCCTTTGGCATTGATGGTAGTTATCTTTATCCCCCCCATCTTAACCGGGGTATTCTACAAACCTTATGGAAAATAGGTCTTCACGTCTATAGGTGGGTAGAGGGTTATTTCCCCTTCCTCACCAGAGGAGGAGAGAGAGGGGGAGGAAAAAAAAAAAAAAAAAAACCCAAAAAAAACCCACGCCTTCCCCTAACTTATTGACCGCGAGGGTCGAGAGAGAATAGATAAGAAAAAAGATCCTCCCCCTCTTCCCCTTCGTCAATATAGCTATCTGCTATTTTACTCTGTTACCCCAACCCCTGAGTAAATACCTAACAGGGGGTATTAGTTGCGCACGCTCCTTCAAGCGGGTGCCCCTGCTGCTCCCTCCCCTCCTTCCTTCTACTTCTCATTCTTGGTTTTATTTGTTCTATCTATCTCAGTTGGTCCCCTGAACCCTGTTTCCCCTATTTGGTTATCCTCCCTCCCCCTCTCCATTCCCCACCGCTTCCTCCCCCCTCCATAACCCTGAACAGAGTAATCCTTCTAGGGGGTCCCGACCGTCTCTTCCCCTCCACCTCTGGCCTGTACCTCAATCTCATTTATTGTCTCTACTGTTTTCCTCCTGGATTCCCCCCCCCCGGCCCCCCCGCCAGGGTCTTTTAAATGCATCGGCACTGCCCCTGGGCCCTGCATGCATGGGGGCCCCTGCAGCTTCACATTCATGTCCTATCACTGTCTGTAAAATCAGCAGGAAGGAGCCAGCAGCCTCAAACTATAGTAACAGCAGCCATAGGACAAGAAAGAGTTAACAGCAGAAGCAGATCCACCTCCTGCTGCTTACTGAGTCAATGGGCACTGCTGTAACCTGCCCCCTTCTCAAGCCTCTTCCTTTGATTGAGAAGAAAAGAATATTGGAGCTATGCTGGAGCCTGGAGAAAGAAACAAGCACCATGGGGACTGGGGTGGGGGCGAGGAGTAGAACTGAGCAGGAGAAGCAGAAGCATCCATTTAGGTGCAGGAAATCTGTAGAATGTGTACCGGAAGAGATATTTACTGCAAGGGCTCTATGAACTTTCCAAATGTGGATTTATGCTTTGACATCCTTTTGTTTATTCTATCCTATGGATTTTCTTATTCTATCATTTTCTATTCTATTATTTTCTACTCTAGTCTTTTCTATTCAAAATTTTAATTTCAGAAGATAGTTCTATTCGTTCTATTCTATTGGTTGTTTCTATACTATTCGGTTATTTTCTATTCTAATCTTTCATATTCTATTCAAATTGATTCTATTTGAGTTTTGGGAAATAGTTATATTCATTATATTCTATTCTATTCTAATCTATTCTATTGTTTTATTTCTTATGTATTCAAATTCAAATTTATATTTTTGGCGACACGCGCAGCTTAAACACTTTTTTGACACACAGGTCACTCCTATTCGTGCCCCCTCTCGGCTCACACCCTTTGAGCTTCTTTTCATCGCGGAGGACAACATTCCTCACATGGTATCCAAGCTCTACCAGCTACTGGTCCGCGGTGCAAACCAAACCAGCCTATATTAGGGAGTGGGAGCGAGATCTAGGGAGGGAGCTCTCAGAGGCACAGCTGGCTTCCCTGTACCACCTGACTCACTCTAGCTCCATAGAGTCTAGAACACAAGAAACAAACTACAAGTTACTGTCAAGGTGGTATAGGGTGCCGGCTGTCCTCTCACGCATCTACCCCGTGGTGTCTGACCGTTGCTGGAGGGGTTTTGGCCATCGTGGCACCCTGCTCCACATATGGTGGGAATGTCCGCAGATCCGTCCTTTCTGGGAAGCAATTAAGACACAAATTAAGGTCATATTGGATGTGGACATCCCGCTTCAGCCGTTGCACTTCCTTCTCTATGTTCCCTCTATGCCGATCAGTCGTTACAGGGGTTGTGCTCTGCCACATCTCCTGAACACTGCCAGGTGTCTGATTCCCATTTATTGGAAGCAAGCTTCTGTTCCTGGCCTCGAGGACTGGTTCAAGAAGGTGCGGGAGATCAAAGAGGCAGAGGAGTGGGTGGCAAACTGCAATGGCACAAGTGAGCACTTTACGTCCATTTGGGCTGCTTGGCTGCAGCATACTCTGGGGGCTGGGTTTGTCCCCTCTAGTCTAGACATTGCTTTATTGGAACTTGCGGAGCCTTCGCTTAGGGGGGGAAGAGGTGCTGTATCGCTGGCCCTGGAGGCGGAGACAGGAGATGCAGAAGATTGAATGCTTTGCTGAGCCCTAATAGCATTTCTTTGATTGGCAGTGCCGTGTGACGACCTAGAGCAGTAATGGCGAACCTTGGCACCCCAGATGTTTTGGAACTACATTTCCCATGATGCTCCACTACACTGCAGCGTGTATGAGCATCATGGGAAATGTAGTTCCAAAACATCTGGGGTGCCAAGGTTCGCCATCTCTGACCTAGAGCGTTCCTGGTGGAGGCAGTCATATCCCCCTATTTCTTTTTCTCTTCTCTTTTTTTCTGGACCTTCTATTTTCCTGTCCCCTGTCATCGTCTGTTTGTCTGCCTGTCTGTGTTTTGTGTGTTTCTTTGTTGTTTTTTTTTTCTTTTTCTTTTTCTTTGGGAATTTATACATGGATCCCCGCGCACCTGTTCAGCTCAGGTGGTTTTTCCGCCACTGGGGTTGGCCCCTTGTTTGGGCCAGATATCATTGTCGAGCTGTGGTCTCTCCTCCTTCATTTTTGGATGGGGAGATTCCTATTTGTGTGGGCCCCTATTTTCTAGGTGCCTATGGGCCGGCTTTCGGTCGGGGAGGGTCTTATGGAGGCCGTTTGCCCCCCCCCCCCCTCCCCGTGATGGGCTCTGAGATGTGGGGGCTTCTTGTTTAGTTGGGTCCAAGACCTAGGGTTTTAATGGTGGACGGGTCCGCAAATTGGGGAGGGACGGACCCTCCTCGACGGATTAGGCCTCGTACACACGAGGGGATATGTCCGCTGAAAACGGTCCGATGGACCGTTTCAGCAGACATCTCCGCTCGTGTGTATGGGCTAGCGGACAGATTTGTCCACCCGACAGTTTTTAAAGCATGCTTTGAAATCTATCTGGTGGGAATCTGTCCGCCCGACATGTCTGCTGGTTAGTACACTTACCAGCAGACATGTCGTCCCGCTCCGCCGCCGCACCGCCGCCTAATGGATTCGGCGCATGCGCGGAAGTGTTTTACTTCCTGGTGCGGTGACGTGGCGGCGTCAACGTCACCGCCACGTCACCGCCACGTCACCGCGCCGTCTGCCGGCGGGGACCAAACTCCATCAGACCAAACTCCAGATCGGACATATCCGATGGAAACGGTCCGCGGACCGTTTTCATCGGATATGTCCGATCGTGTGTACGAGGCCTTAGTGATACTACCTGGGACATGGTTCCTTGTTTTTCAGTTGCTCTGTTGTACCTTTTGCACTGTACTGATATGTATGGTTTTTGCGGACCATGTTTAATGTAAGCTGTATTTCTGTTTGTGTATACATGTTTTTTTTTTTTTTTTATTCAATAAAATGGAAAATTGTATACTCACCTTTCCGTAATTTTCCTTTCCTGACGCATCTTCATGGCAGCACACACTGGGTTGTGACTCCGCCCCCACAACCTGACAGGATTGGTTAGCTATAAATTTGAAGGGGAGACGCCCCGCACCATTCTCTGTATATATCATCATAAAACAGCAGGGTGGGCATCTGTGTGCTGCCATGAAGATGCGTCAGGAAAGGAAAATTACGGAAAGGTGAGTATACAATTTTCCATTTTCCTGACGCATTCATGGCAGCACACACTGGGAAATAACTCGCCAGTCGGGAGGGTGCAAGAAAACAGTAATATTTATTCTTTATAGCGCTGAGGAATTGGCTCTAAGAACAGATCTGCCGAAGTCGACGGTAGCCAGGAGAGCAGAATTCACTCTGTAGTGAGAAATGAAGATGTGTTGGGTAGACCAAGTTGCTGTTCTGCCTATGGTTTCCGGTGAAGTCCCGCAATATGCTGCCCAAGAAGTGGCCTCTGCCCCTGTCGAATGAGCCCTAATGCCCTCTAGGAGTCGTAAGTTGCTGGATGGAATAGGTCTCTTTGATAGCTTTAACAACCAAGAGGTAATGGTACGGGAGGTAGCTGGCTGACCTCGTCTGTTCCCGTGTGGGATAATCAAGAGAGAATCCGTCTTCCTGAGATGTAGCTGTGACGTAACTGGAGATGGTAGACTTGACATCCTAGTCATGGGACTCGCCCCTCTCATTAGTAAAAGACGGAAGGACGATGTCCTGGTTATAATGAAAGGAGGAAGTTACCCTTGGATAAAAATGGTCTGAGGGCTTCAGAACCACTCTGTCAGGGAAGAACACTAAATAGGGGTTCCGTAGCCATAAGTGCTGTATCTCCGACGCCCTCTTAACTGAGGTGATAGCAATATGGGAAGCCATCTTCAGAGCTAGGTTCCACGGTGACCGGTGAGACTAAGTTGAATTGAGAAAAAGGTGGATTGGACAGGGCCCGAGTACTACACAGAGATCCCCTGTTGGAAAGGCTGGCCTCCTAGGTGGTCTGATCTTACGTAGGCCCTGAGGAACAGAGTGACTGGATGATGAAGAGCCCATCTAGTACCCGTCATGGCTGAAAGGGCAGATACTTGCACCTTCAGGGTACCCGAGCCCGGGCCCTTGTTAAGCCCTGACTGAAGAAATTCAAGAATTTGAGATGGGATTCCAATCTCTTTGCTGCGATGACACAAACCTCTCCCAGATCCTAGTATAGGTGACATCAGTGGAGCTCCTTAGAGCTTGTACTAAGGTTGATATTACCTCCTGAGAGTATCCTAGTTCCCCTAACCTAGCCCTCTCCGCTTCAAAGCTGGCAAATGCAGCTTCTCTGGGCTGGATGGAAGAATTGCCTCTGATGTATGAGATCCCAGGTTACTGGAAGATGTATTGGAGGCCGCGTACCTAGCTGTAGCGGGGTCGTAAACCATGGCCTCCTCAGCCAGAACGATATTAGTACAATAACCGTGGCTGAGGACTTCCGAAGTCGGGACAGGAATCTTGTAATCCGAGAAGTTGGAAGAAAAATGTACCCTAGCTCGCAGCTCCATGGAAGAACTAGGCAGTTTGTCCCTTCAGGTAATGGAAAGTGGGCTCTGGACAGGAACCTCTGACACTTGGAGTTCTTTGGCGTGGCCGCTAGGTCGACTTCTGGTACTCCACAAGTTTTCGTAAGAATGGAGAATACATGTTGGTTCAGGGACCATTCGTTGTTTGAAAGTGTCTCTCGGCTTAGGTAGTTGGCCAACGAATTCTGTGTTGCTGGGACGCATACTCCCCACAGATCTAACAGGTGCACTTGTGCCCCTTCCATTATGGGCGAACTTCCTCCTGAAGCGTGCGACTCCTGATGCCCCCCTGTCTCTGGATACATGACACCGCTACTTGTTGTCCATCCTGATCAGGACACTCTTCCTCTCTAGAAGAGGCGCAATGGCCAGGAGGGCCTGAAAGGCTGCTCTGAGCTCTAAAATATTTGACACTATGCCCTGAGCCCGAAAGTGCCACTGTCCCTGGGCTACTCAGTCTAGATTGTGTGGACCCCATCACCCCTGGCTGGCGTCCGATGTTACTACTTCTGGACTTGGGGGAACTTTTGGAATGGACTCCCTGAGGTTGGACGGGTGTGTCCACCACCATACTAATTGCTTTACCAAAGTTCGGGATGTGAATGGTTTGGAGTATTGATGTTCTATTCCACTGCCTGAGAAAGGAGTTCTTCAAGACTCGCATGTGCCACAGGGGCCACTGTATCAAGGGTATGGATGCTGACATGGACCCCAGGGTACTGAGGCAGGCTCTGACAGTTAGGCCTCGTACACACGAGGGGATATGTCCGCTGAAAACGGTCCGATGGACTGTTTCAGCAGACATCTCCGCTCGTGTGTATGGGCTAGCGGACAGATTTCTCCACCCGACAGATTTCAAAGCATGCTTTGAAATCCATCCGGTGGAATCTGTCCGCCCGACATGTCTGCTGGTTAGTACACTTACCAGCAGACATGTCGTCCCCCACCGCCGCCGCCGAATGGATTCGGCGCATGCGCGGAAGTGTTTTACTTCCTGGTGCGGTGACGTGGCGGTGACACGGCGGCATCAACGTCACCACCGCGTCACCGCGCCGTCCGGCGGCGGGGAATTTGATCCGATGGTGTGTACACGCCATCGGATCAAACTCCCGATCGGACATATCCGATGGAAATGGTCCGTGGACCGTTTTCATCGGATATGTCCGATCGTGTGTATGGGGCCTCAGACGTCTGGATGATAGCAGATTCTGTATCTTCTGGAGCAAGGGCTTCAGCCTCTCTTGAGGGAGTTGCACCCGGTACAACCTGGTATTTTATTCTGCCCCTAGGAACACCCTAACTTGCCGAATGCTCTGGGTGCTGAGGTGATGCCGAATGGGGGGCACCAAAATTGGAAATGGGATTGATCGATTGAGAACCGAAGGGACCTCTGGAAGTTAAGATGAACTGGGATGTGAAGGTAAACGTCCGAAAAATCTAGAGATAGCATCCAGTCTTCCATGTCCACTGACAACAAAATGGACTGAAGGCTTTTCCAATCTGAGGGCCTCTATTTTGATCGTCTGTTGAACTTCTTTAGGTCCAAGACTGGACGTAGATCCCCGTTTTTTTTTTTTTTTATATCAGAAATAAAGGAGAATAAAACCCCCTCCCTTTCTGGTGCGGAAGTACTTGGTAGGCTGGAATGTGTTCCCTGGCAATGTGCCCATGAATTTCCAATTGTGACCGGTCTTGATAGAGGATAGTGTCCATGGATCTGTTATACGAGTTGCCCACATCCGAGCGAATCTCTTTAGTCTGGTGCTCACCTGAGCTGGGTGGGCAGACGGACCCTCAAAAAGGACTTCTGCTGTTCCCCAGCTGTGATTGGCTTACTGTATCTACATGAAGGAGGGTCGAGTCTTCCAGTCCCTCCTAAATTCCCTGCCGGGGCGGTAGGATCTAACATCCCTGTATTTGACAGGAAGATCACGCCTGTAAGCGGGGCCCTTCTGGGGCTCTGGTTTCCTATCGGAGGGAATCAGCCCGGACTTTCCCCCGGTAACCTTGGAGATGGCCGAGTCCATCTTTGTGCCGAATACACTTGAGCCGCCATATGGAATTTTGCACCAGTTGATTTTGACGCTGCCTTCGCTATCCAGGGTCTCAGCCATAAGGCTCTTCCCAGCCATGAAGTCGCCCCCTCAGGAGCCGTAAGCCAACTTAATTTTCCTGCAGGGAGGAGAATATCTTCCCCTGGTCGGCTCCTTCTAGAATGGAATTCTCAACATTAGCCGCCCATGCAGCGATAGTTTTAGCGACTGCCGCCATGGTGATAGCCGGCCTACAAGCGTCTCCTGTCGTGGAGCAGGCTTTCTTTAGTTCTATATTGATTTTACAATCAAGAGCGTCCCGGAAGGTAACTGCGTCTTCAATCGGTAGAGAAACGTCTCTAGCGAGTCGCATTAAAGATGAATCCACCGTAGTTGCATTGATCAAAAGAATTGATCTTAGAATCCCACCAGGGGTACAATCTGCAAACTTGTTGCTCATACTGGTCCGCTTATGCGATCCCCCCACTTATCCTTTATGAGGTTTTCCAGCTCTTTGATGAAGGGAAATGATTCAGGACCCCCTTTTCAGCACCAGGAAATATTTCTGAACCTTCAGAAGTTCTGCCATAACCTCCTCCCAGCCGATCGCTTCCTTGACTGAATGGGCAAATGGTTCAACTAAAAAGATACAGTCCGACGCCTGCTCACACTCCTCATTCTTAGAGAGGGTTACTGCAGCCTGGCGTAACGGCCGGGCGATGTGCTTGGGGAAGGATCGCCCACATATGATCCCTGTGGCGATTCTCCTGGGAGCTCAGTATCTACTCTGGCCTCTGAATCCTTGGTTACTTCAATGAAGCATGAGCGGCAGGCCAATTCCCCTGGCAAGGCTGGCGCCCCGCATATTTGGCAAACATTTGCCGTGGTGCGGGTAAGATAGCTCTGTCTGGGATGAAGGTAATCGTCTGCGGTGGGACCGACTATGACGGGAGTGGCTGTGACGCGAGCAGCTATGCCTTGATTGAAGAAATCAAGAGGGTAACCTTGAGCGACTTCTTGCGCCTTCTGCCGGAAGCATGGCTGGAATCTCCCTCTGTGCCGCAAACTTGCGTCTCTTGACCCGATAGGGCTACCAAAACTGTAGCGTTAGTGGCCAGGCTCTCTTTTTTGTCTCCCCTCTACTTACCACCTTCTGGACGGCCTCTATACCTGGTCAGCTGACGGTGGTCTGCGAGGGCAGTGGCCCCCATGAGGATAGCAGAGAGACAGCCCGAAAAGGTGGGAAAAAAAGAGAGAAGGGAAAACATTACAATATGTTCCCCCCCAACATTTCTATTTATTAAATTAATATAATAATTTTATATACATATATCTATCCTTTTTTTTTTTTTGGTTATATTAACCAAATTATTATATATATATGTATTAGATCTTCTATCCTATATGTTCCTTTTTTTTTTTGTGTGTGTAATCAATTAGCCCAGGCTGATCTGGGACATGCCTGCACACACCTGGTGCAATCTTCACTCTGAGTAGAGCAGAGCAGCAGGGCGGCAGCCAGAACTACAGAGCAATAGGACTGTTTCTTTTTTTTTTTTTTTTTAATGACGCGCGCATGCTCAGAAGCGCCCCGCTCGCCCGGCTCCATTTTGGAAGAGGGCAGAGGAGACAGGCGGCGTCATCACTGAGCTGCGCGCATGTGCAGAGCGCCAAGGGGTACGCAGCGGTGACCCCGAGAGTATGGGGTGTCAGAGGAACCACAGGGCTCAGCAGAGCTGAGAAAAAAACAACAGGCAGACAAAGGTACAAAACGGACTAACCTTAGGTGGTAAATGTAATGATACAAATACCTTTGTGGAAGCACACACTGCACTGGAAGGAAAGACAGAGCGAAAGTGGGGGCCACTGCGAGATTTGAAGCTTCTTTAAAGCTTGTTACAGATGCCAGTATAATTCCAGAGCCCCTGAGACCACCAGAACGGGGTTCCCACCATAAAGCTCATTTAGAGACTGTACAGGAGGGACTTCCAAACAGGAGAGGCTGAACCTGCTGGGGCGATTTGCGGTAAGAGGCATGCTTTTTGCTTGTTCATCCAATCTTGTCAGGTGAGGATAAAAAAAGAGAATGGTGCGGGGCGTCTCCCCTTCAAATTTATAGCTAACCAATCCTGTCAGGTTGTGGGGGCGGAGTCACAACCCAGTGTGTGCTGCCATGAATGCGTCAGGAAATACAGATTATACAAAAAATATATATATTATATTTGAAACTCAAATTTAAGAAGATGATTCTAATGATTCTATTTTATTCTATTCTCTTTTATTGTATACTATTATATATTTTGTCTATTATATTACTTTCTTATATTCTCTATGGAAAAATGCAAAAAAAAATTGAAAACTATTCAAATTAGAATAGTTTTGGATTTGCTTTTCAATTTCCAAAGAAGATAAAGGAATGGAATAGAAAAAAATATAATAGACTAGAAAAGAATATAACAGAAAATAAAAGAATATAATATAATAAGTAAAAAAACAGATCAAAATAGAATAGAAAATAAAAGAACAGCGTGGAATAGGATAGAAACAAATAGAATAGAATATAATCATCTTCTGAAATTCGAATAGGAAAGCATAGGATACAAAATAATAGAATAAAAAAACAATAGAGTGGAATAGAATAGAAAGAATATAATAATTTCCCAAGAATTCTAATAGAATCAATTCGATTTTGAATAGAGTATAAAATAATAGATTAGAATAGAAAATAACAGAATAGTATAAGAAAAAAAAATGATTAATAGGATAAAAATAATATAACCATCTTTCTATTCTAATCTATTATTTTCTGTTCTATTCAAATTTGAATTGATTCTATTTGAAGTTTGGGAAATGGTTATATTCATTCTATTCTATTTCTTTCTGAATTATATTCTTTTTCTATTTGCTTATTCTATTATTTTATATTTTATTATTTTCTACTCTATTCTTTTCTATTTAAAATTCAAATTTCAGAAGATGATTATATTTGTACTATTCTATTTTATTCTGTTGTTTGTTTCTATACTATTCTGTTATTTCCTATTCTATTTAAATTTAAATTAATTATTTCAGAATATTCTATTCTTTTCTATTCTATTCTATTTTTTTATTATATTCCATTATTTTCTATTTTATTCTCTTGGGAAATTGTAAAACAAATTGAAAACTATTTGAATTTGAAAAGTTTTCTAAATTGATTAGAAAACTATTAAAATTAGTTCAAATTTCATCCATTTTTTTTTTCCGATTTTCCTTATTATTTTGGATTCATTTAAATGTTAATGCTATTGCAATTTGAAAATTTGAATACATCCGAATTTCCAAAAATGAAAAATTCATCCGAATTTCAGTTCGGAACTAAACAAACTGCACATGTCTAATCCACAGTCTTCATGTCTTGCTATCTTCCAGTAGGGTATGAAAAGGAGGGACGCAACTCAGCCATAAAACCCATGGTCAACATTTAAAAGATCGCCTTAGGTTTTGGGGTTACTGGGGTGCTCTGAAGATAATCTGGACATGATGTTGGAACAATCAGGTGTTAGAACCACTTTACATACGTTTAATTTAAACAAGACCAAAAAATGTAGAACCTGTTTTAAAATTATCTGATGGTTAGAAAACCAATAGAAAAAAACGTCTGTGGGCAAGTCCATCGGTTAAAAATCCACGCATGCTCAGACTGAATTGGGAGACGGGAGCGCTCGTTCTGGTAAAACTAGCGTTCGTTATGGATTAGAAAACTTTTCGAATTCAAATAGTTTTCAATTTGTTTTCCAATTTCCCAAGAGAATAAAATAGAAAATAAAGGAATATAATGAAAAACAATAGAATAGAATATTCTGAAATAATTCATTTAAATTTAAATAGAATAGGAAATAACAGAATAGTATAGAAAAAACTGAATAAAATAGAATAGTACAAATATAATCATCTTCTGAAATTTGAATTTCAAATAGAAAATAATAGAATATAAATTAATAGAATAAGCAAATAGAAAAAGAATATAGTTCAAAAAGCAATAGAATAGAATAGATTCAATAAAATTTCAGCACATTTTGGAAGGTAACTTGATGACATCTGTGAAAAAGCTGAAGTTAAAGAGAGGATGGCTTCTACAAATGGATAATGATCCTAAACACACCTTAAAATCCACGGGGGATTACAAGAGGCGTAAGCTGAAGGTTTTGCCATGGCCTTCACAATCTCCTGACCTCAACATAATTGAAAATCTATGGATAGACCTTTAAAAAAGCAGTGCGTGACAGACAGCCTAGAAATTTCAAAGAACTGGAAGACTTTTGTAAGGAAGAATGGGCAAAGATACCTCAAACAAGAATTGAAAGACTCTTGGCTGGCTCCAAAAGCGTTTACAAGCTGTGATACTTGCCAAAGGGGGCAGTACAAGATATTAAAGGGTCACTAAAGGAATTTTTTTTTTAGCTAAATAGCTTCATTTACCTTACTGCAGTCCTGTTTTCATGTCCTCATTGTTCGTTTTTTGCTATGATGTGCTGTAATCCTTCTTTGTTCTGGACACTTCCTGGTTGTCTGTTTCCTGATGAAAAAAGTCATGGGAGCTTCTCTCTGTGGTCACTAATCAAGGAGGTGTGATTACTATGTGTCTAAAACCCCTCAGAACCAATCACTTCCGTTTTACAAACCATCACTGCCCTCTATTGACTCTGTGTCTCTGTACATCACAGAAGCATGAAAAAGCATGCAAAAATGAAACTAAAACTGCAGGTACATTATATGATTGATTTTTATTTATTTTTAATCATTTTTAAAAGGAATCAGTTAACTATTATGTCTCTATACCCTGTAAACAGTCATTTCAGCAAAAAAAAAAAATCCTTTACAACTCCTTTAACTCTGCAGGGTGCCCAAACTTTTGCAGGCGCCATTTTTTTTATTTATTTTTTGTAATTTTGAAAGTGTAAATGATGGAAATAAAATCTAACTTTTTTATGCCTTTTGAAGATTTTTCCATCTTTCCTTTGCTTCGTCATCCACATTAATACAAATTTTTACCTGGAGTGCGAAACTTTTGATCCCCACTGTAGACAATTTTTTTAACTTAAATTAAATCTCCATTTATTCTGGTCAAAAAAAAAAAGATGAAGGGCAACAATTGAACAATCTGCCAAGTATATGCAGACCTTGGACCCTAAAGGCAGACAACATGGATACACAGCAAAATAAATAATCTGAGGAGTCCCTCTAATTGGGATCACAATCTGGTCCCCAAATCACAGAAATCAGGAGCAGCAGGAGATGTCCCCAAGCTATGGTACTTCAACAACAACCTCTGTTTTCTGGCAGATCAGTTTGAAGCCAGGGAATCACTTTCTGGCCTTCTTTGAAGCGTTCCTTCCACGGCTCCCTGCAGCGTTCCTTCCACGGCTCCCTCCACACCCCTTGAAGGCTGTGGCGCTGGTGATGAGAATGTGGCAGGAGGAGGAGAAGGATGGGCCAGGTCACAGAGGTGTGTGGCCTCAGTCAGCTGGACCCTTCTTCCCCTGTTTATCACAGTTTCAAAAATATCTTCAGACAGGGCCCGTTGTCCCTCCTCCATTCTCTGCAGTTGATCTGCCAGGTAGCATCTGTAGCCCTCTACAGGGTTAAGGGGGTCTTTCTGCAGGTTATTAGGGATGCAGCTGCCATCATGAGACTCCTCCTCCAACTGGGACATGCGCTTCGGTCTCTTCGCTCTCATCTGTAGGAGAGGCGCCTGTGATTGTGTGCTCCCATCGGGCCTGGGCACCTGCTGACTGCCACTTGGCCCAGCCTCCTTCTGTCTGCCACTCACCCCTTCCTCCTCCTGGCTGCCACATTCTGGAGCCTCCTCCTCCCTACTGAGCTCTTCCTGTGTATAAAAAAGGGACATGGTTTTAGTTTTTTCTTCATCAATCACACTAATTTTTAAGCTCATGAGTGTTGCAATTAGAATGTTATTAACAAAATAGAACAGACTCTCATTCTGACCCCTGCAGTTGGCATCTCTGTCACAATAATTTCTGGCCACCTCTTTTTAGTTTTTTTTAAATGTTTCATTTCGGTTAAAATAACACCTCGTTAAACCAATAATACAAGGCCAATAAACTATACCTGGCTGAAGATGTTCAGATCCGGCTCTTCAAGCTCAGCCTGCTCCTCGGCACCCTCTGCAGGGGTGGGGGGACGGTGGAGGGAAGGATGGAGGGAAGACTGGAAAGTGATTACCTGGCTTCAATTTGATCATCCAGAAAAGGGAGGTGTTTGAAGTACCACAGCTTGGGCACATGAACTTTGTCTGCTGCTGCTCCTGATCTCAGCGAAGCGCAGACCTCTTTATACTGTTTCTTATACGAATTCCTCAGATTATTTATTTTGCTGTTCATCATGTTGTAATCAGCCTCTGGGATCCATGTCTGCATATAAATGGCAAATGGTTCAATTGTTGCCCTTCTTACAACACTGTTGTGATACTGGTTGTTCTTGATCTCCCAGAGGTTGCGTAGTTCCCTATATTTGTCTATGAACCACATCAGGATCTCAGGCTCTCTCAATTTATCCATATTTGCTAGAAGATCAAAAAAGACATATAAACACTAGGTCAGCTTAAATTGTCCTAATCTTATCACAATCTAGACCTTTAAACACAGTGGGCCGGATTCACGTAAGGTTTACGCCGGTGTATCTAGAAATACCCTGTCGTAAGTACAAATGTGCGCCGTCGTATTTTTACATTGATTCACGAAGCTAGATACGCCGTAAAACAAGGCTTCAGCCGCCCGACCTAACTTGCCTACGCCGGCGTATCTTGGGCGCATAGTTACGCTGGACGCATTCGGCGTTCCCATGTTAAATATGCGAATGAGTAAGATACGCCGATTCACATATGTAGATGTGGCAGGCGGAAAAGATACGCGGTTTGCGTACGGGTTACGTCCGGCGTAAAGTTATTCCACCATATAGGTGGCGCAACCCATTCAGAGGTATGGACGTCGGAACAGCCGTCGTATGTTAAGTCGTTTACATAGTACTACGTGAATAGGACTGTGCGTAGGTTACGTTCACGTCGTAGGCAGTGTCTTGACGTATCTTAGGCAGCTATTTCGAGGTAACTGTGAGCATGCGCACTGGGATGCGTCCAAGAGCCGACGCATGCACAATTAATTTTTTGAAGCTCAGCCCATCATTTGCATGGGGTCACGCTTCATTTAAATGTTACACGCCCACTTCCACCTACTTTGACTTACGTCGGCTTACGCCGACAACTATATGCTACGCCGGCGCAACGTTGAGCGCATATTCTTTGTGAATAGCATGCTTGCCGCTCAACGTTGCACCTGCGTAGCGTAAAGAAGATACACTACGCCGGAACAAAAATGCGCCGATCTACGTGAATCTGGGCCAGTGTGTACTGCTTCAACTAATGCTGCCCAGCTCTGCACCATTGTTGTGTAATGATGATTTACTTGCAGACTCTAAAAAATCATGTCCATTCTCAGTGGGAAACGACAATATGGCGGTGTCACATGTACGTGGTATACACCGTACCGACGAGGAAAGCCCGGAGGCGGGAATGTCCCGATCCAGGCCTAGGTGATACAAGGCCACAAATATGTCACTTGATGAGATGGTGGAGATGGTGGACATCCTGCTGAGGAAAGATTACGATGGCGATCATGGGCCATACCACACCCCTAATCTGAGGAAGGCCCAAATAATGGACAAGAGTCAGGAGTATTTACCATAAATTTCGGGTCAGGAGATCCAAAGAGTGGCTCCATAAAAGGTGGTCTGACCTGAAATTTATTGACAAAAGTACGTATTTTTTTATGTGTTTATTACAAATTTGTTTATTAGATTCTTGCATGTTTTTATCCATGTGCTTGGTTGGCCTGGTTGTACTTTTGAACATGGCAACATTCAGGTTATTGGCCAAAGTGTATTATTTTTACGTTCGTAGTAAACATCGTTCCTCAAAAATCAGATTTTTTCCGCAGATCCAGAAAACCACACGTGGTCATGCCTATTTGCCATAAAACAAGGTTTATAAACATTGTTGTCAAGATGATGTGTTTGTTTAAATTTACTAGAATGTGAAATGCAAACCTGAGTCATTCAGTGTAAAAAGGAGAGGATACTAAGCAGCTGGTTACACATCTGTACTCAGGAGCACCTGTGTGGCCCACCAAAACAACCTTTTTAGGGTCTCCCCTAAAGGATACTTGGGGGTGCCTCCATGTGTGTCACTTTGACAAAAAGCATCAGTATTCCAGCTTTGGGAAACTTCATAAAATGATTTTTTTTAGAATAATCCAAAACCGGAAACCAAGATGCCACAGAAAAAAAAAAAAAAATTCCCTGAAACGCCTCCAACTTATCCTCCACCTGGAGGAGAGGCGCTTAATGTGGAGAGGCGCTTAATGTGGGGGTATTAGGAAGCAGAGCGGAGCTGACGCCAGGCGTCCCTATGCAAGGCCCTCCTCCTTTGTCTCATTCTGTTTAATTTGTATTTCTCTCTCCTTTATATTCCTTCACACCTTTTTAACATTGTTACCCCCTCCCTTCCGCCCTAGGCTCTTTCCACCTTGTCCAAAGATCTTTAGACGCTTAAACTTATCATATCTTTCACTTCACTGCTACTTCCACCCCCCAATCTTATTAAATAACAAGAAGTTACCATAATACCAGTATTAATTTACACAAAAAAACATACATCTGTTCCATTTGTCAACTCTCCAGTAACCTGTGTCTATGTATATATATATACCCGCACACATATATACTCTATGCTTAAATTCCCTTCTTGTTAAACCTTTATTCCCTCTCTATACACCTTATCTTAAGTAACCTCTAATCTCCCCTAGGTCAAAAAAAAAAAGGTTATTCCTGTCCCACGTGCCCTTCTACCCCTGTCAAATTCCCGATCATTCACGTGTCCATCCTTTCTTACCCCTTTCCTTAACCCCTTAACCCCAACTTTTCTAATTATTCTGTCTTCTTTGTGTTTGTGTGAGTCTTGCTCCATCCCCAATCATAATCACTTTACTGTTCACGTGTACACATAGTTAACCCCTTATCTCCCTGTGAATCAGCAAGACTTGTTGCAAGTCTTGTTAGTTATCAGTGTTAAATATTTACCCCCCCCTAAGGATTATAAACTCCTGATTTATCTATCTGTGAAAACCACTGTGACCACCCCCCCCCCCCACCTCCGTGAGTAGGTCCCTTACAATTACCTATTATACAATTGTGTTGAGATCCCTCCTTAGTGGAGAGAAAAAAAAAAAAAAAACCCTATGTGCATAATTTAGGTGCATATATAATCAACACTCCCACCTCCCAAAAAGTAAGATAAAAAAAAATTAAATACATTTAAAACAGTTTGACCCTAGGTTATCTTAGACATATAATGCAACTCGGCATCCAAGGCTCCTAAACAGACAAAAAAAAGCACAGAGGGGACAAAAAAAAAAAAAACATGTCCAGGTCTAGGGCGGAAAGAACTATTTACCCAAAAATGTATATCCAAAAAAAAAAAAGAGAAAAAAAAAAAAAAAACCCAATAAGGTCATTGGCTAGTATATTTTGAATGTCTTCGGTGGCCTGCTGGGATCCACGAAAGTCCATCTGAACTGGATTTTATACTATCTTTTCTGAGGCCTTACATCTCTAACTGTAGTGATCTCTAATTCCATCCAGTTTGGAACTTCAAAAGCTTCAGACCCTAAAAACTGAAATACTTCTGGTAATTGTGCTGGGTCATGTAAGATAAAGTTTTCATCATCTCTCTTGATTGTCAGAGAAAATGGATACCCCCATCTGTATGACCCCCTTTTAGGCGTATGTGATCTAATAGAGGTTTTAATCTTCGTCGTCTTTCCCTCGTCTGGCGACATAGATCAGGGAATATCTGGATTTTATCATTATTTAACTCTATAGGTCCTTTCAGCCATGCTGCCCTCATTATCTTCTCTTTGGTCCTATAGAAATGCACCCTGCAAAGGACATCTCTTGGGGATTCTTGTGACCGTTTGGGCCCTGTAGGGACCCTGTGTACCCTGTCAAGCTCTATTTGATTTTCTGGGGGGTTGTCAAGTAGTTAATTAAAAATGGATATCACTCTTCCTCTTAGATCGGATGTGTTAATAGCCTCCGATATACCTTTCACCCGTATATTGTTCCTTCGATTTCTATTATCATTTTCTTCTGTTTGTAGTTGTAAAGTTATCAATCTCCGGTGTTGAAGCCTAATTGTCTCCTCCAATTGATCTAACCGTACCTCGGTTTGCCCTTGAGCATCTAAGCAGATATTGATCTTTTTATCTAGCCCTTCTGTACACACCCGTATCTCGTCCATTTCTTGTTTCAGGGGGCCCAACCATTTGCTCATCATCCCTTGGATATCCTCTTTAGTTGGTAGAGCACTTAGTATTTTTCTAATATCCAACTCTTCTCTCTGATCTCCTCTCCCCTGTACGCTCAGACAGGTTTCCTTGTCATACCTTTGTGTCCCACTGTTACTATCAGTGCTACTATCTTCATGTCCTTTATTTAAGCCCTCTGCTCCTTTTTCTTTAAGGCTATCAATATTAGAATCTTGACTGCCTCTATATACTGCTTTATCCATGCTTTTGTCCATATTTGTCTCAGTCTCTAATATTATACGCTGGACAATATTTATATCTGGTGGAGATATCAATGGAAACGATAATTTACTCTGAACAGTTTTTCTCTCACCTGGCATATGGTGCTGTGTTCTCAGCGACTCCAGCGATTCCAGCGATTTTGTTGACTGTACTTTTACTTGGCGTACTTGACGGCTTTGCTTTATCGGTTTTAGCTGGTTCTCTGTTGTCAAACAATGTTGTGGTTCACTTTCGACTAACCCCTCTGTGGCTGGGTAGGAAAGTAACTCCGTTCCACTGCTTCCCACTTGGGACTGCAAGCGAGTGCTGTAGGAGTGGGAGTGGGAGGAAAAGCTCAGCCCCCCCGTCTGTTTGCTCTGCCCCAGCATGAATCGCACCACAGCTTAGTCCATTCCACTCACTGTTCGGGGTCTCAGTGTGTCATCAATCGGATCGTTTCCCTGTGACCCTGTGTCCACGCGGGACTGATAGGCAAGTAAGGACAGGTAACGATAGCTGCGGGACAGGTCCTGTTTGATCCAGCATAGGGCACGTAAGGACAGGATAAGGCAGGATAAAGCACGCAAGAGCAGAATCTAATTCCTGTCTCCTACAGGAGGCAATCAGTGGCAGTCAATGAGTCGGATTGATCCCTGCAGACCCCCTGCTCTGCGCTGCTCCGTGCAGCTGCAGTCCGTAGCACCAGGTCAGATCAGCATTCCTTACCGAGCCCGGTCGTAGCCCGATCACAGAGAGCTAGCTCCGCGCTCCATACTCCCCGCTTCCAGTGCATCAATCGCTGCGCGGTTTCAGTTCAGGTGCTGTGTCGTGCTGCTAACGAGAGCCTTGTTGGGACGCCTAGCTCCACTCACAGTGTCTTCACTCCGCCATGCTCAACCACGCCCCCTGTCAAATATCAAATAGGGATTCCCACGTGGGGAAGAAAAGGGGGGGTAGGGGAGGTTTTTTTTGTCGGCTGTCCCTCCCCTCTCCCTCTTCGGCTGTTTTGGTCTTTTTTTCCCCCACGGGGCTCCCTCTTGCCCCCCCGAGCACTGGAAAAGTTGAGTTGGTAGTATAAAACATGACTAACATAACATTTACTTCGTATAATGTTAAGGGATTAAACATCCCGGAAAAACGAATTAGATTATTATCGGAACTTAATAGACGTAAATCACAGATTATCCTTTTACAAGAAACACACTTTAAAGGGGATAAAATCCCGGTCCTTAAGAACCACAGATTCCCTACAGTATACCATAGTACATCACAGAGCTCTAGAACGTGTGGAGTGTCTGTGCTGATATCTAAGAAAATGGTCTGGGAGGAATCAGCGGTGATTAGAGACGATGTAGGACGTCTTTTAATAGTCAAAGGATTTTTGAACCAACAAAAAATCAGTGGTGAACATATATTTACCGAATATTGACCAGATACATTTTTTGGAAATATGTTTACAAAAGGTCCATCAACACAGAGAAGGTATTTTGATAATAGGGGGGGATCTGAATATGGCCCTGGACCCTATAAAAGACACTTCTAAAGGTATCTCTCATCTATCATACATCAAATTAAGAAAAGCTAAAAAACTTTTACAAGAACGGCAGCTGATTGATAGCTGGAGGATGACTCATCCACAGGAAAGGGATTATACGTTCTATACAGCTAGACACAAGACATATACTAGGATTGACTATATTTTCCTTCCTCAGAATTTGGTCTCAGCACTAGTAGATGTCTCTATCGGAACCTTTATGCTCTCAGACCATGCTCCAATTGATTGCATAATAAAATGGGGAGAGGTCAATAAGAAAGATTGGCACTGGAGGATTAATGAGACTTTACTAAAAGACAACGATTATAAAGAGAAGCTAAACGAAGAGCTAGAATTTTTTTTTAGAACGAATGACGTAGGCGAAACAACCCCCTTTTGTTTATGGGAAACGCATAAGTGTGTAATGAGAGGTAACTTTATTGCAATGGGAGCACATAGAAAAAAAATTTTTAATGAAGAGATAGATCAGATGTTTAAACACATTGGAGAGCTAGAAACTGTACATAAAAAAGCCCAAGCACAATCAGTAGAAAAAGAACTAGAGGAAATAAGAGAAAAACTGAACTTGCTGCTGATCGACAAAGCCAAAGTCAAATTATTAAGGGGAAGGCGAACATTATATGAGTATGGTAATAAACCAGGTAGAATGCTAGCAAATGCCCTAAAAGAAGCTCAGGCAGTGAAACACATTACGCAAATAAAGACAGTCAAAGATAAAATAGTAAACACCCCGCAGGAGATTGTAGAATGTTTTAAGGAATATTATGAGAAATTATACCAGTTAGATGAGAAGATCCCGGTGGAGAAGGATCAAGAGAAACTAGAAAGAGCTAAAGAATATATTAAAGAAACCCAGATGCCAAAAATACCAGAAGAAATAGCTAGAAAATTAGATGAACCAATAACAGGGGAGTTTACGGAAGCAATACAAACATTAAAACTGGGCAAGGCCCCAGGACCAGATGGGTTTACTTTATCATATTATAGGTTGTTTTCCGAGAAATTGGCACAAAGATTTATAGCAGCATACAATTCACTACGAGAAGGTAAGAAAATACCAAGTGAATCACTGCAAGCACATATAATAGTTATCCTAAAAGATGGGAAGGACCCATCACAATGTGCCAGCTATCGCCCTATATCATTACTGAATGTAGACCTAAAAATATTTACCAAAATCTTGGCCTTAAGGCTTGTAGAATATATTTCAGATCTTATACATCCAGATCAAGTGGGATTCACACCAGGGAGAGAGGGAAGAGAGAACACGCAGCAGGTGATAAATGCGATATACCTGTCCCAAAAACAAAAGAAGCCAATGATATTAGTTTCTAGTGACGCAGAGAAGGCCTTTGACCGAGTAAAGTGGACGTTTTTAAAAGCTATGTTACAACATATAGGGCTGGGAGAGGGAATGCTGAGCTGGTTTTCAAATCTATATTCACAACCGAGTGCGAAAGTTAGTATAGCGGGTAAGATATCTGAACCATTTTCTATTCGGAATGGGACAAGGCAAGGCTGCCCACTGTCACTTATTATTTTCATTTTAACAATTGAACCATTTTTAAGGAAGATACGGGCAAATCAAAACATCAGAGGACTAAAAATAGAAAAAGAACAGAAAGTGGCAGCATATGCGGACAACCTAATATTTTTTATAACCTCCCCAGTCATCTCTCTACCAGTATTACTGGCAGAAATTAGAGTACGGAAAATGTTCTAATTTCAAAGTCAACTATGGGAAATCAGAGGCAATAGGGATAGAAACAAATGCGGTATTACTTGAACAGATAAAAACACAATTTAATTTTAGATGGACAGATTCCCACATAAGTTACTTGGGAACAAAAATAACAAGGAACTTAAATAAATTATATGAAGTTAATTATGTAGCACTGGCCAGGCGAATAAAATTAGACCTAGTGAGATGGGATAAGGAAATATTCACCTGGTTTGGGCGGACGAACATATTGAAAATGAATGTGCTACCAAAAGTCTTATACTTAATTCAGGCCCTGCCAATTAAGATTCCACAAAGTTTCCTAAGGGAACTAAGATCAAGTTTTCTGAAATTTATCTGGGCAGGAAAACCTGCAAGGATACGTAGAGCCATCCTATCACTTCCGAAGGGGGAAGGAGGAATCGGATTCCCAGACCTGGTAAAATACCAGGAAGCAGCCCACTTTAGTTAGAGTAACAGAATGGTGTGGGCAAAATAGGAAACCATGGATAAAAATAGAAGAAACTACAGTGGAAATACCACTGGATGGTCTAAGCTGGATCCCTGAAGCAGAATTAACAACAGATGTAAAGAGACATCCAATGGTACTGTAGGAGCGACTATCCAAATAACTAAAAAGATTTTTGAAAAAACAAACATGTCAAAATATCCCAGCCCATTGACTCCGATCCTGGGTACTAAGACATTTCAACCAGGTTTGGTAGATCCAAGATTCAAAGCCCTACGATATAGAGGTATGAGTAGAATTATTCATTTTTCAAAAAATAACCGAATAATGACAAGGGAAGAGCTTGAAAAAGAAGTTACACCAGACTTGGACTCTCTAAGATTGTTGCAACTAGAAGCATTCCTACAGATATTAGCAAAGACTTATATAGTAGTTAGGGACCCTTCTAAATTCGAACAGATATGTCTAGAAGGGAAGCCTAAGAGACACATGTTATCTTACTTCTATGCAACACTTATTAACTTGGAGATACCACAAGAACTCCCGTTTATGCAAGCATGGGAGAATGAGCTGGGATTAATATTCTCACAAGAACAAAAAACTAGGATTCTCCGGTTTACTCATAAAGCCTCTGTGGCAAGTAAATATGAGGAGGGGAGCTATAAAATTTTAACAAGATGGTATAGAACACCAACAGTATTACATCGTATATACCCGCAGACTCCAGATAGGTGTTGGAGATGCCATGCAGCAGAAGGGACACTACTGCATATTTTTTGGGAATGTGCAAAAATAAAAGAATTCTGGGAAATGGTGATAGAAACGATCAAAAAAATCACAGGGATTAACCTAGAAGGTAGACCATCAGCTGTGCTATTACTAGATATCCCAATGTCAGTAGAAAAATACAAAAACTCGCTGTTAAGACATCTCATTATAGCTGCAAGAGCATGTATCCCGATCCTGTGGAAGCAAGAGATCTCCCCATCTAAAGCTCAGTGGATCGCGAGAGTGGCGGAGATTCAAATAATGGAGAATCTAACCATGACATTGAAAGATGAAGATGAGAGATACCGGAAGATATGGGTTCCATATCTAAGGTATAGGGAGGAGTAGTGGGGATAGATGTGTAAGGGGGGGGGGAGAGATGGCCGATGGGGGGGTTGGATAAGGAAGCCCCTTTTTTTTTTTTTTTTTTTTTTTTTTTTTTAGGGAAGGGAGGGGGGCGAAATAGGGGGAAATAGACCGGTAAGAAATAAGAGTGTACATTAATCCACAGAAGTTAAGGAGAGGGAGAGAGGAATTGAAAGGAAGGGGGTTCATTTGTTTCCTCCTTTTTGGCTAATTATCTATTATTATTTATTTATTTATTTATTTATTTCTCTCGATCTCTCTCTCTCTCTCCTGGTTATAATTGATTCAAATGAACGTTAAGAAATATGTTAATGTGTAACTTGAAACTTTGGAAAAGTAAAAAGTAGAAAATAAAGAATTTATATAAAAAAAAAGAATAATCCAAAACAATTGTACCCCACTTCCAAGCAATGTTTTCTATTTCTGCCCTGCAATATCTGTGTGATGAGTATACCTTTTGTTTCATTTTCTTAGGTGAAAGAAGACTGGGGGGGACACCATTCGGAGGAGGATAGGAAGCACAAACATGCTAAACAACACCAACCTCAGCATGTGGAAGGAGGAGGTGTGGAAGGAGGAGGTGTGGAAGGAGGAGGTGTGGAAGGAGAGGTGGAGATTATCAGCACACCAGGTCAGTGTCTGTTACCACAGCTTCAGGTAAAGAGATGTAGGCCTGCATATTTCTAATAAACCCTTTTTTTTCAGGGGATGAACATGGTGGTGTCACAGCAACTACTAGTACTCCTTTCTCAAGTGCTAGAGCAAAAATTGTGATACAAGAAATAATGAAATGTAGTAGTGAAATGGACATTATGGGCAATAGGATGAATGTCATTGAACAAAAATATAAAAACATCATTGACATGTTGGGGCGAATAGTAGACTGACCCCCCCCCCCACCATTTTTATATGTTGTGTTCTGCTCCCACATTTGCATTGGATAATCCACAAGCCAAAATTTGAAGATACACACAGTGTGTCAACATGTGCTATCTGCCATCACAGGATTTCTATGCCTGTGCTTTGTGGGTGCGACCTCTTCCTCGCTACTCAAGTAGGGGAGAGGAAAGGGAGCTGTGGTGGCTCAACGTGATTGGCACTGCGCTGACAAGCCATTCACCTCTGCAGCCAAGGGTTCGGATCCCGGTCTCGGCTACATGTGAATTGAGTTTGGTGGTCTCAGCCCGGCTTCCGGTGGGTGTGCTATGCAAGGTACGCCTGTGCTTAGTACGCCCACCCCCCCCCCCACAAAAACCACCACACTTGCACGCACACAAAATTGGTTTAAAAACACATGCACTTTGGCCATGCGGTCTCTTAAAATAAAGAGAGGCGAAGGACCTACGGGGCTGGCTGGGTGGGCTAGGCCCCCTCACTCCCTCATAGGGGGAGTCCCTCTGCCCCATTGGGGTCCCGTTGGGCCCCAGTTGGGCTCCCAAGAGGAGCAGGTAGGGCGGGGTGAGTGGGAGGCCCCCCTTCACACCCGCCATTGCCACCAGGGGCATGGAGAAGGATGGCGATTGCCTCCGGGGGGAGGGTCTGCCTACTCCCAACTCCTGCAGTCCGGCTCCTCTCTCTCTCGAGTTCACGCACAAAAATACACTTTAAGAAAAAAAAAAAAAAAAAAAGAAAAAAAAAAAAAAAAAAAAAAAAAAAAAAAAAAAGTAGGGGAGAGGAAGGGTTTGCACCCCCAAAACACATCCATTGATCCCCCATGATGGCAAATAGCACATGTTGACATTTGGCATGGGATCAGGATAGAAATCCCCATTTTGCCCCACAAACTGTGTGAATCTTCAAATTATGGCTTGTTCAGGGGTGACATCACCCCATCTCATGTGTTTCTAAGGTTGAACTTTGTAAGTTCCATTGTTTGTAGATATTTGCTGGTTTTAACCATGCCTGGTTTTAGGCAAAAAAAAAAAAAAAAAATTAATAACGCACAAGTTGTGCACAGATTAAAATCCCCAAAAAATACAACAATGCGTGGCTTCTTCTTTCTATCCTCAATACCAGTTTGTACATTTAAAAGTGATTGATTACTGTGACAATTGTGGTTATTTACTAAAACAGAGAAATCCATTTGGCACTACAAGTGCACTAGGAGAATCAGGGAGACAGATAAAAGAAACACAAGCAATAATGACAAAACAGGTTTTTCAAAGATCAAATTTTGTGTTTATATTTTGGGTTCAAAAAATGATATATGGTCTGGCATAGCGATGGGCCCCCCTTCCCGTGAAGTACTCCACATATTTATCACGTACATCACGGGCAGTTTGGGGGGGCCAAGCCAGTACGGCCAGTGTCCAGGCCAGTCAGGGTTTCGGATAGTCCGGCCTCTGGCCCAAGATAGCTACGATAGCTACGAAACAGAATGTCTGCGCAGAAAATTGTGCAGTATGGAGCAGCAAAAAACAATGGTGTTAAGTTTATATTCCGCCATGTGGATGGCTGTCAGGAACAGGCTGGCCATTATCCCGAAGGCATTCTCTACAACCCGATAATTAAAAACCCTCCTCTCCGGAGTGAGGGTCCTCTGGAGAAATGGCCAAGCCTGAAAGCTTCATCCGCAACAAACAGAAACGGTAGTCCCTCCGCATTATCTTTATCCGGTGGCTGTACCAGGCCACCAGTCTGGAGACATCGGGCAAACTCTGTTTGAGTGAATACTCCGCCATTGGACATCCGCCCATTGTTCCCCACGTCCATAGACATGAACTTGTACTGTGCCGACACCACTGCCATCAACGCAATACTATTAAACTCTTATAATTATAATAGTATGATCCCGAACGGGGTGGCGGCACTATGCAGACATGTTTCCCATCAATTGCCCATCCGCAGTTAGGAAAGTCCCACCGTTGGGCAAAATGGGATGCCACAGTCTGACATTCCTGTGACGTGGAAGGAAACTGTGGAGTCAAACATAAACATTGTAATCAGATCACAAAAAGACATCCTTGTCCAACATCAGTATAACATTTATTTGAATGAGTATTTAAAGCCAAAAATAGGCCCACTTATCCTCTGATGGCCCATTAAACAATTTAAAGGGGGGGGGGGTGGATTCTAGCTAAGTTTGGGCCCTCCAAAAAAAAAACCTCTAGCACTCTGCCTAAATTGAATGAGAAACTATACATTAGGACACATTTAGGGGGGGGGGGGGGCAGAAATACAATGGAGCAGACAAAAAACTATTTTCAAGCAGACTAGGCTAGGTGTGTTTGGGCCAAGGATAGCATGCTGGGGAGGTTAGTGAAGGGAAATATGCATGTAGGCAAAAAAAAGGGTCATTATAAGCTTACAGCATGCATGGGGACATTCACAGCATATTACAATCATGGGAATTAGGGAAGGATGAAAGAAATACAATACATTAGCATATATAGACATAGAATGTGATGTTAAAGGACAAAACCTACCTTAAGATAGTCCTTCTGCATTACTTGGATGATGGCAGAACACGTCTCGGGGATGATCCCAATGGCCTGGGGGGAGATTCCTATCGAAGTCCTGCAAGCTTCTCCCAGTCTCCAGGTTCCCTTAACGTGGCAATAAGCCTCTGCTCAGCGGTGATGGCTTGGGTCATCACAGTATCCTGCCTCATGATATAGAGGGACAACAAATCCAACAGACGGTGAAAAACAGGTTCCTGAAATCATGAGGGCTATTCTCCTGGATTTCCCACAGCAGAGGCATATGAGAGAATTGGTCACACTGGCGCAACCAATTCTTGGCCCATAAACTCCTCCTCACCCTGTTCATGGCCTCAGATCGGGTAATAGTACGAACTGCAGAAGCAAGTCTATACGCAGCACAAACATGAGAATGAGAACGTACTTCCAACATGGCTTCAAACCGGTCGGCTGGTCAGAAAGAACTTTAAACAGAACGCACCTAGGAACAGCAAGGCCTATAAAGAACGACCTGAAAACCAGAAAACGAGCAGACAGGAACGCACTGCAAAACAAATACGACCTGACTGCACGCACTGAAAGACAGATACAAACCCACAAGCACGAACTGAACACCAGAAAACGTTCTGAAAAGCACGAATCGGCTCTAACCAAACTGTTACTAATACGCGGTACACAAAATCAGCAAAAGCAGCCACAAGTGTGGCGCCATTGGATTTGAACTTTCCCTTTATAGTGCCGTCGTACGTGGTGTACGTCACCGTATTCTGACACAATCGTTTTTTTAACTGATGGTGTGTAGGCACGACTGATAAATGTCAGCTTCATTGGATATCTGATGAAAAAATCCATCGGTCCGTTTTCATCAGATGAACCGATCGTGTGTACAGGGCATAAGACAAAAAACGTTAAGGCAAGCCAACTACTCTGGGATACGGTTTTTGACGTGGCTCGTTTATGGTTTTAGCATACTGTATGTATCCCAATGTGGTCAGAAGATAAAAATATAGGTCAGGGTTAAGATTGTTAGGTTTGAAACTATGGCAGTGCAACTCAAACGTCCACCAAACATGCTTTAAGCTTGACAAGGATAGACAGGCCAGCTCATGCTTTGCTTAATGTGAATATTAATTGCACCCTGTAACAACCTTGTAGCTGTTTAACATATTGCCTGCAGTATGTAACAAAAACATTTAGCAATAAATATGCATGAAGGTCAGATTAATTTAAGCTAAATGGATTATTTGTGAAATTTAAATTTTGATGGAAAATATCATTTATATAAGAAAAACATCCGACAGACACTAATCTTTTAGTTCTACCTGATATAGTGACCACATTTTTGTGCATGTTCAGTTTTAATTACCAGGATGGAAAATGGTAGTTGGCGTTTAGTGATATCATTTATAAATTGTTAGACCAGTGTTTCTCAACTAAATCCTACTTCCTGCACCACTCACATTACACTGACCCACCTGAACCCTACACGGACCTACCTGACCATTACACTGGCCTACCTGACACCTACACTGGCCTACCTGACACCTACACTGGCACTGGCCTACCTGACACCTACACTGGCCTACCTGACACCTACACTGACCAAACTGACACCTACACTGACTATTACACTGACTGACCTAACTGACAACTACACTGACCTAACTAACACCTACACTGACCCGACACCTACACTGACCTGACTGACACCTACACTGACCTGACTGACACCTACACTGACCTGACTGACACCTACACTGACCTAAATGACACCTACACTGACCTAACTGACAACTACACTTACCTGACACTTACACTGACCTAACTGACAACTACACTTACCTGACACCTACACTGACCTAAATGACACCTACACTGACCTAACTGACAACTACACTTACCTGACACTTACACTGACCTAACTGACAACTACACTTACCTGACACCTACACTGACCTAAATGACACCTACACTGACCTAAATGACACCTACACTGACCTAACTGACAACTACACTTACCTGACACTTACACTGACCTAACTGACAACTACACTCACCCGACACCTACACTGACCTAACTGACACCTACACTGACCTACACTGACCTGACTGACACCTACACTGACCTAAATGACACCTACACTGACTATTACACTGACTGACAAATACACTGACTCCCCCTGGCGCCGTAATGCGTTCTAGTTCTGCGAATTAGTTGCGCAAATCCAAATGTGCCTCCTTTTCCCCATTAACCTAAGGTCAGTCCACCTGCACCTTTTACTGGCGATCGAAAGACCTACAGGGAATTAATTAATGCATGTAAATTTATTTTTGGATTATGCCCTCGCACCTTCCCCAATGACCGGATTAAGGTGCTTACCCTCATATGCTATTTACGTGGTGAACCACGTGCTTGGGCAAATGCTTACCTGGAAAAAGAGGATCCAATCCTAAATTCATATCCACAATTTTTCGCAACTATGTCCTTGCTTTATGATGAATTCAACAAGCAACTCAATGCGGAAAATGCTATTAGCAATGTCAAACAAGGTAACAGACCTGTTAAGGACTTTATAGCGGAATTTCAGAGGTGGGCCATAGAGACTAAGTGGAATGATGTTACACTCCGTAACCAATTCCGTCTCGGCCTTTCCGAACCTCTCAAGGATGAGTTCGCTAGAGCTGATCTTCCCCAGTCTCTTGATGACACCATACAACATGCTATCACAATAGACTGTAGGTTAAGAGAGAGACGAGCTGAATGTTCATCGATTTCCGCAGCACCTGTCATTACACCTCAAGACTTGAGCCTGTCCCCTTTTAAGGAAGGAATGGACATTGGGACCGTGCAACACTCCAGAAGTCGTTCGGGGCCTTCTGAGTGATGTCTTGGGAGACTTAATGGACATGTGCTTAGTGGTGTGTCTGGATAAGGGTTGTCCCGATACCGATACGAGTGAGCTAGCAGGTAAGCTAGCCGGGTGGTGGGGAAGGGGGCAGCTGCAGCCATCATCCACGCTGACACTCCGTGTTGCCGCTGTACAGTCAGTGTCCCGAGTTCCGACGTCCATCTTGGTCCACCCTGCACCCTGTCACATTAAGCCAGCAGCGGACATCTTGTTACACCCATCCCATATAGTGCGGGCTGGGTGTAACAAGATGTCCGCTGCTGCTTTTATGTTGCCAAGTGCAGGGTGTAGCAAGATGGGCAGCATAGAAAAAAAAGTTCAAGTTCCTTGCATGTAATTTAGTTCAGTGCCTGCCCATAAGTGCCAGCCATCTGTCAGTGCCCAACTATCAGAACCAGCTATCCGTCAGTGCCCATCTATCAGTGCCACTGCCAGCCATCAGTGCATGCCACCTATTAGTGCCATCTTTCAGTGCATACCACCTATCAGTGTCATCTTTCAGTGCGTGATACCTATCAGTGCCATCTTTTAGTGTGTGCCACCTATCAGTGCTATCTATCAGTGCGTCACATGACATTAAAAAAAAGTATCGGTAATCGGTATCGGCGAGTGCTTGAAAAAAAGGATCGGTACTTGTACTCGGTTTTAAAAAAGTGATATCAGGACAACCCTAGTCTGGAGGACGTAAATGAGATATGTCGGATGGCTGCTTGCGGGACTCGGAGCGCATTTCCTCTGCGCTAAGCTCCAGAGGTTGTGTGTCACGATCAGGCCTCAGGCTCAGAGGCCAGTAGCTATAACAGTGGCAGGGCAGGCATACATGTAGTCACTTCTGGCAGATGACACAGGCTCCCCTGAGGTGCGGAGTCTAAGTACTAGCTGGCTTTTCCCAGAGCTCCTGATGGTGGAGATGAATTTAGCTGCAAGCTAGTACCAGGTTGTGGTCCTCAAGTTTGCCCCACCAGGGTGTGAGCAAGCCAGGGTACAGTAGCGGATGAGCAGACAAGGATGAAACAGCAGCATGGTCAGTAAACGAGCCAAGGGATCAATCACTAGTGGATGCAGGTTGGGATCAGGCAGAAGAGTAGTCAAAGAACAGGCCGAGGGTCAAACACGGGTGGTTGCAGGTACAAATGGCAGCAGAGCAGACAAATTGCAAGGCACTGGCTGGGAAGGCACAATAACCTGGCAATGGGAAGTTGCTAAGACAAGGCTTTTATAGGAAGGTTTGTATTTTTTTTTCCTAAATAGGTTACTTTAAGCTAGTGCATTGTTGGTTCACTTACCTTTTCCTTCAATTTCCATTCTAAGGGCCAGATTCAGCAACACTTGCGCTGGAGTATTTCGATATGCGCCGCGTAACTGTGAAGATGCGCCGTCGTTTCTATGTGCCCGTACCCACCAAACTAGATGCGCCCAATAACGGGCCATTTGCGACCGGCGGAACGTTCTGATGCCAGAGTATCGTCAGCGCTTAATTTCGCTTGGCGCATCAGTCGCGCCTATTGATTTCCCCTGCAAATATGCAAATGAGGGATTTTTCCCAATTCACGAACGGATTAGCACCATACGCTGGCTACATGCGCCGCGCGTATCTCGTCCGTCCGTCCGGCGCAAAGTTATTTCTACAAAAGGCTGCTTTATCTTTACTCCAGATGGCCACAGGTCAGCAGGAGAGCAGCTACAGCAGCGTTACCGACGATAAGAGCTAGCTGACCAACCACACTTGCAGGACAACACCTCTGTCCATGCTTGTCTGTCAAATTTTACAGCCATGGAGGAAGACATCATAGGTCTTCATAGCCGAGATGACGGCTGACAGCTCCTGGCCATTAAAGTTCAGCTTTCTCCTGTGTGTTTGCGGGGAACGGGAGCAGCCATCTCAGAACAAAAGTAACATCACTGCGGGGAGGGGGAGCAGGATATACTTTAGTGCCGGAATGGCGCTTCTACGGGCGCATTTAAACGCCCAACAGAAGGCATTGCGCTGACGTTTCCCGTGAAGTGGTGCCGACGGAAGTTGTGAGCATGCGCACAAAGGGGGCGAGTGGAGCCTCACTCACTGCGCATGCTCCGTGGTTGATGCGTTGAACGTAAGCCTCTGCGCTGGGCTCCGCCCATCATTTACATATGATCACACCCACTTCCCCTTGCGTCGGGTTACGCCAGCGCATTATCGTTACTCTGGCGCAAGTTTACGCGCAACTGCTATGTGAATAACAGTACTTGCGCTGAAAGGGTCGTCAGAGTAACGTAAATGAGAAGCGTTACTCTGGAGCAAAGATGCTCTCATCTACCTGAATCTGGCCCTAAATGTTTTTTTCTTTGTTTTCTTTGTCTGAATTTCTCACTTCCTGTTCCTCCTCAGTAAGCGGTTCAGTATGCTGTTCTAAATGACTTTCCACCGCTCAGATGATGGTGGAAAGCTTACTGAGGAGAAACAGAAAGTGAGAAATTCAAACAAAGAAAAAAACATTTAGAAGAGAAATCAAAGGAATAGGTAAGTGAACCAACAATGCACTAGCTTAAAGAAACCTTTACAACCCCTTTAATGCTAGACACAGAAGAGGTCCCAGGTTCAAGCCCAGGCCCTGACATTGTGTCTTTGAACAGACCATTATCTTTTCTTGTCCCTTGTTTTCCCAAAGGGTGAGAAACTTTTTTTTTGGGGATCGCAATTTTTTTTTCAGAAAGTATATAAAAAAAAATTATGCTGAAAACCCCTTGCCTTGATGGGCCTCCACTTGAGATCCCCAGGAGGGTATCTCTTAAGAGAGGGGTACTGTAACAGGCGCTCCTCTCTGCGCCATAATGCGTCTCCACTTGTGTACCTGAGGGCAGAGAACTGGGCCCTGCGAGAGGAGATCCTCTCGGGGCGGTAGGAGAAGGGGAGGTTCTACAGCCAGCTGCTTGATCACTGAGAACCATGCCCTCTTGGACCAATGTGGTGCCACTAGGATCAGGGAAGTGCTTTCCAACTGAAACTTTTTCAGAACTGCGGGCAATTATATTCTGAACAATCTGAACTGCCAGCTTTGGGTCAGTGTTCCCACCCCCAGTACTCCTTCTCCTCTGTTTAGAGAGAAAAAAAGAGAGGGCCTTTTGACGCAAAGAGGTCCACCTCCGGAGGTCCCCATCTCTTGACCAAGAGACTAAAGACCTCCTGATTGAGGACCATTCGCTCTCTCAGTTGCTTCCGACTGAGAAAGTCTGCCAACACATTCTTCTTGCCTCTCAGAAAGACTGCTGAGAGAGAGAGGGAGAGAGTGAGTGTTGATCTCGGCCCAGCCCAGGATGTCTGTTGCTAGGGCCGAGAGAACTCTGCTCCTCGTGCCGCCCTGCTTGTTTAGGTAGGCTATGGCCAAGGTATTGTCCGGCCTCACCTGAGTGTGGTGTCCCCGGAGTTCCTCTTGGAAAAATCTGAGGGCCAGCCCCACTGCCCTCAGTTCCTTCCAATTGGACGATCTCTTTAGGTCTTCGATCCCCCAGGTGCCCTGCACTGGAAGGGACCCCAGGTGAGACCCCCAGCCCTTGCCACTTGCGTCTGTGGTTACTACCCGAGATACCGAGATGACCCTGAGACAGGTTTGTAAATTGTTGAAGAAACACCACGGGTTCTGCCAAGACCTTGGTAAAGATGCGGGGAGATGAGGATAGCTCGAATGGCAGAGCCTGGAACTGCAGGTGTACAATTGTTCCATCTAGGTCTACCGCTAGCCGCAGGAAACTCTGAGGCCGCGTACATGCGATCGAACATGTCCGCTGAAACTGGTCCGCAGACCAGTTTTAGTGGACATGTTCGATCGTGTGTACGGCCTATCGGACCGTTTTCCAGCGGACCAAAGTTTTAAAACATGCTTTAAAACCTGTCCGATGGAAACCTGTTCGTCGGACAGGTTCAATGGTTAGTACACAAAATCATCAGACCAAAAACCCGCACATGCTCAGAATCAAGTCGACGCATGCTTGGAAGCATTGAACTTTGTTTTTTCATCACGTCGTTGTGTTCTACGTCACCGCGTTCTGGTCTGATTGGATTTTGGTCCGATGGTGTGTACACACATCAGACAAGTTCAGAGTTGTCTGATGAAAACGGTCCATCAGACAAGTCTCATTAGACATGTCTGATCGTGTGTACAGGGCCTGAGAGTTTTCTGCAATCGGGACATGTAGATACGTGTCCCTGAGGTCCAGAGATACCATGAAGCAGTTGTGGGGGAGAAGGGCCCTGACTGTGAAAATCGACTCCATGCGGTACCGCTTCTAGGTAATTGACCTGTTCAGGGGTTTTAAGTTCAGGATTAGAGATGAGTAGAACACCCCTGGGTTCAGTTCGCACCAGAACCTGCGAACAGACCAAAAGTTTGTGTGAACTTTAGAACCCTGTTAAAGTCTATGGGACTCGAACGTTTGAAATCTAAAGTACTAATTTTAAAGGCTAATATGCAAGTTATTGTCCTAAAAAGTGTTTGGGGACCCGGGTCCTGCCCCAGGGGAGTGTTTGGGGACCTGGGTCCTGCCCCAGGGGACATGTATCAATGCAAAAAAAGTTTTAAAAAACAGCCGTTTTTTCAGGAGCAGTGATTTTAATAATGCTTAAAGTGAAACAATAAAATTGAAATATTTCTTTAAATTTCGTACCTAGGGGGTGTATAGTATGCCTGTAAAGTAGCGCTTGTTTCCTGTGCTTAGAACTGTCCCTGCACAAAATGTAATTTCTAAAGGGAAAAAAGTCATTTAAAATCACTTGTGGCCAGAGCTGTATCCTGGCCTAGGCCAACAAGGCCCAGGCCTAGGGCAGCACGTTGCAGGGGGGCAGCACGGAAAGAGTCCCCGACGGCTTGCGCTATTAGTGTAGCACTGTTAGTGTAGCGCCAGTCTTATGGGGCCGACTTGGCAGAGAGGCAAGCATTCCGCAACTGTGGGGGGGGGGGCAGAGCTTCTAATTTTGACTGTCCTATCATCCTGGAGCACAAATCTTCCTCACTGTGCTATATGTTTTCTGCTGCACCATTGGCATGGTTATATATTTTTAGACCTCTCCATAAAATTATCAGAATTTTTTGCCTAAAGTAGAACTATAGGAACACTTTTTTTTTTTCCATTTTGGATAGAGTAAGGGTAAGGGAAGGGCAGGTCTTTAACAGCAAGGGGTGTGGCCTTGACAGGAAGGGGTGGGTAGTATTTAAATTAGGGGTGCACAAGTTTAGTTAGGCCTAGGGCAGCACAAAACCTAAATACATCACTGCTTGTGGCTATAATGAATTGTCGGATACCAGCAATACAGAGAAAAGTTATAAGTCATATTTTTTATAGTCATCAAAAAAAAATGCGTAGGGATCCCCCCAAATTCAATTACCAGGCCCTTCGGGTCTGGTATGGATATTAAGGGGAACTCTGCATCAAATAAAAAAAAAATAGGTGGAGTTCCCCCCAAATATCCATTCCAGATCCTTCAGGTCTGGTATGGATTTTAAGGGGAACTCCACCCCAAATTTAAAAAAAAAATGGTGTGGATCCCCACACATTTTTGTTTTTTATGAATGATTTTTCTCTGTATTGCCGGGAGCCGACAATTCATTATAGCTGCGAGTGATTTTAAATTACTTTTTTTCCTTCAGAAATGACACTTTGTGCAGGGACAGTTCTAAGCATGGGAAACAAGCGCTACTTTTCGGGCATACTTTAAACCCATGCCCCCCCCCCCCCCCCCGATACGAAATTTAAAGGAATATTTTTCACTTTTATTGTTTCACTTAAAAGAATTATTAAAATCAATGCTGCCAAAAAAAATGCATTTAAAAAAAAAAAAATCTGCATTGATATATGTCCCCTGGGGCAGGATTCAGGTCCCCAAACACTTTTTATGACAATAACTTGCATATTTGCCTCTAAATTTAGCACTTTAGATTTCAAACGTTCGAGTCCCATAGACTTTAACAGGGTTCTAAAGTTCACACGAACTTGCCACGAACACCCCAAATAGTTTGTTGTTCGGCGAACAGGCAATGTTCGAGTCGAACATGAGTTCTACTCTAACTCGAAGTGATAGAGACTAATTAATTGATTTCCTGACAATCTCAGGGCTAACTCATTCTGCTGGATGACCCAAATTAATGAGATGAGACATGCAAAATCAGAGAGACTACAAATTTCACATCCTCACCTTTTTCAGCATCGAACCAAAGAGGAAGTGCCTGGGCCTTCCCATTTCTTTTATTTGCAAAATGACATCACAAGTACATGCATTTCATTGGTCAACCCATATAATTCACTTCCCATTTTACATGCCCCCCTGTACTTGGCATGGGACCCTCATTGGTCAGTTATCCAAGGGATAGTTTCCTCCCACAAGTCCATTTCACAATCGCCATTGATTCCTCCAGTGAAACAAGAGGAGGGAGAAGGAGGAGGGGGACAGGGTAACAGCTGTCCTTGTAAGTCCATATCTGAAAACAGTTCTCTTGGTCACGAGACACAAATTCCTTCAGTGAAATGGAGACAGGAAGAGGGGGAAGGGTTGAACACATTTGAAACATGAGGGAAAGATGCCATCTTCAGTCTTTTTGTCCTTCATTTCAAACAGATTTGTAGTTGTAACTTTAGAACAATATCTGACAAATATTTTCAAGGAAAATATACACTTCATTTCAGTGGTTCTAATCATAACACAAAAATATCATTTTAGCATGTATATCACAGAAGCTCATCCCTATTCAGGATTAGTCTGAATTTTCTGGAAGCCTTCTTTACAACAAAAATGTGTAAATAGAATCCCTTCCCCTCTTCTGCCTCTGGAACTCTGCAGACCACACTCTGGTCTTCCAGATCCCTTAGGGCCCCAAGCAGGGCTTTGGACTTTTCCCTGCACTTGGGTAACTGCGTAATCAGGTATTTCTGGGGGGGGGGCTTGCAAACTCTAGATGATACCCCCTTCTTATGACCCCCAGGAAGAACTGGTTGGGAGAAATTGCCTCCTATTGTGGGAGGAAGGTCCCCAGTCTTCCTCCCAGCCTGACTGGAGAGTCATTGTTTTTTGCTGTGCTGCTCAGGAGGACGAAAAATTGCCCGTCCTCTGCCCCTGCCTTTTGGGGTCCAAGTCTTCTTCTGCCCTTCAGCCTTGGGTGCCCCCTCTGTCTTTGAGGGAAAAAAACCTTCTTTGACTGCACTGGGACCTTTCGTTTAAGAGGAAAGAATTTCTTCTTATCCGACGTGCGGTCTAGAACAGTTTCTAGACCTGGGCCAAAGAGAACGTCGCCCATCAGGGGTATCCTGCATAACTTGGCCTTAGAGGCGCTGTCACCCGGCCAGGTTTTAAACCAGAGGGCTCTTCTGGCAGAGTTAGCCAGGGCCGCCGACCTGCCCGACATGCGGATAGATTCCGCTGAAGCGCCAGCTATATAAGCGATTCCTCGCAGGATTGTGGGAAAGGAGCACAGGGTATCTTTAGTCGTACCGGCCTCAATGTGCTCCTGGATCTTGTTGAGCCAGTGCTCTAAGTTGCGGGCCACAACTGTTACAGCTTTAAATTTCCCATTGTAAAGTCCCATGTCTTTTTAAGAAGGGAGTCTACCCTCTTGTCCATCACATCAGCTAAGGCTCCCATATCCTCGAACGCTAGGTCCGTGTTTCTAGAGACCTGGGAGAGGGCTGCGTCTAATTTGGGGGTCTTATTTCAAATAGACGCCGGGTCCTCTGAAAAAGGAAACCTTCTTTTAAGGGACCTGGAAAATAAGGGTTTCCTCTCGGGATCCTGCCATTCCTTTTTAATTGTGTTAACCAGTACCTCATGTACTGGAAAGACTTATTTTTCTTGCTTCCCCAGACCCTGATACATTTGGTCATGGAGGGTTAAGGTCTTTTGGTCTGTCTGGATACCGAGGGTCGTATAAATTGCCCCCAAGAGGTCTTCTACCTCATCCAGGGACAACTTATATCTGGAGGGCTTGCCGGATTCCCCATCCTGGCCCTCCTCCTCTGAGCCCTGAGAATCAGAGGTAGCACTATCTGTACGTGCCTGTTCAACGCCTAGAATGTCCCTACAGGAGGCACACTTCCTTCTACATGAAAAACATGTACAAAAAATGGCAGAAAAAAAAACCAGAAATGGGCAGACAGATTCAATCCCCTATCCTGCATAGACATGTGCAGACTGGAATATTTTGTTTCGTTTTTTCGTTTTCGTCCAGAAAATTAATTTATTTAGTTACTCCCGAAAATCATTTTGATTTATTTTGTTTTCATCAGGAAAGTTTTCGTCCGAAAACGACGATTTTCAATGACTTTGTCGAATTAAACGACGGAAATTCGACAAAGCATCGAAAATCGTTGTTCTGAATACAGGGAATATACCTATTCCCTGTTTTCAGAACGACGATTTTCGATGACTTTGTGAAATTGAACGACGGAAATTCGACAAAGCATCGAAAATCGTCGGATCTGAAAGAAAGCGAAAATAAAGCATTTTTTATGTCGGATCTTTCGGTTTTCGTTTCTTGCGCTTTCGTTTTCGTTCGTTATAACGATAACGAAAATAGCCGATTTTCGGACGAAAATGCATTCTAACGAAAACGAATGCACATGTCTAATCCTGCAGGGTTTATAGCCTCCCCCCCGACCACCCAGAGGGATTGCCCCCCCATAGACAGGAACCATATATGGAGGGGCATTCCTAGAGAGGAACCCTCCCCAGGGCACTCTTACCTTAGGAAGGCTGGAGGTAGTGCCACTGGGTGTCTTCTGAGCATCCGCTTCCGACATGACTGCAGGTGTTTGCTGCTACGTAGTCTCACGTTGCCTGTGCACGTTCCCGACTCTCTCCAGCATGTGCCTGGTCCCCTCTCAGCTCCAGGACCCAGAACCAGAAGTCGCGAGTCAAAAGGGGAAACATTCTCTTGTTTGAATCGAAGAGGTGAATGGGGATTATCTATGGGGATTATCTATGACAAATGGAAAAAAAAGTTGACAGGAAACCATCCACGTCGAACAGATTTAAAAAAATTCAAATTCCATTCGAGGAGGAAGAGGTCCACTCATGGGAAGTATCCCCACTAGTAAACGCAGCTGTCATTAGACTAGCTAGGCACGTCACATTACTAATGGACGACGCAGTCTCCTTCAAAAGATATCTCAGAAAGATAGACACAGAACTAAAGAAAATGTATACTTTGGAGGTAAGCACCCAGTTAACATCAGTAGCCAACGCCATAAAAACATGGGCAGAGAATGCGGAGGCAGAATTAGCAGCAGGGACAGAAAACACTGCAGTAGTGAAGATACTGACCAAGAATAAGTTGGCAGGTGATTTAGTGCGTGCAATCGACGCGATATCGCGATATGTTGCTCGACCAAAACGGGCAAAACAAGGCATTGCGCAGAAACCCTTTTGAGGGTCTCTCTGTCCAGACTGGCCCAGTAGGTACACAACTTCTACAATTTGCGTGGGTCAGGCTGGAGCAAATCGAGGACCCATGGGCTATAAGGGTAATCTAGGAGGGTCATCATTGGGAGTTTGTGACCCCGCCGGAGATACCCCAATTTACCCGCACGATGCACCCGCAGTCTTTGAATATATCCAGTCACTCTTACAAAAAAGAGCTATAGAATCAGTTCTCAATGGGAAAGATATCCAAGGATTCTATTATCCTCTTTTTTTAACCACTTTAGCCCCGGAAGGTTTTACCCCCTTAATGACCAGGTCATTTGTTGTGATACAGCACTGTATTGCTTTAACTGACAATTGTGCGGTTGTGTGATGTTGTACCCAAACAAACTTGATGTCCTTTTTTTCCCCCACAAATGGAGCTTTCTTTTGGTGGTATTTGATCACCTCTGCAGGTTTTATTTTTTGCGCTATAAACAAAAATAGAGCGACAATTTAAAAAAAAATGCAATATTTTTTACTTTTGCTATAATAAATATCCCCCAAAAATATATAAAAAAAATTTGTTTTGCTCAGTTTTGGCCGATACGTATTCTTCTACGTATTTTTGGTAAAAAAAATCGCAATAAGCGTTTATCGTTTGGTTTTCGCAAAATTTATAGCGTTTACAAAATAAGGGATAGTTTTATTGCATTTTTATAAATTTTTTTTTTTTTTTACTACTAATAGTGGCGATCAGCGATTTTTTTCGTGACTGCGACAATATGGCGGACACTTCGGACAATTTTGACACATTTTTGGGACAATTGTCATTTTCACAGCAAAAAATGCATTTAAATTGCATTGTTTACTGTGGAAATGACAGTTGCAGTTTAGGAGTTAACCACAGGTGGCACTGTAGGGGATGTGTGACCTATGTGTTGTGTTTACAACTGTAGGGGGGTGTGGCTGTAGGTGTGACGTCATCGATCGCGTCCCCCTATTACAGGGATGACGCGATCGATGCTACGGCCACAGAGAAGCACGGGAAAGCCGTGTGTACACACGGCTCTCCCCGTTCTTCCACTCCAGGGACGGATCGCCGCACTGCAGCAGCGATCGGGTCCGCGAATCCCGCGGTCCCGGAGCTTCGGACCGGGTCGCGGGCGCGCGCCCGCGACCCACGGCTCGGTACTAAAATCAACGTATATATACGTTGATGTGCCCAGCCGTGCCATTCTGCCGACGTAAATGTGCAGTAGGCGGTCCTTAAGTGGTTAAGGGGTTATCTGTGTTCCCTGGGTGTGTTCTAACTGTAAGGTGGCTGGGCCCACTGGAACACCACAGAGATCGCTGTTCCCGATCACTGGGAAAAGCAGATCTCCATCATGTCCTCTGTCAGAACAGGGATCCGCCTTGTTTACATAGGACTTGATGTCTACCGCCAACCCGTGGGAGGTCTCCAATATAATAGAGATGAAGGCAGCCTTCAAGTCTCTAAAGGTGTTCCAGGACCAAATAATAGGGGCCAATGTAATGCTTCAGATGGACAACAAGGCGGCAGTTGCTTATGTACGCCGTAAAGGAGAAATGCAGAGTCGAGCACTCCTGGTGGAGGTCTCACCAATTATGAAATTTGGGGAAACTATCAGCCGTGTACATTCCAGGAAAAGGGGAAAAAATTGCGCTTGTCTAAGCTAGTGAGCTGCTACACAGCAATGTGACAAAATTGGAGAAGTGATAGGTAAAAAATGTAGCGCTAGTGATAATCTGAAGCACTCAATGAACACTGAGTAACTAAGAAGAACAATTAAACTAAACAGTCCATGTAAGTGAATGTGTAAAAAAGGAAGTGATAAAACAGTGAGGCCCAGATTCACAAAGACTTACGCTGACGTATCTACTGATACGCCGTCGTAAGTCCAAATGTGCGCCGTCGTATCTATGCGCTGACTCTTTAAATCAGATACGCCTGAATTTTGCCAAGATACGACCGACGTAAGTCTCCTACGCCGTCGTATCTTGGGTGCATATTTACGCTGGACGCATTCGGTGTTCCCATTATAAATATGCAAATGAGCAAGATTCACGAACGTACTTACGCTCGACGCAGTAATCTACGACGTTTACGTAAGGCGTTTTTCCGGCGTAAAGATAAACCACCAAAAAGGTGGCGCATCCCATGCAAGGTATGGACGTCGGAATAGCCGTCGTTTTTACGTAGTTTACGTAAGTCGTACGTGAATGGGGCTGTGACGTTTACGTCGTAAGCAGTGTTCGACGTGTATCTTAGGCATTCTATTTGACGTGATTCTGAGCATGCACGCGCATGCGCCGTTTGCTCGGCCGCTCATTTACATGGGGTCACGGTTAATTTAAATGAAGCACGCCCACTACCTGCCTACTTTGAATTAGGCGGGCTTACACCGGCCTATTTACACTACACCGGCGCAACGACTGCTTTGAGAATACTGTTCTGGGCTCCCTGTTTTACTTCAACGTAGCGCATATGAGCCATAGTGAAGGAGTCTGTGGGAGTAGTGGAGGAGGCAGCCACACCCCCATCTCCGCCCACCAACTTCAGCCTCAGGAGATATTGGAGAACCCAGAGGGGCCGAGTGACAGCTTAACCTGATGGGTGAGTGTTATAGGCATTCTCGCTCCCCCGCAAGGCTTGGTGCCCTGTTCGCACCGCTCTGCAAGCACAAGCAATATAATTAAAAAACAGTGTGTAGTGGCAGGCGGCAGCCCCAGTGTCACACCTCTGGCGGGTGGCACCCCCATAGCAATGCCACTGGTCGCAACTTGGTCTAAATATAGCACATTTATGATGATGTAGTAGATCCAGCAGCCTTAACTTGTATAAAGTTTGTTTGTTCTGTGCTGACCAGAGTTGATAATTAAAAAAATACTTCAGCATACCCTCCCTTGTGTTTTTGTGTGCATGCTACATCCCATACATTTATGCTGTCATGCTTGTGTCAGGAAAACTGAAAATGTTGTACTTACCTGACGGCAGAGCTTTTTTTCTCAGAAAATAGGTACAGGAACTCAACCACAACCCCGTTCAGATTTCACAAACAGTAGAAGGGTCTTAAAGGGGCATTAAATACCAGGATTGCATTACACACAGAGTGCAGAGTTCAGGGGGCTACACACAAGAGTGCAGAGCTGTCACTTGTAAACACAGAAACAAGACTTCTGGTTTACAAGTAATTGTGGTGAGCAGGCACCAAAGGGTCTGAGCCAGAGGTGGTGGAACTGAGTTCCCCCAAGTTCCCCCTGAAAAAAAGCCCTGCCTGACGGTAGTATTCCTTTTCTGATGCATAAGCATGACAGCATACAGGTCCCTCCCTTTTGGGCTTTGCATTTAAGTATAGTTACAAGAATGCCACCTGGGGGGGAGGTGACTCATTTATATAAAGTATAACCAATCCTGATTGGGCGAGGGGTGGTACCTATACTCATACGTGTATGCTGTCATGCTTATGCATCAGGAAAGGAAAATTACTGTCAGGGAAGTATAACCTTTTCATTTTTTTTTTAACCACTTCAGCCCCGGAAGGATTTAACCCCTTCCTGACCAGAGCACTTTTTGCGAATCGGCACTACGTAGCTTTAAATGACAAGTGCGCGGTCGTGCGACATTTCACCAAAATTAAATTGATATTTTTTTCCCACAAATAGAGCTTTCTTTTGGTGGCATTTGATCTTCTATTTTTTTTTGCCCTATAAACAAAAGAGCGATAATTACATTTTTAATTTTTGCTATAATAAATTACCTTCAAAAATATATATTAAAACGTTTTTTGTTTTTTTTCCTCAGTTTAGGCCGATATGTGACAGGAAGCAGTATATCACTGTCCTGTCACTAGGCAGAACAGGTAAATACCTTGTTTACATAGGCATCTCCCCATTCTGCCTCCCCATAACATGATCGTGGGCCGCTGGCGAACATCGAGTTTGCGGGGCCTGCGGGCACGGTCACGGAGAGTGCAGCTGGCGCACACGTGGACCTCGAATGATGAGTGCGTGCCACAGGGCTTCTTAAAGGGGACGTACCTGTATGCCCATTTGCCCACCACTGCTATTCTATCGACGTGCAGCGGTCGACAAGTGGTTAAAGATGGACTCTATGCCTGTAAGAAAGCTAAGGGCTAAGTTTTCTGCCTGACTTCTATAGTTCAGAGAGAAGTGTTCCCGTGGAGAGTTGTGACTGCATTTCCACCTATTAGTAACGTGCTAACCTGGTAATTGCACAGTTAACCTTCATTTTGTCAATTCTTGAAAGCTCTGACTAAGATGTACAAGTACTAAAAAAACAAAAACCAGAATGCACTGGATGGCACAGAAAAGTATTTTAATAAATACGCCAAAATAAAAATGAAGATGCACTTAAAAAACACGGAATATCAATTAGCAGTCCATTTAGCAAATCCATTCCCTCTAGAATGTCAAAACTGAAGGTTGAAATAGTGTTCTACCCCAAACATACTTTACATACTATAAAGCTTCATGCTATACTTCTACACCTAAATATATATAAATTGCTGTCACATTCACTATAAATATATTTATCATGTTGCACATGCATTGTTGTTTTGCCTTTAAATAATTATTTTGTCCTTTCTTCACTTCTTAGCTTGGTGGTGTTCCTTGTTTTGTGCTTTAGTTTCCATACATCACCTGCAGTATTCTGCTGGAGCTAGACACAATACACATTTTTTTACGTATATGATGTTCAACTGTGAAGATCTGCACCACTAGCTTTTAATTAAAGGATACGTTTGCCTTTTGTAACATGTTACATGTTCCACCCGTATTTAGGGTGGAACATGTAACATGTTTCAACAGCTGCATTCTCTCCCCCCTCCCTGTGACATTGAGTAGGGGATCTTCTCCACGTGCCCGCTGTCACTAATTGAAAAGGATGTGATCGTGTGGGGCTCTATCCACACGTCTGCGTCATTTATTCACAGTTTCCTGCAAATGCACAAACCACAACTACCATCAGCCATTGCAACTGACAGCTTGAAGTTCTGAATGGACTGCCCTGCAGCTTGTAAACAGTCAGCCTGTATGCAGGTAAGGGCTGAAAATTGCAGGGCTTGTCTGAGGAGCCTGGCATTGCACCCCTTAACCACTTAACCCCCGGACCATATTGCTGCCCAATGACCAGAGCACTTTTTGTGATTCGCAACTGCGTTGCTTTAACTGACAATTGCGCGATCATGCGACGTGGCTCCCAAACAAAATTGGTGTCCTTTTTTTCCCACAAATAGAGCTTTATTTTGGTGGTATTTGATCATCTCTGCGGTTTTTATTTTTTGCGCTATAAACAAAAATAGAGCAACAATTTTGAAAAAAATGCATTTTTTACATTTTGCTATAATAAATATCCCCCAAAAATATATATATATATAAAAAAAAAATTTCCTCAGTTTAGGCCGATACGTATTCTTCTACCTATTTTTCATAAAAAAATCGCAATTAGCGTTTATTGACTAGTTTGCGCAAAAGTTATAGCGTTTACAAAATAGGGGGTAGTTTTATGGCATTTTTTTTATTTTTATTTTTTTTACTAGTAATGGCGGCGATCAGCGTTTTTTTCGGTACTGCGATATTATGGCGGACACTTCGGACACTTTTGACACATTTTTGGGACCATTGGCATTTTTATAGCGATCAGTGCTATAAAAATGCATTGGATTACTATAAAAATGCCATTGGCAGTGAAGGGGTTAACACTAGGGGGCGGGGAAGGGGTTAAGTGTGTTCCTGGGTGTGTTCTAACTGTATGGGGGGGGTGGACTCACTAGGGAAAATCACTGATCTTCTGTTCATACATTGTATGAACAGAAGATCAGCGTTTCCCCCGCTGACAGGACCGGAAGCTTTGTGTTTACACACATAGCTCCCGTTCCTCGCTCTGTACCGAGCGATCGCGCGTGCCCGCCACTTTAAAGAGCCGACGTAGAGCTACGGGCTCTCGCCCAGGCATGCCGACCTGCCGCAGTAAAATGATGGCGGCAGGTTGGCAAGCAGTGAAACACTGAACATGGGTGCAATGTGTTCTAGGCATCTTAGGAAAAAAATAATAAACAGACTTTTTTTTCCTGCAAAAATATGTGCATTTATTGTGTAGCAGGTACTTCTCCAGATCAGATGGCACTCCTGTATCAGATGCATCCAGAGAAAAACCTTGCCCCACCGAGCCGCTGCAATTAGGGATGAGCTTCGAGTTCGAGTCGAACTCATGTTCGGCTCGAACATTGCCTGTTCGGCGAACAGCGAACAATTTGGGTTGTTCGCGGTAAATTCGAAAAGCTAGTCTATGGGAGAAATCTAAAGTGATAATTTTAAAGGCTAATATGCAAGTTATTGTCCTAAAAAGTGTTTGGGGACCTGGGTCCTTCCCCAGGGGACACGCATCAATGCAAAAAAAGTTTTAAAAGCTTCTGTTTTTTTCAGGAGCAGTGAATTTAATCATGCTTAAAGTGAAACAATAAAAGTGAAATATTCCTTAAAATTTTGTACCTAGGGGGGTGTCTAGTATGCCTGTGAAATAGTGCATGTTTCCCATGCTTAGAACTGTCTCTGCACAAAGTGTCATTTCTGAAGGAAAAAAAGTCATTTAAAAATCACTCGCAGCTATAATGAATTGTCGGCTAACGGCAATTCAGAGAAAATTCATTCATTTAAAAAAAAAAAAGCTTGGCGGTCCCCCCGAATTCAATTACCAGGCCCTTCAGGTCTGGTATGGATATTATGGGGAACCCCGCCGTCAGTTTAAAAAAAATGGCCTGGGGTTCCCCCCAAATATCCATTCCAGACCCTTCAGGTCTGGTGTGGATTTTAACCACCTAAGGAGCGCCGCATGTACATTTACGTCGGCAGAATGGCACCGACAGGCACATCAACGTATATATACGTTGGTGCCTTGGGGGGGATCGGGGGTCCGATCGGACCCCCCACGTACATGCGGCGGTCCGCGCAGCTGCAGGAGCGATCCGACAAGAGGGGACGGCTATTCGTTTTTGTCCGCCCCCTCCGGATCGCTCTCAGCCAATGCGCGCGCTTCCCCTGCAGTGCACTTCCTCCTCCTGTGTAAACACAGGAAGGAGCAAGCGACGTGATCTCTCCCTCTGTGTTTTTTTCAACCACCGCTGAGGAGATATCACAACACAAGTAAGTCTGCACAACAATACACTGCACCTACACTACACAAAAAACACATTTAACCCCCGTGGTCGCCCCCCCCCCCCCCCCCTGTCACAGTGTCACTGAATGCAGTAATCATACATGTATGATTACTGTATTTAGTGTCAGTGTGACAGGCAGTGTAAAACTCAGTTAGTGTTAGGTTCAGGGTAGCCCTGTACCCCCCCTAATAAAGTCACTGCCCTAGTTAACCCTTTCACTCCCTATTGCCAGCGTCACTAAGCGATCATTTTTCTGATCGCTGTATTAGTGTAGCTGTTCCCGCTAGGTAGCTTATTTATTTATTTTTGCGATTTTTTTTTTTTAGTAGAGACATGTGGCTAAATACATTTTCGAACAGCACAGCGTCCAGACGCAAAACACTCGTGAGCTATCACATATGCTTGATTTTAATCTTTTTAATGTGAGTACCTGACCTTTTATGTAAAATAAATTTTTATCAACAATACTACACTATGTGGGCATTCTCTCTCTTCTGAGCTATATGTCAGACTGAAGGGGTCCAAACAAGTGGATACTTGCCAGAGAGCAACACAGGGCTAATACTGTGAAGGCTTCCTACCCTTAATTGGGTACCTGGATCTGGTGAGTGAGGGACCCAATAGAGCATGAAAAGAGGGATCACAGAGTGAACACTGTCATCTGCAATATACTATATGAAGCACAAAGCACCTTTTTTTGCATGGACTGTAAAAAATAGTAGCAGTTGATTTTCACGGCACAGAGCACTTTAACTGTTCATTTATTTATTATTTATTTATCATATTTATTATTTTTACTATTAATTAATTATTATTTTTTCTGAACCACTACTATGGTCACTTTGTTTACAAGTTTTTTGGTTCAATACATGGTTTGATTCACACACCAATACCAAGTCCTATGTGGACCTCACTATAAGGATATATTGGATAAGCACTTTATGTATTTTTATTTTTTAATTTTATTTACAGATTGTAATTCATTAATTGAGAGGCGCCATCACCTACTATCTCATCCCCATTCACTTTCCACTTCGGTGGAATTACATGTAGGGGCAGCCACTTAATAACATATACATCTATATTAACACCACTGGCACACTTAAAAATATCAGGTCCGTAGCGCGGGTTCTACCTACCCCCTTCTAAATAAATTTTGGCCTAAATGTTTGACTAAAATTTAGTTTATTTGATTTTTCTTATAACAAAAAGTAAAAAATATAGATTTTTTTTCAAAAATGTCGCTCTATTTTTGTATATAGCGCAAAAAATAAAAATCGCAGAGGCGATCAAATACCACCAAAAGAAAGCTCTATTTGTGGGAAGAAAATGACGCAAATTTTGTTTGGGAGCCACGTCTCACGCGCAATTGTCTGTTAAAGCGACGCAGTGCCGAATCGCAAAAACCCCTTTGGTCATTTGGCAGCATATTGGTCCGGGTCTTAAGTGGTTAAGGGGAACTCCACCCCAAATAAAAAAAAATGGCATGGAGTTCCCCCAAAAATCCACACCAGACCCCTTATCCGAGCACGCAACCTGGCCGGCCGCAGGAAAAGAGGGGGGGAACAGAGAGTGCCCCCCCTCCTGAAACATACCAGGTCACATGCCCTCAACATGGGGAGGATGTCTCCATGTTGATGGGGACAAGGGCCTCATCCCCACAACCCTTGGCTGGTGGTTGTTGGGGTCTGCAGGCAGGGGGCTTATCAGAATCTGGAAGACCCCTTTAACAAAGGGGACCCCCAGATCCCAGCCCCCCCATGTGAATTGGTAATGGGGTACATTGTACCTCTACCAATTCACTAAGGAAGTGTAAATAATAGTAAAAAAAAAACACACCGTGGAAAAACTCCTTTATTAAAAAAAAAAAAAATCTAGGGGTGGTAATCCACTCTCGATGTCCACTCCAACGTTGTCGGTATCCTGCAACGGGTGATCTCCTCTCCGCCGGGGTCCAGCCATGAGAAGATCCATTCAGGTCCGGGATCCAGAGTGCACGCCTCACCGGCCGCCTGTCTCCACCGGAGACAGCCCGGCAAATGACGCAGCTTGAGCCAGTGACAGTTCTTATATAGGTAAGGCAGGGCCACTTATCACGTGACCCGTCCCCCTCTGACGCACCCTCTGACTACATCACTGGGGAAGCCCAGGCTTTCTCTTGCGTCAGAGGGGGGCTGGGTCACGTGACGGGTGGCCCCGCCTATATAAGAGCGGTCACTGGCCCAAGCCGCGTCATTCGCCAGGCTGTCTCCAGTGGAGACAGGCGGCCGGCGATGCGTGCGCTCTGGATCCCGGACCTGGATGGATCTTCTCATCGCTGGCCCCCTGGCAGAGAGGAGATCACCCATCGCAGGATACCGACAATGTTGGAGCGGGGATCGAGATCGGATTAACACCGCTGGATTTTTTTCTTTAATAAAGGACTTTTTCCACGTTGTGTGTGTGTGTTTTTTACTATTATTTACACTTCCTTATTGAATCGGTAGAGCTACAATGTACCCCATTACCAATTCACATAGGGGGGGCTGGGAATAGGGGGGTCCCCTTTTTGAACTGTTCCAGATTCTGATAAGCCCCCTGCCTGCAGACAACCACAACCACCGGGCAAGGGTTGTGGGGATGAGGCCCTTGCCCCCATCAACATGGGGACATCCTCCCCATGTTAAGTACATGTGGCCTGGTACGGTTCAGAAGGGGGAGCGCTCTCTCGTCCCCCCTCTTTTCCTGCGGCCCGGCCAGGTTGCGTGCTCGGATAAGGGGTCTGGTGTGGATTTTTGGGGGAACTCCACGCTATTTTATTTTTCAATTTGGGGTGGAGTTCCCCTTAAAATCCACATCAGACCTGAAGGGTCAGGAATGGATATTTGGGGGGAACTCCACGTCAATTTTTTTTTAAATTGACGGCGGGGTTCTCCTTAATATCCATACCAGACCTGAGGGCCTGGTAATTGAATTTGGGGGGACCCACACGGAATATTTCACTTTTATTGTTTCACTTTAAGCAGCATTAAATTCACTGCTCCCGAAAAAATGTCAATTTGTAAAAAGTTTTTTTTTTTCTTTGCATTGATACATGTCCCCTGGGGGACAAACACTTTTTAGGACAATAACTTGAATATTAGCCTTTAAAATTATCACTTTAGATTTCAAACGTTCGAGTCCCGTAAACTTTAACAGGGTTCTAACGTTCACACAAACTTTTGGTCTATTTGCAGGTTCTGGTGCAAACCGAACGGGGGGGTGTTCGGCTCATCCCTAGCCCCAATGGGTCATCGCCAGAGTCAAGGATCCATGGAGCTGGTGTGCATTGACCTTCTTTGCTTGGAACCTGATATGAGGGGACAGGAAAATATCCTGGTAGTGACTGACCACTTCACTAGGTATGCCCAGGCCTTTCCCACAAATGATCAACAAGCATCCACAGTGGCCAAGGTCTTGGTGGAGAAGTATTTGTACACTATGGCCTGCCCCAACGCATCTATTCTGATCAAGGGAGAGATTTAGAAAGCAGCCTCATCAAGAGACTTTTAGGCTGCATTCACACCTGAGCGGCAAGTAACGCCGCATACGCGGCTTTACTTGCCGCGCTTCGATTTATTTATTTATTTATTTATTTTTTTTTACAAATCTTCCCATTCATGTCTATGGGCGAACGCCAATGTCGCTTGAAAAAAAGGGTCCGGGACTTTTTTTCAGGCGACAGGCGTTCGGTGTCTCAGAGATGTGAACCATCTCTATAGACATGAATGGGAAATTTCCCCTCCAGCGGCACGAGCGTCGCGCGACAGGCGTTTTGCCGCTCAGGTGTGAATGGGCTCTTAGACTTGTTAGGCATTAAGAAGTCCAGAACCACCCCATACCATCCTCAAGGAGATTTTCAGCCAGAGAGGTTAAACCGAACCCTCCTGGATATGCTTGGGACTTTGAGTTCAGAGAAGCAGCACTGGAGCAAGCATGTAGTCGCCATTGTGCACGCTTATAAGAGTACCGCAAACGATGCCATAGGATACTCCCCTTACCGACTAATGTTTGGACAGGAGGCCCGGTTGCCAGTAGACTTGGCTTTCGGGCCAACCTTCAGCAACATCTCACAGAGGGTATGTAGACTGCCTGCTGAAAAGTCTGAAGACTGCCTATGACAAGGCCCAAGCTACCTCAGATGCCCGAGGGCTAAGAAATAAAAGGAACTTTGATCTCAGAGTCCGAGTGCAGGATTTGCAACCAGGTGACAGGGTGTTGCTAAGGAATCTGGGTGTCCCCGGAAAGCACAAGTTGGCTGACCGCTGGAAGTCACAGCCTTATGTCATTTGAAAGCAACTGCCAGAACTCCCAGTGTACCAAATCTGACTAGAGGGGAGCACAGGCCCGCTGAAGACTTGGCATCGCAACCATCTACTGCCCCTATCAGAAGTAGGGATGAGCCGAACACCCCTGGGTTCGGTTCGCACCAGAACCTGCGAACAGACCAAAAGTTTGTGTGAACTTTAGAACCCTGTTAAAGTCTATGGGACTCGAACGTTTGAAATCTAAAGTACTAATTTTAAAGGCTTATATGCAAGTTATTGTCCTAAAAAGTGTTTGGGGACCTGGGTCCTGCCCCAGGGGACATGTATCAATGCAAAAAAAGTTTAAAAAAAACGGACGTTTTTTCAGGAGCAGTGATTTTAGTAATGCTTAAAGTGAAACAATAAAATTGAAATATTCCTTTAAATTTCGTACCTAGGGGGGTGTATAGTATGCCTGTAAAGTAGCGCTTGTTTCCTGTGCTTAGAACTGTCCCTGCACAAAATGTAATTTCTGAAGGAAAAAAAGTCATTTAAAATCACTCACCTTCGGGTCTGGTATGGATATTAAGGGGAACCCTGCGTCAAATTAAAAAAAAAATGATGTGGGGTTCCTCCTCAAATATCCATTACAGACCCTTTAGGTCTGGTATGGATTTTAAGGGGAACTCCATCCCAAATTTAAAAAAAAAAAACTTTTCTCTGTATTGCCGACAATTCATTATAGCCGCGAGTAGTTTTAAATGACTTTTTTTCCTTCAGAAATTACACTTTGTGCAGGGACAGTTCTAAGCATGGGAAACAAGCGCTACTTTACAGGCATACTATACACCCCCCCCCCCCCCAGGTACGAAATTTAAAGGAATATTTCACTTTTATTGTTTCACTTAAAGGAATTATTAAAATCACTGCTGCCAAAAAAAATGCAGTTTTTAAAACTTTTTTTTTTTTGCATTGATACATGTCCCCTGGGGCAGGATCCAGGTCACTAAACACTTTTTAATACAATAACTTGCATATTAGCCTTTAAAATTAGCACTTTAGATTTCAAACGTTCGAGTCCCATAGACTTTAACAGGGTTCTAAAGTTCACACAAACTTTCTGCGAACACACCAAATAGTTCGCTGTTCGGCGAACAGGCAATGTTCAAGTCGAACATGAGTTCTACTTGAACTCGAAGCTCATCCCTACACAAAAGCAGTGCGTTTGTCACCACTGCCAGATCCACAGTCCACACCCACGACCTCTCAGTGATCCCGACCGGTCACTAGATCTCAGTCTGTACCCCTCGCTGTAGAAGATGAGGTCAGTGAAGATGAAGACATGGGGATAGACTGGCTGTGGCCACCTCAAATGCCAGGGTTTGCCACCCCCCCTTCATTTCCGCCTAAAGTGACAGACGCTGCAACTCTCAGACCAGAGGCTCCTGCGTTTGTGCCCCAAAGTCTACCGTCTGAAGAGTTGGAAGACACCCAATCTTCCCTGCCAACAGCAGAACCTGAAGATGTCCAATCATTTACAGAAGGGGGAATTGAAGCTGTTATGCAAGAAGAAGAAGAAATCCAAATCCAGTATGCCTGTAACACCAGAGCCAAAAGAACAGAGAGCGCGAAGGGCTATTCATCCACTCAAGAGACTGACTTATGACGTGTTGGGTGAAAGCTCTGAGGAAGCTGTGTTCACCTCAAAAAGGACTCTTGAGACGCCTGATCCTTCCACCACATATTTAGTGGAGGACAGCCCCAACTCACCCCCTGGCACATCTAGCTGGGCCATTCCAGTTAAAGTGGCCTGTAGGCAGGATAACCTTCCTTCCCATGCTCATTGGTGGGAGGTAGAGATGTCGCAAACATAACATTTTTTGTTCGCGAATGGATGAACCGCCATAGACTTTAATAGGCAGGCGAATCTTAAAACCCACAGGGACTCTTTCTGGCCACAATAGTGATGAAAAGGTTGTTTCAGGGGGACTAACACCTGGACTGTGGAATGCCAGAGGGAGATCCATGGCAAAACTCCCATGGAAAATTACATAGTTGACGCAGAGTCAGGTTTTAATCCATAAAGGGCATAAATCACCTAACATTCCTAAATTGTTTAGAATAATGTGCACACGCTGGCAGGCAACTGACTGCTATTCTATTACAGTCAAAATAGATATTTTTTTTAATGTAATCTACTGTGACACCAGATATGAGTGGTGGCACTGGGCAAGTGGGCACAGTATACGCTGTGAGCCTGACACACACGCTGGCAGGCAACTGACTGCTATTCTATTACAGTCAAAATTGTTGTTGTTTTTTTTAAAATGTAATCTACTGTGACAACAGATATGAGTGGTGGCACTGGGCAAATGGGCACAGTATACACTGTGAGCCTGACACACACACTGGCAGGCAACTGATTCCTATTCTTTTACAGTCAAAATAGTTTTTTTGTTTTTTTAAATGTAATCTACTGTGACACCAGATATGAGTAGTGGCACTGGCCAAGTGGGCACAGTATACACTGTGAGCCTGACACACACGCTGGCAGGCAACTGCAATTAGATTACAGAGGGGAAAAAAAGCAGACTGATGTACTAGCCCTAAAAAGGCCTTTTTGGGGTGCTGTCAGGACGCTGTCCTTACAGCAGAGATCAGATGAGTCTTTCAGGACTGGAGTTGGCTTTCGGTATCTGGAGTAGATTTTAATTGGTGGATCGCAGAACGCGATTGGGGTTATGAGCTTTTATTTTTTCGCATTGATAATGGGGAGCATTCCCATTAATACATCTATGCGTTAGACAGAGTGCTTTAAAAGTAATTCTGTCTTTTACTGGTAACCAGTAAAGGGATCTCAGTGAAGGTGAGATTCATTCCCAAGGTTTTTTCCCAGTCACAAGTCTAGCGGCCGTATTTTGAACGACTTGTAGACGAGCGATTTGGTACTTGGGGAGTCCGAGGTAAAGGGAATTTGCATAGTCCAATCTTGAGTTTACAATTGCTCCCACCACGACTGCTATGTCTTCTTTGGGAATAAATGGAATGAGTCTGCGTAGTAGGCGCAGCAGATGGTGACATCCGCTGACTACTGACCCTATTTGTGCGTCTATTGTCATGTAGGAGTCGAAAATGACCATGAGACCTTTGACTTTGGCGCTAGGGGTGATGATTTTGCCCAGAATGGGCGGGGGGCTCCAAGTTGTTGCAGGTAGATTCTTACGCTTGGCGTGAAACAGGAGAAGTTCTGTTTTCGCTCTGTTGAGTTTAAGATAACTCTTTGTCATCCAGTCCTCTATCAAAGAGAGGCATGTCTCTAGATTGAGGTGGTGATCCTTTTTATTGCAAATGCGGAAATACAGTTGCGTGCCGTCTGCATATGAGTGATAGAGCAGTTTTTGACTGCTGATAATTTCAAAAAGAGGACGGAGATAGATGTTGAATAACACCGGCGACAGAGGGGATCCTTGAGGGACTCCGCACGATAATGTGCGTTTTTCAGAAATGAAAGGTCCTAACGTCACTACTTGCGATCGGTTTTCCAAAAAAGAGGAGAACCAAGATAAATCACCTTCTGCGACTCTGGCTACTTCAGCTAGCCGGGTCAATAAAAGCTTGTGGTCTACTGTGTCGAAAGCTGCGCTCAGGTCCAACAGAACCAGAAGACAAGATTCTCCTTCATCTGCGGCCTTGAGAGCGTCATCCCATATCTTGAGCAGTGCTGTTTCCGTCCCGTGTCTGGGGCGGAATCCCAATTGAAATGGATCGAGTAGGTTGTGGGTATCTAGATGCTGTTGCAGCTGTTGTACCACTACTTTCTCCATGACCTTGGAGAGAGCGTTTAAGCCTGTTATGGGGCGGCGGTGGAGTGGATCCTTGGGGTCCAGGGTGGGTTTCTTCAAGATGGGTCTAATTAAGCCCTCCTTCAACTGGGAGGGCACTATGCCCTCCACGAAAGATTGGTTAATAAGCTGCGTGATAGGAGGTGCCAGGATGTCGGCGCATTCCTTCAGCAGTTTGGTGGGGATGATATCATTCGGTGCAGTGCTATTACGGGGGGGACTACGGGGGGAATTGTTTTGCTGAATGCTTTGCCGGATTCCCTCGATTTTATTGATGAAGTAATCCAACAATTCATTGCAAAATTCTTGTGTGTCCGAATTGGGGGCTTCAAGACATCCTGGATTCATGGTCTGAGTGACCAGCTTGAAGAGCTTTAATGCCACTGTGACACACCTGCATCTAAGATCGATCGATTGCTTATGGGAGGGCCGCTGACTGTGTACAGGATTTGGTGAGGGGGCTTTGCCCAGGAACCTTTAATGTTTTTCATAGAACACCACATCCAAATATCCACAGAGCTCCTACATTGCTTCCAGGACATTGCCGCGGTTGCTTTTAAAGGGGACACACCACAGGTATTGAGATTATTTCACTGGGTGTATACTAGAGGTATCGTAGGCTGGCCTGGGATTCCCCTTTAGCCACAGCATCCCACACACACACCAAAAGCTATTGGGGAGTCTATTTAATCTATACATATTGTTACCTATTGCTTTTGTTGTTTGCATGGTGTTCCTGACTGTTTTCTTTAAACTGTTTCAACCAAGTCCTGGGTACTTACACAGGTCCTGGCTGACTAATGTTAACCTGAATTTTCTTCAAGTAAACTACAAGAAGAACTGTGTTGTGTATTCCTGTTGAGTGATTCCATGAATCAAATTGCTAGGTGTGGCAGAGGGGCTGGGACAGTTCATTGGGGTTGAAAGACAGAGTAACTGACTGAACAAACAAAAGCAGCTCCCTCAGGGTCTGCTACAATAATTTTTTCCTAAAAGGTGAACTTATGTTTTAAGGCTTTCTATCATCTCTGCAGGATGTCATGTGGATCAAGTCACTGTCTGCTAATTCTACTAAGACTGTAAATTACAGCTATCTTGCCACAACTGGGTAATTTTTAGAGATTATACTCGCAGTGCTTAGAATTGCAGAGGCAGAACAGTCAAAAAAAAATTCTTTAGCTCCAGCAAGAAATCTTGTAGCTTCAGTCAAAATCCTCTTTAGCAACAGTTAACAAATCATCTTTATCTCTGGAATACACAGTGAAATTTGATATAATTCAGGATACATTGCATCTTAGGAAAGTGGAGCCAAAGTCATACCTGCAAGCGAATCACAACAGCCTACAACCTACATGCAGCGTCGCCAACAGTCAGTATTTTTACTGGCAACCAAAATGGGCACTTCTCTCCTGCTAGTAAATGCCAGTGACAAGAAAAGGGCGCCAGTAAAAAATATGGCACGGGCATGCACAGTTCCGGTCCTGAGCTGGCAGAGACCATCCAAGTGCCTGCTACTGTGTGTTTGGGTGGCGCCGGCAGGGGGCGGGTCTGGAAGAGGTGGTGCCTGAGTGTGTAGTGTGGTGTCATGGTGCAAGGGAGCTGAGCGGAGCGGCCAGAGCCTCGTGTGCGGGTCTGCAGTACGGGAGCAAAGCAAACCAATACAATTTTAAGCTTATAATACCTTCTCAAACAAGTGGAACAGAAAGCTGCATGTGTTTCACATAACCTTCAGATACAGAGCAAAGCAACTGATACATTTCTCAGACACTGCCGGTTAACTCTTGCATTGTCAGCACAATGTTAGAGCAAGTCATTTTTTTGTGGAGACTGAAATGCAGCAAGAGCCAACATTTTTTCCAGATTAGGGAGTAAGCAATGAGCATACAAGGTAAACGTTTGGTTAATCCAACTTGGAAGGTTCAACAGAATTAGGAATCTGATAAAGAAGAGCTGTTGTTTAGTGTCAAATACCTACAGATTAAACATGTTGATTGCACGTCTTTCCTTTCTCAGCCCTCTCATGAGGTATTGCAACTAGAGGGCACTTTCAAATAACTCATTGCAACCTATGAGGCCCCGTACACACGAGCAAATAAATCTGTTCAAATCGGTCTGACAGACCGATTTGAACAGATTTGTCTGCTGGCTGTGTTGGTTTGATCGCTGTACACACGATCAAACCAAAATCCCCGCCGGCAGACAGCGCGGTGACGTGGCGGTGACGTTGACGCCGCCACGTCACCGTACCAGGAAGTAAAACACTTCCGCGCATGCGTCGAAACCATTTGACGCATGTGCGGGCAGATATGTCTGCTGGTTAGCGTAGTAACCAGCAGACATGTCGGGCGGACGGGTTCCCAGCCGACAGATTTTAAAACAGGCTTTAAAATCTGTCTGCTGGACAAATCCGTCTGCTCGCCCGTACACACGATCGAATCTGTCTGCTGAGACGGTCTGTCAGACCGTTTCCAGCAGATAGATTTGATCGTGTGTACGTGGCCTGAGAGTTCCAACCTCTTAAAGCAGTACAACACTGAATAGGCACAGGAAGAATTAAAGGGATTTGATGAGTGAGCTTAATCTAGAGAGACATGGTTTAGTATTACAAACAAAGGCAGAAAAACAGAGAAGCAGACAGGAACTGGAAGGTTGGAAGCAGAGGTAATATCAGAAGCAGGAGAGCAGCGATGGAAGCTTTGGAGAAACAATAAAACCACGCCACAGCCATGTCAAGGTTAAAGGTTTTAGAACAAGCTAATAGTGAACGTTAAAGGGGTTGTAAAGGTAAAAGTTTTTTTACCTTAATGCATCCTACACCCCCCCCCCCCCCCCAGCCCCCGTTTTACTTACCTGACCGTTCGAAATTCCATGTCATCCTGTTTGGTTCCCAGCCTGGCCATTAATTGGCTAGGCTGGGCGGATTGATAGCAGCGCAGCCATTGGCTGGCGCTGCTGTCAATCACAGTGGATGACACGGCGCACCGGGCCGGGACGAGTGATACAGTCAGCGGCTATGGCCGCCGCTGTATCACGGGAGCGCACTCGCAAAAGCTTTCCACCATGCAAGCTTGCTCGCATGAAGGTAGAAAGCTTTTGCGAGGAGGAGCCGAGACAGCCGCCGTGGGACCCCAGAAGACAGCGTTCAGGGACACTGTGTGCAAAACGATCTGCACAGTGGAGGCAAGTATAACATGTTTGTTTAAAAAAAAAAAAAAAAAAAAACCTGACTTTAGTGTTCCTTTAAAGGAGAAGTCCAGCCTGAGCTGGGCTTCTCCTATGGGTCACAGGAGTGCTATTCGTTTGGCACTCCTGTGACCCATTTTCAGCGGAGAACAGCCTGAAGTCCGCTCTCATCACTGCCATCAGTCAGGGCAGCACTTCATCCCGACTTCCAAGTCTGGATCCTCCAGCTGCCCTGATTGATGGTAGTCTCAGCAAGCCACTGAGACGGCCGCTCCCTACCCCTCCACTGCTCAGCGCTCCAATGAGCGCTGAGAAGTAGAGTAGAAGCTATGCTGACTGACAGTCAGCATCGCTCTGCTCAGGGACTATATGGGATACTTTTGATGAGATATATTTGTTACAGACAGGTTGCTTTTTTCTGGGTCGCTGGAAGTCCCAATATGAAATATGCTGACGGTCAAGTGAGATGTTATTTCCCAATAAATTTCACCAAAAATTGGCTTCATTAGGGGTTACACAACAACCAGAAAGTAGGCAACCAGCTTTATTGGAATAGAGAGTAACAAAATATAAATCAAACATACATCTATATATGAACATTGACATATAGCATTATGACATCATATAGAAAAGGACAAAAAAGCTGACCTGTCGCCCCAAATAGGAACCACCTCAATCCTGCCAGAAATGAGGAACCAAAGCAGGACTCCAGCACAATGGGCGTAGAGCCCTGTTCCAAATCTTAAGCTGTTAAAAGGGGGGCACCAAAGCTCAATCGCAGGGAGAAAAAAACCCAGCTAAAGGGAACAAAAGAAGCCTAATTACTGCTATGTTCCAAAGTGATATAGATTGCACACACACACACCGGGCCAGATTCTCGTAGATCTGCGGCGGCGTAGCGTTTCCTATTTACACTACGCCACCGTAACTTAAACACGCAAGTGCCGTATTCTCCAAGCACTTGCTCCGTAATTTGCGGCGGCGTAGTGTAAATGGCCCGGCTTATCCACGCGTAATTCAAAGGGGTGTCTTGTATTTAAATTAAGCGCGCCCCCCCACCAAACGAATTGCGCATGCGTCGGCCGTAAAAGTAGCCCATTGCGCATGCTCCAAATTACCCTGCAAATACATTGGTTTCGACGTGAACGTAATTTACGCAAAGCCCTATTCGCGAATGAGTTACGTAAACGACGGAAAAACACGACGCTGTCACGACGTCCATACTTAACATGGCGTACGCTGGGCCTACGCAAAGTTAACCCACCATATAGCAGGGTTAACTTTACGCTCACGCAAACAACGTAAACTACGCAGAGCGGCCGCAATTACGTTCGGGAATCAGCATATCAGGCTCATTTGCATATTTGACGCTGAAATCTACAGAAATGCCACCTAGCGGCCAGTGTAGAATTGCATCTAAGATCCAACGGGATGAAAAGAATATTTAATTTAAATGTACTGGGCAAGCTGAACAGCACATAGCATCTCACTGAGTAAAAAATATATATAATGTGTACATGAACGCTGAGACCATAACACAAATGACAGTATATTCAATGTGGGAGCTGTGATTCGCATGTAAACAAACGATACAAGAGCAAAAAATAAGAAGAAAAGGAAAAATCTGTGAATAGTCTTTCTTGCTGTTTATTTGTGGTTTTTGTCACTGTTCACTTCTAATTGGTACTGTTTATTTACTTTTTGGTACCTCATCGTTATTTGTGTGTGATATATTTGGTATCATTGTATCTTTCCACATGCTGTTCACTGTACAGCAGCCAGGGTTAATATTAGCGCATTAATACTTTTCATTTACTTTTGACACATGTTCACTGTTTTGTATGTGAGTTTTTTTATGGCAACTGATGTCCTCTATTATTGTTTATTTCTTTATAGTGATACACTTGACACTTGATATCATAAGCCATTGGTTACATATTTATACATCACTGATGTTGTTTCTTTGGCATTCCTAATTTGGTGATTTATTTTTTAGTTTTCACTTGGTTAAGGGGTAGCACGATTTTTTCTTTTTATAAGTATATATAGTTCAATCATATGCCAATCAGAGTGCATTGTCAGCAAAATAAACGAATGCCCCGAAAGAGAAACTTAAACAGGGAAAAAGGGAAATCAACTGAAATAAAAATAAGGCTTAAATGGGGAGAGAAAAGTTTAGTGTCCCAAAATGGTAGAAGAGCCCAATAATCCAGAGCAAATAACCAAGTATAGCCCTACCTAATGCAGCGTCGCTTAGCGTAAAGCTGTCCCCGTGTCCACTCCTAACAGAGGGACTAGCTAGCAGCGTTTTAATCTACCCAACAATGTCCGGTGCGTCTGACGTCACCAGGTGTGCGCGGCCACAAATGGCGCTCATGCACATGCGCCGGCAGAAGACCAGCCTGATTGCCTACAGTCCCCAAGATGCCGAGCGCCAATATCGCGTCAGTGATGACGCGATTGGCTGACGGCTCATAGATTCGTCAAATGCAGGGGGTTCAGGTGAAACAATAGGGAACCAAACATCAATGGAAAAGAGGCAAAAAGGAAGAGGGTCAAAAAGGATGGACAAAGGGCAAAAAAACATGCAGAGACAAAAGACGGGCAATTCACAAAGAAGCCCCTGGGTGTCCATATGACGGAGCAGAGCCCCCAGTGGTCACATCAAAAAATGCATAGGCAGAAAAGTGATGATATATTTTATATAATTTCATATAAGTGATGTACCAAATATTCAGGCAAGAAAGTCCAACCCCCCCCCCCCCCCGCAAGAGGGCTTATGGGAGGCCTCAGATGCACGGGAGGGGTAAAAAAAAAAAGAAGACCAATGAGGTGGCCTCCCATACCATAGGGGGCAATAGGGCAGCAAAGAAGTCCCTAAACAAATAAAAAGAGAAAAATGTTTTTGATTATATTTATGCTTGTCATGAACAGTTAACTGACATTTAATTGGAATACATTTCAATATATATATTTTTTTATATATTATACATAGTTTAGAAACAACCATAAAATATGAAACAAATACGGACGGTGAAAAAAAAAGGGGGCGGGGGATTAAGGGCCAGGAAGACACATAAGGTAAGGGGGCGAATGGAGAGGAGATGGGAAAAACATAAAAATACACATGGACAGGAAGGGAGAAAAACGTTAAACTTCCAGAGTACAAGACATGAGGAGCCATATGCCATAAGGTCCCAGATGGAATATGGAAGTGGGGAATAGTGTTGAGCAGAATATGCCATATTCGATTTCGCGATATATCTCGAATATATAGTAGAATATTCGAGATATATTCGCTAAATACGAATATTCGTGATATTTTTGGGAAATGAAAATATTGCGAATTTTCGCTATTGCGAATTTTCGCTATTGCGAATTTTCGCTATTGCGAATGCGAATGCGAATTGCGAATTGCGAATGCGAAATTTCGAGAAATGCGGAAAGGAGCACTCTGATTGGCTCAGAATATTCGTGATATATTACAATATAAAATAATTGCGAATATTCGAGAAATGCGGAAGGAGCACTTTGATTGGCTCAGAATATTCGTGATATATTACAATACACAATAATTGCGAATATTCGGCAAATGCGGAAGGAGCACTCTGATTGGCTCAGAATATTCGTGATATATTACAATACACAATAATTGCGAATATTCGAGAAATGCGGAAGGAGCACTCTGATTGGCTCAGAATATTCGTGATATATTACAATATAAAATAATTGCGAATATTCGAGAAATGCGGAATGGAGCACTCTGATTGGCTCAGAATATTCGTGATATATTACAATACAAAATAATTGCGAAATTTCGAGAAATGCGGAATGGAGCACTCTGATTGGCTCAGAATATTCGTGATATATTACAATATAAAATAATCGCGCGATATCGCTATTGCCGAATAATCGCATTGCGATTTTTCGGCAATATAAAATGAGCGCTGCAGCTACTCGGCCCAAGGTCTCTAATCATACCAGCAATGCTTTTAGACGTCGATGGGGATCTCTAGGATGTGATCTGTTCTAAAAAAAAAATTGAAAAAATTTGAATATTCGAAATAGCGAATATTCGCCGCGATATTCGTGTTATTCGCGAATACTCGAATATGCAATATTCGTAGCGAATATTCGCAATGCGAATATTCGTGAGCAACACTAGTGGGGAAGCGAGCAGGCCTTCAAAAAAAAGGATCGATACAGATTGCGTTAATGTTCATCACCACTTAAAGAAAGGATTTATAACTAGGGTTGAGCGAACCCGAACTGTAAAGTTCGGTACGGACTTTGGGTTTTTCCCGATCCTGGACCCGAACCCGAATAATTGGTAAAAGTTCGGGTCCGGGTTCGGAGTTCGGGGGAAAAAAAATGCGCTGGGGTCCCCGCAAATTCAATAACCAGACCCTTTAGGTCTGGTATGGATATTAAGGGGAACACCGCCGTCAATTTAAAAAAAAAATGACGTGGGGTTCCCCCCAAATATCCATAACCAGACCCTTCAGGTCTGGTTTGGAATTTAAGGGGAACTCTACCCCAAATAAAAAAAAAAATGGCATGGAGTTCCCCCTAAAATCCACAGCAGACCCCTTATCCGAGCATGTTGACCTGGCCAGCCGCAGAAAAGAGGGGGGGACAGAGTGCGCCCCCCCCCCCCCTCTCTCCTGAACCGCACCCGGCCACATGCCCTCAACATTGGGAGGGTGCTTTGGGGATGCCTACTAGACTCTTGTTTGGTGAGATTTAAGTGAGTTATTCCTCAGAATTACAGGCCTACAGTATAAAACGCCAAATTTCCTTGCAAATAATTGTACCGCTTTCAGCACCTAAAACCAGAAAGAATCATTCCGCCAGGGCGGTTAAGGGGGGGATTTCGGAACTCTGATTTAAGGGAGAATGCTGGGAACTCCTGATGTAAGTGGCGGCTTTGGTGAGCAGAAACCCCCTTACATCAGAGTTCCCCTTTACACCAGAGTCCACAGCGTTTCCCCATTTTAAAACAAATTGCCATGTCCCACTAAATGTTCTAGATTGGCTTGAAGAAAAAGTGGTAACCCTATTTGGCATGTATCATCTTTGCAACCAATGTTAGATCAGAGTGGTCTTTGACTTAAGTGATCAATAGGTAGGTGTTTTTCTTACCAGTGTCCTTCTCACCGGGCCTATTCGGAACAACAATCTCATAGGAGTTTTGCTCTGCTTCTGACAAGAACCAGTGGCTGACATTCAGCAAATATTCCACTGTCTCATCTTTGGAAAAACAACAAACTTTCTCAGACTCCGATGGTATTGCAACAATGTCAGTGATGAAGTCATCGACTACCAAATGAAAGTACGTGTTTTCAGTAATAGCCCTTTTCATGCTGTAGCAATTTATGGGTTGAGAAGAACAGCTCAAAAAGGTGAAAAAGAGTTCAGATCTGATGCATGTGAAATTGTGTAAAAGAATTTCTACATAGATGATGGGCTCAAATCTCTGCCTACAAAGAAAGAAGCAATTGATTTTCTCAAGAGAACTTAGGATATGCTTGCCTCTGCCAACCTCAGGCAGAGGCACACAATATTGTCTCTAACAATGACAAGGTAATGAAAACCTTTTCTTCAGATGACCATGCTGTTAGTGTAAAGGCATTCAAACTAGGAACAGATCTTTCTATTAGGCAACGTATCCTAGGATTGCTTTGGGACACCAAACAAGACACATTCATGTTTCAAGTATCAACTTGTGAAAAGGTCTTCAGGAAACAAGGAGTTTTGTCTGTTGTGAACAAAAAAGATGGGAATCATAAAAAGAGTCCCTTAAAGCACTAGAACAACTTCAGATACCATGCTCTTACATTTCTGCATCCCTAATAAACACCACAAGAAGAGAGACCATTGTTTTTTTAAATGCTTCCATTGAAGCAATAACTGCAGTAGCCTCCCTTAAACTTATAGATTCAAGAGACAAAGTTAGTGTGGGTTTTGTCTTTTGGTAAGGCCAAACTAACTACAAAACTAGCACATAAAATTCCAAGGCTTGAACTCCGTGCAGCCATGTTAATCGTTTAGCTTAGTAAATGTAAAACTGTCTTGGAAATAGACTGGCCCAGATTCACAGAGCGATTACGCCTGCGCAACAGGAGATGCGCGTGCGTAAGTCTAAATGTGCGCGTGCGTTTTGATGCACGGCATCCCCAAAACGAGATACGCAAGAAATCTACTTTTTTCTGTCCGTCGTAATTTCGTTAGACAGGCGCATCCGTCTGCGCAAAACTGCGCTAGACAGACCATTGATTTGCTAGTCAAATATGCTAATGAGGGACTTACGGGGATCCACAAAAGAACGTTAGGGCAGCGCAGGCTACGCAGTGTGCGCAACAGCAAAATGTCCTGTCTAAAATTAGACCATAGAAAAGCTGGTCTAAAAAGAGAAAAAAAGTCTACCTTTTAGATAAAGCAACACTGTTAGTGAGGAGCTCAGCAGTCGCACGTGTTGCACAACAATCTGTATGCCAACATGCCAGGGGCATCGTCGCGCATAGCTATACTACTGACTTTAGATGAACAAAGAAGGATGAGGGCACTGAGGAGGGCACTAAGGAGGGCACGGGAGATGTTTTTTTTTTAATTATTATTTGCTTATATAAACTTTACAATTTAATCTAATCTAATACAATATTCTTATCTTATACAAGCCCCTCACTCTTCACTTGATATATCACACATGCATAGACATCTTTGGCATGAGTGATTCTGAGGTGTCTCGCATCTTCAGATTCACCCCTCATGCCATCATGGAATTAACCACAAATTTGCAGAAGGACATCAGCAGCCCAACACATGGCACTACCCATGACACCCATGACAGCTACATATACAATCAGAGCCTCATCCCCACAGATTTCGAACAGAACATGTATGGGGACAGCTGGCTGGTTTGTGAGTGACATGGGTGGCAGGCATGACTGCCCCCCCCCCCCCCCATGATGCACACATCACAAGGGGCACATGCACTACTAACATCCTCCTGTCTTTTCCCTTCAAGGTGACTCTGCATATGCACTGGGACCCCATCTCATGACCCCATCTCATGCCAGCTCACATATGCATCTTTGCACGTTAAACACACACATTAATCATGGCACAATGAGAATGCATGCATGCACACCACTGTGGTCCCTAGCACACACACCCCACATCCTCATCACATTGGATTGGCACAAGCCCACCATGCAGGACTTGTGAGCAGCAACGCCATGCCGCGGCTCCAATTATGTCACTGTACATTCATACACCATTCACACAGACCTGGGGATCACTTCTCCACCACAAATGAGGGTGACACCCCTTTTCCCGCAGGAATATCACCCCCACATTCCAAAATCATACACAAACAGAACCAAAAAAATTAAATAAATGACGAGCAAAAATAAAAAATGCCCCAGCAAAAATATAATTTAAACAAAATAACAACAAAGAAAACACATAAAAGACCAAAATCACTCTGCAAAACAGTCCCCAAATATCTCAAAGACACGTCAAAAACAAACAAACAAACGCTAATAAACAAAAGCACCTTGCTGTATAGGAAGGGAAACCAAGGGATGTACTTTTGCAAAGGAAGTGCATTTGTGTCTGTCTATTTATGCTGTTTGCGTAGTTCACTAAGTTGCCCTTGTCCAGTTCCAATTTCACTGATTGCGCCGTTCCCGAGTTGTGAGCATGCGCACAGAGGTGCTGACCATGGTCTGCTTCAAGCGCGCATGCGCGAGCCGGCCGGCCCTTCATTTGCATGGGGTCACGGCTCATTTCAATGTAACACGCCCACGTCCTTCCCAATTTGTATTACTCCGCCTTACGCCTCTGAAATAACGTTACACATGCGCAATTTTCTGCGCAAAAGCTACGAGAATAGGGTGATTACGCTGCTACATTGCGCAAGTCTAACGTAAAGGCGGTGCTCTACGTCGGTCCAATAATGCGCAGATGTACCTGAATCTGGCCCACTCTTTTCACTTTTACATAGACAGCACAAGGTTCTGTCACTGTGGAACTGATCAGCAAAAGTACACAGGGTGCAGAACTAGGGAGCATTTGTTTTGAGTGGAGAAAACAAGGGGCGGCAGTGGCATGGAATCCCCCAATGCCCGGAACATACAGTTAATGGCAGTAAATTAATGGGGCAATCCACTCGCTCGTTAACAAGTGATTGTGGCGATGACGTCAAAATCACTTGTAAAATGTGTGCTCCCGTCCGTCCTCCCCTCCCCCCCCCCCACCCCACATACCTCTCTCTGCTGGCTCTGTCTTCGGGACTCCGTCCTCCCCCCCCGGCCACCAAGTCTGTCTCCTGTTCCTGCTGCCGATGTACACAGTGAGAGGGGAGAGCTGTGCTCTTCCCATCTCAGCTGTGACAGGAGTTCAGTAAAGAGAACATGTCACCTCCAATTGCTATCACGCAGGGAATTGTTTTCTCCTGTGTGATAGAAAAAAAGTTAATAAAAAAAAAACGTATAAAATAAATAAACAATAAGAAATAATAATTAAATTAATAAAATAAAAAAGTATTTAAAAAGTAAAAAATAAGAAAAATAATAAGGAAATTATACAAAAATAAAAAAAAGTAAGCGACAAGCTACAAATAAATAAAAAAAAATGATAAAAAAGTAAGTTGGCGGGGAGGGGGTGCATTGCGTAACCTGGCCTTGGGGCGGCAGGGAGAGCAAATCTGGCCCTGATGGCACCCACTGGGGTAATGTTGGTTTATACACAGTTGCTATTTAAAGTGGTTGTAAACCCCAAAAAAAATTTTTTTGTTTTAATGTCACAATGTAGTGTATAAGATTTCCTATCATCTGTGCCCAGTCTTGCCACACAGAGTTAATCCAGCGCTGAGTAATCCTCTTTTAAAGTCCAGTGCAAATTACCCGGACTTCAGATAAAAACCTGCCAAATTAGGTTAAGTCTGTTTCTCTGTTATTGCTTTAAGTAACAGGTTATTTACAAATATAGCGTGGACATGTTTATCATAACAAGAGGTGATCCAAAGTTCATTGTATATTACTAGGATGTGTTATGATGTTATACGGTATCACCTCATGTTATGATAAACAAAACATAACATATGATAAACATGTCCTAGCTATATTTGTAAATAAACTCTCACTCAAAGCAATAAGAGAGAAAAACGGACTTTTGCTTTAGACAGGGTTTTATCTGGAAGGCTGTTCATTTTCACTGAACATAAGAGAGGATTTCTCAGATCTGCATTAACTCTGTGTGGCAAGACTGGGCACAGATGATAGGAAATCTTATACTCTACATTGTGACATCAACAAAAAAAAAATATTTTTGTTGGGTTTACATCCAATTTAAGGATTGTTACAGAGCTGTGACATTGAAGAGGAGACAATTAATAGCTCACAACAGCCTCAATCTCAGGTGCTGTTAGCAAGAGGAATGACGTATTTCAATATAATTGAAACTGCAGGGCAAGACATGGGTACATTTGTAGTTGCGGATATGATTTGGATGATGCATTGTGGACACCCAGTGATCAGAGCTCTATTGTGTTCACATCTGTGAAATTAATGCTGATGATTTGTCATCATTCACTGTGAAAAAACAGGGCTATTATCTTCATGATCATTAGTAATGTATACTAATATACAAATATTTTGTAATTATCTACATACCCATGATCTATATTTTGCTGTACACACCCCTCTCTAGTCTTCTTGGCATTAACAAACATTTAGAGTAATTATACTCCTACGCTGCATCTGCATGAATTCCCAAGTAAGCAAGAGATTTGGCAGTTATACATAAAACATGTCATATTTTCATATATTAGTATCTAAAATTCTTTCAGTTCCCCTGTGTTTAAGTGTGTACATTTTTCTTGCTAGTGAAAGCAAAAGCACAGACACAATAAAATGTTGCTTGCATGTAACTCTGTGACATATTCATTAAAGCTGTGCAAAGAACAATAGTGATTTGTAGAAAAAAAACACAGTAGCTCACAATTGGAACTTATCTTTTAAATAATGTGTTAAGAGCTCATCAACTTAAATCGGTTACTGCTCTTTGTGCATCAGTTCAGATTTTCAACCTTCTTTTCAGTCAAGGCACCCTTTAGAACAGGGGTCTACAAACTATTGCCCTCCAGTTGTTCAGGAACTACAATTCCCATCATGCCTAGTCATGTCTGTGAATGTCAGATTTTTGTCAGATTTTTACAATGCCTCATGGGAAGTGTAGTTCCACCACAGCTGGAGGGCCGTAGTTTGAAGATCCCTGCTTTAGAACTATACCCTATCCCTGGTCATTCCAATCTGAGGGCTCGTTCACACCAGGGGGTGCATCTGAGCACACACACACACACACACACTCTTGTTTGTGTGCATGCGCACGTCGCATTTTTTTTTTTTTTATGGGAAGCTAACGTACATGCATTTCAGTACATTATGCTCAAAGAAAGTGTGTGATTTCCCACGTGTTTCCTCACTGCACCTGGTGTGAACAAGCCTTTAAATGTAGTCTGTGAGGCAGACTTCCATGATCTTAGGTTGTTCCTCTCCTCCCTTTAAATTCCCCATTCTAGTAGAAATTCTGCCTTCTAGCACAAATCCCTGCCTCCTAGCACACCTCCTAAATTCCCCCTTCTAGCATAAATCAGACTGGGACTCAGACTGGGATGTGGCTTTGGCACCCTTGAAGACTCTTTGTGACACCTCAGGGTGTCATTAAGTGCACCCTTCATCAGTCTTAAAGTTATGTAATTGAATAAAATGTTTCTAATTTAGCTACTGTACTAGACTGCACTGTTAGTGACCGTGGGGTGGGCCAACTTGGTAATGCTGCACTTTTCATGTGATAAGTACACAGTACTTGAAATAAAGTATTGTTCACTGTTGACATTATGGTTAGTGAGCAGCCCATTGGTGAATGCAGTCTCACGGACCCCATACTGTTTGAATTTCAACGTTTAGGAAAATAAACCTTGTGTCTACATTCTACCAAAGCAATTTTTTCATTTTTGTGCACATGGTAAAATAGGCATTTTTTTGTTAGCAATTTCTATATCCCGATCATGCTAAAAAAGCTGCCTTCTTGCCTACACTAGCCAAGGAATGACAGCTGTGATCCTGAAGTGATGTAATACATGTTACCTCCAGAGTCATTCATTGCAAGAGGCTTCAAGGAATGGATGTTCCCTGCATTCCTCTTGCTGTAACCAGGAAAGTCATTTCTTACGGTTCTGGGCCCCCCAGTAGAAAGAGAGAGCCTGGGAACCATGGTGGTTGCTGCTAGCAGGGTGGGGTCAGATGCCCCTTTGAGAGCCCTGTAAAAGTAGCTCTAGAGCTGTACAGTCACTTTTATCAGAAAGTCCATATTAAGCTCAAAGCTGCAGCAGTTTAAAAATGCACCTTGGTAGCTCCTGGCCAGACATACTGGGAATAAGCAGCTGACAAAGAAAGCAGCTGACCTGAAGTCCTGAGGCTGGTCGGGCAGTAGACGACAGCTGATCCAAGGTCATGACATATAGTGAGAAAATTTGGTTCACAAACAGTTCTGATATCCAGGGCTGGTAGCAAAAAAGCATGGTTCTTTTAACACTCCATAGTCAAGTTCAGGTGGAAATCAAAAGACCGGGTACAAGGCAAAGACCAGCAACAAAGGAATCCAACATAATAGCATATCTGGGTCAGTCAAAGGAAAACAAACAGACATTGATCCAGGAAGTATACAGAATCACAAGCATAGAGCCACAGGCTGATGAGGTTTAATAAGGCACCTCCTGCACCAAGAACCAATACAACTAGGAAGAACGGTGCCAGACTTGTTAGTCCGCTGCTGATAGGAACAGTTAGCAGTCTAATAAGATGTTTTAACTGACAGGTGACACTCTAGCCACCCTCTCTCGTATTTCGGAGATATGCTCTACCGCTGTTCTGTGCGGTGAGGTTTTTAATTTCTGTAGTCTCCTTTACTAGATCCTGGAACCTCCCAGGTGGCAAACAGGACAGGCACTAAGATATCCCAATCCTTCCCGCCCTGCTGGACCCCTCTTTTTAACTTTGATTTCAGGGTTTTATTAAACCTCTCAACTAGGCCATCTGTCTGCAGAGGATAGACAGACTTCCGCAACTGCTTAATGTGAAGCAGTTTGCAAAAGTCCGCCATCACATTGAATATAAAAGGAGTACCCTGGTCCATTAGTATCTCTTTGGGAAATGGGAAAACATTTGAAACAACTCCTGGGCAATGGCCTTAGAGGAAGTTTCCCTAAAGGGAACACATCTGGAAACCTAGTTGAATAATAATATATATTGGTGTCCCCTTTCTGACCTTACTAAGGGCCCCACAAGATCCATAGCGATCAGTTCAAATGTCACCTCAATTATGGTCAAGGGTACCAGGGGATTTCTGTAGTGTGACACCAGGAAGTTAACTGGCAAGTGGAGCAGGACGCACAGTACTGTTTAACCTCAGCCATCACCACTGGCCAGTAAAAAAAAAAGTCGTATATTCTTTTCAGCCCCCTGGTGTCCTACCAGTAGGTCGTTGTGGGCTAGATCAAGGAGCATTAGACTATGTCTGGGAAACCAACAATTGCTCTACAGTTCCCCTTGGCTTTCGGTCACTCAATAAAGCAAGTCTCCATTAAATGCAAAATGAGGAAACCTTTGATCTGCACCAGGCATTTGTGGGACCCCACTAATGACAGAAACCTGCTCTCGAGCATTGACCAAAGTAAAACTTCTTCTTCTGTAAAACTGCATACATTTTATGATGTTTGCATGTCCTATGTCTTTTTGTACATGCATATATTAATAAAATACTGTTGTAATTTTTTAACCCATCTGTCTTTGCCCTAAAACTTAACATTTGAAGGTCCACTGTTCATAATTTGTAGTATTTAGCAATGTGAGCTTGACACAGTTTCCCCACTTAATAGCAAATCCAATTGATTGACCAAAGTAGGATCCTGTAATTGGCGGTGCCAACGGCACCTCTTGTAACCTCCAAGTACAAGTGCACTGGCCCTCCATCTTCCTTTACCAGGATCTGCAATGGTGTAAGTTCCCCCTCATTTATCCCCAGCATGACCTGCACCACAGAGAGTCCCCCCCGAGAGGTCAGCTTAGTCTTGAGACCTGGAAAATGAACATTATCATTCACATCAACACTACTTGCAATGTAATTTCTGGATGGTCCTGGACTAGACCTCTCAAAATTCGGTCCTGAAAGGCCCAGTGTCCCCCAGATCTCTTGGCTGTATAGGAAGTCTATTTTGTACCTTTTTGCAAAGTTCAAGGAACAATGGACAGTACCAACCCGCTATGATATCTTGTATCAAACTTTTTATCACCCCAACTTCTTGTGTCACTGAGGTACAGCCAAAGGCAATGGTCACTGGAATCAGTGGGTACTCCCTGGTGTCCCCATGGATACATACTACTCGGAGAGTCTTACCTACAGGATCGAGTCTCCCGATGACCCTGGCGTGTATCAGCGTCACCATGCTGGGCAGAGTCCAGCAAAGCCTTGGCAGGAAAATAGTTCACCTATACTTCGCATTCAAACTGACCTGCAGCCAGATCAAGATGGATGGCATATGCTCATTGGACATAAAACAAGTTCCCTGTTAGCCCCACATTCCATGTGCTCCTGCTGAAGTGGGCACTGTGCCTGAGTATTTCCCCTGGATTGGCAATGCCAACACTGTTTTTCTATCATTCTTTTGACAGGGACCGACCATGATTCTGGAGAAGTTAAGGCAGGTATGCAGGTTCCAGGGTCTAGCGAGGTACCACAGCTGGCCTTGCTGCCCGTGGTGTGGGTTGCCGATGCTTGACAGGCCCAAGCAAGTGCCCCACCACTGTGTATCTTTTGACCAATGCCACCAGCTGGCCTGCGGTTGCAGGGTCTCCATGGTTTACCCAATGCTGCAGGTCATCTGGCAGGGACTTCAGGTACCGGTCCATCACCACCCTTTCCATCATTTGAGGGCATGTTCACTTTTCTGGTTGCAGATATTTCTTGACCAGCTGCACTAGCTCATGCATCTGAGCCCTTGGTGGTCAGTCAGATTGGTGGCTCCAGCTGTGCATCCTCTGAGCCCGGACTGCCATAGTCAACCCCAGGCGGTCCAGCATTTCTTCCTTCAGCCACTCATAATTCTTCATGTGTTCAGTTAGCAGGTCAAAGTAGGCCTTTTGCAGATCACCGGTAAGAAAAGGGGCGATAAAGCAAGCCCATTGGTCACGGGGCCCCCCTCTCTCTCCACTATCCTATCTAAGGTAGTTAGCAAGCCCTTCACATGATCACTGTTTCAGTTTCTGTGAATAATGTCTGGCTCCCACAGCTACTTGGTTGGCAGGGGCAACGGCGGTCGTCCTTGAGCCATTTGTGGATGTGTGGTTTTCTGCTGGGCTGTAAACTGGGTGGCCAGCAACCAAGTGTTTTCCTGTTGTGCAGCTACAGCCTGTGCCAGGGCCTGCGGCTACTGAGCCATCGCCTTCTCATGCTGACACCTCTATTAAGGCTTGCTGGTGGCTCACTGATGCTTGCACAAGTGCCTTGATGACCTCCTCCATGTCTTTTCCTGCGGCTTTCAGTGCCTGAGCTGACCTCACCCAAGATGTGCCATAGGTACACTGCCTCTTTAAATGTCAGTTTCACTTTTAAACAGCCTTTGTGGCTGTAATGCACTCTACCTGCATCCAAAAAAACAACTGTAAGGTTCAGTGGGGATCTAGCACCTCGGTACCATGTGCAGCATTCAGTTATCGTTAAACGTAAAAGTTTTTTTTTTCGTTAAACAAACAAAATAGAGCTTCCAGCAGCAAAACAAAATTTCAGAAAATGCCACACGAAAAGTCCGCTTATCTTAAATACAAATCAAACTATTAAGTAAAGGTCAACTAAGGGCTTTACCCCAAAGTTAGAAGCGTCCAGCTTAAAGGAGTTGTAAAGGCAGAATCATTCTATGCATTAAGATAAAAAAACTTCTGTGTGTAGCAGCATTTCGAGCTCCTGCTAATACTTACCTGACCTCCTTCTCTCTCCAGCAATATCAACGATCCCCTCAGCCATCCAGTATACGCCTCCTTATTGGCTGAGACAAAGCAGCGGCGCTATTGGCTCTGCTCAAAGTCAGTCAGCCAATTAGGGGAGACAGGGGGCGGGACTACGTGTCTGAATTAATACACGGAGCTCTGACTTGGCTTGGTTGACAACCTGTAACAAGCTGCTGGCTGAGGGGCACTCAAAGGAGGGAGGGACTGGGAGCAGCAAAGAGGGACATAAGAAGAGGAGGATCTGGGCTGCTCTGTGCAAAACCAAGTGTACAGAGGAGGTAAGTATAACATGTTATTTAAACTCCTAAACCTCCACACCTAATATTAAGAGCTTACTGTTTTATGTGCTGCTTCCTGGAGGCTGCTTAAAACTGTAGGGACCAGAGTACTAGTAGTCAGGAGTGGAGGTCCTTTTCCCACCCGAAAATCTCTCCAGACCTCGAATTCCTGGTCCTAAATAAGTCTCTACTAATAATAATATTATTATTATACAGGAATTATATAGTGCCAACAGTTTGCGCAGGGCTTTACAATATGTCGTGTCTCTCCAGTGAACAGGTAAACACAGTCTGGCCGCATTGATCATATGAATCGCCGCTGATTTGCAATACTGTTTTTTGGGAATTTTTAAGAGATGAAGAAGATACTGTGCTGGTGAAAACTCCAGGGGAAGTGAGGATACCGCCATCATCACATCATGTACCCCGCGCCAGTATGTTTGAATCAGCTGGGCTCCTACTCTCTTCGCTGGCTTTAATTTTGTACAAGTTGCTGTAGAACATTTGAAATTGACGGGCAATGCGGTCAGTTTTGGTATGGATCTCTCCCTGCCTGTGCTTTATATGATGGATAGTGAAGGCAAGAACCTTCTTCTGCGTGAATTTCGCTAGTAACCTTCCCGGCTTGTTTCCCTGTTTGAGGAACAATTTCTGTAATAGCATAAATCGCTTTCATGCTTTTTTATACAATTCCTCCCGCAAGAGAGTTCTCGCTTCAGCCAAATCAGTCGCTACCCCAATGGCTAGTGAGCAATTATGTTGCGCTTCCAGCTTAGCAATTCTACCTGCTAGGTTCTGAATAAGAGCCAAGTGCTCCTTCTTCCTTCTAGCTGCTATAGACAGCAGGTGTCCTCGTACCACACATTTGTGCGCTTCCCATTGAGTCATGGGGGACACTTCTGGGGTGTTGTTAAGCAGGAAGTAATCACTTATGACCTGCTTAAGAGTGGCAACATCTGCAGAAACGGTAAGAAGGGAGGTATCCAACCTCCAGATCTTGGTGGATATCACCTTCTGTGGGAATCGTAGAGTCATAGTAACTGGATGATGATCAGACTAAACCATGTTTTCAATCGTTGCTTCGGCGAGGTGCAACAAGTCTTTTTGGGATAAAAAAAATTTAATCTAACCTCGAATATCTTCGGTGTGGAGGTAAAAATAATGGGTAGTCTCTTCCACGAGGATTCAGAGTGCACCATGTATCGTGCAAAGCTAGAGAAGCCAGTCCCAGTTTTGCTTGTCTCAAGGCTGAGAAGGGGAGGGATGAAGTGCCCGTGGATGTATCAAGCGTCGGGTCCAGTGCCATGTTCAGATCCCCTCCAAGAATTAAGAGAACAGACTGAAACTAAGTGAGTTTCAAAAGTGTATCTTTCAGAAAGGACACCTGTTTGGAATTGGGGCAATATATGTTATACAAAAGGGTTGGAATCGCGCTAATCGTAAGTCTATGACCAATAAAGGGCACAGTGCGTGCTATAATTATTGTAAACAAATTAAATATATATCATGTGAACACACAAAAATAATTAATTGTAATAAATAACACACAGGTGTGGATTCATGTGTGAATCCACCAAATAATCACCAAAAAAAACTCACTAGTATTAAGTAGCTGTGTGAAAGAAAACACCACACCTGAGTGTAGTTCAGTGAAAAAACGTTAGACTAATGAAGCCACACAAGTATTAAAATAAATGAAAACTGAATCAAAATAAAAACTCCACCTGATGGACACAGAGAAGCAAATTCAAAGTCTATGATATGTTGAAAAAAGATCTATGTGGTGAAATCCTCAGATGAAATGAATATAAATATACCGTCTCCACCTTTATGACGTGTATGTAAACAAAAAAAGAAAGTCTCAAGCTGGTACAGATGCGTCAATCTCCTGAGTGTCGATCACATATGGACTTGCACAGATTTGAAACTGCAGAATCTCAGCGCCATAAAAACAAAAACAAAAAAGACTCGCATAGTGTGAAACCTTATGGATAACTGATATAACTACACCCGTGTGGGACAGTCTTGCGACCGGGGGAGGGAATAGTGCGAACCCACCACCACTGCACACACTGACCCTTACCAGATCTGGACCCCACAGGGTAGATAAAGGCACTCAGAGGAAGGGATCGTAGTTCATCTGAGGATTTCACCACATAGATCTTTTTTCAACATATCATAGACTTTGAATTTGCTTCTCTGTGTCCATCAGGTGGAGTTTTTATTTTGATTCAGTTTTCATTTATTTTAATACTTGTGTGGCTTCATTAGTCTAACGTTTTTTCACTGAACTACACTCAGGTGTGGTGTTTTCTTTCACACAGCTACTTAATACTAGTGAGTTTTTTTTGGTGATTATTTGTTAGATTCACACATGAATCCACACCTGTGTGTTATTTATTACTATTAATTATTTTTGTGTGTTCACATGATATATATTTAATTTGTTTACAATAATTATAGCACGCACTGTGCCCTTTATTGGTCATAGACTTACGATTAGCGCGATTCCAACCCTTTTGTATATTATTTATGTTGTATAACATTTTTGAATCGCAGCTTTTCACTTATTGTTTGTTCACTGGGTAAGCGCAATATTTTTCTTTTTGTTGGCAATATATGTTAGCCAGCGTTACTGGCCTGTCCTTCCAGGTCCCTTTTAAGGAAAATTAATCTGCCCTTCGGATCAACTAGCTGATCCATAAGGTAGAACATGAACAACTTTGCAAGCAGAATCGCTACCCCTTTCGTCTTGGAGTCAGCACAGGTCGCATAAAAGACTTCTGGGTATCTCTTGTTGTTGAGACGTTGGATAGCATTAGACTTGAAGTGAGTTTTCTGAAAAAAGACAACTTGAGCTCTTTGTTTATGAGCTTCTGCCATAAAACACGTACATTTCTCAGGAATTGAGGCCTTTGGCATTTACCAAAAAAACCTTAAGAGACAAAAGAGCTGGCGATTGCATTATGGATGCCATGTGAGCGTACCTAATGTAACGCCCCCCCCCCCCCCACTCTTATCAATTATAGGCGGAGACAGTACCCTCGGGGAGAGTGGGGGAAAAAAAGGGGGGAGGGAGGTGGAGTAAAAGAAGAAAAGAGGAGAGAAAAAAGATAGGAATAGAGGAAAGATTAGATACAACACCTATCTGTATCTATATACTTGGTATCCGGAAAGCCTACCCTGGCAGGGAAGGAACCCTATAGGGACACAGAGAAAATACCGGAGGTAGTCTAAGTCCTGCTGCACTACCTTAGGTGAGTAATGGATTTCCTTGTAACGAGAAGATCCAACACTGTGCCGGAAGGTACAGGAGGGGAACCTGCCTCTCCTGATGTGGGGAAGAAAACCTGAACCTAGAACTATCTAGAAACCCTCATAAATTTAAGGAAGAAGGGGTTGTACCGCTGGATTCCGCCTACAGATATGCGACAGGCTCCCCACGGCTTCTACCACGAAACCCTCCCTCAAGGAGGCATCCAGGGCACCATGGAGCATAACACCGCAGTTTGCCTGGTCCTTCTCTCCTCAGCCCAGAGAGCCGCAACCCGGGTGAATGGATATCATATAGTCCTCTGCATTCTTGGGCAAAACACCCAATACAAGCATCTCATGTATACAGTCCTTACGGGCCGCATCGTCAGAACCAAAGCGGGATATCTAGCATCTTGGGAAATGCAGAGGCCATTCGATATGTCACACTATGTCAAACCATAACAATAGCAACAATTATGATAATTAAAAAAAAAAATAGAAACACAGTGAAAAGAGAGACAATAAAACATACTTCTTAACCACAGCCTAATGGGGACTATTCTCAGGATAGGATTTGCACTTCTGTGTGTAAGTAGGTTTTATCTTTTTTTATTAAACTGTTTGTACGTTACTACACTATGTTGCGGTTTTCTTTATTGCATATGGTATGCGTATGGGCTGCATATTGAGGAATACTTCCATGATTGTGGTTCCTGGATTCATCCCGCTGTGGATTTTGCCTTGGCTGATGCCTGTCTGTGATCTAGGATTCAATCCTGTGCTGTGATTATATACCCCTGGGATATCCCGCTGTGGATTTCGTTCATTGCTGGTACAAAGCTAACTTTTGGTAAGCCCCAGTCCATGTGGTGGTGGTTCACAAGATTTCAAGTGCACCGGGGTGCTGTCTGTCTGTCCTATGTACATATTTACTGTCGCCTGTAAATGTCTCTCTTTGGAGGACTGGGCTCTAGGGTCCAGCACTTTCACTTTTTTACAAACGCTAAAAGTCCTGGCAGAGTCTTTTACAAGGCCCAGGGAAGAGTAAGAGTTTAAGTAGGAACCCATATCCCTGAAGGTTGGCACACAACACCCACTGTGATGGGTGAAGATTGTTTTTTGTCAGATTTTTCAGCAAACCTGCAGCGTGGATGAGGTAATCAGGGAAAAATTATTAAGCATTACCTTAAAAACGTTTTCCTTGTAAGTGGGTGTCTTCTCTATTTCCGCCACTAAAGGGAGTAAAGAGTCAGGTTTTACTCACCAAGCTCCAGACAGTGTCAGGTCAGTTCAGACAGCATACTCTCCGCTGCAGAGCTCTGCCATGAAGCGATTAGGTCCCTTTTTTTTCCTCACTGCCATGATGCAGGAGAATCCTGCTTTCTCTCAGAGACACCAGACCCCCCTAGGTCGCAAGGAGGAAGGGGCGAGTCGCGAGTGTGCACGAGCGCACGCCTGTGTGCGGGCACATCATCCACAGCGTTTTGTGAAGCAGGCAAAAGCATGTCAAAGCCTCTCAGACCTGAAGCTCTCCCCTGATCTGGGACACAGCGACTTGCAAAAGGGCACGTAAGGTCTCTATGTGGTTGGTTATCTGGGCACCCCAAAGAGAGGACAGCCACTGGGCATGAAACTGTTATTAGTTGCATACTGTATGTAAAAGGCTTAAAGGGGTTGTAAAGGTTTGTTTTATTTTCTAAATAGGTTGCTTGTGCATTGTTGGTTCATTTACATTTTCCTTCAATTTCACTTCCAAATGTTTTTTTTCCTTTGTTTTCTTTGTCTGAATTTCTCACTCCCTGTTCCTCCTCAGTAAGGTGTTCAGTAAGCTGTTCTAAATGACTTTCCACCGCTCAGATGATGGTGGGAAGCTTACTGAGGAGAAACAGGAAGTGAGAAATTCAAACAAAGAAAAAAAACATTTAGAAGGGAAATGGAAGGAAAAGGTAAATGAACCAACAATGCACTAGCTTAAAGGAACCAATTTAGAAAACAAAAAACGAACCTTTACAACCCCTTCTAGCACAGGAGTGTATGCTGTTAGTACCTTGGCTTTGTTGCTTGGTAATATGTCTACCCAAAGAAAAAATACAGGGGCTAAAAAATACAAAAAAGAATCACCACCTGAGACAAGAGCCTCTAGCTGGGCACACTTGGTACTTTCCTCTCCAGTAGTATATGACGCACCTGTGCAGGATGAGCCATTGACTCCTTCAGGAGCAACAGCCTCTCATGTAGTGCCTGGGCCTGTATATGTCACTGAGTACTCTTTGGCAGTAGCCCTTAACAGTTTAGAAGGAAGAATTGCTTTGTTAATCGCAAAGTCCTCACAAAAGGACAAAAAAGCAAAACAGAGCTCCTTCTGTTACTTCAGATCTCCATTCAGAAAGGTCTGAAGATGATGAGGACATAGCGCCATCAGAGGATAAGGATGAGGAATCAGAAGGATCTGGGATTTCCGAAGAATCTTTCTCTGCTTCCCAGGTTCTAAAACTGCAGGTGCACTATTATACGGAAACAATATGCTCTGCATTAAAATGACATTCTTCAGAGTTAACTGATTCACCTGTCTCCTCTCTGGGTTAATTGAAATCCCCACAGACTGCATGTTCCTTTCCGGTACATCCCTTATTGGAGAATATGATATACGCAGACTGGAAGCAATTAGATAGGCGTTTTTCTCCTCCTAGGAAGTTTGAAGTTCTATATCCAATGGAGGAGAAATTTACCAAGAAGTGGAGTCTGCCTTCAGTAGATGCGGCTATTTCTTGTGTAAATAAAAGCTTAACCTGTCCCGTGGACAATGCCCAGGCATTTAAAGATCCTTCTAAGAAAAAGTTGGAATCTTTACTGAAGTCTTCCTTTTTCCTGGCGGGCACAGTGACCCAACTGGCCATAGCGGCAGTGGGTATGTGTCAGGTGTTAAAGAATCAGGTGACACAGGGGCTGAAAGACCTGCCTCCAGAGCAGATCAAATGTTGGGAGAATATGCCCAGGGCCTTATGTTTCACAATAGATGCCATCAGAGATTCTATTCAAAGGGAAGGAAGTAACCGCTCCAGGTGGGTTGAACAATCAGCAACAGTTCAGGGAATCAAGGGAGCCGGCAATGCACGAAGCAATTGATAGAAGAAAAAAGGAATGGACAGCCGCACTCCAAAAAAACATAAGGTTGTCTTTAAAGCGGAGTTTCACCCTAAATATAAGATCTCCCATGTGATCCAGCATACTGGCGTCAGCGCCAGTATGCTGTGTTTTTTTTTTTTTTTTAATCCCACACTTACTGTATTATCCTGGAATTTCATTTTTTTCCCCCGCGGTGGACGGCGCCAGTATAGCGCGTCACATCTTCCGAAAATACCCAATATGGACTCGGGTAATCTCGGCGAAAATGCGGCGCCTGCGCACAGACCTAGGAGCTGACTGCGCAGGCGCCGTATTTCTCAGAGTCCTATTTCGGAGGGCGTGACGCGCCATAGCCGTAGGACTCGGAGAAATACGGCGCCTGCGCAGTCAGCTCCTAGGTCTGTGCGCAGGCGCCGCATTTTCGCCGAGATTACCCGAGTCCATATTGGGTATTTTCGGAAGATGTGACGCGCTATACTGGCGCCGTCCACCGCGGGGGAAAAAAATGAAATTCCAGGATAATACAGTAAGTGTGGGATTAAAAAAAAAAAACAGCATACTGGCGCTGACGCCAGTATGCTGGATCACATGGGAGATCTTATATTTAGGGTGAAACTCCGCTTTAATATAAAAAAAGGAAAAAATGGACTACAAAACAAGCAGAGAACAGGAATAACAGCCTACGCGTTTCACACTCCAAATCAGTGCTTAATCATGGCTAGCATAAAAAAGAACACACTTCAAATATATATGATTCTAACCCAAGACATGTGATTGACCATCCGCAAGTGAGACCCAATTAGTGAAGGGAACTCCCAAAGCCGATCGGAAAGTGTCTTCACGTGTGTGCATAAAGACACCTAAATACAAATCTAAACTTACATTCAAAAAACACACATAGATAAATAAATATAAAAGTAAAAAGTGTAAAATCTGTATGTGCAAGTCATTCCCTTTGTTTGAATAGGTAGCTACGTGTAAAACATAGGGCCAGATTCAGGAACAGTTACGCTGGCGGATCGAGTGATCCGCCAGCCTAACTGTGACTTTGAGCCGGCGTTTCTGTTTTCTGTAACCAGAAAACAAGAAACGCCGGGTTGAAGTTCCGATGCGAGCAGCGTAACTGAGTTTCGCCATCGCATCGTTACTTCAACTTAAAAATGGCGCCGGGGGCGTTCCCGCCGATTTACGCTCAAAAAATATGTTAATGAGCGGAAATCGGCAATTCACGATCGAAATCCGGCGCGACGCAATGACGATACGACGTTTCCGGACGGGATACGCGGCGCATAGATATACCTACATGGGGTTGGAGTATCCTATGTTAGGTATAGGCGTCGTCATCGCGTCGGGAAAAAAAAAAAAAACGTCGCTTGCGTAAAACGGTCATGAATGGGAATGTGACGTCATTGACGTTCATTCACAGATTTTGGAGCATGCGCACGGGGATGTTTTGACACTCGACGCATGCGCAGTACGTTGGCGGCGGGATCGCGCGTAGTTAGCATACTACACGCCCCGTACCCGCCAAATTTGAATTCCGCCGGCTCATTTGTGATGCGCTGCCGCAACTTTAGGAGCAAGTGCTTCGTGAATGACAGCACTTGCTCCTAAAAATTCTGCAGCGCAACGCAAATGAGAAGCGTTACTCCAGAGCAAAGATGCTCTGGACTACCTGAATCTGGCCCATAGTGTATAAAACCTTCACAGTTATTGAGTTGGATACACTACAACAAACTCTTTTCACTGTCACAGTTTGATATTGTCGCATGGGCGATGCAACTCAATAGCTGTGAAGGTTTTATACACTATGTTTTACACGTAGCTACCTATTCAAACAAAGGGAATGACTTGCACATACGGATTTTACACTTTTACTTTTATATTTATTTATCTATGTGTGTTTTTTGAATGTGAGTTTAATTTTGCATTTAGGTATCTTTATGCACACATGTGAAGACAATTTCCGATGGACCAGGGAACGAACGCCGTAGATTTTTACGTCGTCTACGTAGTACGTGAATAGTGCGTAGGTTACGTTCACGTCGTACGCAGTGTTTTGACGTATCTTAGCCAGTTATTTCGACATGACTGTGAGCATGCGCCCTGGGATGCGTCCAAGATACGACGCATGCGCAGTTAGTTTTTTGAAGCTCAACCCATCATTTGCATGGGTCACGCTTCATTTAAATGTTACACGCCCACTTCCACCTACTTTGACTTACGTCGGCTTACGCCTACAACTATACGCTACGCCGGTGCAACGTTGAGAGCATTTGCTTTGTGAATTCCATGCTTGCCTCTCAACGTTGCACCGGCGTAGCGTAAAGAAGATACGCTACACCGGCAGAAAGATGCGCCAAGGTACGTGAGTCTACCCCATCCTCTCTACAAGCCCTAAGAAGGGTAAAGTATTTGGGCATGATCATAGACACAGCCCAAAGCAGGGTTTTTCCTGCCAGAACCAAAGATCAAGTCTCTAAGAGAATTGATCCACAAGGTCAGAACGAAGAAGGGACCATCAGTTCGCTATTAGGGAAGAAGGTGACCTCCTTCAAGGCTGTTCCCTATGCCCAGTTTCATTCGAGACTACTGCAGGGCAGCATTCTGGCTGCTTGAAACAGGAAAAGCCAAGCTCGGGATTTACCCATGCACCTGTCTCCACAGGTGCGCCAAAGCTTCAGTTGATGGTTGAAAACCAAAAACTTACTGAAAGGAAGGTCCTTTCTCCCAATCACCTGGAAGGTGGTGTTGACGGCTGCCAGCCTGTTGGGCTGGGGAGCAGTGTTAAAAGAAGGGTCAGCCCAGGGTTCCTGGGCCAAAACCGAGGAGAGCCTGCCCATTAATATTCTGGAAATTTGGGCAGTATACTTAGCTCTCAGAACCTGGACTCACAGGTTACAGTCATCCAGTTCGGATTCAATCCGTTAATGTTACTGCAGTAGCTTATATCAATCACCAGGAAGGCACCTGGAGCCGGGATGCTCAGAAAGATGTGAATCTGATTTTGAGATGGGCAAAAAAACATGTTCCTTGTCTTTCTGCAATCTTCATTCCAGGGGTAGAAAACTGGCAAGCGGACTATCTAAGTCGCCAGCAACTGTCTTCAGGAGAGTGGTCTCTCCACCCCGATGTCTTTCAGGCAATATGCCAGAGATGGGTGACCCCGGATGTAGACCTGTTTTCCTCCAGGCTCAACAGGAAGTTGGACAACTTTGTGTTCAGGACAAGAGATCCTCTGGCCTATGGAACGGATGCTCTGACAATTCCTTGGAATCAGTTTTCACTGATCTATGCATTCCCCCGATCCCTCTCTTAGAGAGATTGCTAGGCAGGATCAAGAAGGAGGGAATACCGGTGCTCCTAGTGGCCCAAAATTGGCCCAGGAGGCCCTGGTAAGTCGAGATCATAAAGATGGCGGTAGGAAGAACATGGGTGCTTCCACTACGTCATGACTTACTGTGACAAGGTCCAATGTTCCACCCTTCCTTACAGAAGCTAAATTTGACGGTCTGGCTACTGAGACCTGCATTTTGAAGAAATGAGGACTCTCGGGTCCAGTTCTTTCTACACTCATTAATGCTAGAAAGCCGGCCTCCAGGCTAATCTACTACAGAGTCTGGAAGGCGTATATTTCCTGGTGTAAATTCAGAGGCTGGAATCCTCGAAAGTATGCTATAACTAGGATTCTCACCTTTTGCCAATTAGGAGTGGATATTAAATTGGCCCTGAGTATGGTGAGCGAGGTCAAACAAGCCAAGGGTCAAGGAATGGAGAGGTTTGGATGGTCAGGTGGATCCGGGTCGGTGCTGGTAACAGGTAGACAGGAGTGCAGGATACAGATACTCCCGATGGGTGTGCGCGCACCGTGAGCGCACGCGTGCACCTTAATACGGTTTTGGCGCCATTATGCCTTTAAAAAGCCACTAGCCACACCAATACAGTGCTGTCTGATCTGCAGCTCTGTATCTGTATCCTGCACTCCTGTCTACCTGTTACCAACACCGACCCGGATCCACCTGACCATCCGAACCTCTCTAATCCTTGACCCTTGGCTAGTTTGACCTCGCTCACCTGATTTGCCTACCCGCTGTCAGACCCTTTGCCTGAACCTGTGACCACGCTTAGCCCACCGCATCAGCTGCCTGATTACCTGTTTTGACCCGGCCTGTCTGACTCCGCTACTGCCTGTTGATTGTACTTAACTCGGCTTACCTAACCAACTCCTACTGCCGCTGTTCCAGCATTGCCAGCTCCTGGATCGCTGATCCACCACTTCTGCTCCAACTGTCCTTAGTTACAGCCGTTCCTGAAGGATCATCATCCAGTGCCTGACCACTGCTTCCACTCCGGCACTCCTACCTCATTGTGCTCCTGAGCTTGCTATCCCCACTTCAGTGACTTGCGAGCCAGGGCTGTAAGAGAGGCCTTCTCCTGCAAACTAGGCTCTGATTACCAAGTACGTTCGTACATAACAAAAATCCACCATTGCTAGGTGGATTTGACAAGTAATTGTTCAAGCTTATGATTTGAGGAGTGATGTTCCTCCTTTTCCTGTTAAGGCACACTCGACCAGGGCAATAAATGCTTCATGGGGAGTGTATCACCAGGCTTCGATGGCTCAGATCTGTAAAACTGCAACTTGGTCTTCAATCCATACATTTACCAAATTGTATCAAATAGATGTAAGAGGACATGAAGATGCTGCCTTCAGGCATAGTGTACTGCAGGCAGCGGTCTAGGGCTTCTTATCCGTTGGCAGCCTGCTTGATCTGTGTCTCCCACCCTTCATATTGAGCATTGCTCTGGGACGTCCCACTATGTAATGACTAGGCTCTGTGTCCTGTGGTTTTCGATAAAGAAAGTAGGATTTTTTAATAACAGCTTACCTGTAAAATCCTTTTCTTTGAGTACACCACGGGACACAGAGGTCCCCCCCTTCTAGGGGATCTTTACTGCTTTGCTACAAAAACTAAGGTACTTCCTGTATGGGAGGGGTTATATGGAGGGGAACTTGTTCCCATTGGTTGTGCCAGTGTCCAATCACCTCTGGTGACCATGGTGTACTAAAACAAAAGGATTTTACAGGAAAGCTGTTGCCTGGACTAATCCTTTGCCCATTTGCTGACTATGTGACTACCCTGGTCTGAAATTACCCATCTGCACATCTAAATGACTATGTTTCTGCAAGACACCAGTCTCAGACATCCCCTGTGGACAACTGCACTCCTGGAACCACAGGTACTCTTTTGTTCTTCTTTTCTTTAGCTTCCTGTATTTCCTAGCCAGTGACAGTGGCAATCCTGGAGGCAGCCACATACTAGAAGGCTAGGCTTGCTTGGCTTATAGGAACAGGGAAAACCAGTGGCGTAACTAGAACCTTCAGGGCCCCGATGCAAGAAACAATGAAGGGCCCCCCTGACAGGGCTCTTTTCTCCAAGCCCGGTGGCAGAACAGTACCCGGTTGCAAGTGGGTCAATCAGTTTCCAGTCAGGGGACCCTTGAAGTATACCCCTAGGTGAATAGGGCTACACTGCAAACCTCTCTTCAACTGTGTGCATTGCATGCAGTTGCAGCATAGCGATGATGCATTTAAGGGGTTAAAACAGGTGGTCAGTAGGCAAGATACCGGCTGTCAAAGGCTTCTGAAAAGCGATCTGAGCATGGATCGCTTTTTGGAGGAATAGCCTTTTTTTGCTGGTACTATGAACGATCAAAAATTAAATAAACAAATAGGTTCTGATTGTACACATATAGGGGGTCAGGATTAAATGCGCATACATAAAATGTGCATACATACATGTAAACACACACACATATACAAACACACACATATATAAATGCACATATGCACGCACATATAAACTAGTGGCGGCTGGTGCTCAAAATTTTTAGGGGGGCGTAAGCAAACGGAAAAATTCTTAAAATTTTTTACAGCCACCCTGCCCATCAAAAGCTGCCACTGTGTCCATCAAATGCTGCCACTGTGTCCATCAAAAGCTGCCACTGTGCCCATCAAATGCTGCCACTGTGCCCATCAAACTCTGCCACTGTGCCAAACACTGCCACTGTGCCCATTTAAATGCCGCCACTGTGCCATCCAAAGCTGCCACTATGCTCATCAAACGCTGCCACTGTGTCCATTAAATGCCGCCAGTGTGCCCATCAAATGCCGGTGTGCCCATTAAATGCTGCCAGTGTGCCATCAAATGCTGCAACTGTGCCATCGAATGCCATCACTGTGAATCCCCCTGCCCGCTCGGCACATACCCTGTCTCGGTGAGGCAGCGGGTGACCGCCACGAGCGGGGTCCTCCACGCGTCTCCTGCCATCCTCATCTCCCTTCCTCTCCTCCTGATAATCGTCCAATAGCCACTCCTATCGTTTCAGCCAATCAGGTGACAGGTAATAGACCCGCACACCTGATATTATTATTATTATTATTATTAAAGGGCCCAGAGGTCTCCAGGGCCCCCGGATGGCAAACCCCCCCCCCCCTTTTATAAAAAATTCTACATTTTTATATATATATATATATATATATATATATATTTTTTTTTTTTTTTTTATTAAAGGGCTCAGAGGTCCCAGGGCCCCATGTGGCAACCCCCCCTTTTTATTTTTTTTATAAATGTTTATTTTTGTCTATATTTTTTTATTTTTTTCTTAAAAGGCCCAGAGGTCCCCAGGGCCCCCGGATGGCAATCTCCCTTTTTTATGTATTTTTTATAAATGTTTTATTTTTATTTTTTTAGGGGTCTGGAGGTCCCCAGGGGCCCCGGATGGCAACCCCCCTTTTTTTTATAAAATTTTTTAAATTTTCTTTATATTTTTTATAAATGTTTATTTATTTATTTATAAATTTTTTATTAAAGGGCCCAGAGGTTTCTTTTTTCTTTTTATTAAAGGGCCCAGAGATCCCCAGGGCCCCGGATGGCTAACCCCCCTTTTTATATATATATATATATTTGTCTTTATTTATTTTTCTTTGTAAAGGCCCCCCCTGTTTCTAAATTTGCGGCAGCCTCCCCCGCTACTTAATTTCAGGTGGCAGCCCCCCGGTTCTCTGCTCCAGGGGGCCCATGCCTTAAGCTGTGTAAGGGGCCCCAAAATTCCTGATGGCGGCCCTGCGCCTACCTCCCAACACGCACGGATTCTGTGGGACTTTCCGCTTCTTCCCGCTGTCCCGTGAAAGGGTTAATTTTCCCGCACTGCAATAGGAGGCAGCACAGAAGCAGGAGGAACCGGACCTGTGGCCCTGGCTGTCGGCACAGGTGAGAGGCACTCTCCCCCTCCCGCTCAACAACTGCAAAACCTCACCTAGGAGAGGAACCGGAGCAGTGTGAGGATATCTGCTGCACAGATGAGAGTCACCCCCCCGTTCAACAACTTTAATGCGCATCCCCCCGCTCAACAACTTAAATGCCTCCCCGTTCAACAACTTCAATTCGCCCCCCCGCTCAACAACTTTATTTAATGCGCACCCCCCCACTCAACAACTATGACCCCCCCCCTCGCTCCAGGGGGCCCCTTCAACACTCAAGCCCAGGGGCCCCCACCACCCTAAGTCCTGCCCTGCATGCATACATACATGCACACACACACAAACATATGCACACACACATGCATACATACGTGCACACACACACACACATACAGTACATACTGTACATATACACACACATACATGCACACACACACACATATAAACACACATACAGTAGATAGATAGTCATAAAAAAAACAGCAGACATTTACCTTGGCTCTTCCTGCCGGGTACTGCACTCTAGGGGGAGACAAAGAGCACACACTACTTTCACTGTAGATTAACCACTTAAGACCCGGACCAATACGCTGGTAAATGACCCAAGGTGTTTTTGCGATTCGGCACTGCGTCGCTTTAACAGACAATTGCGCGGTCGTGCGACGTGGCTCCCAAACAAAATTTGCGTCCTTTTCTTCCCACAAATAGAGCTTTCTTTTGGTGGTATTTGATCACCTCTGCGATTTTTATTTTTTGCGCTATATACAAAAATAGAGCGACATTTTTGAAAAAAAAACACTATTTTTTACTTTTTGTTAAAAAAAAAATCAAATAAACTAAATTTTAGTCAAACATTTAGGCCAAAATTTATTTAGCCACATGTCTTTAGTAAAAAAAAAAATCGCAATAAAAAAAAATAGCTACCTAGCGGGAACAGCGACACTAATACAGCGATCAGAAAAATGATCGCTTAGTGACGCTGGCAATAGGGAGTGAAAGGGTTAACTAGGGCGGTGATCAGGGGGTTAAAACTTTATTAGGGGGGGTGGGGGGTCTATCCTGAACCTAACACTAACTTTTTTTTACACTGTCTGTCACACTGACACTAAATGCAGTGATTAGATCACTGCATTCAGTGACACTGTGACAGGGGGGTGGGGGGGGCGATCACAAGGGGTTAATATGCCTATGTGAGTGTGTGTCAGTGTTGTGTTGGTGCACACTTACTTGTGGTGTCTTCTCTCATCAGCAGCGCTGGGAAACAGCGCTGCGATGAGAGATTACATCATTTCCTCCTTCCTGTGTAAACACAGGAGGAGGAAATGACAGGATGGGAGCGCGCTCCCATTGGCTGGGAGCGATCGCGGGGGGGCGGGTATTCGCCGACATCCGCCCCCGGAGCCAGGGGGACCCCCGCACGCCGCGGAGGGGGTCCCGATGGGACCCCCGAACCGCACTCAGGCGGGGACGTAAATTTACGCCCTTGTGCCTGTACGTGCCCTTCTGTGGCCGTATATGTGCGTGCGGGGGTCCTTAAGTGGTTAATGTGACGAGCTCCTTCCCTGCACAGTTCGGCTGATGATCGGGGAGCTCATCTCAACCGCTGAGCCGCCCCTGCCGCTCCTTCTATCGATCATCACTCTCTGCTATCTTCTGGGAACACTCTGGTCCCAGGAGACAGCGGGGACTAGTGAGGGCGTGCCTCATGGCTCGCTCATGCACTGTAGGGAACTGGGCAGTGAAGCTGCAACACTTCACTTCCTGATTTCCTCACCGAGGATGGCGGCAGGGGCAGCTGAGAGACAAACAACTGCCTCGGCTGCCAACATCGTGGGCGCGCTGGACAGGTAAGTGTCCATTTATTAAAAGTCAGCAGCTGCAGTATTTGTAGCTGCTAGCTTTTAAAAAAAAAAATCGGGTGTACCTCCGCTTTAAGTAATGCTCATGTTGTTTGCAAGAAATATCTTATTAAATTGACAACTTTGTGTAAAAAAGAAAATATTTTCACTTTGCATTTTCAAAAAACGTGTGGCAAAAAAAGGAGGTCTTCAAAAGACCCACCATGCCTCTTAGATAATACCGTGAGGTGTCTGCCTAAAATAATTTTATTGGCGTTTCCACAGTCCTGGTGCTCCAGGGCCTCCAAAAGTCTGATAGGTAGCCAGGAAATTAGATACATAAATTAGGGCCCTTAGAAAGAAAGCCTGAAGGTGCTCTGTGGATTTTGGGCAGGTGTGTGCATGTGTGTGTGTGTCATACCTTGTTAAAATTATGACTTTGTAAAAAAAATAAAAAAATAACTTACTTTCTTGATTTTCCCAAAAAACTGTCAAAAAAAGAATTGCATGGAAAATTAAAGCTGAAGTTGCCAATTCTACAAGAAACGCAATGGAGCCAGGCGGTCGTCTTCATCTTTAGGACTTCTTGGAGTCAGATAGCAAACTGTTATCCACTGCATTTGTTCCGTTGCAGACCCCCTTTTGGACTTTTGGAGCAGTCTTCAGCTTCAGCACTTTCTCTGTCAATGTTCCCATTCCCCAGGCATATCTCCTCAGCTCACAGAGTATTTTCCATGAAAGGGAACCGATTTGTCACAGTCTTTCTGCCATCTATGCTGCACTGATATGACCGGAGACTAATTTTACCCCCTGCTTCTTTTCTGGTGGGAATCTGACCTTGCTATACAGTTTACCGATTCACAAAAGGAGAAAATCCTCTACTTTGCCCAGAAATCCTTCATGGCCACAAAGGTGCATGAGACCAATTATAAGATCCTGATGAGGTGGGACAGCGTTCCCGCGACCTTACGCCGTATTTTTCCACAAGTGCTGTCGGTGCAATGGGGATCGTGGCACAATGTTACATATTTTCTGGGAGTGTCCGAAGCTTAGATTGTTCTGGCAAGATGTGGCTAGTACTATCAAACACTTGACTAATGTCAGGCGGAGAACACTGCAGCATGTTTGCTGCACCTCTCTCGATGGCTCATTATAAAATACAAGACCTCTCTTACTATTCTGTTATTAAATGCGATCCAAGGCATGTATTTCCTTGTGCTGGAGGTCTGTGCATCCGCCTTCGAGATCTCTCTGGTTTACCAAAATTAATAAACTTGGACATGGAAGACCTTATGGCTACACTCAACAGGGAGGAGTCCTTTTGTGACACTTGGAGGCCCTGGCAACACTTTGGCCCAGATTCACAGAGCGATTATGCCTGCGCAACTGGTGTTGCGCGTGCGTAAGTCTAAATGTGCGCGTGCGTTTAGATGCGCGCGATTCAGAAAACGAATTACGCCAGAAATCTACTTTTTTTTGTCCGGCGTAATGTCGTTAGACAGACGCATCCGTCTGCGCAAAAATGCGCTAGACACACCATTGATTTGCTAGTCAAATATGCTAATGAGGGAGTTGCGGGGATCCACAAAAAAACGCAGTTGCTGCGCAGGCTACGCGATGTGCGCAACAGCAAAATGTCCTGTCTAAAGTTAGAGCACCTAAAAGCTGGTCTAAATTTTGAAAAAACGTCTACATCTCACAGAAAGCAACACCGTTACTGAGGAGCAGACCACACACACGTGTTGCACTACAATTTGACTGCCAACATGCCAGGGGCATCGTCGCTCATAGCTGCACTAGTGAATTTAGATGACCAAAGAAGGAGGAGGGCACAGAGGATGGCACGGAGGATGGCACGGGAGAGGGTATACCGCACACACATAGACCTCTTTGGCATGAGTGATTCTGAGGTGTATCGCATCTTCAGATTCCCCCCTCATGCCATCCTGGAATTAACCACAACCCTGCAGGAGGACATCACCAGCCCAACACAACGCTCACATCCAGTGCAGCCACTGGTCAAGGTACTGGCAACACTCCATGTCCTTGCCAGTGGCTCTTTTCAGCGTACAAGTGGAGTGGTGGCTGGGATGTCACAATCCTCCGTGAGCAGATGTGTGCACCAGGTTGTCCCTGCAATCCTCACACGCTTGGCCAACCAAATCATCAAACCCACCACTGAGGACCTGCGGCTGAAGGCAATGACAGATTTCTACAGAATTGCCAGATTCCCACGCACCATCGGGGCCATTGATTGCACACATGTGGCACTCCAGCCCCCCCATGAGACAGAGCACATGTACCGCAATCGGAAGAATTGGCACTCCATCAACGTACAGGTGATAGTTGATGCCCAAGGCCTCATATGGCACGTCCGTGCCAAACACCCCGGATCCACCCATGACAGCTACATCTACAATCAATGCCACATCCGAATGGAATTCGATCAGAACGTGTATGGGAACACCTGGCTGGTTGGTGAGTGACATGGGAGTCAGGCATGACTATCCCCTCCCGTGATGCACACCTCACAAGTGGCACATGCATGACTAACATTCTCCTGTCTTTTCCCTTCCAGGTGACTCTGCATATGCACTGGGACCCCATCTTATGACTCCTATCCGGAACCCCCAAACCCCAGGGGAGGAAAGATACAATCAAGCACACATCAAAACCCGTGCAGTGGTGGAGCGCACCTTTGGCCTCCTGAAGTCACGTTTCCGATGCCTGGATAAGTCTGGGGGTACACTGTTGTATTCCCCAAACTTTGTGTGCCATATCATCGTTGCATGTTGCATGCTGCACAATCTCGCAGTGAGGAAGGGCCTGCAGGTTGAGCTACGTGATGACCTGACCCCCCAACCAGACAATCAACCCCTAACCGAGGATACCCCGTCTTCTGAGGGAAGAGCAGTCAGGAGGCAGCTCATATTGGGCATCTTTGCACGTTAAACACACACATTAATCATGGCACAATGAGAATGCATGCATGCACACCACTGTGGTCCCTAGCACACACACCCCACATCCTCATCAAATTGGATTGGCACCAGTCCACCATGCAGGACTGGTGAGCAGTAACGCCACGTCAAGGCTCCAATTATGTCACTGAACATTCATACACCAATCACACGGACCTGAGGATCACTTCTCCCTGGTCCTGGGGAACCCTTCTCCACCAAAATTGAGGATGACACCCCTTTTCCAGCAGGAATGTCACCCCCACATTCAAACAGCATGCACAACCCAAAATTTAAAAAAAATGTCAGCAAAAAAAAAAAAAAATGCAAAAAATGTCAGCAAAAAAAAAAAAGGGGGAAAAAAAAATTATTGCCCTCTGCGTGAGCCACGCCTGGGGCGCCCCCGGCCACGGCCCCGGCCCCTCAGGGGAGACTCATGGGGGAGGGGCAAAGCCGGGGAAGGAGGAGCAGCCCCTGATATCTGTCCACCTGGCAGCCTGCCCTCCAAGGCCACGGCAATTCTGTCCAGGGAAGCACCAAGTGTTGCCGTGTTGGCCTGGATAGCCTGGGTAAGGGCCCTCACATCCTGCCCAACGCCTGCTGCTGTAGTCTGCAGTTCATTTAGGCAGGTTGTGAAAGCCCGGGAGTGGGAGTCCAGGTTACCCAGCGTATCCTTCATGGAGGACAGGCTCTCCTCCACCCGCCCAAAAGTCTGGCAGAGCTGTCCCAGATGGCGGGTCTGGAGGGCCTGGTCCCTTCGCAGACTGGCGGGCAGGAGATTGGGCGCCCCCCTGGTGCTCTGGATCCTGCCTCCAGCTGATGGTTGTGGGCGGGAGAAGGGGAGGCCCTTGTGAGGGGAGCCATGTTGGGGGAGGAGGGGGGGGGCTCCCCCTTAGGGAGGGCAGGCTTCTGCCAGCCAGAGGGGAAGAGTCTGCACAAACCACTCGTCCAATGCCTGACTCCTCCTCCTCATGATCGTCCTCCTCCTCATGATCGTCCTCCTCCTCATGATCGTCCTCCTCCTCTCGAACCTCCTCCGCGGACTGTGGCCTTGTTGGGGGGGCCTCATTAGGCTGCTGTCCTGGTGTTGGAGCGGTCAGGCCAGATGGCCCTGCACCCTCCTGCACATCTGTGGATGACACAAACCATTCACAGGTTGGAGGATCCACACACTTGGCACATATTCCCTTTCACCCCCTCCCCCACACATGCTACACATCTGATAGAACAAAAAACCTTACCTGGCACCGCGGGGACCGGACTTGTGTCAAAGCCTGGCAGGCCCTCCACTTCATGCCGGTGAAAGGTCAGGGCCACCACATGCTCCGTCGCTGTAAGCCTAATACGGCATGGTGGGCCCCCTCCTGTGCCCCTGGCATGGGCATGCATTGCGGGCAGTTTTTTTTTCACCAGACGCCGGAGATCATTTATTTTTTTTTCGATCCCAGACCGGGTCCGTGTCTCCCCCTCCCCCGATGAATTCACCTGCTCCGTGATCCTATCCAATATCTCCCTCCTCCTGGCCGGGGTGGTGGTGGCACTCTGCGGGCCGTGGAGAAAACGTCCATACTCGCTAATGGCCCGGGCAAGAATTCTTTTTTCCCCCACAGTAAAATTAAGCTTTCTTTTTCTCTCAGTCATACTTCCAAACAAACTCACTACCAGTCTCCAAAAATCAGTCACAAATACAAGCACAACCAATCAGGCAAGAACACACACAAAGAGAAAACGAACACCCAAAAATCACACTAGCACTCAGCAAGAAACAGTCACCAAAAAAAATAAAATAAAAAATAAAGCAAGAAAACAAACGAACAAAAATATATCAATCAAACAAACAGTCTCTCAAACACTTATCAAAAACACTTTCACAAATATACCAACAAGCACTTGATCACACAGAACACTAATCTGACAACTACAAGACACACTGCAACGAACAACAGGAACAAAAGCACTTGGTTCAATGGGAAGGGACACAAAGGGATGTACTTTTGCAATGCAAGTGCGTTTGTGTGTGTCTATTTATGCTGTCTGCGTAGTTCACAACGTTGCCCTAGTCCATTTCCAATTTCACTGATTGCGCCGCTCCCGAGTTGTGAGCATGCGCACAGCGGAGCTGACATGATCTCCTTCACGCGCGCATGCGCGAGCCGGCCGGCCCTTCATTTGCATGGGGTCACGGCTCATTTCAATGTAATACGCCCACGTCCCTCCCAATTTGTATTACTCCTCCTTACGCCTCTGGAAAAAACCTTACGCTTGCGCAATTTCCTGCGCAAAAGCTACGTGAATCGGGGGATTACGCGGCTAGATGGCGCAAGTCTAACGTAAAGGCGGTGCGCTACGCCGGTCCAATAATGCGCCGATGTACGTGAATCTGGGCCATGGTCTTCACAGATGCCTATTTACAGGAAGTTTTGGATCCTGGTTTATTTCCCCTGGAAATTTTTAATGTTTCAATAACATTTTTTTAAAACCTTTTCTGGTTTCATTAAAAATCTGTTGTTCAGTTAATTTCTACTGCCAGCCATGCTGCCAAGTAAGTGTCTGACAGCAGGGGATACACAAAATGTATGTTTGACTCGAACATTGCCCGTTCGATCGTTCGACGAAATTACAACAAAACGGGTCGTTCGCGCAAAATTCGAGTGACGCGCGTCGGCCCATAATTCACTGCGGCGTTGCGTGCTGATGATTGACCAAGCATGCACCATGACCCCGCATGCTTGGCCAATCACAGCGCCCAAAAATGAAGAGCCATAATTAGCCAAAGCCTGGGTGCTTTGGCCAATTATGGCTCAGGGCTTTAGCACACGCCCCACACTTTCCGGGCGGCCTCGTGTAGTGTGTTCCGGCTTTGTTAAAGAGAGCAGTCAGAGAGACAGAGAGATTATCTTTTTAGCTAGCTAGATAGAGCAGGCTAGTCAGTTTAGCTTTATTACAGTGTGTAGAGAATATATACATACTTAGGAGTTGTACATATATTTATACACTGTATAGCTTAGCTAGATCTGCTATTAGTATTTGTCAGGCAGGAGATTGTGCATAGCTGCAGTGCTCTAACGTGTTGTATTGCCTGTGGCTGTGTGCTGTGTTTAGTTTACACCTAAACATACTGGGTGTTACTGCAATTGTCCTGCTTATTTGCACCTAAGCGCATTTGCACGTTTGCTGTGTAATCACACGAAAGCGCATTTACTGTAAGTGCACGTTTGCTGTGTAATCGCAATAAGAGCATTTCCTGTAAGTGCAAGTTTGCTCTTTAGTAGCACGTAAGCGCATTTACTGTAAGTGCAAGTTTGCTCTTTAATAGCACGTAAAAGCATTTACTGTAAGTGCACGTGTCCTGTTTATTTGCACCTAAGCACATTTCCTGTAAGTGCAAGTTTGCCGTTTAATCGCACGTAATCGCATTTACTGAAAGTGCAAGTTTGCTCTTTAGTAGCACGTAATCGCATTCACTGTAAGTTTGCTCTTTAGTAGCACGTAAGCGCATTTACTGTAAGTGCACATTTGCTCTTTAATAGCACGAAAAAGCATTTACTGTAAGTGCACGTGTCCTGTTTATTTGCACCTAAGCGCCTTTCCTGTAAGACACAATTTTTCTGCCCCAGTTTAAGGCCGCGTACACATGATCGAATTTGTCCGCTGAAACTGGTCTGACGGACCGTTTCAGCAGACAAATCCGATCGTGTGTATGGGCTAGGGGGCATGTCTGACCGGCGGACAAATTTTAAAGCATGCTTTAAAATTTGTCCGCCGGAGACATGTCCGTCGGATATTTCCGCTGGTTACTACACTAACCAGCGGACATATCTGCCCGCACAAGTGTCGAAAGGATGCGACACATGCGTGGAAGTTTTTTACATCCTGGTGCAGTGACGTGGCGGCGTCAACGTCACCGCCACGTCGCCGCGCTGTCTGCCAGCGGGGATTTTGATCCGATGGTGTGTACACGCCATCGGATGAAAATCCGGAGGAGACATGTCCGCTGGAAACGATACATCGGACAGTTTCAGCGGAGATGTCCCTCCGTGTGTACGCGGCCTAACAGGGGCGCCTAATAATTTTTTGATGCAAGACTTTGCACGTGCCTCTTTGTTTGTGCTCCAATTAGAGTTATTGGGAGGGGTTGCAGTGTTGTGTTGTGCCTAAGGCACAATTTTTCAGCCCCTGTTTAACAGGGGCGCCTAATAACAATTTTTGATGCAGTACTTTTTCACGTGGCTATTTGTTGCGCTCCAATTACAGTATCTTTGAGGGGTGCCCTTTTTTCTAAAAAATGTCTTTCACCAAAAAATAATTGATTGAGCCAAGATCTGGGGATATCACTGTACTAACATCAGGTCAATAGTACAGTAGCTCTGACTGGAGCTGTCAGGTTTCTTTTTTTTGCCACTTGGTTTTCCAACATTAAATTGAATATTGGTATTTAAAATTAGCGTTTTTGAATTCGGACGTTCGAGTCCCATAGACTTCAATGGGGTTCTAAATGTTCGCGTGAACCCGCGGTCTGTTTGAACTTTCTGGTGCGAACCGAACGCGGGTATGTTCGGCTCATCCCTAGTAAATATTAGTTAAATAGCAAAACATATGGAAATAAGCAGAATCCATCTAATACGGCATTAAACTATGAGTCATATCGCCCTTATATTACACCATTACTTGTAACTCATAGCAACAAAATTTTTAGAAATTATCCCTGAAAACCACTTCACTTAAGTCAAATGTAGGCAATCTCCATGTAAAATGGATGAAAATAAACACATAATTTTTGTATCTTTCTTCAGAGATAAAGGATCCATGCCAGCTTACTGGTGGTCATGGACCAACCTAATAAACATCTTCAGAGGCAATTGTTATTTCAATGTACAATATGCAACATGCTTTCCATGATGATCCATCTTTTAGTAATAGCTCTTCTTGTCTGTCAAGCTATCATACTAAATAAATAATATCTCCAGTACAAATGGTTCATCTTTTCTATCTTGTTACACGTATCTGAGTTTCCATCACCCACTTTTCTTTTCATGAAAGCTGAAATCCCACTTATATCATCTTGGAGAATATTTTCAGCCACTGAAATTGTAACTTTCCACCAAATCTTTTAATATTCATGAACATTTCTAACATATATTATCAGATATCGAGAATATGATGTGCGTTATCCTTCCCACCAGACTTAAACAACCTTTAATGTTGTCTCCTCATGAATTTTCATATGTTATTTGTTATGATTTTTTTTTTTTTTGTATCTGTTGCCCATCATTTGCACTTTGAGTGTATCTCATAGTGATAGTTGTACAATTCAACTTACACTCTCTATTTAAGGTGGAACTACATTGCATCTGAGCACCATAAACCAAAAACACTATTTAATTCATTTTTAATATTCAAAGCAAATTCCCCCATCCATTCATGTCTCTATGCTTTATTTTGTTGAGAAATCACTTTAAAACCTGCCCCCACCCCCTGCCTTTCTGGCTGTGGCCATCTTGAGTAAAGGCAAATGATTAATGTAGCATTAAAGCCCAGTACCAGTGGCGGTGTGTCCATTTGGGGTGCCCGGGTTCTGCCCTCTCTGTCACGCCACCCCCTCTGTGTAGAATAGATAGATTCATGCATAGCATGAATCTATTCATGGCTGATGTAGCCACCCCCTATCAGGTGCCTGAATTCCAGTGGCGGGGTGTTTCTTTAAGCACCATAGGCTTTAATAGGCTTCAAAAAAGGTCCACCTCAGCTGAGCGATGACCAAAGTGTTCTGAAAGGATAGGGGACAAAAAAGAACAGCAGGGGGTATCACTGTACTAACATCAGGTCAATAGTACAGTAGCTCTGACTGGAGCTGTCAGGTTTCTTTTTTTTGCCACTGGGTTGAACAAAAAATAAATGAATGGTGTGTACTAGGCTTTTCTTTCTGGAATCCATCTGTCCTTAGCCCAAGCATGCATGTAGGAGAGAGTGCTTAGCTGAGAAAACTCCTCCTCCCCATCTAAAGACTCTTGGGGTATATGACATCATTTGCCCCGGCAAGAAACCAGAAAGTAACTGAAGAGATGTTATTTTTTTTTAAACAAGTTAAAATGATATGATTTCCTATACATTTACCAATGCTATCAGCATGAGGATTACAAATATTCAATGTTGACTGGGAGAATGAAGTGTCTACTTTAAAGCTGGCCATAGGTAGATTGAAATTTGTATGGCTCAGGGGGGACTAGTCTAATTCTCAGGGCTGTCTTAATGAGAGGGCACACATGGGCACTGCCCAGGGGCCCCAGCTGCAAGGGGGCCCCTGTATTTTCCCCAAAGCCGCTGGTCCTTGAGCCCGCGCTGCCCCAAAAATTGGGGGCCCCATGATGGCACCGAGAGTGATAGATACACAGGGGAGGCAGTGTAATGCATAAATGTTTGGCCTATAAATGTTTTACTATACAGGTTACCTCTTTGAAATTTCCTATTCTTGTGCCTCTATGGTGTAGCACTTACCCACACAGGAGATTCTGGATGTAAAACTCCCAACTAGTCTTTTTACTGGTGATTTGCCCTGTAGCTGCAACCAAATACTCACTGACCCACCAGCAGTGACTGAATGAGAGACACCTACTTTGTTAGTTTTTATTTTGTGTGTATTAATTGGGTCAAGCATCTAGGGCAGGGATATGCAATTAGTGGACCTCCAGCTGTTGCAAAACTACAAGTGTAGTTCTGCAACAGATGGAGGTCCACTAAATGCATATCCCTGATCTAGGGGATAAGGGGTGGGGTGCAGGTACCCAAACTCAGAATTCAAAATATCCCTCTAATTAATAGTATCCTCCAATATTATGAGGCCTCTGCTGCAGGCTAATGCGAACTCTGTAGGCTAAAACAGGGCGACTACCTTTAAGTATCTTCATTCCATCTCATAGGCAAGGTGTGGATAGTTTAGCCAAGACCAGCAATTGACTAAAAAGGACTTTTCTTTTGCTTCCTTCCTACTTGTATTTGATCAGTAACTGCAGCGCTGAATAGTATATTCTGACAGAGGAGGAGTCCCCACTGTCAGAATACAATAGCACAGAGCCAGGAGGATTCCTTCATCCACCTTAGCAGACCTAAGAGGCATGACTTAGGGCTCTTTCACACGGGCGGACCGTTCAGGTCCGCCTGCCAGTTTTTTAGGAGGACCTGAACGTACGCTCCGTGCTACTCTATGGAGCCACGGATGTCAGCAGTGACATGCTCACTGACATCCGACCCACTCCGATCTGCCAAAGTGTGATGGAGGAAAAACCTACTTTTCCATCCGTCTGGCGGATCGGATCGGGTGAACACAGACAGGCGGTCCATGTTCATCCGATCCCCCCATAGGCCCGTGTGAAAGGGGCCTTAGGCCTCATTGTAGATGTACCCTACCCAAGCAGCAGATTTCAAAAGCTAAGACGCTCTTCTCACACATTCCCCAGGTAGGGAAACGTTTTTTTAAACCTGATCATTAAAACGGCCTTGCCTACACACGATCGTGAAAAAAAATGCTCTAGCAAAGCGCGGTGATGTACAACACGTAAGACGGCACTATAAAGGGGAAGTTCCATGTGAATGGAGCAACCCTTGGTGCTGCTTTTGCTGTTATCGTAGTACATCTTTATCCAAATCTCAATATATACTCCAGCCAGAGGTTTAACTAGAACCTTTAGGGCCCTGGTGCAAGAAACAATGAAGGGCCACCTGTCCCCAGCTGTGGCCCTTCCCACTGATCCCAGGGCTCTTTTACTCCTATTGTGCAGCACTTTATTATGGTTCCACAATGGATCCCTTTCACATGTTCTGCAGCAAGCCCCCTTCCTGCTGTCTGTCCATACCTCTTTTAATACAAGAAAGAATTTTGTTCACTTTGGAAACAGCAGCTTGGTATTGCATGCTATTATTAAGCTTATGATCTACCTGAAAACTCAGATCCTTTTCCACCATTAATTCCTCCAGTTGTATTCCCCTCAATGAATCATGCAGGATTCACTGCTCTAACCCTCCACCCTTGCAAAACCAATCAATTTCCAGCCTAAAGAGACAAATTTTTTCTCCTTGAAGATACACAGAAAAGTAGAAGCTGCACACTAGCGTCATGCATCACTTAATTCAGTACATTTTTATTCATCCACACAGCCCGCCCCTGCCTGGAAAACAACCCCTGTCTGACATGTTTAACCCTTAGTCACAGAAATTTGGGAAGGTTTGAAGGAGGAGTTAATAAATATAATAATTTAATAATTATTTGAAATAATTAAAGTGGTTGAAAACCTTCAATCCTTTTTTTTTTTAATAAAATTAACAAACATGCCTATACTTACCTGCTCTGTGCAATAATTTTGTACAAAGCAGCTCCAATCCTCTTCTTCTGTGGTCCCTTGCCAGCACTCCAGACCCCTCCTCTTCATTGAGTGCCCCAATGGAAAACTCCTTTTCCTGGGGCACCTGTGTGGGCTTGCTTTCGAGTCTCGCTTATGTGTCCATTGACACAGACAGCCCCCCACTCCCATGTTTATTTAATACAAGAAAGGATTTTGTTTTCTTAGGAAACAGCAGCTTGGTATTGCATGCTATTATTAAGCTTATGATCTACCTGAAAACTCAGATCCTTCTCCACCATTGATTCCTCCAGTTGTACTCCCCTGTGAGGGGGTTAGCTCGGCAGCGGGTGTGTGTGACCCCCTGGAAGAGTTCACTACATAAAAATTAAGCACAGAAAACCGCAATAAAGGTGAAAAAACAAAGGTGCAGTTTATTTACACTATATACAATGGTCAAAACAGCAAAAAAAAAAGAAACATGAAAACAAATCCTTGTCAACTTGGCCACTTACTGCATACACAGGTTCCCTGGCCATCAGCTAGGTGCAGCCTTGTGCTTCCCCCTAGCACCTATATGTCCTTGTTAACCACTAAAGGACCAAGCCTCTTTCTGAGATTTGTTGTTGACAAGTTAAAAACTTTTTTTTTGCTAGAAAATGACTTAGAACCCCCAAACATTATACATTTTTTTGTAAAACCTTAGAGAATAAAATGGAGGTCATTGCAATACTTTATGTCACACTGCAGTGATCTTACAAGCACACCTTTTTTTTTTACAGAGAACTTCTCGGGCTATAATTATTGCTCTTGCTCTACCGATCGCGGTGATACCTCACATGTGTGGTTTAACCACCATTTTCATATGTGGGCTCTGCTCACGTATGCGTTTGCTTCTGAGCGCCAGCTCGGCGGGACAGGGAACGTTTTAAAAATAATGTTTTCTTATTTCTTTTACCTTTTATTTTATTTTTTTAAACTGTTCTTTCAAAAATAAAAAAATGTGTCACTTTTATTCCTATTACAAGGAATGTAAACACAACAGGGCCTCTTAAATATGAGATCTGAGGTCAAAAAGACCTCAGATTTCATATTTACACTAAATTGCAATAAGAAAAAAATAATTGACATTTGAAAAAATGCAAAAAAATGTCCCTTTAAGAGCTATGGGTGGAAGTGACGCTTTGATTCTGCCCTGCCATGGTATGAAGATGGGTGGGTCCATCTTCCCCTAACTCGTCTCCCTACCCAGCCAGAAAGAGGCCCCTCTCCCGCCACAGAGACCACTATTAACGGAAACCGGACTGCCGGCTGGAGAGGAGGATACCTGGGTTATGGCATGCCATAACAAAAATATCCCTCTTCAAGCAGCCAAGGTATATCGGTGTGCGGCGGTCCGAAAGTGGTTAAAGAGGCTTGCCGCACAGGCATGTCCCACTGAACAGACAGGTATCATGCTCAGCAGTCTAAACAGGCACAAAAACTGGTTCCAGGATGGAGCACCTACTTTAGCTGGACTCATTAACTCTACCACTGCAGGACTCTCAGCACTTCCCTTTGGTGGTACAAATCTGCATAGAGCCTGAATCTGGGACACCCATACCTGCCATCCTGGATGCAACCAGGCAATTTTACCTGCCTGCTGTCACATCCCCCTAGTATGTATGATGTGTGCATATTTTTAGCCTCCAAGTGCAAAACTTTACATTTATCAATATTAAATCTCATTTTCCACAGTCACCAAATAAACAGTGCATTGAGGTTGACTTTGAAGTTTGGAGACATCATGTAAGGACATTATTCCACTGCATAGCTTGGTGTCATCTGCAAAGACTGAAATTGACATTTTAATCCCAGACTCTATATCATTTATAAAGATATCAAAAATTAAAGGGTACACCTCTGATAATCTTAGACCATTCAGGGTAAGAATCATTAACCATTACTCTCTGAATATATTTTTTTGACAGTTTCCTATCCATTTACAAATAGATTTTTTCAAGCCTGTTCACTTTACCTTATGCATTAGCCGTGTGTGGGGAATTGTGTCAAACGCTTTTGCAACAACCAAGTATACTGTATCCACGTTTACCCTTTTGCCTAAAGGTTTTGCTTACCTCCTCTAGCAAGTGCAGCAGTAAGCAGTGGTAAAGTTTAATCTAGCGAGTGCTGAAACTATACTGCCATTTATGGCTGCCAAGTTGGTCCTATGGAACGCAATACGGCGCTTAAAGCGCCTTTTCACAGAGGAGAGCTGGCGCAATGGTGCCTGTTTCAAAAGGACAGCTGGCAAAATAGCGCCTGTTACACTACCCCCTTCTTAAGGGATACCCTCTGGGGATCTCAAGTGGAGGCAAAACAGGGCAAGGGGTTTTTCTCCCCAAAAAAATAATAATTTCTATCCCCCTTTAGAAAAAATAACAAGGGGCAAGAAAGCATAATAGTCTGTTCAAGGACAGCACTTCTGGAGCATGGTGTGCCGGAATAAGCTCTGAGTCTTGCAAGTAGTCATCTGACGTATTTCTGATGTTGCAAAAGATTCAATTGAGCATTACAGTATGTCCTCAAGACACAGCACTATACACAAGTCCAGACAAGCTTTTGAGAAATTATTCAGAAGGCTTTGAACAACTTCTGAAGTGATGCACGGTCCCAATGTCCATTCCTTCCTCAAAAGGGGGTAGACTCAATAGTTGAGGTGTTGGGACTGGTGCTGGGGAAAATGATGAAGATTCAGATCATCTCTCTCTTAACCTACGATCTATTGCAATCGAACATTGCATGATGTCATCAAGAGTAGGAGGGAGATCTGACCAGGCCAACACATCCTTGAGTGGTTGGGAAAGGCCAAGATGGAAATGGTTACGAAGTGTAACATCATTCCACTCAGTCTCAATAACCCTCCTCTGGAATTGTGCTATGAAGTCCTCAACAGGTCCTGTACCATGTTTAAGATTCCTTTTAGCATTTTCCGCAGTGAGTTGCTTGTTGAAGTCATCATAGAGCAAGGACATAGTTGCAAAAAAACTGTTGACAGGAATTTAGGATTCGATCCTCTTTTTCTAGGTAGGTATTTGCCCAAGCACGGGGTTCACCTTGTAAATAGGATATGAGGGTAAGCGCCTTAATCCCATCATTGGAAAAAGAGGAGGTATTCACTGACTTATATCAAACAATGGTATTGGCCACATCCCTAGAACAATTGACAAAAAAGAGAGTATCTCCCCCTGGGTGGGACTTTAAAGGCCAGACAAAGTGTTGAAATAAAAAATGGTTTAATAGAAATAGGTACACATAATGGCACTTAGTAATAATACACGTAGCAAGCACCCAATGTGCATATAAAAACAAATATGAATGAATGAATGATAAACTTATATAGCGCGGCACATGCAAACCAAATCGCCTCTGGGCGCTTGTTGTTTCTGTCTTTCTTGATATCAAAAGAGCAGAGTTTTAATCTGTCTTCTGAAGGTCAGGTGGTTTTCCTCCAACCGAATGCTGGTTGGTAAAGCGTTCCAAAGTCTGGGACCTTGGACCGCAAACCTTCTTTCTCCTTTGGACTTGAATCTGGCTTTGGGTACTTTGACCAAATTTTGGTCGCTGGATCGCAGAACGCGATTGGGATTGTGGGCTTCTATTTTATCGCAAAGATATTGCGGGGCTTTTCCATGGATGCATTTATGAGTCAGACAGAGAGCTTTAAAAGCATTTACTGGCAACTAGTGAAGGGATCTCAACGACGGTGAGATTGATTCCCAGGGTTTTTTCCCAGTCACAAGTCTGGCGGCCGTTTTTTGGACGACTTGCAGACGAGCGATTTGGTACTTTGGGAGTCCGAGGTAGAGGGCATTTGCATAGTCCAGTCTGGAGTTCACAATTGTTCCCACCACGACTGCTACGTCTTCTTTGGGAATGAATGGAATAAGTCTGCGTAGTAGGCGCAGCAGATGGTGAGATCCTTTGACTACTGACCCTATTTGTGCGTCCATTGTCATGTGGGTGTCAAAAATGACCCCAAGACTTTTGACTTTGGCGCTAGGGGTGATGATCTGGCCCAGAATGGGCGGAGGTGCCCAGGTTGTTGCCAGTTGACTCTTGCGACTGGCATGAAACAGAAGAAGTTCTGTTTTGGAATTGTTGAGTTTAAGATAACTCTTAGTCATCCACTTTTCTATCGAAGAGAGACAATTCTCTAAGCTGAGATGATGATCCTTTCTATTGCAGATGCGAAAATACAGTTGCGTGTTGTCTGCATATGAGTGATAAAGTAGTTGTTGACTACTGATGACTTTAAAGAGAGGACGAAGATAGATGTTGAAGAGCACCGGTGACAGGGGTGAGCCTTGGGGGACTCCACATGACACTGTGCGTTTTCCAGAAGTGAACAGTCCCAACTTCACCGTCTGTTACCGGCTTCCCAAAGAGGAGGAAAACCATGGTAAATCACCCTCTGTGACTCCGGCTACCTCAGCCAGCCGAGTCAGTAGCAGTTTGTGATCTACCGTGTCAAAGGCTGCACTTAGGTCCAGCAGAACCAGGAGACAAGATTCTCCTTCGTCTGCGGCCTCCAGAACGTCGTCCCATATTTTGAGCAGTGCTGTTTCCGTCCTGTATCTGGGGCGGAATCCCGATTGCAGTGGAGCAAGTAGGTTGTGGGTATCTAGATGCTGTTGCAGCTGTTGTACCACTACTTTCTCCATTACCTTGGAGAAAACTTTTAGCATTGTTATGGGACGGCGGTGATTTGGGTCCTTGGGATCCAGGGTAGGTTTCTTCAAGATGGGCTGGATTGTGCCCTCTTTCAGCAGGGAGGGCACTATGCCTTCCTTAAATGACTGGTTTTTAAGCTGCGTAATGGGAGGTGCCAGGATATCGGCACATTCCTTTAGCAGCTTAGTGGGGATGATATCATTAGGCGATGTGCTGTTACGCAAATATACAAATAGAAAACAGTAAAACAGCACATATGCCACAAGAAGTGGCAGATAGACACAAAGCTCTCCTAGTTGATGATTCATAAATACCCAACGCGTTTCTGGATATAGACCGTCATCAGGGGCCACAGGTGAAGAGTAGTGCAATCATGTTTTTTTTTACACTAAAAATGATAAAAGATACGTCATAGAGTGCTGTACAAATGGTATGAGTTTCAGGATGTGAGTATTTAACTTATGTAACAAATTGGCAGATGGACTACATACTGAACCAAGTCATTTCATGAATAGAGACCCTTCCTGGCTGCATGAATATGTAAAGATAGGGTTTACGTCTGAGCGTTCCTCAAGCCCTGGTTAAGAACGAACAAAACCAAAATTCATATTATATTTTTATATATATGTATGTTAGATTACTGGACGGCCACCATAAAATCTGCAGGTGCATTTATATAGAGGTAACTAGCAAAATTTGCCCCACAGGAGCTAATTCCATATTAAGAATTCCATATTAATTCCATATTATGCCTAGAACCTCAGCATCTAAGTAAAATAAGAAGGGGACACAGAGCGGGTGACAACCCTTATAGTGGATAAATATCTACTTCAAGATCCCGTATAGAGAGGTGGAAGGGGAGTTTTTTATTTATTTTAATTGTTTTTTTACTTTTTGTTAACTGGAATACTCAGACAATCAAAAAGGACCAAAAGCACACAACAGGGCAGGATCCCCTTTACTGAGGTAGAGTGTATATAGTATATGTGAATCACTATACAGATTGTAGTAAGGAACTAAATAGAGCATATACAGATACCAAGTGTATAAAAAGGGATGATTACCAGAGGCATAGGGAATGGGTGGGCCCAGGGTCTTCCGTGTGTTGATACCAGATCATGTCCTGCCCAAGTCCAAATCCAAAATGCCCTAAGTCTCTGTTGGAGTCTTAATAGACCCACTGGCTCTGTATTGGCATATAAAAAAAGCCCCAGTTAGATGCTGCCCTTGTAGAGGTATCATACCATGTGTGCATATATGTTCCCATCTTACCTCTGGATCCAAAATCAGAGGATCAAGGAATGGTGTTTTCCCCAGTGTCCAGGTGCCTGATCTAATCCTCTGTGGTGGCTCTTTTTAAATGGTGATGAGCAGACGTCATCACCGTGCGTGCGCCTGCGTCGTCGGTCCCACGCGCGCATATCGCCAAAGACAGAGGGTGCTGGAGGGTGAATGAGCCTACGGTACACAGTAATTTAACTGACCGCCCAGCCAAGGGGCGAAATTGCAATGCCCATCATCCTTATTGGTGGAGAAGATATATACCTCAGCTGGAAGAACATTCAGACTAGGGATGAGCCGAACACCCCGGTGTTCGGTTCGCACCAGAACGTTCGAACAGACCGCCCGTTCCATCGAAAATTTAGAACCCCATTGAAGTCTATGGGACTCGATTGTTCCAATTCAAAAGTGCTCATTTTAACCACTTCAGACCCGCGCTATTGACAGAATATGTCAACAGCGCGGACCTGAGGCGCCAACTAGATTTTTACTGCATTACCCGCGCGCGCCACTGGGTGGTGCGCGGCGGGTAAACACTGTCCCGCCGCATCGCTGGGGATCCGAAACATGTACCTGGCGGCCGCGATGTCCGTCGGGTACATGCGATCGGCGGGAAAACGAGCAGATGACCGCAGGGACGTGGAACTCTGTGTGTAAACACAGAGCTCCACGTGCTGTCAGAGGAGAGGAGACCAGTCTGTGTCTCTTGTACATAGGGACACAGCATCGGTCACCTCCCCCAGTCACCCCCCTCCCCCCACACAGTTAGAACACACCCAGGATACACATTTAACCCCTCCCTCACCCCCTAGTGTTAACCCCTTCCCTGCCAGTCACATTTATACAGTAATTAGTGCATGGAGGAACCCTGAAATGAAGATGGATGAGGCTGGGAGGTAAGTCCCTGACATTGGCCCCCCCCCCCAATGGGCAGCCTCTGGATGCCAAGTCGGGCCTCTTTGTCTGGATGAGCAAGAAAAAAAGCATGTAATAACTTTTTGGCATGTAGATTACATTCAGGTTCCCAAGAATTATCTTCTGGACCATACCCCTTTCATTTGACCAGAAACTGGTTTTGTCCTTGTCGCTTTCTGCAGTCCAATATGGCTTCCACTACGTACTCTTCACAACCATCGATCTGGACAGGTTCAGGAGGCTTGGATCCTCTGTTAGGGAAGGGATCAGGGACTGCAGGTTTGAGTAGAGAAACATGAAATACAGGATGTATCTTCAGGGAATTAGGTAGAGACAGTTCATATGGTGCTAAATTAATCTTTCTCTTAACCGGGAAGGGTCCCATAAACTTAGGTGCCAACTTCTTAGATGGGCAAGGTAGTCTTAAGTTATTCGTGGACAACCATACCTGATCATCCGGTTTGAGATCCAACTCCCCCCTCCTTCCTTTGTCGAAGAATCTCTCCCTGTCAGCTTGAGCCTTGATTATTGCTTCGCGTAATACCCGGTTGTTGTGTTGAAGAAATTCCAAGATATCTTGAACTGCTGGGACTGTTGATTCTGAAAAGAAATCTGGCAAACATGTTAAATTAAAACCATAATTAGAGAAGAAAGGGGATTGCCCCGTAGCTGAATGTTTGGCATTGTTATATGCAAATTCTGCTAGAGGCCAATCATCTTGAGAACAAGTTGTAAAGCACCTGATGTATTGTTCTAAGGTTTGGTTTGTTCTTTCGGTTTGCCCATTGGTTTGGGGATGGATGGTAGGCTGAAGACAGGGAAAGTACAGATAAGGGAAAATATTGCGCTAACCAAGGTGAAAAGGAAAATAAAAAACAAAAAAAAATAAAACTAAAGCAGCTACACTACAATTTGACAAAAATTGAATGAAGTGTGGAAAATAAATGTAGCGCTATAAACATAAATTAATAACACACACATGAACAGTGAATGAATGATGTAGTCCAAACAAACCACGTGAGTGGAAAAGCCCTAGTAAGGAAAACGTTGGAGTGCATCGGTGACAACATAAACCAAAACATGAATAGAAGTCCATCCACAAATGGGAAAACAGTAGATGTAGAATCACTTCATGGATCCTCGGATAAGATGACACTTAAATCGAAACGAAAATGGTATGCTCTTACCAGAAATGTAGGACCTGTCTGTCATGAACAGCAGATCAGTATAGCATAAGAACTCCAGTAGCAGTCAGCTGGGCTCACTCGGACACAGTGGAACGGATGTGAATCTTCAGTCAGAAGCCGGACATGCACGGTGTCTTTGTAGAGTTCTTGGGAGGAATGGGATGGCAATGGTACGATCCTCAGATGGATGGGGTGGAAGCAACTGGATGGCTCTGATTATGTTTGCTCCCCGCTTACAAACACCACAGGTTACCAGCCCTAATAGTTGCTGCATGTGTGGTGGAAAGTTATTACTTGACACCCCATCCATCTGAGGATCGTACCATTGCCATCCCATTCCTCCCAAGAACTCTACAAAGACACCGTGCATGTCCGGCTTCTGACTGAAGATTCACATCCGTTCCACTGTGTCCGAGTGAGCCCAGCTGACTGCTACTGGAGTTCTTATCCTGAAGACAGGGAAAGCTTAATCTGTAGGTTTGAGTAGAGAAACATGAAATACAGGATGTATCTTCAGGGAATTAGGTAGAGACAGTTCATATGATGCTAAATTAATCTTTCTCTTAACCGGGAAGGGTCCCATAAACTTAGATGGTAGGCTGAAGACAGGGAAAGCTTAATCTGTAACTTCTCACAAAGGGCTTTCCAGAATCGAGAAGTGAACTGGACCCCTCTGTCGGAGACAATATTGGAAGGTACTCCATGTAGCCTGATGATTTCTTTGATGAAAACACAAGCAGTTTCAGCAGCAGGAGGTGTTTTCTTCAAAGGGAGGAAGTGGGCCATCTTGGTAAAACGATCTACAATCACAAAGATAGCTGTACATCCTTCGGAACAGGGAAGTTCCACAATAAAGTCCATTGCAATCGTTTCCCAAGGTCTATTGGGTACGGGTAGAGGTTTCAATAGACCCCAGGCTTGTTTTCTGGATGTTTTTTTCCGATTGCAGATGGGGCAAGAGTTGAAATATGTTTTACAAAAGTCCTCTAAATCGGGCCACCAGAAAGTGCGTCGCACTAATTCGAGGGTTTTGCGGACTCCGAAGTGCCCTGCTAACGGGTGGTCATGGAGAAGTTTTAGAACTTCCACTCGGGTATTCTCCGGTACAAAAATGTGACTTCCTCTCCAGAAAAAAACGTCTCTGAAAGTTAATGAGATGTTGGGAGGTTTGGAAGATTCGGAAGATGTTCCTATTATCGTGGTCAGCAGGTCGGTATGCAAAAGTAAGTTGCCATCCGGAAGAATGGTGTCTGGAATGGATGTGTCCTTCGGATTGTCATGCATTCGGGATAATGCGTCTGGTTTAACATTCTTGGATCCAGGTCGATAAGTAATATGAAAACAAACGAAAAAAGAAAAGAGCCCAACGGGCTTGTCGCGGTTTTAACCGTTTAGCTGTCCTTAGATAGAGTTTTTGTGATCTGTGTAGATCAGTACAGGATAAGCAGTGCCTTCAAGTAAGTATCTCCACTCCTCTAAAGCGGTCTTGATGGCCAACAGTTTTCGATCCCCCATGTCGTAATTCCTCTCTGCGGGGGAGAGCTTTCAGGAATAGAATCCTACTGTATGCAACAAATCCTTGTCCTCTGAACGCTGTGAGATGACAGCCCCTACCACTACTTCAGACGCATCTACCTCGAGAAGAAAAGGCAACGCTGGATTGGGATGACTGAGGATCGGAGCAGATGTAAAGATCCCCTTCAGGGTATCAAAGGCTTCTTGGGCTTCCTGATTCCATCGCAAACGAAGATTTTGCTTAGTGAGTTGAGTAATGGGAGCCACTATCGTAGAAACGTTTTTAATGAATTTTCTATAAAAATTTGCGAACCCGATAAAGCGTTGTACCCCTTTTTTATCCAAGGGCGTTGGCCAGTCCAGGATGGCGGATACTTTTTTCGGATCCATTTCAATTCAGGTTGGGGAAATCACTAGGCCTAGGAATTGAATAGTTAGTCGCTCGAACTCGCATTTCTCTGCTTTTTACGTATAGGCTGTGCAAGCAGAGACGATTTAGGACCTTGCAGACGTGCACTCGGTGATCTTCCAGGGAACAGGAAAAGACCAGGATGTCATCCAAATGAACAATGACGAAGATTTCTAAGAAGTCTCTAAATATATTGTTAACAAAGTGTTGAAATGTAGCAGGTGCATTACATAAGCCAAAGGGCATTACCAAATACTCATTGGGCCAGATTCAAGTAGAGTTACGCTGGAGTATCAGTGATATCGGAACTGCAATTTTAAAATGGACGCTCGGGGCGTTCCCGCTGATTTACGCCAAGAATATGTAAATCAGCGAGAGACGGAAATTCACAATCGTACGCGGGCCCGACGCAGTGACTTTCCGACGTTTCCGTAAGCGATACGCGGCGTAAAGAAAAACATGCCCCCTAGGTGGAGTATCCTATGTTAAGTATGGCCGTCGTCATCGCGTCGATTTTAAAAAGTTTAGCGTCGTTTGCGTAAAACGTCCGTGAATGGGGATTGACGTCATTGACGTTCACTGACAGAATTTGGAACATGCGCACTGACAGTTGACGCATGCGCAGTACATTCGCCGCGGGATCGCGCCTAGTTTAAATACTACACACCCCCTACCCGCCCAATTTGAATTCCGCCGGCTCATTTTCGGTACGCCGCCGCAACTTTAGGAGCAAGTGCTATGTGAATAACAGTACTTGCTCCTAAAGTTTTGGCGGAGTAACGTAAATGACAAACGTTACTCCAAAATAAAGATCCGCTCTCTTACCTGAATCTGGCCCATAGTGTCCATACCTGGTGCGGAACGCTGTCTTCCATTCATCACCGTCTCTGATGCGTATCAAGTTATACGCTCCCCTCAGGTCCAGTTTAGTGAAAATAACAAATAGAAAAGACAGCCGCTCCAGGTGAGCTCCAGGTAGTCAATGTCCGTCCAGAAACCAAACAGGTGCTGGCAATGCACTTAGGCAAACGAGGAAGGAACAAATATGGACAGCCGCACTTCAAAAAAATGTAAAATCCAAAAAGCCCTTTATTGGAGTAAAAGGAAAATGCACTACAAAAACAGCATGCAGAAGGGGAAAACACTGACGCGTTTCGCATTGACAATCAATGCTTAGTCATAGCTAGTGAAAATAACGGCCAATCGTAATTTTTGAAAGAGTTCGGGTATTAAGGGCAGGGGATAGCGATTCTTTACCGTGATGTTGTTTAGTTTCCGATAGTCAACGCAGGGATGGAGAGTTTGATCTTTTTTTGTGACAAAGAAGATTCCGGCGCCTGCTGGCGAGGTGGACGGACGGATGAATCCTTTAGCCAAATTCTCATCGAGATACATTTTTAAGGTGTCCTGTTCCTTCTCGGCGAGTGGGAAAATCCGCCCCAAAGGGTATCTCAGCCTCAGGAAGGAGCTCAACCGGACAGTCACATGGCCGATGAGGCGGAAGAGACTCCGCTCCTTTCTTGCTAAACAAATCAAGGAATCCATGATACAGTTTTGGAACGGACTGAAGCAGACTGGGATCGGCATTTAAACACATCAGAGTAGGAGATGGATTAGACAGTCTGGGCAGGCAGTGTTCCTGACAGTAGTAAGAAGTAGACATGTGCAGACTGGAATATTTTGTTTCGTTTTTTCGTTTTCGTTTGGAAAATAAATTTATTTAGTTACTCCCGAAAATCGTTTTGATTTATTTAGTTTTTCGTTGGGGAATAGCTTTCGTCCGAAAATCCAATAATACTTGGTTTCTGTCGAATGGGAAAAAAAAGAGAAAAAAAAAAAAGGAAAAGAAAGATTCGACGGAACGTCGAATCTTTTTTGGTTGCTGGTAGATATCAAAGAACATTCGCCGGAACGTCGAATCTTTACGTCTCATAAATCGAAATCTATTCTTTGAAATGTCGAATCTATTATTTCTATAGTGTCGAATCTTTTCTCTATGTCAAATCTTTTCCCTATAATGCGAATCTCTCTATATCGAATTTTTACCGCAACGAAAACTAAAATAAAGCATTTTTTATGTCGGATCTTTCGGTTTTCGTTTCTTGCACTTTCGTTATCGTTTGTTAATACGATAACGAAAAAAACAGATTTTCGGACGAAAATGCATTCTAACGAAAACGAATGCACATGTCTAGTAAGAAGGGAAGGTGATTCTTCCAGATATCCAATCAACTTGGGGATTGTGTGCCCGGAGCCAAGGTATGCCTAAGATTACTGGAAACAAAGGGGATGAAATGACATCCAAAATTAATAGTTCCTTGTGTTGGAGAGAAGAAGTAGCAGGTAGGGGAAGCGTCTCTTGTGTTACCTGACCAGACTTGATGTGTGAGCCGTCGGCCAAAAAAACTGAAAGTTTAGGCTGCATTCACACCTGAGCGGCAAGTAACGCCGCATACGCGGCTTTACTTGCCGCGCTTCGATTTATTTATTTTATTTTTTTTTTTTTTTTACAAATCTTCCCATTCATGTCTATGGGCGAACGCCAATGTCGCTTGAAAAAAAGGGTCCGGGACTTTTTTTCAGGCGACAGGCGTTCGGCGTCTCAGAGATGTGAACCATCTCTATAGACATGAATGGGAAATTTCCCCTCCAGCGGCACGAGCGTCGCGCGACAGGCGTTTTGCCGCTCAGGTGTGAATGCAGCCTTAAAGTCTTTTTTACGTAAAGGTATGTTATGAAGATTAGCAAAAGTGGAATCAATAAAACAGCTGCATGCGCCCGAATCAACGATAGCGTTGACCAACACCGGAAGCTGTAAGGAAAGGGAGAGAGCAAGGTGGGTGGTGTTGGCAGAAATGGCTGAAATGTTAACAGGAGCGGAAGATCTGAACTTGCGTGTCTTGACGGGGCAGTTATACACGTAATGGCTGGCCTCGCCACAGTAGAGACACAGGTTCAACTGGCGACGGCATGTGCGTTCTTCTGGAGTCAGAGTAGGTCGCATCACTCCTAATTGCATTGGTTCGGAAGTGTCCATAGACGGATCAGCAGAATTAGGAGGAGTAGGTGGTTGGTAACGAGAAGCGGGTAAGGGGGCCCGAACAGTGACCCATACTGGGTGACCTTGTTGGGAAGAACGCTCTGCCCAGCATTCCCTTAGTCGCCAATCAATTTGCACGGCCTTAGTGATCAGTTCGTTTAAGGTTTCAGGCACCCCAATGCGGCTAGTTCATCCTTTAGGGGTTCTGACAAGCCTAAGCGGAATTGGTTGCGCAGAGCCGCGCTGTTCCATTGGGTATCTGCACTCCAACGACGAAAATCGGTTACATAATCCTCGACCGCTCGACGGCCCTGTTGCAGTGCAAGTACAGCGGTTTCGGCTGTGGCAGTCCTCTGGGGGTCGTCATAAAGTTGGGCCATGGCCTAGAAGAAGTTCAGCAAAGTCTCTGTCTGAGGGCCATTATCCTCTAGTAACCGATGTGCCCATTTTTGGGGTTCCCCTTGAAGTAGTGAGACGACAAACCCCACTTTTGTGGCCTCTAGTGAGAATGTGCGGGGTTGCAGAGCAAAATATAATTGACATGCGTTACGAAAGTCCCGGAATTTAGAGCGATCCCCCGTGAATCGTTCGGGCATAGGAACCCTGGGTTCAGGTGGTAGCATTACCACAGATGGAGCAGCAGCGGTTGATGAAGACCTAGTAGCGGATGCTGGGGCATCTCCAGGGACGGCAAGGTTCTGGACCTGTCCTTCCAATCTCAGGTAGCCATCTTGCAAGTTTTTAACGGCTTGAGTGAGGTATGATAAATGCTTACATATCTCCTCCATTGCTGGGGCAACTCCTGCAGACTCTGTCATGGCTGCCTGATACTGTTACGTACCTGGTGTGTTCAGAGTCTGGTTGTAGGAGGCCTCTCTTACGATTCTGGTTCACGAGTCGCTGAAGTGGGAACAGCGACTCGGAGCACAGTGGGGTAGGACGCCGATGCAGTGATAAGTGAATGTAGATGGCTGAGTCTCTCTGGCGGGCAGGTGCAGACAGCACTGAGGCAGCAGAGGGGGTCAGCGACCCTGACAGGTGGTACGATTGCAACGGCAACAAGCTGATGAAGCAATCAGAAGAAGAGGTTTGGACAGCCGCACTCAAAAATAGGTAAAATTCAAAAATTGTGGTAAAATAAATGGATGCACTACAAAGAAAGCATACAGTGGGAACAAAAAACAGCTGACGAGTTTCACATTGAGCTTCAATGCTTAGTCATAGCTATACTAAGCTGATGAAGCAAGCAGGTAAACGTGAAGCAGAAACAGAAGAGTCAGGCAGGCCGGGTCACAACAGGTAGTCAGATGGTAAAGAAGCGGATAACTGAAGCGTAGTCGTAGTGGAAGCAGGTGGGTCTGGCAACGGTGGGTCCAATCAGAAGGGTAGTCAAGCAAGCTGGAGTCGGGGTCTGGATGGTCAACATGCCGGGTCAAGATTCAGTCAGGATTTCAGGATCAGGTTTCAGGATCAGGTTTCAAGTGGAAGTTCACTCCAAAACTGCAGATCAGGCAGCAAGGTGTTTGAGTCCAGCAATGGCTTTTAAAGTGTGCTTTGGCGCCAGAAAACGTGCACACGCGCGCTCCCGCGCGCTCCCGCTAACGTGCGCGCGCTCCCACTATCGTGCGCGCCCGCGCCCTCTGTGCACGCGCCCATTGTGCACGTGCATGCGCGCGGGAAGCGCGGCGGCGCGTCAACATGGAGGAACCCTGAAATGAAGATGGATGAGGCTGGGAGGTAAGTCCCTGACAGTCATAGTGAATGTTTGGCTAATCATCAGTGCGCAGCTGCAGTGAATTATGGGCCGTTGCGCATCACTCGAATTTGGTGTGAACGACCCGTTTTGTTTGAAATTCGTCCGAACGTACGAACAGACAATGTTCGAGTCGAACATACGTTCAAATCGAACGCAGAACTCATCCCTAATTCAGACGCTTCCCCCTAATGGTCATAAAGTAGAATTGCATGCCCAGAAAAGGTCAGATTACCCTAAGAAATGGCAAGATCCACATTTGGCAATCTCTGTCTCCATCTCCCAAATGTATGGCATCCAAATAGATCTAATCTTACAAAGGGCCATGCTACAACATATAACCTCATGAATAGATTCTTCATCCCCTAGGAAAATATGGAAAAGAAACAGATAAATAAAATGAAATAAGATAAGATCAAATCAAATATAGTCACATATAGTGAAGGGTCGCCGTGGTGGAAACAAAGGGAAAAGGGGGAAGGGCGAAGGGGGAAGGGGGGAGGAGAGGAGAGAGGGAGTTGACATTGTGACACAATATTGAAATTGTCACTTAAAGTGATATATCATCCAGTCATTAACCCTCACCCTCCAATATGCCTGACTTCCAAAAAGGGCCGACAGCTAATGGCACTGTTTAAACCGGGTGCAAAAGTTGCTGGTAAGGCCACTATCCATCTAGTTTTCTCTGGAGTAGGGTTTTGTCCCAATCACCCCCCCCCCCCCAGCATTGGGATGTATCCTGTCCAATGCTATGAATTAGTTTTTTGGGAAATTACCCTGATGTACATCTCTCGCATGACGACCTAGCGGCAGGTCGGGATTGCAGGTCCGCATACTATGTCTGCTGATACGTTTGTGCCCGCGTGGGCACATCAGTAAGTATACGACTCCAAACATACAACAATTTACAAAGTGTGTCGGTTTACACAGGGTGGGCCATTTATATGGATACACCTTAATAAAATGGGAATGGTTGGTGTTATTAACTTCCTGTTTGTGGCACATTAGTATATGTGAGGGGGGAAACTTTTCAAGAAGGGTGGTGACCATGGTGGCCATTTTGAAGTTGGCCATTTTGAATCCAACTTTTGTTTTTTCAATAGGAAGAGGGTAATGTGACACATCAAACTTATTTGGAATTTTACTAGAAAAACAATGGGGTGCTTGGTTTTAACGTAACTTTATTCTTTCATGAGTTATTTACAAGTTTCTCTTTGTTTACAGCCATAGACATGTCGCCAAGGTTAACACGTGCGGAGCGGGTAGAAATTGTGTTGATGTCTGGGGAACGAGTAACCGGGTCATTGCAGCAAATTTCAATGCAAAACAGCCTACGAGACCACCCATCTCCCATGCTACAGTTAGCAAACTGCTTGCTAAGTTTCGTGAAACTGGTTCAGTGTTGGATTTGTCAAAATGTGGACGCATGAAATCTGTCACTAATGAAGAAACATCTCCTGCGGTGTTGCTATCATTGTGTGAAGAGTGCATTGACAATCCAACACAATGGGCAGCACATTGAACACATTTTATAAGTGGTCAGAAACTTGTAAATAACTCATAAAATAATAAAGTTACGTTAAAACCAAGCACACCATTGTTTTTCTTGTGAAATTCCCAATAAGTTTGATGTGTCACATGACCCTCTTCCTACTGAAAAAACAAAAGTTGGATTCAAAATGGCCGAGTTCAAAATGGCCGCCATGGTCACCACCCATCTTGAAAAGTTTCCCCACTCATATATACTAATGTGCCACAAACAGGAAGTTTATATCACCAACCATTCCCATTTTATTAAGGTGTATCCATATAAATGGCCCACCCTGAATACTGATCCATTCGGCAATGTAATATTCTTATTGGTGTTGATAAATTGGCATTGTGGGCATCCTCCACATATGAAGGTCCCCCGGCGCTTACATGGTCGCCACAAAATGCCCCTGTGTATTCACTCACCACCAATTTGTCTTTCAAAGAATGTGCCCTTTTGTATGTAATCAGAGGGTTGTTCGAAATAAATTGACTTAACAGCGGGTCAATCTTTAATATGTGAGAAAAGGGGGATGTAGGTATGGCGCTGTTCTGATGAAAGAAAGGTGAATCCAAGTGGATTCAAAATAAATGTGGTGTTACCCCCAGCTGGGTATTGACTATGAAAAATGTGTAATATAATGTAGTGTGGAGCGTGGAAAATGAATGACACAAAAGTGAAAAAAAAAATGTGTATATATGTGTTAGACCCTTGGCTGGGTGTTTACTGGTGCAATGTACCCTCGGGCGGGTATTGGTAGGTGCTATACTGATGCTGCTTGTGAATGTGACAACAAACCACAGTGAGCAAAGTATAACATCAAACAGAATGAATGAATAAATGGATATACCCCCTGCTGGGTGTTTACTAGTTTGAACCCTTGGCCGGGTATTTGAATTAGAAATTAAGTAAAAAAATGCATAAATAAATTCTTTTAGAATGCATAAATAGAGTCCAGAAAAAATCAGTCCAGTGAATCAAATTAAGATTTGTGAAAACAAAAGAAGTGATAGTGACTTTGTGCTTAAAAAGTTCAACGTTGCTGGGTGAACCCTTCAGATCTTGCTCTGTGTGTGACACACCATGCTCTGTACAAAGTTGCACTTACCAGATACTTCTCCCCCTTCTGGGGTATGACGCAGTCACAGTATAAGTGCCACTGTGTAGCAACCTGGGGATAACTGGGGCCAGCTCTAGGCGCTGCTTGCGATTATTGTACATAAACAAAAATAGGCAAAAAGGAAAGTCAACTGGCGCTGAACAAACAATGTTTGCAGCCCAGACCGGAAGTGTTAGACGGATGTGCCTCTGACTCCGCCCTACGCGTTTTGTCTGTCTGACGTCATCGGGAGCGTAACGTCAGGCTACACTTCTCTGCTTAATATAGTCCATGGAATCTCATGTGCGATTGCACACTGGGTCAAACCATTAATGGCGGCCATTTTGAGAAAGATTTTGCAGACCGAAGTCCGTGTGAATGAAAAAACTCCCGCGGCCATTTCAGGGTGGATTTTAGGAGACCGAAGTCCTCTTATCTTAGTACCGAAAAGGTAGCATGACGGACGTGGAGAACACGTAGCACATGAAAATGATGTTTAAAAAAGGGGGGTAGATATAGTTTGGTAGCACATGAGTTCCATGTTTGTAACTAAACCTTAGATGCCACAATTTAATATGCAAAAATAGACATAAAATAGACATAAAAATAGTAATTAAAAAAGATTAAAAACAAATGTAGTACCTAAAACCAAATAAAATATAGCAGTAGTAGATGGGAATACGTGTGTGAACTGTAGTACGGAACCGTTAGAAGATGGTTATATGGACAAATGATACTAGGTGAATGGAAGTGGACATATGAGTATAGTCTAAAATAGAATACTAAAAATGACTTGTGATATGAATATGATTATGTTCTAAAAATTAGTGAGGAAGTAGTTCAGATCTAAATCTATATTCATTCCTGCTGGCTGGAGGGTCTTAAGCTGGAAAACCCATTTAGTTTAGTTTTGTGAAAACGTTATTCTTTTATTGTCTCCTCTCCAGTGACCCCTAATTTGGTCAATGCCATAGAACACCATGCAGGAGGGATCTTTCATGTGATAGTCCCTGAAATGTCTTGAGACACTGTGTTTTGGGAAACCTTTCCTAATATTGTTTATATGTTATCTTATTCTAACATGCAGTTCTCTAGTGGTTCTCCCAACGTACTGTTTGTGGCATGGACACTCTATGACATACGTTCAGGGGCGGACTGATCATTGAGTCACTCGGGCACTGCCCGAGGGCCCCATGCCACTAGGGGGCCCCATCAGGGTTGCCAGGCTCAGTAAAACCAAGGACAGTATGTAAAAATCTGTGTTTTTTTTACATCTGTCCCTGATATGTCAGAAACCGACATGCTTTTGATGTAAAAATCCTGAGATTTTAGCTGCCCCGTCTCTGCACTACCTCCTGGCGTGGTGGCCATCAGTAAGCCCAGGGGCCCCATAATCTTCTATTGCCCGGGGGCCCCATGAGTTGTCAGTCCGCCCCTGCATACGTTACATGTGTACTATGGCAGGTTATTAATTATTTTATGTTATGCTCAGAACCGTTGGTTGTTGAAGTGAATTTTTATGTTTTCTTATTTGTTTATTTACTAATCCTACAGGGAAGACATTGCCCACATTTAAATCCTATTAAATTCTTGAGATTAGTTTTGGTGGGTCCAGTGCATTGTGCACCAGTTTATTCCTTAAATTCGGTGCTTTGCGATAAATGAAAGAGGGTTTTGATGGTAGGATAATTCTCTGAATTTTGTCAGATTGGAGGATCGGCCAATGTTTCTTTATGACCTTCTCAAAGGTTTTGTGTTGTCTGTTGAAGCCTGTGAGAAAGGCAATATCAAGGTTCTTATTTTTATACTTTCTGGTATCAGTGGTACCTTCTATCATGGTGGTTCTATTCATGTTCTTGATTTTTTTCTTTCAGTATTAGTAATTCTGTCTCTTTATATCCTTTTGCCATGAATCTTTTGATGATGGTATCTGCTTGTTGTTCATATTCATTCAAATTACTGCAGTTCCTGTACACTCGCATAAGTTGCCCTTTGGGTATGTTACCTATCCACTGCGGGTGGTGGCAGCTTTTCGTTGGAATGTAACCTATTCTGTTTGTTTTCTTAAAGAAAGTTTTAGTGTTTAGATATCCATTATATTTGTATACTTGGAGGTCAAGGTAATCTATGCTCTCTTTGCTCCAGGTGCCTGTGAAGGTAATGCCATATGCATTTTGATTGATTTTGTCAAAAAAACTTTGCAGTTCTTCTTCTGTTCCCTTCCATATGATGACTATGTCATCTATGTATCTTCGATACAGGGATAGATTATCTCTCTGCACACTGAAGATTTGTTCTTCCTCCCCCAATGTAGCAAATCTTTTTCTTAATCGGTGGGAGGAAGAACAAATCTTCAGTGTGCAGAGAGATAATCTATCCCTGTAGCGAATATACATAGATGACATAGTCATCATATGGAAGGGAGCAGAAGAAGAACTGCAAAGTATTTGGCCCCCATAGCTACTCCCTTTGTTTGAGTGTAGTATTCTCCTTTATACCAGAAGTAGTTGTGACTAATTGCCATTACCAAACCTTCTAACATGAATTTTATGTGTTCCTCCTTCAGATCTGTTTGATTATACAGTGCCCATTCTACACTGCTAATGCTGTCTCTTTGGATGATGTTTGTACAGGCATACCCCACTTTTAAGTACACAATGGGGTTTATTTACTGGTTTCTATACAGAAGTGAGCCTGATTTTGCACTTTCCAGCTTTAGTAAATAAACCCCATTGTGTACTTAAAAGTGGGGTATGCCTGTATATAGTGAGCTTACATCAATGGTCACTAGAATATTGCTTTCTTGGGTCCTGAGCTCCCTTAGTTCAGCTATAAGTTTTCTACTGTCTTTTAGTATGTCAGTCGTGGAGCAGTGTTAGGCCGCGTACACACGACCAAATCTGTCTGCTGGAAACGGTCTGCTAGACCGTCCCAGCAGACAGATTCGATCGTGTGTACGGGCGAGCAGACGGATTTGGCCAGCCGACAGATTTGAAAGCATGCTTACCAATCTGTCGGCTGGGAACCCGTCCGCCCGACATGTCTGCTGGTTCGTACGCTAACCAGCAGACATGTCTTCTCGCACACGCGCCGAATGATTTCGACGCATGCGCGGAAGTGTTTTACTTCCTGGTGCGGTGACGTGGTGGCGTCAACGTCACCGCCGCGTCACCGACACGTCAGCGCGCTGTCTGCTGGCGGGGATTTTGGTTTGCTCGTGTGTACACGCGAGCAAACCAAAATCCAAGCAGACAGATTTGTTCAAATCGGTCGTTCCGACCGATTTGAACAAATAGATTGCCTCGTGTGTACGAGGCCTTAGTGTGAGCTACTGCTTGTCAGCATGGAAGCCCTATTACACCATCCGCTTCTTCAGCTCCCTATGCTGCAACACCTTTTCTGGAATCCACTACTCTTTTGCTGCTGATGTCTTCTCTGCAATACAGATCTCTGCAAGGCAACTACAGGACATTTGGCAAGCATCCTCCTGCATGAGAACTTTGTCTCAAATCTATAGAAGCTACAAACGAATAAGTAACCTTTTCTACATTTATAGTCCTATAGAAGATCTACTATAAGGCTACATGGACACTGAAGCTGATAAACTGCAGTTTATTGGCGTTTTGGCTTTTTTTTTAAAGCCCATAAACTGAACTCTATGTTAGCCTATGTGCCCATGCACACCTGGGTGTTTTTCAGTGTTAATGAGCTTTGGAGTTTATTGGCTTTTTTCTGAACGCCCAACATTTGCATTCAAAGTGCCGTTTTTTGGCGGGAAAAACGCTCAAAAACGCTCAAAAACGATCAAAAACGCCAGCGTTTTTTATCCATTGAAAAAAAATGTAAAAAAAAAAACAAGCTGATAAAAGCTACACTGAAATACGCTGAATAAAGCTATTGCAAAAACGCAAAAAAACATTGCAAGGCTCCCTGCAAAGCTACTGGTGTTTTTTTATAGCTTTTATCAGCCCAGCAGGCTCTGATGAAGAGGCCCTAGATGCCTCGAAACGCATAAGCCGGCAGCAACACACCTCTATCCCTCCTATTCTGGAGCGTGTTTGAGGGGTATCTACTTTATCGTTCTTTGACAAGCCTGTATACCGACTCTTTTTGTGAGTAGTTTTTTAATATTATTTATATTCAATAAATTGTCTAATGGTAATACACTAGGCTGGTGCGCCTTTCTTTTCCTTTCGTAATACATCCCTGCATGCTGCAGGTGATTGATGTAGTGAACTCCTGTTGCTAGGAGCGATGCCTGGGGTTCCCTACTGGTAATCACGCGCATGAAGAGGTGTATTGGAAATAATCTTTGAAGCTAAAATATATTTAAATCGCTAAGGTCTGGTCGCCTGTTGTAATGCTTCCATCCTTAGTAAATCAACGCCCTTCTATATGTGACAGAAAGATGATGTAGAGACCCCCTAAACTCCTGTTGCTAGGATTGACGCCTGGGGCTAATACTGAGTTGTCGCATACAGAGGCGCATTGAGGTCCTTGTATGCAATGCAATGGATAGTAGAAAGGTCTTAAAGGGGCATTAAATACCAGAATTGCATTACATACAGAGTGCAGAGTTCAGGGGGTTACAAAGCTGTCACTTGTAAACACAGAAACCAGAGACTTTCAGGCAGGCAGGCGGGTGACTCAGTCATCTGCAGTGCATAACATATATATATACAGTCCCCTACATTTATATCCAATGCATTCTAGTCCAGCCAAGCCTATACCTGACTGCAGGCCATTCCTAGTGTACTGTTTCTAGAAAACTTCAGGCGGTGTTTTGCTAATCCAATTTTTTTTATTTATTTCAAAGCAGAGAAAACTGGTCCACACGGACTCCAATAACAAAATACAGCAAGTGCAAAAGGAACACAGGAGAAAATACATACATAAATGCGTGTGAAACTCCAGCATGGGAGTCAGGTAAGAAATCCGGTAATCTATGTGACCACAGGGGCTCCGGCAGGGTGTGTGTAAGGGAGCATGCACCCATGCTGGAGGGGAACCCACTACACATTGCCATGTAAGGTTCATTTATAAATTTAGGACCCACGGGACCAGCCCGCTCCGCAGTTTGTAAGATAGGGTCAGAGGAGAGAGGAGAGATGGAGGGAGGCGTACGTAAGTAGGGTGAAGAAGAAGTGGAGAGAAATAGTAAGGGAAGGGGGGTGGGAGGAAGGGGGATAGGGTGGGGGGGCTGGGTGTCAATCAGGAAACCGGGGGGGCTCAATGCAGCCTCTTAACCACTGAGTTCAGGGCAGGCCAACCTCCAGATTCACCTCTGAGGGCCCGACCTTCATCACAGTACCTGAATATGCTCCAAAGTCTCCAGGTTTCTGTGTACGTCTCCTGCCTTTGCTGACTGGTGAGGACAAGGTCCTCCAGTCGGTCTATATCATTGACCTTCCAGTGCCACTGGGCCACGGTCGGCGGGTTTTGGGACTTCCAGTTTAATGGGATGCAGGCCTTTGCTGCGTCTAACAGGTGGCGTACCACTGATTTCTTGTTAATCCGAGCCGAGCAGAAAGAACGCCGGGTCGTCGTTCGGTCAGAGAATTTTTGGGTGATGCGTCGAACCTCTGTCCAGAAGCTCTGTATCCGGTCACAAGACCAAAACACATGCAAAAGGGTGCCCTTCTCCTCCTGGCACCGCCAGCACAGGTCAGATGATGTTGGGAATAATCTATGCAGCAACACCGGAGTCCTATACCACCGGGTCAGGATTTTGTAGTTTGTTTCCTGTGTTCTCGAACTAAGGGAGGACTTATGGGTGAATGTGAGTATATGTTGTTTCATACTATTGGTGAAGTGGCAAATCAGGTCTCCCTTCCATTTACTAAGGCAGGGTATTATGCTGTCTGTTGGGGGTGTAATCAACATAGTATGTCAGTGAGAGTGCATGAGTGAGCGTCCCGGGCTCCGTGCATAGGTCTTCAAACGCCGTTGGTGGGGTTCGTGAGCTGTCAGGTGGTGTCAGGCTCCCTAGGAAGTGGCTAAGCTGCAGCGCCCTCATATAGTCCAGGCCGTAGGGGCCCGTCGGGTCCATGAGCGCCACAGGTCCCTTTCCATGTATTACCGTCACTGAATTGTGATGCTTGGTACAGCCCCGCCTCCCTCAGTTCCAGAAATCTTCTATCCCGAAGGCCCGGGGTGAACCGGGGGTGGCCAATTACCGTCCTCAGACGCGAACCGCCTGATGACAGGCAGGCCTCAGACAGTAATTGTGCGCAGATTTTCGTAGTCGCTCCTATCAGCGGGTGACGCGTCAGGTCCGAGGGCAAGTCCGGCTGACACCAGGGGGCTCTGTGGAGGGGCACCAGGCTCTGGGCCTGTTCAACCCAGGATCCATAATTTAGTGTCTACATGTCGGCACCAGTCCAGCAGTCTGTTAAGGTGTGTCGCCCGGTGGTATGTACGGATATCTGGCATAGCTATGCCGCCATACAATTTGGGGCATGAGAGCATGTTCCCGGCTCAGGCGTGAGTGCTTCCCTGCCCAAAGAAATCGTGTAAAGGCAGAATGCGTCTGCTTAAAAAAGCTTCCAGGAATGTGTATGGGGAGGGCCTGCATAAGATACAAAAATTTGGCCAGAATTGTCATTTTCAAGATGTTGCAGCGGCCTAGTCATGAGTGCAGGCCGCTGCTCCATTGGTCTAGCATTTTCTGTACCCTTTTCAGGAGCGGTAAGAAATTTAAGTTGAAAGAGTCGGCAGAAGGATGCAGGTATAAGCGTACCCAAATATTTTAAGGCCGTGTCCGTCCACTTCAACTTGAAACTATCCTTAAGTTTTACCAGTTGGCCTTGGGATGTCCCCACCCCCATGGCCTCAGATTTGGTGAAGTTTATCTTCAAATTAGAGAGACGGCCATATGCCTCAAACTCCCTCATGAGGTTCTGAAGTGAGGTGGAGGGTGACGAGAGCGTGAACATCAGGTCATCGGCATAAGCCGATATTTTATGTTGCACCCCTCCTACAGTAACTCCCGAGATATCCGGGTTTAAACGGATGCGACACAGGAATGGTTCCAGGGTCAGAGCGAAGAGCAGGGGGGATAAGGGGCAACCCTGCCTAGTCCTATTCGTGATTGGGAACGGCTCAGACAGTATTCAATTCGCTCTGACCCTGGCTGTCTGACCCGAATACCCGATTCCATCCAATTTAACATCTGGGGCCCAAGGCCGATGTGTTTAAGCATCGCAAATAGGAACCTCCAGCTAACCCGGACAAAGGCTTTCTTAGCGTCAGTTCCCAGGAGTATGCAAGGTATCTTGTTTCTAGTTGCAACATGCAAAAGATTGAGGACTTTGGTGGTATTGTCCCTCGCCTCTCTGGACGGGACAAAACCCACCTGGTCTAAGTGGACCAGGTCGGGTAGGTATTGTTGCATTCTAGAAGCCAAGACCTTGGTAAGTAGTTTCAAGTCAGTGTTGAGTAGGGAGATCGGACGGTAACTTCCGCAGTGTGCTGGATCTTTGCCTTCCTTGTGAATGACCATTATCTGCGCCTGTAGGGTGGTACTATGGAAGGACTTCCCCGTGCCTAGAGCGTTATACAGCTTAATCATGTGTGGGCCCAGTGCGGGTAGTAGGATTTTATAGTACTGAGCAGTCAGTCCGTCAGGTCCCGGGGCCTTGCCCGGTTTCGTGCCCTTAAGGGCAAGCTGGAGCTCGGGTAGGGTGATGGGATCCTCTAGGGTTTTCCGTACGTCTTCCGACAAAGCCGGCATACCGTACTGCTCCAGGTACTCCGACATCGGGTCATCCCGTGGGGCAGGTGCCTGCAGGTTGTATAAGGAGTCATAGAAAGACCTAAACTCCTGTGATTTCAGGTGAGGTAGCGCAACCTTCTGGCCCGACGAAGAGGTGACATGTGGGATGTACGACGCCTGACGCTGCGCCTGCAGGGACTGTGCTAAAAGTTTGCCGCACTTATTTCCCGATTCGTACCCCTTCCTCCTGCATATCTGTATGGCCGCTTTGGCCTTAAACTGTAGGATGTAGACGATTTGTGATCTGGTCTCGTCAAGTTCAATCCCAAGTTGTCTGCAGTTTGGCCAATAAAGTGGACAGCTGCGCGGTCCGTGCCCGTTTAAGTCTGGCACCGTGCTTAATCAACACTCCCCCGATGACGGCCTTGTGGGCTTCCCAAACCACTCCGGGGTCGGCTCCCCCCGTCGCGTTGGCAGTAAAGTAGTGGCCTATCTCAGAAACTACATCGGTCAGCACCTCAGGGTCTTGGAGAAAGCCGTCATTAAGTCTACATACTGGTCTCTGTGTCGCCTGGGTCTCGGTCAGGGCATACATCATCATCACCGGGGCATGGTCTGACCAAGTGATCGATCCGATTGACGTGTCTTTGATCGCATGTAGTTGGCCGTGGGGGACTAGAAGGTAATCAATACGTGAGTATGTCTAGTGTGGCTTGGAGAAATAGGAGTAATCACGTTCTCCTGGATGAAAGGGGCGCCATGCGTCGATCAGCTGGGCTGAGTGTAAGACTGTGGTGATGCGTTTGCGTGCGTCTCGTGTAATTGAGGAGGCGCCTGAGGAAGTATCCTCTGAAGGAATCAAGGGCACGTTCAAGTCTCCCCCGTGGTCCCCCGTGTTGCCGCCTTTGTTCTATGCTTTTTGGCTGAGTTCATTCCGGTATTTCGCCGTCTTTTGCCGGTTAAGGTAAGCTCAGGCCAGGAGCTCCACAAAGATGCTGCCTCACTCGGCCATGTCCAAGCCACGCCCCGCTTATCCAATTTTCCCCCCACTATAAGCTGTCCTTCGGAGTACTGCATAAGTCTCCCTATGTGTCTCTTCAAGAATGTATCCTGGTGTGTATTGGGGGCGTACAGATTGGCCAGTGTCACCTTTCTGTCACCAATAAGGCCCTTCAGGAACAGGTACCTACCCTCCAGGTCTGTTTGTGTGTCTAACAGCTTCCAGGGAACCCTCGCTGAGATAAGGATGGTGACCCCTCTGGATTTGGCCTCCGTGGGATAGTGTCTGTTTCTGAGAAATGGCATTTTAAGGTCCCTGAATTGGGTCTCCTGCAACAGGACTATGTCCGCTTTCGAGCGGTGCATGTCCTGGAGCAATATTTTCCTATTCTCAGGCGCGTTCAGGCCTTTTGCGTTCAGCGAGAGGATGTTAAGCAGATCCATGTTAACGCCCCAGCCGGGGTCTCAATGTGGGGTAGGGAGGGGGGATGGGAACTAGAGGGGGTGGGGAGGGGTTGAAGAAAGAGAAGAAGAGGGCGGTAGAGAAAGCTAGAAAGAGCTGGTACGAGAGTGTCCAGCTAGGAGAAGTAAACTATTAATGCCTATCTGGCAGTGGTACTCGTCGGGAACTCAAAGGGGGTCCCCAGTATATGGAGCACCGTCCTATTTGGGGTGAAGGGTCCCGTGGTCCTGATCTCCCGGTGAAGCGTGGAAGTAATTGGAGCCAGTCAGGTACACGAATCGGGTCCGTCTCCAAGAAGACGAACAGCGTTGGGAGGTCAGCCGCGGTCTGAAGGGTGAAGGAGCCGGCGTCCTTGCGGAAGGAGACCGAGAGCAGGAACCTCCATCTGTAAGTGTAGCCCTTCTGCCTAGCCAGGTCCAGGATAGGTCTCAGCAGTGCCCTCCTTCTTAGCGTAGCTCTAGAGAGATCCGGTAGTGTCTTGACCTCCGCTCCCTCCAGCAGCACTGCGCCATGATCCCAGGCGCAGTGCAGGATGGCCCCCTTCTGGGTATAGTGATGTAGCCTGCACACCACATCCCGCGGCCTCGCCGGGTCGGCTGGCACAGGGCCCAAGGCCCTGTGCGCTCTGTCCAGCACTATCTCTGCTTCCGGCTCTCCCAAGATCTCGCCAAAGTCGTGCCGCACCGCGTCCCTGAGGTCCTCCATCACCACACTCTCAGGTACTCCCCGGAGCCGAAGGTTATTGCGGCGGCTCCTGTCTTCAATGTCTTCTACTTGAAGCTGGATGGAGGCAGCCGTGTCCCTGTGTTTGTCCCTCGATGTCTCCAATGCCGCCACACGGGCCTCCAAGGAGGCCACGAGGTTTCCCCATCCGATACCCGTTCTGAGAGGGTGGACACCTCCCCTCTCACCTCCTGAATGTCTCTCCGGTGGGTCTCTTCCAGGCGGAGGTCGAGGGCCTCAATATCTGTGCGAGTCGGAAGTGCCTGTAGAAGGGCCTTAATGTCATGGTCCAGCATGGGGACCTCCGGGCGATGTATCTCGGCCATCACTGTACAGCTGGGTGCCCGATCCAGGCTGGATGCCTCTGGATATAGCGCTGCGGTCCCTGGCAGGAGATCCTCCCCAGCCGGGGATTGAAATCCTTGTGGTGCCGTCGCCCTGGCTCCCGGGGACTTCTCCTGAAAAAGCCTGTAGTACTTCTGCTTCTGATTTTTTGCCCGCAGGGGTCCCCCGTGTTGCCGCCTTTGTTCTATGCTTTTTAGCTGAGTTCATTCCGGTATTTCGCCGTCTTTTGCCGGTTAAGGTGGGCTCAGGCCAGGAGCTCCACAAAGATGCTGCCTCACTCGGCCATGTCCAAGCCACGCCCCGCTTATCCAATTTTCCCCCCACTATAAGCTGTCCTTCGGAGTACTGCATAAGTCTCCCTATGTGTCTCTTCAAGAATGTATCCTGATGTGTATTGGGGGCGTACAGATTGGCCAGTGTCACCTTTCTGTCACCAATAAGGCCCTTCAGGAACAGGTACCTACCCTCCAGGTCTGTTTGTGTGTCTAACAGCTTCCAGGGAACCCTCGCTGAGATAAGGATGGTGACCCCTCTGGATTTGGCCTCCGTGGGATAGTGTCTGTTTCTGAGAAATGGCATTTTAAGGTCCCTGAATTGGGTCTCCTGCAACAGGACTATGTCTGCTTTCGAGCGGTGCATGTCCTGGAGCAATATTTTCCTATTTTCAGGCGCGTTCAGGCCTTTTGCGTTCAGCGAGAGGATGTTAAGCAGATCCATGTTAACGCCCCAGCCGGGGTCCCAATGTGGGGTAGGGAGGGGGGATGGGAACTAGAGGGGGTGGGGAGGGGTTGAAGAGAGAGAAGAAGAGGGCGGTAGAGAAAGCTAGAAAGAGCTGGTACGAGAGTGCCCAGCTAGGAGAAGTAAACTATTAATGCCTATCTGGCAGTGGTACTCGTCAGGAACTCAAAGGGGGTCCCCAGTATATGGAGCACCGTCCTATTTGGGGTGAAGGGTCCCGTGGTCCTGATCTCCCGGTGAAGCGTGGAAGTAATTGGAGCCAGTCAGGTACACGAATCGGGTCCGTCTCCAAGAAGACGAACAGCGTTGGGAGGTCAGCCGCGGTCTGAAGGGTGAAGGAGCCGGCGTCCTTGCGGAAGGAGACCGAGAGCGGGAACCCCCATCTGTAAGTGTAGCCCTTCTGCCTAGCCAGGTCCAGGATAGGTCTCAGCAGTGCCCTCCTTCTTAGCGTATCTCTAGAGAGATCCGGTAGTGTCTTGACCTCCGCTCCCTCCAGCAGCACTGCGCCGTGATCCCAGGCACAGTGCAGGATGGCCCCCTTCTGGGTATAGCGGTGTAGCCTGCACACCACATCCCGCGGCCTCGCCGGGTCGGCTGGCACAGGGCCCAAGGCCCTGTGCGCTCTGTCCAGCACTATCTCTGCTTCCGGCTCTCCCAAGATCTCACGAAAGTCGTGCCGCACCGCGTCCCTGAGGTCCTCCATCACCACACTCTCAGGTACTCCCCGGAGCCAAAGGTTATTGTGGCGGCTCCTGTCTTCAATGTCTTCTACTTGAAGCTGGATGGAGACAGCCGTGTCCCTGTGTTTGTCCCTCGATGTCTCCAATGTCGCCACGAGGTTTCCCCATCCGATACCCGTTCTGAGAGGGTGGACACCTCCCCTCTCACCTCCTGAATGTCTCTCCGGTGGGTCTCTTTCAGGTGGAGGTCGAGGGCCTCAATATCTGTGCGGGTCGGAAGTGCCTGTAGAAGGGCCTTAATGTCATGGTCCAGCATGGGGACCTCCGGGCGATGTATCTCGGCCATCACTGTACAGCTGGGTGCCCGATCCGGGCTGGATGCCTCTGGATGTAGCGCTGCGGTCCCTGGCAGGAGATCCTCCCCAGCCGGGGATTGAACTCCTTGTGGTGCCGTCGCCCTGGCTCCCGGGGACTTCTCCTGAAAAAGCCTGTAGTACTTCTGCTTCTGATTTTTTGCCCGCAGGGGTCCCCCGTGTTGCCGCCTTTGTTCTATGCTTTTTGGCTGAGTTCATTCCGGTATTTCGCCGTCTTTTGCCGGTTAAGGTGGGCTCAGGCCAGGAGCTCCACAAAGATGCTGCCTCACTCGGCCATGTCCAAGCCACGCCCCGCTTATCCAATTTTACAGCATGTCTGGAAGGCCACCAAGGAAAGGCAGACGCTCACAGGCCACTAAAAAAATGCAAGCAGGCTCTGTGTCCACAGCTGTGGACACGGTGCATCTTAAGCACGTGGCCGTGGGGCACGCTTGTCCTTTTTTTCGACAGCTGGCTGTGTTGAGCCACAACATGCAGAAGAGTTGGTAGAGTGGATCACAAAGCCGTCCTCATCCTCTGTTACCCAGGCTAAAGCCCCATACACACCATCAGATTATCTGCTGATTTTTGTCTTCAGATTTACCAAAACCATATAATATGAGGTCAAACCTTAAGAGTTTCAATTTGTATGCAATCAGGCAGGCCCTTGTTTTGGTAAATCTGAAGAAAAAAATCTGCAGATAATCTGATGGTGTGCATGGGGCTTAGCAGTACTTTGGCTGCCAAAGCGGCCTATTCCATTGGCTCAATGTCATCAGTTACTCCCTCCCTAGCCCCACCATCATGCACAGAGGAGTCCCGTCCCCCGAACTGTTCGACCACAGTGTTGGGTACATGCTGCAAGAGGATGCACAGCATTTTGAAGGCTGCGATGATGGTACCCAGGTTGAGGAAGGCAGTAACGTGAGCCCAGAGAGAGGGGGTGCCCAAGAAGGACAAGAAACTGGCAGTCATGTTCCCTTAGATGCAGCATACTGCCTGGATTGCTCCAGTGACGAGGAGTCAGGTCACTGACTCTACGTGGGTGTCTGATAGGTCAGAGGAGGTGGAGGAGGCATATGTCCAATTAGGCTGGATGCCCTCCAGGGGCAGCTTAAGGGCAGCCAACCGACTGTATCACACCGCAGAGCTCCGCATTTGCAGGGCGCTGCTGACTCCATGCATTTTTCCAAAGGTTCTTTGGTGTTGGCCTTTTTTGAGACGTGTGCAGCAGATCGCATCATTTTGCAACGTATGTCTGAAGCGAATCAAGCGTGGCCAAAACAGCTGGGGCACCACATGCTTGACCAGACATATGTTAAACACTTAACGCCCGCCGCATGTATATGTACGTCCACAGAATGGCACGTACAAGCAGATGGGCGTACATCTACGTCCCTGCCTTCTTGCGGGTCGGGGGTCCGATCAGGACCCCCCCGCTACATGCGGCGGGCGTTTTACCTCTGGGAGCGATCCGGGATGAGGGGGCAGCTGTTCTTTTTTGTGCGCCCCCTCGCGATCGCTCCCAGCCAATCCGCATAGCCTCCGCTCTGCACTTCCTCTGCGTGTGTAATGTAAACACTGGCAGAGGAAGAGATGTCACCTCTCCTCTCGACAGTATTTTCAATCCGGCGAGAGGAGAGAAGACATCACAAGTAAGTCGCACCAAAAGCACACTGACACCAGTACACATAAGCACATAAACCCCTTCCGATCACCCCCCAGCCCCCTGTCACAGTGTCACTGATTGCAGTGATCGTATATTTACTGATCACTACATTTAGTGTCAGTGTGACAGTTAGTGTGACAGGCAGTTAGTGTTAGGTCCAGGGTAGCCCCGTACCTCCCCCTAATAAAGGTTTAACCCCTTGATCACCGCCTTAATAACCCTTTCACCCCCTATTGTCAGTGTCACTAAGCGATCGGTTTTCTGATAGCTGTATTAGTGTCACTGTTGCCGCTAGGTAGCTAATTTTTTTTATACTGCGATTTTTTTACTAAAGACATGTGGCTGAATGCATTTTGGCCTAAATGTTTGACTAAAATTTTGTTTATTTGATTTTTCTTATAACAAAAAGTAGAAAATATTTTATTTTTTCCAAATTTTTGCTCTTTTTCCGTTTATATCGCAAAAAAAAAATCGCAGAGGCAATCAAATACCATCAAAAGAAAGCTCTATTTGTGGGAAGAAAAGGACGCAAATTTTGTTTGGGAGCCACGTCGCACGACCGCGCAATTGTCTTTTAAAGTGACGCAGTGCCGAATTGTAAAAACGCCTTTGGGTATTTAGCAGCATATTGGTCCGGGGCTTAAGTGGTTAAGCTCCCATGCAGTCTGTTGGCAACAGTACTTAAAAGACCCACCCAAAAGTGGAACTTCCGCTTAAACCACTCCTTGCTCTCTTACATGTCACATTTGGCATGTCATTTCTTGGGAAGGGGGAGTGGGGGCTTCAGTAGGAGTGGGACTACCTATCACACTTCCTTCCAGGGAAGTCATATCGCCTACGGCGGGACCTCCCTGTAGGCAATCGAATGGGACACGTGACAGGTCCCAGGCGATCGCCTGACCACTCATAAAGCGCAGTGCCGCTCGCGCATGCGCAGTGAGTGCCCGGCCGCGAAGCCGAAAGCTGTCACGGCTGGGTGCCCACACTAGGAATGAAGGCGTTGGCCGAAGAGGGGGGGGGGAAGCGGAGCTCTGGGTGGCGCGGCGCTGGAACGTGGAGCAGGTAAGTGTCTGTTTATTAAAAGACAGCAGCTACACTTTTAATAATCATAAAAAAGCCTGGAACTCCCCTTTAAAATTCCTTTGTACTTTGCTGTGTCCCGATATCTCAGTGTGCTGCTACTTATGCTGCCCAGCTCTGCCCTACAGTTGTGTATGAATGACTCACCTGCCGACCCTCTGTATGCATGTAAATAACCATCATTAATATGTAAATAACAGGAACATTCATATGTAAATATCGATGGCATTCATATGTAAATATCTGAAGCTTGCGGCATTCATATTTAAATAAAGGCGGCATTTATATGTATATCATGCCCCTCTGCAGTGAAGAGATGATGTGCTGTAACCTCTAGCAACCAATCAGTGAGCAGTATTACTGTACAGTAATCTCTAGCAAGCAATCAACAAGAAGAAATTGTGTTCTGAACTGCTAGCAACTAATCAGTGACCTGTAATGTGTTCTGTAACCTCTAGCATCCAGTCAGTAAGTGGTAATGATATGCTGTAATCTCTGGCAACCAATCACAATCACTGCCTGATCTGATACAGTAAACTGATTTTAATTCTAGCTGATATTTATTGTATGTCTCAGAGCAAACGGAGAGAGAAAATTGCATGGGGGGCCCCAAAATATGTTTTGCCCAGGGTCCAATCAACATTAAAGATGGCCCTGGCTACAGAGTATAAAAGAGAAGAGAGGTGCCCATAAATGTAGCAATATATTGCTTAATGTTGTTCCTTCATTAAATGTAACCATATTGCTACACTTAGAGGCACCTCTCTTCTCTTTTAGGCCTCATTTACACTTCAGTCCGTTTAGGTTCGCCTGTCAGTTTTGACGGCGGACCTGAATGGGCGCTCCATGCATCTCTATGGAGCGTTGGATGTCAGCGGAGACATGTCCGCTGACATCCGACCTGATCTGATCCGCTAAAAACAGACGTATTGGGGGATACGTCCCCATCCGTCCATGTAGATCGGGTAAGATCTGATGAAAACGGAAATGCTGTCCCTTTTCATCAGATCGCTCCATAGCAGACAGCGGTGCCGACAAGCCCCTCCCGGCTCAGTGAGCAGAGAGGAGCTTGTCATCCTTCGGCTCAGCGGAGATCTGCGGACTGATGTCCCGCTGAACTGGCAGATGCAGGGGGACTCCGTCGGGACGGACTGCGACGGAGTCCGCCATGTTTGAATGAAGCCTAATACTCTGTTGTGACAAGACGCTACGCTGCTGCCTGAAAATGAGAAGCGGGGGGGGGGGGGGGTGGCGGGGTTGCCATCTGGGGCCCTGGGGATCTTTGGGCCCTTTAATAATAAATTTTTTTTTTTAATATAAAAAGACATTTAAAAAAAAGGGGGGTTGACATCCGGGACCTCTGGGCCCTTTAATAAAAATTAAAAAAATAAACCTCTAGGCCCTTTAATAAAAAATAAATAAATAAAAATATATAAAGAAATAAAAAATGAACATTTATAAAAAATAAAAAAAAGGGGGGGTTGCTATCCAGGGCCCTGGGGATCTCAGGGCATCCGGCCTCCGGACCTCCGGACCTCTAAAAAATAAAATAAAAAAATGGCCCTTTAATAATAAAATTAATATAAACATAATATATTATATTATAATTAATAATAAACATAATATATTATGATAGCAAAGGGGGGTTGCTATCCAGGGCCCTGGGGATCTCAGGGCCTCCGGCCTCCGGACCTCCTGAGGACCTCCGGACCTCTAAAAAATAAAATAAAAAAATGGCCCTTTAATAATAAAATTAATAAAAATATATTAAAAAAATTAATTTATTTTTTTATTAAAAAATAAAAATAAAGGGGGGGTTGCCATCCAGGGCCCTGGGGGACACGTGGGCTGTTTTGCACCACAATTTCAGCATTTCACGTTTGGTGTATTTAGCTGTGTTTTCAATGCGCTTCAGTGTGTTTTTATTTTATTTATTCAGTGTGCTTTTGGTGCTGATCGCATGCGATGTCTGTGAGATGTGAGTTCAGCCATACAGTTATATGGCTGAACTTGCATTCAATTTGAAGCCCCCCACACTGAAATCGGATTGCATGGGTATTCTCATCCATGCAAACTGATTCCTCTGCAAGCTCACAGTTCGCACTATGACCTGTGAATTGATCTGGGGGTGGCATTAACATTGTACTGACACCAGCAGCGGTTTGCAGAAGACAGTGTGAACTTGCTGCAGGAGAGGAGCGATGCGGGAACTGGTGCTGTAATTGCGCTGGTTTCTGCATCGCACTAGTCTGAACCTGAAGTTAATGTTAGGAAAAAAAGGGCAAAAAAAATGCACTGGACTGCACCCAGGGCCGGCCTTTGGGGTGTGCGGTCGCACAGGGCGCCATAGCAACATGGGCGCCTGGCGAACTTCACAGATTCTGATGGGCACAGATTTGGCTCCCCCCTGACTGAATAGGACTTAGCGCTGTTAGCGGGCGCCGGGTGGCATGCCGTGGTGACAGGGAGGCAGCGGCAGGCACACAGCAGGCTGAAGCCTGGCTTTGCAGTGGGGGTGCAAGTCGCACCCAAGCGAGCCGTCGGCACACCCGGGAGTTGGGACCCAGCCGCAATGATCCCCCTTCCCTGTGCAGCGCCACGGGTCTGATGAGTCTGTGCAGCCGCCTCCCCCTTTTCCGTCCTGTGCTGTGTGCGCAGCACGTGGCTCAGATGACTAGCTTGCCTGGTTTACAGGTCTGAAGGGGGGGGAGTCTGTGTTGTAGGGGGGTTCTGTATTGTAGGCGGGAGGGGGTCTGTATTGTGGGGGGGTCTGTATTGTGTGGGAGGGGGGTTCTGTATTGTGGGGGGGGGGGGGGGGTTCTGTATTGTAGGGGGTTCTGTAATGTAGGGGGGAGGGGGTTCTGTATTGTGGGGGGATTCTGTATTGTAGGGGGGTCTGCACTGTAGGGGTGGATCTGTATTGTAGGGGGGGTTCTGTATTATAGGAGGGGGGGTTCTGTATTATAGGAGGGGGGTTCTGTATTGTTCTGTATTGTAGGGGGGAGGGGGTTCTGTATTGTGGGGGGGTTCTGTATTGTAGGGGCGAGGGGTTCTGTATTGTGGGGGGAGTTCTGTATTGCGAGGGGTCTGCACTGTAGAGGTGGATCTGTATTGTAGGGGGGTTCTGTATTGTAGGGGGGAGGAGGTTCTGCATTGTGGGGGGAGGGGGTTCTGTATTGTATGGGGGTCTGTATTGTGGGGGGATTCTGTATTGTGGGGGGTTCTGTATTGTAGGGGGGAGGGGGTTCTGTATTGTAGGGGGGTTCTGTATTGTGGGGGGTTCTGTATTGTAGGGGGAGGGGGTTCTGTATTGTGGGGGGGGGGTTCTGTATTGTAGGGGGCTCTGCACTGTAGGGGGGGTTCTGTATTGTAGGGGGAGGAGGTTCTGCATTGTGGGGGAGGTTCTGTATTGTGGGGGTGTTCTGCATTGTGGGGGGTTCTGTATTGTAGGTGGGGTTCTGTATTGTAGGGGGGTTCTGTATTGTGGGGGGTTCTGTATTGTGGGGGGTTCTGTATTGTAGGGGGGGTGTTCTGTATTGTAGGGGGGTTCTGTATTGTGGGGTGGTCTGTATTGTGTGGGGGGTTCTGTATTGTAGGGGGGTTCTGTATTGTAGGGGGGAGGGGGTTCTGTATTGTAGGGGGGGGGGGGGTTCTGTATTGTAGGGGGGGTTCTGTATTGTAGGGGGTATCTGTATTGTGGGGGGGGGTCTATATTGTAGGGGGGGTTCTATATTGTAGGGGGGGTTCTATATTGTAGGGGGGTCTGCACTGTAGGGGTGGATCTGTATTGTAGGAGGTTCTGTATTATAGGAGGGGGGTTCTGTATTGTAGGGGGGGTCTGCTCTGTAGAGGTGAATCTGTATTGTAGAGGGGGTCTGTATTTTAAGGAGGGGTCTGTATTGTAGGGAAGGGGGTTTGCACTGTAGTGGGAGACTGTAGGGGGATGGGTCTGCACTGTAGGGGGAGGCTGTAGGGGGTCTGCGTAACATGCAGGGGGTCCAGAACTGTTAGGGGGGTGTCTGTGTAACATATAGGTGTCTAGAGCTGTGGGGGGCTGTGTAATGTAAAGTGATGCAGGGTGTTGTATAATGTAAAGGGGTCCAGTGGTGCAGTTGTGGAGAGGGGTACACATTAGTAACAGAGATATTGGAGGATGCAGGGGGCACAGTGGGATTTTAAATGTTTCCGTGGGGGGGGGGGGCAGATATAGGATCCGCCCCGGGTGCCAAATGCTCTAGGTACTCCCCTGCTGGCAGGCCAGGCCACAGGCGGATTCTGCAGGAATGACAGCGTGGGTGGCTGTCCCTGCCTTGTTAGGAATCGGAGATCATCTTAAATGTTCGCCCACGGGCGCGGCGCTCCTCCGTGCGGAAGCTGGATGGATCAGCTGTCGGCTCAGCCAGGCAGCACAGGCTGCAGTGACAGCGTCACTGGCAGTCTGTGAGTTACACATTAAGATTGCCGCCGCTCGGCGACAGTGCGGTGGCCATCTTAAAAACTGGACAAAGTACTGGCAGGCCAGAGGCGGACTCTGCTGGAAAGACGGCGTGGGCGGCTGTCCTTGCCTTGCTATGAGGAGCTCATATGCCATGCGCACTGAGAAGACAAAGGAGGGCAAGAATCCACAGAAGCAGGCAGCAGATGTAAAAACTTTTTTCTGGAAGTAAATTTTTTTTTTTTATAAATGCAGTGTACTGCTTAATGTCTGTTTTGTATTTTCTTATTTAAATAGGGTGTTTCTTAACCACTTAAGACCCGGACCAAAATGCTGCTAAAGGACCTTGCGCAGTCGTGCGACGTGACTCCCAAACAAAATTGGCGTCCTTTTTTCCCCACAAATAGAGATTTCTTTTGGTGGTATTTGATCACCTCTGCGGTTTTTATTTTTTGCACTATAAACAAAAATAGAGCCACAATTTTGAAAAAAATTCAATATTTTTTACTTTTTGCTATAATAAATATCCCCAAAAATATATATGATTTTTTTTTCCTCAGTTTAGGCCGATACATATTCTTCTACCTATTTTTGGTAAAAAAAAAACGCAATAATCGTTTATCGGTTGGTTTTCGCAAAATTTATAGCGTTTACAAAATAAGGGATAGTTTTATTCCATTTTTATTATTTTTTTATTTTTTACTACTAATAGCGGCGATCAGCGATCTTTTTCATGACTGCGACATTATGGCGGACACTTCGGACAATTTTGACACATTTTTGGGACAATTGTCATTTTCACAGCAAAAAATGCATTTAAATTGCATTGTTCACTGTGAAAATGACAGTTGCAGTTTGGGAGTGTTAGGATTTGAGTGTTCCCTGTGTGTGTTTACAACTGTAGGGGGGTGTGGCTGTAGGTGTGACGTCATCGATCACGTCCCCCAATAACAGGGATGACGCGATCGATACACGGCTCTCCCCGTTCTTCAGCTCTGGGGACCGATCGCCGCACTCCAGCGGCGATCGGGTCCGTGAGTCCCGCTGGCCCGGTCCCGGAGCTTCGGACCGGAGCACGCCGCGGGCGCGCGCCCGTGACCCACGGCTAGGTACTAGAAACCAACGTATATATATGTTGATGTGCCCAGCCGTGCCATTCTGCTGACGTAAATGTGCAGTAGGCGGTCCTTAAGTGGTTAAAGGAACAGTAAATACAAAAGTTAAAAAATATTTTATTGTAATTATGTTTGATATTTGATATTAAATTTACAGGTAGTGTTATTATACCGTGCGATTTACTTTATATGTGGTGTTATTATACCGTGTGATTTACTTTATATGTGTCGTTATTATACCGTGTGATTTACTTTATATGTGTCGTTATTATACCGTATGATTTACTTTATATGTGGCGTTATTATACCGTATGATTTACTTTATATGTGGCGTTATTATACCGTGTGATTTACTTTATATGTGGCGTTATTATACCGTATGATTTACTTTATATGTGGCGTTATTATACCGTATGATTTACTTTATATGTGGCGTTATTATACCGTGTGATTTACTTTATATGTGTCGTTATTATACCGTATGATTTACTTTATATGTGGCGTTATTATACTGTGTGATTTACTTTATATGTGGCGTTATTATACTGTGTGATTTACTTTATATGTGGCGTTATTATACCATGTAATTTACTTTATATGTGGCGTTATTATACCGTGTGATTTATAGTATAGGCGGTGTTATTATAGCGCGTGATATACAGTATAGGTGGCGTTATGTGAATAAAATTTGTATTTTTATCATAGCTTGTAATCTGTTTTTTGGGAACTTAAAGAGGTGGTTCACCCTAAATATACTCTTTCCCATGTGATCCAGCATACTGGCGTCAGCGCCAGTATGCTGTTTTTTTTTTTTTTAAATGCCCCACTTACTGTGTAATCCTTAAAGGGGTGTTCCAGCCAAAATTGTGTTTATTAAAAGTCAGCAGCTACAAAAAGTGTAGCTGCTGGCTTTTAATAAACACTCACTTACCTGGTCCAGCGTTCCAGCGACGCGCCGACCGGGGCTCCGCTCCTCTCCCCCCCTCCCCAGCCGGCGTCTCCATCTCCACTGTGGGCACCCAGCCGTGACAGCCTTCGGCTTCACGGCCGGGCACCCACTGCGCATGCGCGAGCTGCACTGCGCATGCGCGCGCGGCTCGCCGCTAATTGGAGAGGCGATCGCATGGGACCTGTCAGTGTCCCATGTGATCGCCTACAGGGAGGGGCTGCAATAAGGCGATTAAGCCTAATCGCCTTACCAGCCCCTCGGCGGAAGCAGGAAGTGGGACAGGAAGTCCCACTCCTACTGAAGCCCCCACTCCCCCCCCAAAAAAATTACATGCCAAATGTGGCATGTATGGGGGTGAGGAGTGGAACAAGAGGAAGTTCCAAATTTGGGTGGAACTCCTCTTTAATTTTGATTTATTTCCCCTGCGGTGGATGGCGCCTGTATAACCCGTCACGGCTTCTGAAAATATCCGATTTAGGATTCGGGTATTTCCGGCGCTATGCGGCGCCTGCGCACAGACCTAGGAGCTGCCTGCGCAGGCGCCGTATTTCTCTGAGTCCTACGGCTATGGTGCGTCACGCCCCCTGAAAAAAGCCGAAATAGGTCTTGGAGAAATACGGCGCCTGCGCAGTCAGCTCCTAGGTCTGTGCGCAGGCGCCGCATAGCGCCGGAAATACCCGAGTCCTAAATCAGGTGTTTTCGGAAGCCGTGACGGACTATACAGGCGCCATTCCACTGCGGGGGAAATAAATCAAAATTAAGGATTACACAGTAAGTGGGGCATTTAAAAAAAAAAACAAAAAAAAACAGCATACTGACGCTGACGCCAGTATGCTGGATCACATGGGAAAGAGTATATTTAGGAGAACCACCGCTTTAACGGAGTGGAAGGCTTTAAATGGAGCCGGTAATGGAGAAATGGGTGTGGTTACGGAGGGTCGTGGTCGCTAGGGGGCGCTGTAAATCTTTCTCGCACAGGGCGCGTAAAGGCCGGCCCTGATTGCACCAAAAACACACTGGAGCACATCAGAAACTTGCATGCAGAGAAGCATCTGGAACACATCCGTACTGCGTTTCTATGGCATGAACTGGCCCTCAAACACACATGGACAGGACAGTAGATTATATGGATTCCAATGGCATAGATCACCCGTTGGTTCCAGCGCAGAAAACAGTTCTGCTTTTTTTCTGCAAAGGACTATACAGGAATGCAGCAAAACGCATCAAAGGCGCACTGAAACAAATTTAAACACATAACAAATGCAAAAAAAAGGAACCCTTTGAAAAAAAAAAGGGGGGGGAAGCAAAAACGCACTAAAATACATTGAAAATGCTGGAACACAGCAAAAACACGCATGCAGAAACGCATCCAGGCTGCGTATTTGTGGTGTGACTGGGCCATGCGTTTAGTTGTGTTCCAGGCAAACACTGGCAGGCTGTGTAATCCCCGGAGCTGGGCACACTGCTCTGATCTCAGAACATTGGAATACATGGCAAGTACTCTACATGTGTTCCGGATATGTTTTCAAAACACACAGGAAAGCATGTGGAGTAAATGATCCCTATAGGATTTCTATGTCATAGAGCACACAATCATAGAGCACACCTCGCAGCCAGGCTGCAGTGATCAGACATTGGGCACTTTGCTGTGACAGTCCCATAGACACACACAGCCCCATAGACACGTGGTGACCTCCCGGTCCGCTGGCCGAATAACTCTCCACACTCGCCCTATAAGCAAAGGGTGCACGTGCTCCGCAGCGCTCCTCGTGGTCGGTCGGTGAACACCCAGGAGGTGATCCGTTCGCTTTCAGCGCAGATGACAAGCTAGTATTGCGAACTTGACAGAACACCGCTGTCAGTCAGTAGGGGCGGGGCCCGGAGCCTGGAGCCGCCCAGCAGGCAGGGGTGACGGTGTAGCCGGTGAATGGGGCACTGACAGAGGAAGGACGTACCCCAGCTCATCCCCTCCCCCCCTGGCCGGGGCATTCCCTCCCTTCGGGGAAACTTGTCACGTCTTTCGCTGTGTTTTCCACTCTTCTCAGAGTGACGGGAAGTTTCTTGTGAAGAGGAGAGAGAGGAGCCGCGAAGCCAGCGTGTGTGAGCAGGTAAGGGGCCACGGCTGAGGGGACAGAGAGAGGGGGAGGGGAGCTTGTCCCGGAGGACACCGAGTCTTCCTGAGCAAAGGTTACACCAGACCCGAGAGAGGACACCCCTCTCATTGGACAACACACTCACATACACTGACACACACACAGCACTGACATAAACACTCATATACTGACATACATACAATGACACACATACACTGTGATATACATACATACAATGACACACATAAACTGATATACATACATGCATACAATCACATACATACACTGATATACATACAATGACACACATAAACTGATACGAACATACAATGGCACACATAAACTGATACGAACATACAATGGCACACACACACACACATATATATATACACTGACCCACACACGGCACTGACATATACTGACCCACACACAGCACTGACATACACTGACCCACACACAGCACTGACATACACTGACCCACACACAGCACTGACATATACTGACCCACACACAGCACTGACATACACTGACCCACACACAGCACTGACATACACTGACCCACACACAGCACTGACATATACTGACCCACACACAGCACTGACATATACTGACCCACACACAGCACTGACATATACTGACCCACACACAGCACTGACATAAACACTCATATACTGACATACATACAATGACACACATACACTGTGATATACATACATACAATGACACACATTAACTGATATACATACATGCATACAATCACATACATACACTGATATACATACAATGACACACATAAACTGATACGAACATACAATGGCACACACACACACACATATATATACACTGACCCACACACAGCACTGACATATACTGACCCACACACAGCACTGACATATACTGACACACACACAGCACTGACATAAACACTCATATACTGACATACATACAATGACACACATACACTGTGATATACATACATACAATGACACACATTAACTGATATACATACATGCATACAATCACATACATACACTGATATACATACAATGACACACATAAACTGATACGAACATACAATGGCACACATAAACTGATACGAACATACAATGGCACACACACACACACATATATATACACTGACCCACACACGGCACTGACATATACTGACCCACACACAGCACTGACATACACTGACCCACACACAGCACTGACATATACTGACCCACACACAGCACTGACATATACTGACCCACACACAGCACTGACATATACTGACCCACACACAGCACTGACATATACTGACCCACACACAACACTGACCCACACACAGCACTGACATATACTGACCCACACACAGCACTGACATATACTGACCCACACACAGCACTGACATATACTGACCCACACACAGCACTGACATAGACTGACCCACACACAGCACTGACATATACTGACCCACACACAGCACTGACATATACTGACCCACACACAGCACTGACATATACTGACCCACACACAGCACTGACATATACTGACCCACACAGCACTGACATACACTGACCCACACACAGCACTGACATATACTGACCCACACAGCACTGACATACACTGACCCACACAGCACTGACATACACACAGCACTGACCCACACACACAGCACTGACATAAACACTCATACACTGATATATATATATATATATATATATATACAATGACACACAAACTCTGATATACATGCATACAATGACATACATACACTGATATACATAAAATGACACACACACTGGTACATACATACATACACTGACATGCATACAATGACACACATTGACATACATACATTGATACACACACTGACATACATACATACAATGACACACACATATTGATACACATACATACATAAACTGCAATTACACACACAGGTCATTGTTGTTTAGGACAGGGGTGTCAAAACTTTTTTCAAAGAGGACCAGATTTGATGAAGTGAACATCCGTGTGGGCCGACTATTTTGCCTGACATGCTTTAAACCATTACAATTCGGTCTAGTGTGTACGTCTGAGCACTAATACACGGCCCAACAAGAATTCTCTTGCCTTTGTGGCTGTGTGTGATGAAGAGATGATCTCGGGTGTATTATTTGGATATACCGTATATATTTCCTTTGTGGCCCCAATGAATCCCAGAATGCGGCTTAGGACTAAGGATGAGCTTGGGCGTGTTATTTGGATATACCGTATTTATCGGCGTATAACACGCACAGGCTTACCATTGCCATGAATGCAGCCTCACATGTGCCATGAATGCAGCCTCACCATTGCAACTAATGCAGCCTCACATGTGCCATGAATGCAGCGTTACCATTGCCATCAGTGCAGCCTGACTGATGCCCATCTGCAGCCTCAGAGGGCAGAGGGAGGGGGGCGGGACGAGTGCCGACAGATTACAAACTGGAGAATCTCTAGTTTACTCTGTGGCCTCTTTAATACAAAGTCCTGCCTCCTATGATAGACAGATCAGTTGTCCAATGGCATCCCAGGAGATGGGACTTCCAAGATACTCTTCATGTAATCTGACAGTGCTTGTCCTGCCCCCTCCCTGTCCCCTCCAAGGCAGCGCCACAAAATACGGTATATATCTGTGACCCTGGGGGCCAAAAACAATATATATATATATTTATATATCTATCTATCTATCTATCTATCTATCTATCTATCTATCTATCTATCTATCTATCTATCTATATCCAAATCCCCAGGGGGAGCATATTAAATCAACAGGGGGGCCACATTTGGCCCCCGGGCCGGACTTTAGACATGCCTGGTTCAGAAGGTCCTCTACTCCCCTGTCACAGAGGCTCAGACATGTCCATTACTATGAATCTTTCCACTGTACTGTGCTGCCCCATGTCACTATCGCATGTGCACAATGGGGGTTGATTTACTAAAACTAGAGAGTGCAAAATCTGGTGCAGCTCTGCATGGTAGCCAATCAGCTTCCAGGTTTTAGGCTTGATTTCTACTAGAGCGACTTGTCATGCGAATTGGGACTGAAAAGTCGCATGACAAGTCGTACCCCATGATTTTCAGTGACTACCGTTCAAATCTGTGCATCTTCAAAGTAGTCCCTGCACTACTTTGTTTCAAACTCTGATACAATTTGAGGTCCATAGACCTCAGGAATACAAGGGCATTGCTTTTTTTTTGCGATTTTAGGGTTGCAATAGTGGAAACCTAGCCTTATGTCGAAGCTTAATTGACCATGCTGAAGTTAGAAGCTGTTTGGTTTCTACGCAGAGCTGCACCAGATTTTGTACCCTCTGGTTTTAGTAAATCAACCCCAATATGCCATCACAGAGGGTAGAAGATCTCCAGGCTTGAATGACAATTACTCAGACATACAACACTGTACCCAACTTACATTTTTGTCCTTTTTTCCCACAAACTGAGCTTTCTTTTGGTGGTATTTAATCACCATTGTTTTTTTTGTTTTTTTTTGCACTATAAAAGAAAAAACACTGAAAATTCTGTAAAAAAAATAAAATTTTCTTTGTTTCTGTTATAAAATTGAGCAATTTGTAATTTTTCTTCATACATTTTGGCAAAAATGTATACTGATACACGTCTTTGGTAAAAATAAGTACAATTTGGTGAATATTATTTGGTCTTTGTGAAAGTTAGCGTCCACAAGCTATGGTGCTAATATCTGAAAATTGTGCAGGGGTATTGCAGAGTACTGCGCAGGGGGTATTGCAGAGTACTGTGCGGGGGTATTGCAGAGTACTGTGCGGGGGTATTGCAGAGTACTGCGCGTGGGTATTGCAGAGTACTGCGCGTGGGTATTGCAGAGTACTGCGCGTGGGTATTGCAGAGTACTGCGCGTGGGTATTGCAGAGTACTGCGCGTGGGTATTGCAGAGTACTGCGCGTGGGTATTGCAGAGTACTGCGCGTGGGTATTGCAGAGTACTGCGCGTGGGTATTGCAGAGTACTGCGCGTGGGTATTGCAGAGTACTGCGCGTGGGTATTGCAGAGTACTGCGCGTGGGTATTGCAGAGTACTGCGCGTGGGTATTGCAGAGTATTGCGCGGGGGGCATTGCAGAGTATTGTGCAGGGGGTATTGTGCAGGGGGTATTGCAGAGTATTGTGCAGGGGGTATTGCAGAGTATTGTGCAGGGGGTATTGCAGAGTATTGTGCAGGGGGTATTGCAGAGTATTGTGCGGGGGTATTGCAGAGTATTGCGCGGGGGTATTGCAGAGTATTGCGCGGGGGTATTGCAGAGTATTGCGCGGGGGTATTGCAGAGTATTGCGCGGGGGTATTGCAGAGTATTGCGCGGGGGTATTGCAGAGTATTGCGCGGGGGTATTGCAGAGTATTGCGCGGGGGTATTGCAGAGTATTGCGCGGGGGTATTGCAGAGTATTGCGCGGGGGTATTGCAGAGTATTGCGCGGGGGTATTGCAGAGTATTGCGCAGGGGGTATTGCAGAGTATTGCGCAGGGGGTATTGCAGAGTACTGCGCAGGGGGTATTGCAGAGTACTGCGCAGGGGGTATTGCAGAGTACTGCGCAGGGGGTATTGCAGAGTACTGCGCAGGGGGTATTGCAGAGTACTGCGCAGGGGGTATTGCAGAGTACTGCGCAGGGGGTATTGCAGAGTACTGCGCAGGGGGTATTGCAGAGTACTGCGCAGGGGGTATTGCAGAGTACTGCGCGGGGGTATTGCAGAGTACTGCGCGGGGGTATTGCAGAGAATTGCGCGGGGGTATTGCAGAGTACTGCACAGGGGGTATTGCAGAGTACTGCGCAGGGGGTACTGCGCAGGGGGTATTGCAGAGTACTGCGCAGGGGGTACTGCGCAGGGGGTATTGCAGAGTACTGCGCAGGGGGTATTGCAGAGTACTGCGCAGGGGGTATTGCAGAGTACTGCGCAGGGGGTATTGCAGAGTACTGCGCAGGGGGTATTGCAGAGTATTGCGCAGGGGGTATTGCAGGGTATTGCAGGGATGGCTGCATTTGTGACTGCAATAGTCACAGATCCAGCCACAGTGCTGCTGACACCCGCTCTCTCCTCTCACACTGTAACGATCGGTACAGAGAGAGGAGGGAGGAGCCGGCGTCATCAAATGACAGCGGTTTGTTTACATGTGATCGCTCCATCATTGGACTGAGCAATCAGGTGGTAAACGGCTGCTATCAGCGGCAATTTACCGCGATCCGTGATCCAGAGGACCCGGCGGTCACAGACACTCCCGTGTGCGTGCCCCAGGGGGCGCGCGATTGAGGGAGGACCTCCTCCCAGAGTTAAGGAATCGCCTTGTAGCCGTAATTCGGCTATGGGGCAGTGATTAAGTGGTTAAAACTAGTTTTATGTAATGCTGGGCTTTTCGAAAACATAGGACGCAAACGTGGAAAAATCCAGATGCAATTCCCACACCACACTCTTAGGTGTGAAATTAGGGTGAGGGTGTCCATTCACAGCAGATGGGAAGGGACTTCTATTGAGCGCAGTCCCACTGCATGAAAAGGCAACATGCCCTGTCTCCTATGTGCACGAGCCACACCACAATTGACGCTGAACTCCGGCAGCTCACTTTATAATCAGTTACAGCAACAGCTTTGTTCCTTTTTGGATAATGGTTTTACATAACTAAGTAAAAGCTGATCATTGTAAGCACCACTGCCAGTTGTAAATAGCTTGTCTCAAACCTTTTAGGCCGCGTACACACGATCAGACCAAATTGATAGTGTGTATGGCCCATCGGACCGTTGTCCGTCGGACCAAAGTTTTAAAACTTGCTTTAAAGTCTGTCCGATGGACACCTGACCGTCGGACCAAAACGATGGTTAGTACACAAAAGCATCAGACCAAAAACCTGCGCATGCTCAGAATCAAGTCGACGCATTCTTGGAAGCATTGAACTTTGTTTTTTCAGCACGACCATTCTCATCGGACCGGTCTGATCGTGTGTACAGGGCCTAACTGTTACATCTGCAGGACAGCTGTTCTGTTGAAACAGACCTAGGTTTGATCACCTGTTAAAAATAAAGAAAAGAAAGCCTAAAAAAGAAAACAAATACAGCCATCACATCCAAGAATTGGTAAGCTGCAATATAAGAGATGTTTGCTTTTGGGTTTGATACCACTTTAACTTCTTAGCTGAATAATTACATACTGCTGATTGGGACTGAGCACTGGAAGTCCGTAATTTAGAATCCTCTGGTGTTTAGACACACTGACTGGAGGATGGAATCTTACACATTATAATAGTGGGGGGTGGGGGTGACACATCCATAATATGCAAGACTCTTTCATTCAGTCAGGGTGGATAAGGACTACAGGGTTGTGATGACATATTTTAAATGTGTGTGTGTGTGTGTGTGTGTGTATATATATATATATATATATACACACACACACACACTATATTACCAAAAGTATTGGGACACCTGCCTTTACATGAACTATAATGGTATCCCAGTCTTAGCCCGCAGGGTTCAATATTGAATTGGCCGACCCTTTACAGCTATAACAGCTTCTGGGAAAGCTGTCCACAAGGTTTAGGAGTGTGTCTATGGGAAAGTTTGACCACACTTCCAGAAGTGCATTTGTGAGGTCAGGCATTGATGTGGACAAGAAGGCCTGGCTCAGAGTCTCCGCTCTAATTCATCCCAAAGGTGTTCTATTAGGTTGAGGTCAGGACTCTGTGCAGGCTAGTCAAGTTCCTTCACACCAAACTCGCGCATCCATGTCTTTATGGACCTTGCTTTGTGTGCTGGTACAAATAATTTGGTGGAGGAGGGAATTATGGTGTGGGTTGTTTTTCAGGGGTTGGGCTTGGCTCCTTAGTTCCAGTGAAGGGAACTTTTAAAGCATCGGCATACCAAGACATTTTGGACAATTTTATGCTTCCAACTTTGTGGCAACAGTTTGGGATGGGCCCTTAAAGCAAGTTCCATAAAGACATGGATGAGCGAGTTTGAGGTGGAGGAACTTGAATGGCCTGTACAGTTCTGACCTCAACTCAATAGAAAACCTTTGGGATGAATTAGAGTGGAGACTGTGAGCCCGGCCTTCTCATCCAACATCAGTGCCTGACCTCACAAATATGATGGTCACCAGTCATCTCTATGACCGTTGGAGGACGCGGGCACGATGTGATGACGTCACGCCCGGTCCCCAGTAAGTAAACAAAGCCGCGATTGCGGCTAGTGAGCAACACTGATCATGAGATCAGTGAAATTTTTTTCACCAATCTCATGCTTTCCAGCCTGGAGGAGAGATGTGAGGTCTTATTGACCCCGAATCTCTCCATGAAGAGGACCTGTCACTAGAGGTCGACCGATATGGTTTTTTCTCTGGCCGATGCCGATATTTGGAAATCGGGGCGGCCGATGGCCGATATGTGTTGCCGATTTTTGCGGCCGATATTTTAGGCCGATTTTTTTTTTTTTTCTCCTCAACTCAAAAAACCTAGGGTGGAGAGGTGGGGAGGAGATAATTGTTTAGGGTGGAGAGGTGGGGTGCAGCCTGTCAGTGTCCACCACCAGTGCCACCTCATCAATGCCCACCAGTGTAGCCCATCAGTGTCCACCACCAGTGCCACCTCATCAATGCCCACCAGTGTAGCCCATCCGTGTCCACCACCAGTGCCACCTCATCAATGCCCACCACTGTCCACCTCATCAATGCCCACCAGTGCAGCCCATCAGTGTCCACCAGTGCCACCTCATCAATGCCCACCAGTGCAGCCCATCAGTGTCCACCACCAGTGCCGCCCATCAGTGTCCACCACCAGTGCCACCTCATCAATGCCCACCAGTGTAGCCCATCAGTGTCCACCACCAGTGCCACCCAATCAATGCCCACCAGTGCAGCCCATCAGTGTCCACCACCAGTGCCACCTCATCAATGCCCACCAGTGCAATCACCTCAGTGCATCGCCAACCAGTGCCATCCACCCCTGTGCCATCCACCCCTGTGCCATCCACCCCTGTGCCATCCACCCCTGTGCCATCCACCCCTGTCTGCAACAGCCAATTGGCGGCTGCCGCTGCCGACATTCTACACTGTAAAAAAAAAAAAAAAGCCCCTGATGTGCTGTGCGCCTGGCCTCTGCCTACAAACCCCAGAATGCAGAGCGGGCCAGTAACATTCTGGGGTTTGTAGGCAGAAGCCGGGCACGCTGCACGTCAGGGGATGTTTTTCTTTACAGTGTAGAATGTCGGCAGCCGCGGCCGCCGATTGGCTGTTACAGGCGTCAGTAGATAGCAGCGAGCGGGCCCCTCCTCTCTGTATACACCCACAGACGAGGAGGGGCCCGCTCGCTGCTATCTACTGACGCCTGTAACAGCCAATCGGCGGCCGCCGCCGACAACGCTGGGTGTACTAAGATGTCCGCGGCTCAGGAGCTAGGCCGAAGCCGCGGCCTTTCCTGATGCTGTGACCGCGGCGGCAATCCGCGGATTGCCGCTGCGGTCACAGCATCAGGAAAGGCCGCGGCCTCGGCCTAGCTCCGGAGCCGTGGCAGCGCTAGCGGCATGTAGAAATATCGGCCTAATTTGGAGAAAAATCGGCCGATGCCGATTTCTCCAAAACTGCCAAATATCGGCGGTTATATCGGCCTGCCGATATATCGGTCGACCTCTACCTGTCACACACATTTCCTATTACAAGGGATGTTTACATTCCTTGTAATAGGAATAAAAGTGATAAAAAAAAAAATATATATTTTTTAAAATAAATAAATAAATAAGTACAAAAAATAATAAAACAATAAAACAAATTTTAAACGCCCCTGTCCCCAGTAGCTCGTGTGCAGAAGCGAATGCACACGTAAGTCCCGCCGACATATGTAAACGCCGTTTAAACCACATATGTGAGGTATCGCTGCATGCTTTAGAGTGCCAGCAACAATTCTCGCACTAGATCTCCTCTATAAATATAAACTGGTAACCTGTAAAAAAAGTTTGGCGCCATTCCATGAGTGTGCGCAATTTTAAAGCATGACATGTTAGGTATCTATTTACTCGGCGTAACATCATCTTTCATATTTTTACAAAAAAATTGGGCTAGCTTATTTTTTTTTAATTGAAACAATTTTTTCCCAAAAAAAGGCGTTTGAAAAATTATTGCGCAAATAGCGTGCAAGATAAAACGTTGCAATGCCCGTCGTTTTATTCCCTAGGGTGTCTGCTAAAATATATATATATATATATATAATATATATATACATACATATATATATATATATATATATATATATATATATATATATATATAATGTTTGGGAGTTCTGCGTAATTTACTAGCAAAAGAATGATGATTTGTAAATGTAGGAGAGAAGTGCCAGTATAGGCCCGATATTGAGGCGTGTATAAAAGCCCGGTATTGAAGTGGTTAAGACTGGCATGCCATTAAAGTTCATGTGTGTAAAGGCAGGCGTCCCAATACTTTTGGTAATATAGTGTATCTATCTACTTATGTATGGTGTGTTGATGCGGACATGTTTGTATGTCTATGGGCAGCACACAACATGTTATGACAGTGAGTAGATTTGATAAGTCGATGGGTGATATTCAGTTTTTGTCCTGCCTGTTCTTTTTGTGGCTATGAGTCAGTTCTTTAAAATGAGAGCAGTGATCTGTTTCATCATAGTATTGTCATGGTCACCAAAGTTTCCCACTGTTATTAAAAGCTATGACTAATATGTCCGCTGAATTATTTTGATAAGTCTGTCTACCTATAGAATCCAGTGAAGTTTTAGAAGCTTCTCTCTGTAGCACTCTTCTCATCATTGTTGGTTGATAAAAGTGTGGATTTAAAATTGTTTTTTATACTTCTGGATAGAAGACCTATGCTCTGCGTGTGTGTTCATGCCAGACCTGTTCATTCATTATGCCCAGAGATTACGGGTATGAGCTGTGGGTATTAGGATAATGGCATAAATAAGCCTGTGTCGGGCAGTTATGGCTCATTTACAGGTATCATCTTAGATCTAGTTCTGCGGATGTTCTTCTCTCATGAATGCAGCCTTGCCATTGCCATCAGTGCAGCCTGATCGATGCCCATCTGCAGCCTCGGAGGGGACAGGGGTGGCGGGAAGAGCGCCAGCAAATTACATACAGGAGAATCTCCTGTTTACGCAGCAGCCTCTTTAATACAATGTCCCTCCTCCTATGATAGACAAAGGAGTCGTCCAATGGCAGCCCAGGAAACAGGACTTCCTATTACAGATGCTGCTGAGTACACAGGAGATTCTCCTGTATGTAATTTGACGGCACGCATTCCCCCCTCCCTGTCCCCTCTAAGGCAGCACCAATAAATACAGTATATACCGTATTTATCGGCGTATAACACGCACTCTAACTTTAAGAGTGATGTTTCAGGAAAAAAAATTCCACAGCCCCCTGCGTATAACACACAGACAAGGGTTTACCCTTCATTTTCAGGATAAAAAAGTAAGTGTTATACGCCTTTAAATACAGTATATTTTGTGGCCCTGGCCACAAAAGATATATATATCCAAATTACCAGGGGGGGCACATTAAACTGGAACGGGGGCCGCAGTTGGCCCGCGGGCCGGACTTTGGACATTCCTGCCCTAGAGAATAAAATGACGCTAGTTGGGGAAAAAATAGAGCGTAAAGTTAGCCCAATTTTTTGGTACAATGTGAAAGATGATGTTACGCAGCGAGAATTGTGAGAGAATGGTGATCTTCATTCTAAGCAAAAAAAAATTGTGATTTGTAATTTTAGCCAGAATCGTGCAGCTCTGCATTCTACTTATATTCAAATAGTTTTTGTGTTAATACAGGCCTCCAGGTGGTTAATGCCAATATGTTTTATGTTTGTTTGTTATGTTTGCATTTTAGCACATTGGGGGTTATTTACGAAAGGAAAATCCACTTTGCACTGCAAGTGCACTTGAAAGTGCACTTGCTGTAGATTACTGTACATCTGTTTTTTTCTTTTCCTTGCATGTCCCACTCGGATCTACAGCGACTGCACTTGAAAGTACACTTTTAATTGCACTTGCAGTGCAAAGTGGATTTGCCTTTCGTAAATAACCCCCAATTATTATGACAGATTTACCTATCAAAGGAAGCCCTCCTTCGCAAAGCTGTCTCCATTCCCACTGGTCACGGGTGCTTTCTAAATTCGCCTGGTCTTCGTTCTGGGTTCGCTCTTAATGTCTGCTTAAATGCGCACAGGGGTCACATAATCATGGCAATGCGTTTACACAGCAGGTATAATTCCAGCCGTGGCTGTAAAGCAAGCATCTAGCCTGCGAAATGTGTACACCACTGCCCCTGCAGCTAAAGGAGGAGCAGTTGGCGGTGATAGAAACATGTTTCAACTGTGGAGGTTTATCAACCCTGGACTGCTGGTGAGAAAGAACCCCTAAGTTATTCTTGAGGTGTTACAAAGCTGTCTAATGCATTAAAAACTCACAGAACTGCAGTCTTGGCTTAGAAAAATGTGCTTGGAACTTCACAAGTCTGAACTCAAACCAGTTCTTATGCCGCGTACACACGGTCGTTTTTTGCGATGAAAAAAAAAACAACGTTTTTTAAAACGTCATTTAAATTGATTGTGTGTGGGCAAAACGTTGTTTTTTGTCTTAAAAAAAAACGACCAAAAAAAAATTCCAACATGCTTGAATTTTTTGTGTCGTTTTTCAAAACGTCGTTTTTTGTTTCACAAAAGGTACGACGTTTTTCACAAAAGGTACGACAAAAGGTACGACGTTTTTCAACCCGCGCATGCCCAGAAGGTAGTTATGAAGCGAGCTTCAATGGAAAAGAGTGGTGAACGTAACCTCGCTTTTTGTGAAAAAAACGATGGTGTGTATGCAACATCGTCTTTGAAAAGTGACGTTTCAAAAACGTCGTTTTTTACTTCACAGAAAACGTTGTTTTTTTTCATCGCAAAAAACTACCGTGTGTACACGGCATTAAAGTGTTACTAAACCCACAACAGTAAGATCAGGCTTTATTATGCAGCATAGCATGCTTGTTCTACTCACTGTGGAACTTAAGGGGTTAATCCTCTGCATTGTATAAAAGGGTTGTTTTTATCCTGTATGCACAGATCCTTCCCTCCTGCACTGTCTATCTGGGGAAGGCCAACTAACACAGGCAGTGTAGCTAGGGCTGCAACTAACGATTATTTTCATAATGGATTAATTGGCTGATTTATTGTTTCGATTAATCAGATAATAGCCTTAAAACAAAAAAAATATTTTTTTAAAATTTAAAAAAATTTTGGGCCAATTTGTTGTTGGGCAGATTACAAAACACAAATTGCCGCAAAAACACATTACATGCTTTGCAGCAGCTTCTCCATTGAAGTATATTGAACCACAAAAAAAAAATAGCACCGCAGCAGCTGAAAAAAAATCATGGATGTGAACGTGTCCCATAGGAAAACATGTAAATGAACTGTAGTGTGTTTCTGCAAAAAGCACCAAAAAACAGAGGTGTGACCCAGGCCTGCGATGTTTAGTAACATAATGGGGGTTAAAAAACAAAAATAAGTACAAAAAGAGCAAAAAATCGCTACTGTAAGGGGTTAATTTTTTTAATGTGGGACAGTGAAAGTAATATTTACAGTAGCGATTTGCTTTTTTGTACTGTAAAGGCCTAATTTTAGTTGTTTTAACCCCATTATGTTACTGGCCGGTTAATCAATTATGAAAATTAATTTCATAATCGATTCGTTGTTTCGGCCCTAAGTGTAGCCAACCTGCACATGCTCAATTGTGTCTTTTATGCTGGAGAGAACATTTACTTGTTCTCAAAGAGAAAGCCAGGTCACATGATATTGACATCACACATGTGGGCGTGTTTACAGACTGTAGTGGAAATCTCCTCCAACCTGAACTTGAAGCACTGGAGAAACTGCAGTGTATCATGTAACCATGGTATACAGATCATCCAAAAACGTATATATAGTGGCAGTATTTTAATGTAAAAAGAAGATTTATAAACTATTTTCATATTACCGGGTTTAGTAACACTTAAGGCATTAATAGGTTGGCCGAGAGTTCCCCTTGATTCCAGTGGCTGCTAAACTGTTTTCAGAATACTGTCTGCTACTTGTGTAATTTTTCTCTCCACTTGTCTGGCAAATTGTGCCTGGATAGTGTCACTTAAGCTGCTCCACTTTATGTAACTGTACCTCTGAAGGGTTTTCTGTACTCAAAATAGGGATTTCACATGTAGAACATCAGTTACATCTCCTCCAATGGATTAGTGGCTTATTTTTATGAATGGTACTGCAGTGACTTACCCATTTTGAAGGATCAGCGCAAAGCTCAAAACTGATATTTATTTATTTATTTATTTATTTTTAGGGATACATTTAAGTGGCTAGACATCCAATAGCTTTTCATATACAGTATTTCTGGAACTTCAGTGTTAAGATCTTACTGCTGGAGACCCTTGCTCTGTCTCCACTGAACAATGCAGTCTTGTTACAGCTAAAGGAGACCTAACATTCTTGCGTTAATATCTATAATGTGGTCAGGTTTTCTGTCGTCTACATCAGGGGTCGTCAACCACCGGGCCACAGCCCACTACCAGGCTGCGGCCTTTCTGCTGCCGTGCTGCGTGTGTGGGTGACTGGCATGAAATACCTGGGCGGGCAAGCGGCATGAGACAGCCGAGCGGCTGGCATTTGAGAGTTGGGTGGATGGAAGAAACGAACGGGCGGGCAAGCAGAGATGACATCATCTTCCTCCACCCCCCGCATGGCTGCTTATCCGCACTCACAGCCAGTGTTCTGTCAGCCTCAATGTCGGAGGTGTGGCGGGGAGCAGAGAGATGACATCATCTCTCACCTCTCGCCCTGCATCACCGCTCTCCTTCCTTCATTCGGAACCCACCACTGCACAGAGGCTTACCTCTGTGCTAAATTGACCAGTGCTGCCACCAATGCAGTGGTGGCAGGCAGCATGGCAGTGACATTCTGCATCTGGTGGCATACAGCATGGCAAGTGACGTGACAAGTGACATTCCTCATCTGGTGACAGGCAGTGTGGCAGGTGATGTGGCAAGTGACATTCCGCATCTGGAGGCAGGCGAAAGTGGCAAGTGACACACTCTGGGCTCCCACAGAGTCTGCATTATAGTGAGTTGAACTATTTTTCATTTATTACTACAATGTAATAATATAAATAATGTGCTTCAATCACCCTGACGCCATATCAAGTGTGGTGCTGTGATGATTGAAGAACTACCAGCCATTCCCTGCGAAAAGTCGTTTAGCCACCCCCCCCTCCTTGGCACAATTTTCTTATACGCAGCCGTTCCCTGGTACCAAAAAGGTTGGGTACCGCTGTGGCAGGCGCAGCACTATGAAGTGCCTCATGCGCTGTGGCATTAGAAGAATTGTGATATCTCTGACTTTTCAGTCCAACAAGACTGTCTATTACTCTGAAATTCCTCTAGCGCCGTTCTATGGAAGCAGTAGGTTTAAAGAGCACACCAAATGCTTAAAATAACTTCACTTTTCTTCATATAAAATACAGCTGCTTTGCAGCAGACAGTCCATGTACAAAAAACACGTGATGAATAAAGTATAACAGAAAATGGTGGTTCAAATATTCAATCTTGTCATTTAACATAAGATGGTGGATATATTTCTTTCTTCAGTATTTACTCTCTCTCTCTCTCTCTCTCTCTCTCCCTGCAAGTTATCAAAGTATATATGTGGTTTGAAGGTATGAAGGATTGATATGGTTCGGGTTTGCAGGGTTAGCTTAGTTTGATGAGTGTTTCAGGTTTGGTGGAACTACAAGTGAACACACAGCTAAATCAGTATACAGTTCTAATCACACTATTTACAATAAGATCATATATATAACTGTATAATTACCTAATTTTGCCCTCTGGCTTCCATAAGAACTGCTCTCTGTATGTCTCTGTGTGTCTCTGTCTCCATGTGGTTCTGTCTCTGTGGAACAATCTAGCAGAACACATGTACAGCACTAGGAACCTCCCAGACAGAGTGGATGCAAAGCTGGCTGTGACTGGTCAAGACTCTGCTCAATGTGAGATTGGCTGTGATTGGGTCAAGGCCTGTGATGAGTCACAAAAGCTTAACTCTATGCTTGCTGGCATGAATTATACTGTTATTTCTTACCTACTGCTGCCACACAAACAAATGACTCTTAAAGGCATATTTTTTCTTTTGCTTCTGTGAACACAACATACAACTGTTATATAACATCCAAACACAAAATCACAGTAAATAACTCTGCCTTTGTCTCTCACATATAAACATGTGCTCTACATTAGGTTCTTCACAGGCCTAGCTGTATATATATGTAGGTTATATTACCTACCTAGGACAGGTTCTAGCTGGCCAGCTACAACCGCTGCTCTACATTACTTGTGTGATGTAGTGGTTTAAAGTGGACCATCACTCTAAAACATATCTCCTCTTGCCCTGAATTCTGCTGCTTCCCAGGTGAGTTATGCCACATGACTTTGGGTCCCGACAACCCTGCGGGACATCTACGCATGTGTCAAATCCCTGTAAATCTCTGCACGCTTTAACCCTTTTTCACTGCTATAGCCTTTTTTGCGTATACGCCTAAAAAAGCATTTTAGACCTGAAGAATATGTAAAACACACCCAAATCATCATATATTTTCTGAAAGCAGACACCCTAGAGAATTAAATTGTGGTACTGTAGTTCCAATTGTTTAATTTCACACACTGTTGGCACAATGGTTTAAGAAATGCAAAATTTCAGTAAAAAATACGCTAACGTTTATTTTAATGTACATAAATGCAATAATACACACACGTCATAACATTATGACCACCCATAACCCACCCTTTTAAGTCCTTTAAAGGGGTTGTAAAGGTACAATTTTTTCCCCCTAAATAGCTTCCTTTACCTTTAGTGCAGTCCTCCTTCACTTACCTCATCCTTCCATTTTGCTTTTAAATGTCCTTATTTCTTCTGAGAAATCCTCACTTCCTGTTCTTCTGCCTGTAACTCCACACAGTAATGCCAGGCTTTCTCCCTGGTGTGGAGTGTCATGTGTTAGTGGGTGTCCTGACTCTCTTGTAGTCCAAGGGAGGGGGCGAGCATGACACAGTGGGCCTGAGCCGTCCAACACAGTCACACCGTACCTGGTGTGAATATACCCTTAAAGGGGTTGTAAAGGTTTGTTTTTTATTTTCTAAATAGGTTCCTTTAAGCTAGTACATTGTTGGTTCACTTACCTTTTCCTTCAATTTCCCTTCTAAATGTTTTGTTTTCTTTGTCTGAATTTCTCACTTCCTGTTCCTCCTCAGTAAGGTGTTCAGTAAGCTGTTCTAAATGACTTTCCACCGCTCGGATGATGGTGGAAAGCTTACTGAGGAAGAACAGGAAGTGAGAAATTCAAACAAAGAAAAAATACATTTAGAAGGGAAATCAAAGGAAAAGGTAAGTGAATCAACAATGCACTAGCTTAAATGTACCTATTTAGAGAATAAAAGACGAACCTTTACAACCCCTTAAGGACTGGCTGGAGAAATCACAGCACACAGTGTTATAATAAAAACTCCTACTCCTAATTTAAGACCAATTCTCTGAGGAGATGGCTGTGATCTAAATGTAGCTGGTTGATTCAAATTGGCATGTATCCAAAACTGAAATATCAGACCATTTGTTAACATAATATGGTTATTTTCTTTTAATATAAATGACAAAATGTTATAAAAAGTAAGTTCAGAATTACATTTCTTATAACAATCTCACCCTATTGTTGGTCCTGCCCCAGAATCGTTGTTGACATTTCTATAGTGATGTCATGCATGTGAATGTGGAACTTTGTGAAACTCCTGAATGCCTCCCACGTGTGCTAAAGCTTTGTCGGCTTTGGTTAAATAGTAGGTTTGAGTTTCCAGCAAGTAAACATATGCTGACATGGCCCTGTAGAATACAAATTATTGAGAAATTATGATTTTGTTTTTATGATCTTTATAATTAAAGTGGTAACATTTAAATAAGGGGGTACACAACGTGTGTGTGTGTGTATATATATATATATATATATATATATAATATATATAATGACACACACACATTGTTTACCCCCTTATATACTGTATTTAAATATTCTCCTTTTTTTTCCACATTCTTTGCACCTGGTGACACCTTATGGATGATTGTCAACTATATATTGGAAGAACTTCCCTTTTTTATATGGACTTTTGCTCTCAATCACAACCTTCCTCACAGGGACACGTGGTGAGGTCAGTGGCTGGTGAGGCACCGGCTAGTATCGGAGCCAGATACACACAGGTTAAATTACGCTGCGATCGTTAGAGAGAGAACAATAATTCTAGCACTAGACCCATTCTGTAACTCTAAACATGTAACCCGTAAAAAAAATTATGGAGATTTATAAGTACTGAAGAAAATGTGACATGTTGGGTATCTATTTACTCGGCATAACATGATCTTTCACATTATATTAAAAAAATCAGGCTAACATTGGTGTTTTGTGTGTGTTTTTTTTTTATTCATTTTTATTTATGAAATTGCCCCCCCCCCCCCCCAAAAAAAAAAAAACCTGTTTAAAAAATTGTTGCGAAAATACAGTGTTATATTTAAAGTTGCAATGGCCACCATTTTATTCCCTAGGATCTGCTAAAACAATATATTTAATGTTTGGGGGTTCTAAGTGATTTTTCAGCAAAACAAATATGATTTTTGCATATTGGAAAGAAGTGTCAGAATTGGCCTGGGCGGCAAGCGTTTAATTACCATAAGTAAGTACAGTGATATACAAATAATTATTATATATTGTTTTAAGATAATTGACTATATTTTCAAAAACTGTACTCAAGCAGATGGCTTAACGGACACATTACTAAACTTTGAAGTTATAACTTCCAAACAGTAATTTTACAGTAAATAGATAAATAATACATTATTATGTTATAACATATAGCATATAAATATATGATTTAGCTTGAATATAACAGTACCTTTTCAGCAGAATCAGTTTCTTCCACTTGTGAGAAAAACATGGGGTTGTGGGTAAATCTTATACCCATGAACCCATGTTTTTTCCTTGTAGATAAGAGGGCTGTGCTTGATAGGAGCATTTGTCTTTTAGACACATGGCCCCTTCTATGACACTGCAGTGAGAGGCGTGCCTCCACTGCAGCATTTTTATTAGAAAGCTGGGACCAATAGTACTTTACCATTGGTCCAAGAGTCCAAGCTGTTCATTGAGCTCAGTGCCTCTGACAAGAAATGAGAGGCACTGTGAGCTTAACCACTTGCTTACTGGGCACTTAAACCCCCCTCCTGCCCAGACCAATTTTCAGCCTTTAGCGCTGACGCACTTTGAATGACAATTGTGCGGTCATACAACACTGTACCTAAATTACATTTTTATCATTTTTTTCCCACAAATAGAGCTTTCTTTTGGTGGTATTTGATCACCTCTGCGGTTTTAATTTTTTGCTATGGCTTACAGCATTTTTCTCAAAGCAACTTTACTTTGAACTGCTTTATTAACCACTTCAGTCCTGGAAGATTTGGCTGCTCAATGACTGAGCCATTTTTTGATACGGCACTGTGTCGCTATAAATTACAATTGCGCGGTCGTTCTTGGTACCCAAACAAAATTGATGTCCTTTTTTTCTCACAAATAGAGATTTTTTTGGTGGTATTCGATCACCTCTGTGGTTTTAATTTTTTGTTAAAAAAAAAAGAAAAAAAAAAAAAAATATATATATATATATATATATATATATATACTTTTTTTATATTTTGTTATAAAATGTTGTAAATGGGTAATTTATTAGGCAGCTCCGGGGTCTTCTTCTGACTTCGGGGGCCTTCTTCCGACTTCGGGGGCCTTCTTCCGACTTTGGGGGGTCGCCTTCCGACTTCTTCTCTGGCGTCTTCTCCCGCTCTCCGGTGCCTTCTCCATGCTCTCTGGTTCTTCTCTTGCTCTGCGGTGCTTTCTGTGTTCTGCCGGGCTCTATCTTCTTCCAGCTATTTTACTGGCGGTGGCCCGGGCTTCCCTATTGTCTTCTTCCCTCTTCTCTTCTGATGTTAACTTGATGATCTCTCCCATTGTAATGTCATGTGCGCGGTCCGCAGCGATTTATATAGGCATGGGGCGTGGTCACCGGGGATGTCACCCAGTGACCCCGCCTCTTATGACATCAATGCCCGGAGCATGATGGGACTGTGACGTCATAAGAGGCGGGATGGTATCACCTGGTGACTACGCCCCATGCCTATATAAATTGTTGCGGACCACACACACGGCATTACAGCAGTAGAGATTGGTAAGTCAACGTCAGAAGAGAAGAGGAAAGACGACGGGGAAGACTGGGCCGCCGCTAGTAAAAGAGCTGGAAGAAGATAGTGGAGCCCGGCAAAAGGCAGAAAGCTCCGGAGAGCGAGAGAAGAACCGGAGAGTGCGGAGAAGGCACCGGAGAGCTGGAGAAGACACTGGAGATAGCGGAAAAGTCGGAAGAAGACCCCCGAAGCCGGAAGAAGTCTCCGGAGCTGCCTAATAAATTACTTAAAAAACCTGTGTAGTGTTTTATATATTTTTTTTTTATTGACACTTTTTCCCCCCAGGTATATACTCATTCACATAGGGTGGGGGGCCCCTTATTAAAGGGGGCTCCCAGATTCCGATAAGCCCCCACCCACAGACCCAGACAACCTGCCCCAAAGCTCTCTCGCCCCCTTTCCTGACCTGCCAGGCTGTATGCTCGGATAAGGGTCTGGTATGGATCCTGGGGGAACTTTTTTGGTGTGGGGGATTCCCCTTAACCACTTAACCCCCGAGCCTGTTTTTCAGATTCGGTGTTTACGAGACTAAAGCATTTATTTTTGCTATAAAATTACTTAAAACCCCCAAACATTATATATATATTTTCTAACACCCTAGAGAATAAAATGACAGTCATTGCAATACTTTTTGTCACACCGTATTTGCGCAGCGGTCTTACAAGCACATTTTTTTTTTGAAAAAAATTCACTTTTTTGAATGAAAAATGTTCACAATTTTTTTACATATTGTGAAAGATAATGTTACGCTGAGTAAAATGATACCCAACATGTCACGCTTAAAAATTGCGCCCGCTCGTGGCATGGCGTCAAACTTTTACCCTTAAAAACCTCGATAGGCGACGTTTAAAAAATTCTATAGGTTGCATTTTTTGAGTTACAGATGAGGTCTAGGGATAGAATTATTGCTCTCGCTCTAACGATCACGGCGATACCTCACTTGTGTGGTTTGAACACTGTTTTCATATGCGGGCGCTACTCGCGTATGCGTTCGCTTCTGCGCGCGAGCTCGTATTTATTTTACAATTTTTAACACTAAAATAAAAAATAAAATAAAGAATTATCATGTTTATTCCTATTACAAGGAATGTAAACATCCCTTGTAATAGAAAAAAGCATGACAGGTCCTCTTAAATATGAGATCTGGGGTCAAAAAGACCTCAGATCTCATATTTAGGCTTAAATGAAAAAAAAAAAAATTACCTTTTGAAAAAACGTAAACAAAAAAATTGTCTCTTTAAGACGCTGGGCGAGACTGACATTTTGATGGGACTGACATTTATGTGACTGACGGTTCCTGTTTTGACTATTACAGCCATTTCCATATATTTTTGCAGGTTATTATTGGGTTGAGTCCAGGGAGCTGTCTGTAGCCACCAGAGGCCCCCTGTCTCCCTCTTGCTGCACAAAGTATCAGAGTATATTTTTATTGGCTGTGGGTAGCCCAGGCAATTAGGCTGACGAAGAGGCGGGTAAGCCTCAAAATGTGTTCCGCCAACTGCGAATGCGTCACTTGGTTAGGGGCGATTTTTTATCTGGAGGGTTCCACCATCAGAGGTGTCCCAGGCCTATTTCCACGGCGGTGGCCAAGGATGGGGTGTGTGGATGCTGTCTGGTTGATCCCTTGGTGCCGTCTGATCTATGTGCATCTGCCCATGTAGTGTCACTTTTGTGAGTGCATTTCTATTCTCCATAAATATTCAAATGTTTTGACATTCTACACTATGGAAATCTGTGCCTTGCTTTTATCTTTGTTTTGAATTGAGAACACTCTCTGGTTTCCAGGTTGCTCATCTCTTTAGTTAGAACAGTTGCACTTTATTTAGTTTTTGGGCTACCAACACCCCTCTTATTCATCAACCTCTCTTGCATATATGTTTTATATAGGGATTTAATATGTTTGGGTTGCATAAATGCTTTCCCTGGTGTACGCCGTATATTCCATGGCTATTATCTGTCGTAATAACACATCTGCGGCCCTACTTGGTAGATGGGAAGACATACACTACTCATGAGCTTTGAATAGAGTTGAGCGTCACAGGTTTGAATTTTGTTTTTCTATTTCCTATCTTGTTCTCTTGTTCTCCACTAATACTCAAAAATAAAATAAAAAATGTCATCGGTTTATTTGTATGCATCTTCTGTGTGTATTAGGGCTTATTGTGAACAAAATCCTTTGCTTATAAGGAGCACTTCTTGATGATACATCCAGCGCCGAAAAGCAATTAGAATATAATTGTTCATTTCAATATGCCTGTTTACTTATGGTTTAAAAAAAAAAAAGCATGTACTTACTATCATACAAAGAAAAAAAAATGTTAACAGTAAAACCTTGGTTTGAGAGCGTTTTGCAAGACAAGCTAAATGTAAAAAGTGTAAGTGTAGCAATATGATGAGGCGGCACTGAAGGGCCATGATGGCGTGGCATTGATGAAGAGGTACTAATATGCAGAACTGATAGGGGGCACTAAGGGGGATACTGATAGGTGACACTGATGGGCAATGATAGGTGGCACTGATGGGCACAGATTGGCATCACTGATGGGAACTGTTGGGGCTACGTTGTAATCAGGGCACCCAAATGCACTGTTTTTTTTTTTTTGTTTCGTTTTTTTTTTACTTTAACATTTATCTTAAGCCAAATATTTCATAGTTTTAAATTGAGCGGAGGGGTGTTGAAACTCTAGTTTGGTAACACTACTCACTTTCTGTTGTGTCTCCAGGACACAACGCAAAGGGAAGTCTTCCCAATGGGCAAAATGGCAAAAAAAAAGCTTGACCTCGATTTTTAACAATTCCCTACCCTATCCTAACAAAACGCTTCGTCTTTTAGATATACTTTAAAGCTTATGACAAGGTTTATTTCCTCTCTAAATGGGTCATTATGGGCCGAGCTGGCCTAAACAAACTTTTTTGTACCAACAGGTGTGCCCAATGAGAACTTCCCATCTCACACTTGGAACAAAAGAGTCAAGCTGAGCACTGCTTAAGCTATTCATGGACAACTTTGTATTCTCAGAATTGGCTTAGACAGATGACCTCACAATCTGTGACCCAGCCAATCAGAGGAAGCTTTGTATTTATTCATACTCACCATTTATTGAGCTAGACTCAGTTTTGTTCTAGGTGTGAGACAGGCAGGGGCAGACTGACCATTTTGGGCACTCGGCCACTGCCCGGGGGCCCCATGCCATTAGGGGGCCCCATTAGGGTTGCCAGCCTCCGTAAAACCAGGGACAATATGTAAAAATCTTTTTTTTTAATCCCAAGATTATAGCTCCCCAGTACCTTTTTTAGTGTGTGTATTCTGTGTGTGTATACTGTTTATGTCGGGGTTTGACAAATTTGCTTGGAATCTAGGAGCCAGCTAAAAAAGTAAGGAGCCAGAAAATGCGCCCCGTCCCCGTTGAGCTTGCGCGCAGAAGCGAACGCATTCGTGAGTAGCGCCTGTATATGTAAACGGTATTCAAACCACACATGTGAGGTATCGCCACAATCGATGGAGAGAGAGCAATAATTCTAGCCCTAGACCTCCTCTGTAACTCAAAACATGCAATCTGTAGAATTTTTTAAATGTCTCCTATGGAGATTTTAAAGGGTAAAAGTTTGTCGCCATACCACGAGCGGACGCAATTCTGAAGCGTGACATGTTGGGTATCGATTTACTCGGCGTAACATTATCTTTCACAATATTAAAAATGTTTTGCTGACTTTCCAGGTGTCTTATTTAAAAAATAAATAAAGTGTATTTTTTCCCCCAAAAAGTGCGTTGTAAGGCCGCTGCGCAAATACGGTGTGACAGAAAGTATTGCAACGACCGCCATTTTATTCTCTAGGGTGTTAGAATAAAAAAAATATATAATGTTTGGGGCTCTAATTAGAGGGAAGGAGATGGCAGTGAAAACACAGTGAAAAACACATTAGAATTGCTGGATTGCTGTTTTACTTGTAATGCCAACGGCCACCACAAGATGGCGCACCACAGGATCACAGGAGGAAGCTTAGGCCTGCAGAAGGCCTGCAAAGCCGCGGCCTCAATTACCGGACGGCGAGGGCCTGCTGCGATCGCAAAGTGGGGGCACACGGAGACACAGGATCCTGTGTCTCCATGCGCCCCCTCCGCGCGAACAAGGCGGGCCCACGCTGGCCGGTAATTGAGGCCGCGGCTTTGCGACCTTCTACAGGCCTAAGCTTCCCCGGGCGCCAGGTCACTATTTCTTGTAGCAATTGCGACCGGGCGCCTGGATTTTGTCGAGCCCTGGTGTATGTGTGTGTGTGTATACTGTGTGGCCCCATAATCTATTGCCTGGGGGCCCCGTAATCTATTGCCTGGGGGCCCCATAATCTCCCATTGCCCAGGGACCCCATAATCTCCTATTGCCCGGGGGCCCCATAATCTCCTATTGCTAGGGGCTCCATTATCTTTTATTGTCCAGGGGCCCCATTTGTTGTCAGTCTGCCCCTGGAGACAGGAAGCTCTTATTTCGGTACCGGAACACAAGCCTGTATATTGTATGTAGGTAAGGATATTTACAAGTTACCTCTTCCTTTTTTTTCTTTTTATTAAGCCCGGTGTATACTTTTTTTTTTTCCAAGTCTTCTAGCTGGTCTGGTCACAGGAGCGTGGGGAGGGAGCAGGCATTTCTCCTGGTCTAAACCGCATCTGAGTAATGTAAAGACGTGTGAGTGCCACAGTCCTGAAGTACTGGTACTTTAAGTCTGCATGACATGGGGAGTGCTTGGGGGGTGTCAGCAATAGAAGCGGCTCACTGTGAATGGGCAGAATGCTACTGTCCTGCTTAAAGAGGACCAGCGGCTCTCGACGGAGTAGGAAGCGAAAGGCTCTGGAACATAGAGAGGGTAAGTACTGCTGGAGAGCAATTTTTCTCTTTAATACAGGTGGGAGAAAATTGATTAGAAAAGCGCTGATTTTGCGGCATTGCTTTACAGCTACTGTGATTTGTAAAAGGGTTGCGCTGCTTGCCCTCCTCTTCCATTCAGCAGCACAAGTGTTTCACACTGGCATTGGCTGATGATCAGAGGGCCAGTGCTCTGGATAGCAAGAAAGGAAAAAAACTTCAGCTTTAATGATCTCCATGAAAAACAAAAATTCCCCTTTGCAGTGGGGCTACTCCCGCACTATAAGGGTTAAATGTGTGTTTATGTCTAGGGTGCTGGAAAAATAAATGAGCATTTAACTTCAGTAGTGCAAGGGATGAGTTGTTTTCTTTCCAAGAATTAACCATTATAGACAACATTGATCATATCAAAGCTGTTTTTTATAATTGAGCTTCATTTGTGCAACTTATTCATGACTGTTTGCTGAACTTTATGTATATATTATGTTTTACCTGTAAAATGTCTTTATTCTAGAATGAGTGCTTTTTAAAATGCATATGTTGAGAATAACCAGTTTTTCCTTCTTGCATATGGTAAATAATTCTATGAAAAACATTTTAAGCATTCCTTTCAGCTGAAGAGGACTTTTTTACAGATTATTTTGTATACTGATCTGTTATTTTGTAGTTTAAATTACTTTCCAAAGAATAGTTTAATGCAGAATGTAAAACTGTTTTCTATACTTTAATGAGGCATTCAGAAAACCATTAACAAGGCTATTTTAATCTAATGCCTCTGCTTTCTATGCAGTGCTCAATAATCACATTGTTTATACTGCTGAATATGTTTTAGTATTCAATTGCTGTTATTTATAATGCAAGGTTGTTGTGGCAGATATTCTTCTTGCAAATTAGTACTCTTTTGTACCGATCTAGGTTTAACCTCCCTGGCGGTATGATTATTTCAGATTTTAGGTGCTGAAAGCGGTACCATTATTTTGCAAGGAAATTTGGCATTTTATACTGTAGGCCTGTAATTCTTTGGAATAACTCACTTAAATGTGTCCAAACAAGAGTCTGGTAGGCATGCCGGGTATGAAAAAGTTTGAAAAACAAAATTATAAATTATAATATAATAAATAATTATAACAAATAATAATATAATTATAATAAAAATTATTCAATAATGTAACCAACTCAAAAACACTGAAATTTGCTCAGTTGCAGAATTGTCGCTTTCATTACTTTTATTTTTTTAAGACGAATTTCCCCACAAATCGCTATCGCTCAATTCTGCAAGTGATTCTAATTTATTATCGCTGTTTTCTAGCTGCTCTAAAACCATTTTTGACACTTTTAGTTGCTATGAACAATCTACAGTTTGCGGGCAGAAAGAACAGTTTTTATTCTGGACAGACCACTAGGGACAAAAGGGGGTGTGTATTTTTCTATAAGATTACAGTATTTTTCTATAATGTGTTTGTTTACTTTTTTGAATTTGGCGCCGTTCTCCGCCCCCGCTGCGTCGTAACGTCGCAGGGAACAAAGGTCGGCGGCACACAGAGGCACTGTGTGAATCGAGCGAGGACCCGCTCGCTCACACAGCGTGGCGGCATCGCAGGATCCAGGGACAAGGTAAGTAACTTTGTCTCTGGCTGCTGCGAGGTCGAGCCCGAGTCTGGCTCTGGGATACCGCTCTTGATACAAAAATCTTACCCGAGCCAGACTCGGGAATACCGCCAGGAGGGTTAAGCAGGTTTGTCCTGCACTTCTATTCAGCAAGGTAGAAAACAAACATGGTTTCAATGCAAAAAGAACATGCATAAAACAAAATATAAGCTTGTCAAGCCATTAGCTAAACTCAGTTTCTGACAAACATGGTGCCCCTTAATGTGTTCCCCAAACAAGCAGGCAGAACATGTACCTTTTTAAGCCAGGTTCACATATGTGGCCTGTTCACAGGTTTATGTGAATCGGGGGAAATTTTTTGCCTGAATTCGCAGCTGAACCGCACCCAAAAATGCACAGTCTGCCTCCATCGAACATGTGTGAACCAGCTCCATTGAGAGACATTCACATGTCACGCGAATTGGATGCTGTTTAAAACACATCCAATTTTCATATATGAACCCGGCCTGAGTGTTTTGCAGCCAACAGCATATGTTAGACTATATCTGTAAGGCCCCTTTCACACTACCAGACAATTTTGCTGCAGTTTCAAATAACTTGCATTAAAGTAGTACAGGGACTACTTTGAAGTCGGTGCGACTTGAAGTCACACAGATATGAATGGTACTCACTGGAAATCACGGGGTACGACTTGTCATGTGACTTTGCAGTCCCAAGTCGCAAGACAAGTCACACAAGTGTGAAAAGGGCCTTACCAATCCAAAGTAGTAGCTGCACATTTAGGGCTCATTTCCCCTGGCGTTTTTACAGCCACTTTTCTGGGCGTTTTTTGCAGCTTAAAAACGCCTGTCCATGTTCGTCTATGGCCTCATGCCCACCATGACGTTTTTGAGCTGTAGATAGCTGAGACGTTTTTAAGCTGCAAAAAAAACGCGGGACCAGTGCGTTCTGAAGCTCCAGCAATAGAGCTGTAAAAACGGCAGACATTAAAAAACGCTCAAAAAAGCTGCCGCCGCGTTTTTAAAGCTCCAGCTCCAAATTTTTTTTTATTTTTTTTCTAAAATAAACATGGACAGGCGTTTTTAAGCTGTAAAAAACGCTCAGAAAAGTGGCTGTAAAAACGCCAGTGGAAATGAAGCCTTAGGGCACTAATTTTTTTTTATTTTTACCGCCTGCTGCCCACCCAGAGGAGTTGCGCTGCAAACGGATGGCAACTGCAGGCCGTGCAACATACTGCTACAGTTTTAAAACCAAGAACAAAGCACCAGACAGATTTCCAGTTTCTTTAGAAAGATAAATCTTGATTAGTTGCTGGTGGGCACAGCACAACCTCAGCACCAATTTTCGTTCAATTTTCATAAATTATTTTCAGTTAAGACAGATCTTCACCCTCTACATAAAGTTCCACTCTCTTCACCCCTCCTCCCTTCCTCTACATAAATAGCGCTGTTTTTTTTTGTGTAAACTGTTCCACCCTGTCCTCCCATGCCCAGTGCTCGCTGTGCCTCCCATGGTATGCATGTCACATATCCCAGGAGGACATGGTCTTTCTTTCATAAAGGGGGAGAGGGCAGAACCAAAAGTGTTTCATTTCTGGGCCCACCTAGTAGAGCCGGCTGGGGTTCTTGATGACGTCACAAGCAGCGTGGTGGCGCAGGGTTGTGTGGTATCTGATGACAGGAGGATCTCAGTGCGACAACGCTGAGTGGGAGAGTATCTGAACTATGCAGAAAACCCCACCCGGTAAGAATGAGTGCTTTACGTAATATGCTGTTGGAAAACCAGTGTATGGATGTCAAATATGATCATGTGATTTACAGTATTTCCTTGTATGTCTTCCCTGATAAACAGACCACATGTGCCTTGATAGATGTGGTTATATTTAGCTTGTTAACATATACTTTGAAAGCTAGTTCATTCTGGTATGCAGTGTGAACAGCAAAGTGCATACTGATTCCTGGTTGTTTCTTTCTGTAACTCCCCTCTACTTACTGTAATCCCTCTGTATTGTTTTTAGTGTTTCAACATATGCATCTCAGGAATGTTCAGGCTTTAATTTATAAAGCAAGGGTGAAAAGGCAAAAGGCTTTTTACCTTAATTCATTCGGGTAAAAAAAAAAACTTACAATAGCAGCACCCCCCAAAACACTTACTTGTGTCCTCTTCCTGTATCAATCCAGCACTGTGCCTGGCTTCAGTTCTTCTCTTCCTATTTTCTTTCACTTTCACTCATCTTCATTGAGAGCTTTTGGAGCCATTGGCTCCTTCTGTCAGTCAAATCATGTGAAGAGGGAGCCGCGGGGGAGGCTCGGCCAAGCTACACTGTGGACGTCTATGGACGTGCACAGCATTGCTTGGCAGTGAGCTTGCATGTCTGCCCTCATAGAAAACAGCTTGCTATGAGGCAAATGCAGAAGAGGAGGAGCCTAGAGAGCCAGCTGGGGACCCCAGAAGAGGCGGTCCGGGGCCGTCTGTTGAATACTATTGCACAGAGCAGGTAAGTAAAACATGTTTACCATTTTGTGAAAAAACAAACAAACAGGCTTTACAACCGTTTTAACCACTTGCCCACGGTGTCATAGTAAAAATACGTCATGATTTTAAAGATGGATATCTCGGTGACGGCAGCAGCTGCTGCCACAACCGAGATATCCATCTTTTCCGTGGGCAGTGCTGTACACGATAATGGCGGTCCCAGCGGCGGATTCGCCGCAAGATCGCCGTTATCGGTGGCGGGAGAGGGCCCCCCCCCTCCCGCCGCTCTCCCGCGCTCTCCGCCGCTTACCGGAGCCGTCGGTAACGGCGGAGGCGATCGGGTCCTCTTGCTGGCTGTGTTGGGATACGAGTGAGGGAAAAATCGCCCCCACCCATCCCCCACAGCTCTGCTGGGCGGAACTGACGTCAAAACGTCAGTCCCGCCCAGCGTCTTAAAGAAACATTTTTTTTTTCTGAGATTTGAAAAATGACTTTTTTTTTTTTTCTTTTTTTGCATTTAAGCCTAAATATGAGATCTGAGGTCTTTTTGACCCCAGATCTCATATTTAAGAGGACCTGTCATGCTTTTTTCTATTACAAGGGATGTTTACATTCCTTGTAATAGGAATAAAAGTGATATATTTTTTTTTATTTATTTCGATGTATAAAATTATAAACTAATTAAAAATAAATAAGAAAACAAAAAAAAAAAATGTAAAACGCCCCGTCCCGACGAGCTCGCGCACAGAAGCGAACGCATACGCGAGTAGCGCCCGCATATGAAAACGGTGTTCAAACCACACAAGTGAGGTATCGCCGCGATCGTTAGAGCGAGAGCAATAATTCTAGCCCTAGACCTTCTCTGTATCTCAAAAAATGCAACCTGTAGAATTTTTTAAACGTTGCCTATCGAGATTTTTAAGGGTAAAAGTTTGACGCCATGCCACGAGCGGGCGCAATTTTTAAGTGTGACATGTTGGGTATCATTTTATTTGGCGTAACATTATCTATCACAATATATAAAAAAATTGGGCCAAATTTATTGTTGTCTTATTTTTTTTATTCAAAAAAGTGTTTTTTTTTCAAAAAAAGTGCGCTTGTAAGACCGCTGCGCAAATACGGTGTGACAAAAAGTATTGCAATGACTGCCATTTTATTCTCTAGGGTGTTAGAAAAAAAAAATATATATAATGTTTGGGGGGTTTAAGTAATTTTCTAGCAAAAAAAACAGTTTTAGTCTCGTAAACACCGAATCTGAAAAACAGGCCCGGTGAGCAAGTGGTTAAAGTATTAAAAAAAATGCTAAGTATGAGTGTATCCACTAATATTAAGTAGTTTTGTTGAACTCTAAAGCTGGCCATACACTAGTAGATTTTTTTTTTTTTTTTTCATTTTAAGAATGTTCATTCAACGTTATCAATGGGGTCAAATAAACAATTATTTTTGACTGCAGTCATGTGAAAATTCAAAGGAGCAGGGTGGAATTTTTCTTCTTGAACAAGCAAATTTCTTGCATTGTATATGCATTTCCTTTGGGAAAGTCTATTTGTTCTAAATTGAATGTTGCAAGCAAACAACATTTTTGAAGCTCTTTTCAATAGCGTTTGTCAAGTTAGCGCATATACGAACGTTCAATCAATGTAGTGGTGTATGGCCAGCTTTAATGTAAAATCTCCTGCTCTTTCCCACCCTATGCAAATTCCTGTGGGCCCACTGCTATGAAGGATTGCCTTATTGGTCAGCAGAATGAGACTAATGTGTTAACATTTTTAATGGATTTGTTACTAGATGGGTGTTTGATGGGTTTTAATCAGTTTAAAATGTTTTTTTTTTTCTTGTAAAACCCCTTTCTCAAAGCACAGTGCATATTTATACGATCCTGTGCAAAAGTTTAGGCAGATGTGAAAATTGCTGTGAATTAAAGCGGAGGTCTGCCTAAAAAATATTAAAAGCCAGCAGCTACAAATACTGCAGCTGCTGACTTTTAATAAATGGACACTTACCTGTGCAGGGTGCCCGCTATGTCAGCACCCAAGGCCCGACCCGTTTCTTGGATGCTGCCGCCGCCATCCTCGGTGAGGGAATCAGGAAGTGAAGCATTGCGGCTTCACTTCCCGGTTCCCTACTGCTCGTGCGCGAGTCGCACTGCATGTCCTCACTGGTCTTCGCTGTCTTCTGGGACCTCTGTTACCCAGAAGACAGCAGGGGGGGCGAGAAGTGACGTAGATCCATACAGATTCTGCGGGGATCTATGCCCGGTAGTGGCTGCAAATGCCTGTATTATACAGGTATCTGCACCCCCCCTCCCCTTGAAAGGTGCCAAATGTGGATGTTGGCTGCCTCAAATGATTCTGTCTCTTCATGTAATCCCAGACAGACTCAATGTTGAGATCAGGGCGCCAGAACTCTTTGTTCTTCTTTACTCTGAAGATATTTCTTACTTGAGACCTTACTTACTTCCCACTTGAGACCCGCGCTGTAGACGAAAGATGTCCACAGCGCGGGCCTCAACTGATGGATGTCCTTTTATTTGCGGGGAAAAACTGTGCCCGGCGCATCGCTGAGATCGGCAGTGACAGCAGGCACGTGGAGCTCTGTGTGTAATGCTGGAACATATTACCTGTTTCACCCTAAAAATGGGTAGAACATGGTGTAAGACTAAGGCCGCGTACACACGAGGGGATATGTCCGCTGAAAACGGTCCGATGGACCGTTTCAGCAGACATCTCCGCTCGTGTGTATGGGCTAGCGGACAGATTTCTCCACCCGACAGATTTCAAAGCAAGCTTTGAAATCTATCCGGTGGGAATCTGTCCGCCCGACATGTCTGCTGGTTAGTACACTTACCAGCAGACATGTCGGCCCCCACCGCCGCCGCGCCGCTGCCGAATGGATTCGGCGCATGCGCGGAAGTGTTTTACTTCCTGGTGCGGTGACGTGGCGGTGACGCGGCGGCGTCAACGTCACCGCCACGTCACCGCGCCGTCCGGCGGCTGGGAATTTGATCCGATGGTGTGTACACGCCATCGGATCAAACTCCCGATCGGACATATCCGATGGAAATGGTCCGCGGACCGTTTTCATCGGATATGTCCGATCGTGTGTATGGGGCCTTAGTCTTCTGAATTATATTAATTTTTTTATCCCTTTTGGCTGCCTGGTCCATGCGTCATACAGACATGAGGAGTTTTGCATACATTGTGTGCAAATCTGGCAAACAGACTCCTGCCTTTCAGGTGGAAGCATTAGAGTGGCTGCGCTGCCACCTGATTGCTTCCATGCACCCCTGGTAAAGGGGAGGCCCCCGCCATGTATCCCAGGCTCCGCTTGCCCATCTGTAGGCCCAGGACTGACCTAGAGGGTGCCACCGGGTAGATGGGAGGGAGCAGAGCGGACACGCATCTCCTCTCCTTCCCTCATTGCTGACCCAGAAAGCGACGTGGTTGATGTCACTTTCGGGTCTACCTCTGTGTCCCCGGCCACCATGACCGGGAAAGATTGTATTACAATCTGCATTGCATTTCATTCGGGGGAGCACAGCGGAGACATCCAGGGTCTAAAAGACCTGTCAACCTGTCACCAAAAAAATCATCACATAGGGGACTTTTTCAAATTGTAAAAACAATTTTTTTTAAGCGTGTACAAAAAATAAAATAAAAACTTCCCTGGCTGTGAAAGGGTTAAACATCTCAACTCATGTAGTAACCACTCCACCATTGTTAAAAAAAAAGCCATACTGTATGCATGCGCTAAAAGCAATAATAACACAAGTAAAAGTGCATCCATTTGATGACATTTGTGTCATCTTTACACTGGCCTATTAGTTGAGAGTAGTCTTGAGAACTTTCCTGTAAATTAGGAGATGCTATTTTAGTTTCTATCAACTGCACTGGAACTTGATTGCAACAACCCCACTCACGTCATTTATTCACCTTCCTGTTAACATTCTGTAGGCTGTTTTTGTGGTACACTTCCCATATTTATTTGATGTGTTCTGTTATTTTGTACTGTGAAAAAATAGTCATAATATGATTAGGATCTCATAAACTCTGCTCTCTCTCTCTCTCTCTTTTTATTGCCAGTTATCAAGACACTAAATTGCTTTGTGACACAATTATTCCTTTACAGTTTTCAATAGGCATTCCATAAAATGACTAGATATACCTTTTCAGTCAATTCAAGAGTTATATTATTACTACAGATTTAAAGTTCAGCTATATTCCACTTTTCTCGTGCTGCTAGAATTTTAGGCTCAGTGTTGTTCTTCTTCATCCATTTCTGTTTGTCTTTTATTATAGGTAGTGGGTAGTGGGTAGCTCAGTAATTTGTATTTCCTGGCTTTTTTCTAGTTTGTTTTATTTATGAACACTTTGTGCCTATAGTGTGTGTGTGTAATATATAGAATCAGAGCATTTGCTAACATAATTGTTCTGGAAATTGTATGCATTATTGTAAGAACCGTTTGTAGGTTTCTTTTACAGTATACAAGCAAAGTCTAACCGTAAAACAAGAGATTCTTTGGAATATGGAATTAGCTGATTTTTTTTTTTTAATTCCCTTGGTAGTGAGTCAGTTTCCTGGTTTCCCACTCTGAGGTTCTCCACCACATATTGCCACATCACTTTCAATGCCAAAAGACTCCTCTGCATTTTTTTTCAGTCAGTCCCAAGTATAAAAAGTTATTTATTATGTATGTGTGTGCTTTTTGAGAATATCTTTTAATGTGTAGATCATGATTCACTGTGTCAAAGACCTATATTTCAATACGCAGGACGTTAAAACGTTAAAAGCTGGAAGCAACTGGAAAAAAGAAAGCATATATATATATATATATATACCCTTTTTGTAATAGTTGTACTTTCTGTAGTCAGTTTGGACCTAGTTTGTCGTAAAAAGGCTTGAGTATCACAGTTGGTCATAAGCCAGGACAATTTTTCACTTGCCTTTTGTTAACATGAGTTCCTGAGAAACCTAATGGCTATAGTGCCAGATGCCTTGTCTCATGCACTTTATCGCTAGGGCCCCTTTCACACCGGGGCGGGCGGTGTGGTGGAATATCTAGCGTTGCTATTTTTAGCAGCGCTATACCGTCGAAATTTTGGCGGTATTCGGCCACTAGCGGGTGGTTTTAACCCCCGCTAGCGGTTGAAAAATTGTTAATACGGCCTGCAATGCGCCTCTGCAGAGGCGCATTGTGGGCGGTATTACCGCGGTGTCCCATTGTTTTCAATGGGGAGGAGCTGTAAACACACCGCTCCAAAGATGCTGCGGCCAGGACTTTTGGAGTGGTCCCGCCAGCGCATCGCCTCAGTGTGAAAGCCCTTAGGCTCTCACATTGAGACTGCAGGGCAGGAGTTTTTCAGGCAGTATTTAGGTGCTATTTTTAGCGTTAAATCGCCTGAAAAACTCCTCAGTGTGAAAGGGGTCTAAAAGTATGTGGACACCTATAGTGCCTTGAAAAAGTATTTGCCCCCTTCCTGTTTTTTTCATTTTATTTGCATATTTGTCACACTAAAATGGTTCAGATCTTCAAACAAATGTTAATATTACACAAAGATAACTCAAGTAAATACAAAATGCAGTTTTTATATAATAATGTCATATATCGGTGGGAAAAAAAAGCTGTCCAAACCTGCCTGGCCCTATGTAAAGCAATTGCCCTCTAAACCTAATAACTGGTTTTGCCACTCTGGCGGTAACAACTGAAATCAAACATTTGCAAGAGCTGACAATCAGTCTTTCACATTGCCGTAGAATTGTTTTAATTCAGCCATTCTGGATGGTTTTCCAGCATGAACGACATGTTTAACCACTTAAGTACCGCCTACTGCACATATACGTCGGCAGAATGGCACGGCTGGGCACATCAACGTATATATATACGTTGATTTTAGTACCCAGCCGTGGGTCACGGGTGCGCGCCCGTGGCGCACTCCCGTGACCCGGTCCGAAGCTCCAGGACCGGGACCGCGGGACTCGCGGACCCGATCGCCGCTGCAGTGCGGCGATTCGTCCCTGGAGCTGAAGAACGGGGAGAGCCGTGTGTAAACACGGCTTCCCCGTGCTTCACTGTGGCCGCAGCATCGATCGCGTCATCCCTGTTATAGGGGGACGTGATCGATGACGTCACACCTACAGCCACACCCCCCTACAGTTGTAAACACACACACACAGGGACACTCAAAGTCACAGCGCCCCCTGTGGTTAACTCCCAAACTGCAACTGTCATTTTCACAGTAAACAATGCAATTTAAATGCATTTTTTGCTGTGAAAATGACAATTGTCCCAAAAATGTGTCAAAATTGTCCGAAGTGTCCACCATAATGTCGCAGTCACGAAAAAAATCGCTGATCGCCGCTATTAGTAGTAAAAAATCAATAAATAATAAAAATGCAATAAAACTATCCCTTATTTTGTAAACGCTATAAATTTTGCGAAAACCAACCGATAAACGCTTATTGCGATTTTTTTACCAAAAATAGGTAGAAGAATATGTATCGGCCTAAACTGAGGGAAAAAAAATGTTTTTTTATATATTTTTGGGGGATATTTATTATAGCAAAAAGTAAAAAATATTGCATTTTTTTTTTAAATTGTCGCTCTTTTTTGTGTATAGCGCAAAAAATAAAAACCGCAGAGATGATCAAATACCACCAAAAGAAAGCTCTATTTGTGGGGAAAAAAGGACGCCAATTTTGTTTGGGAGCCACGTCGCACGACCGCGCAATTGTCAGTTAAAATGACGCAGTGCCGAATCGCAAAAAGGGGCAAGGTCCTTTACCTCCATTTTGGTCCGGGTCTTAAGTGGTTAAGGTCATGCAACAGCATCTTAATAATTTGCGTTTGGCCTTTGACTAGGCTGCTTGAAAACCTTCATTTTGTTTTTTTCAGCCATTCAGCTGGTGTGTTTCAGACAATTGTCCTGCATAACCCAAGTGCGCTTTAGCTTGAGGTCACAAGCTGATGGCCGGACATTCTCCTTCAGAATTTTATGGTAGAGCGCAGAATTCATGGTTCTATCAATTATGGCAAGTTGTCCAGGTCATACTTATACGACTTGTAGCACGATTTTGGACGGCAAAATCGTATGACAAGTCATTCTTCATGATTTTCAATGACTACCATACTTGCATGACTTTAAGTCATGCCGACTTGAAAGTAGTTCCTGCATTACTTTTTTTCTGAAGTCGGATCAAAGTCGGATTCCGTATTAACAGATCTTACTTGTACACGACTTGTGCTCCACGCCAATTAAAAAAAAACAAAAAAAACGGCATGGGTTCCCCCTTCGTGAGTATACTGGGCCCTTCGGTCTGGTATGGATTTTAAGGGGAAGTCGCACAAGTGTGAAAAGGGCCTAAAAGTCTTTAGGATAATCAAGATCTGTTGGCTAATGTGAGACGAGCCTTTGTGTCCTTTTTGTTCAGCAGTGGCGTTCACCTTGGAACTCTCCCAAGGATGCAATTTTTGCCCAGTCTTTCTTATTGTTGAAGCAAAAAGCTTCCATCCATTATTGGTGTATTCTTGGTGATGGTTTTTTTCTTCTTATTGGACTTCATTGAATAATTTGCATTTAATCACCATCCAACTAAGGACTTTATTTGATCTGTTTTGTGGAACTGATGAACATCTTCACTGTTTATATTGAATATATTTTTGTGGACACTATTTATTTTCACTTATATATTGAGTTCCTAACGGACTTGGTATCTTATTAATAATCTTTTCTCATTTATTTCACCTTTATATTTTTATTTTTTTATTTTATTTGTTATTTTCCTTATAGCGCAACTTCACATTTTTTGCTTTTACTATTGTGTGTGTATAACACTCAGTTGTTGCAGCTTTTTTGTCACTATAGGTATTTAGCGCGGTAATTTTTCTTTTTCCTTATTTCTTATTGTTGAATCATGAACACCAATCTTACCTGAGGCACGTGAGGCCTGCGGTTCTTTTAGATGTCTTTGTGCTCTTGGAGTCATTTTGAAAGCTGGTCACTCCTGGGAAGATTCACCACTGTTCCAATTTTTCTCTATTTGTGGATAATGGCTCAAAAAGCACCAGCATATAGCTCTGCCCCCAGCATTTCACATAACTCCTTGTACCTTCTTTGGGTGGTGCAGGAGTCCTATGTGTCATTAACAGTTGTGGGGAAATTGATTAAAGGACAAATATTCCAAAGGTGCAGTTGTTCTTGAAGTACTCCTCACTCCTGCACTTTGTATGCTGGGATTGCAGGTGTTAGAAGTATGCCACATACAGCACGGAATATATAGATGGCATATACCATGTACTTCTGCCTCCCATACTCCCTTTGCTGTGCAGTACATAGCTGCTACTGTTGAATGTGATTTATGGAAATTGCACTGTATGTTGCATACTTCTCACCACTTCACTGTGTACACTTGGCTGCACATGATGTGTTTTCTGTACATAATATACTCCTGACTCCTACACTCTACATGCCATGCCACTTGACCTCCAGAAGATTTACCCCCCTTCATGACCATTTGCGATACGGTACTGCTTTACTTTAACTTAGAATTGACTGATAATTTTGAAGAAAAAAAACAATACTGTTTACTTTCTGCTATAAAACGTATCAAATAAAAAAATAAAAAAAACAAATCCCTTCATAAATTGAATAAACAAATGGTGTTGATCAGTGACTTATAGCAGGATTGCGGCAGACAATTGGACACTGACACTTTTGACACTTTTTTGGAATCGGTGACACTAATACAGTGATCAGTGCTAAAAATATGCTCTGTCACTGTACTATTGGCACTGGCTGGGAAGGGTTTAAACATCTAGGGTGATCACAGAGGTAAATGTGTGCCTAGCCAGTGTTTTTGTGTACTATATATGCTGTTTTTACTAAGGGAAGTAATGGATTTTGACAGAACAGCGCTCTGCCTTGTTTACATGGTGTGTTTTCCCAATGATCAGCAGGTGCTGTTGGTTATCCCTTGGCCTGCACCCACCGATCAGCATCTACTGTATCCAATCGCAGCACGCGCAGGTCGCCAGGGGTGCGCCCGCCATATGCTACCTGGAAATGCCAGATCACATACCTTGCTGCCATATATATGTAAGTTATATGGTCGGCAAACGGTTACTATATACTCCTGATCAAAGTGTTTATTATCTCAACAGTTGCTGGTTGCTAAGTAGTCTTGGATTTTTTTAATGATGATCTGCTAGATTGAAATAAAAATCTGACGAGTTCTAGCGCTCCCTACTCTCTACTGCAGAAAAACATTCATTAACATCTAAATGATTGATTTTATAGTCTGCCTAGTAGTAAATGGGCTCACCTAGCAGGAGTAATAGTGTCTCAATGTCAGCTGCTAAAAAACAGATGGAGCTTTGTACCTTGAACTTGACCTACAGATTAGGGCAGACATTCAGGGAGATACTAGTAAGCATTGATAAGTATAACATCTATTAAAAGCCTACACTGGTATATACTGCAAACCGCAGTGCTATACATTAACTCGTGCTGTGTTTTCTTACTAGTCTGAAAAACACTGATAAGGTGTTTTCTCCCTTTTTTCTAACCTTTTCATATCCATGGCTGGTATAATATTTTTGAGACTAAGCCAAGTCCTGCAAGTATGTATAAATAAGGTAAATTTGAAGTAAAATGTTAAAGTGATTGTAAACGCTCGATTTTAAAAACAAAATTATTAAACATTTTATACTTGCCAGCTATATGTAATGGTTTTGCACAGAACAGCCCCTATTCTCTTTTGGCACACCCCGTCAGCGCTCCAAGCACCTCCTCTTCATCAGTTGCCCCTTGTGGAAAGCCCCTTTCCATTGGGGCATCCGTGCGGGCTCGCTCCCGAGTCCTGCTGCTGTATCCATTGACACAGGCAGCATGACTTGGCCCTGTCCGCCACTTCTGTGTCACAGCTTTTTATTGACCGCAGCGGGAGCCAATTGTTCCTGCTGTCAATCTGTTCAATGAGGAGAGTGACAGTGGCTGGAGCCGCTATGCTCGTGCACATTGCTGAATCGGATGGGATTCGGGTAAGAAAAAGGGGGGATCTGGGGGGCAGCTGCAGCACAGAAAGTTTTTCACCTTAATACATAGAATGTGTTAAGGCAGGGGTCGACAATATCCGGGCGCCAGGTCGCAATTGCGACAAGCCGGTAATTTAGACAGCGGCTTTGCAGCCTACATGGCCTGAATTACCGGCCGCCGCGATTGCGCGGCAGGGGGCACACGGGCCACAGGATCCTGTGTCTCTGTGCGCCCCCACCTCCTCCGCCGCGCGATAGCGGTGGGCCCGTGACGTCCGTGATTTAGGCCGGGGCTTTGCGGCGTTGTGAAGTTCCAAGCTCGTTTTTCTGTAAACTGGCGCCATCTGGTCGTGGCCGTTGGCATTACAAGTTAAACAGCAATTTTAATGTGTAATTTTTCACTATTTTCACTGCCATCTCCTTCCCTCTAATTAGAGCCCGGCAAACATTGTATATATTTTTTATTTTAACACCCTAGAGAAATAAAATGGCGATCGTTGCAATACTTTCTGTCACGCCGTATTTGCGCAGCGGCCTTACAAGCGCACTTTTTTGGGGGAAAAATTACACTTTTTTAATTAAAAAATAAGACAACAGTAAAGTTATGCCAATTTTTTTTATATTGTGAAAGATAATGTTACGCCGAGTAAATTGATACCCAACATGTCACGCTTCAAAATTGCGTCCGCTCGTGGAATGCCGACAAACTTTTACCCTTTAAAATCTCCATAGGTGACGTTTAAAAAAATCTACAGGTTACATTTTTTGAGTTACAGAGGAGGTCTAGAGCTAGAATTATTGCTCTAACGATCGCAGCAATACCTCGCATGTGTGGTTTGAATACCGTTTAAATATGCGGGCGCTACTCACTTGTTCGCTTCTGCGCGCGAGCTCGTCGGGACGGAGCACGTTTTCTGGCTCCTAACTTTTTTAGCTGGCTCCTAGATTCCAAGCAAGTTTGTCAAACTCTGCATTAAGGTGAAATAACTTAAGGCTTTACAATGACTTTAACTGCTTATCATGCATAATCTCTAGTCTGCACTGTTTTTCAGAGAGACTTCAGCATGGTAATTTTGTTTTTAATAAATACCAGACATGCTTTTATATGAACAGAAAATTGGACAAAATTAGGAAAAATTTTGTAATATAGGGCCAGATTCAGAAAGAATTAGATTCCCGCAGAGTATCAGAGATACTCCACGCTGCCGTACTTTACCTGGCTCTAGGAGGAATTCAGAGAGATTTTGGCCCGTAAGGTACGGCGGCGTAGTGTATTTCTCCCGGCGGAATCAAACTAGGCGATTAGGGGGCGTGAGGCATTTAAATTAAGCGCGTCCCCGCGGCGATCGAACTGCGCATGCTCCGTTCAGAAATTTCCCGCCGTGCATTGCGCGAAATCACGTCGTTACGTCATTTTTTTTTTGAGTAGCGTCGTTTACGGACATTCCTATTCCCGGACGACTTGCGCAAAAAAAATAAAAATTCGACGCGGGAACGACGGCCATACTTAACATGGGCCGCGTAACGTTAGACCAGCTAATAGCTGGTTTAACTTTATGTAGCGAAAAAATGACGTACGCGATTGCGAACGTCGCTCGTAACTTCGTGGATCGCCGGAAAAAGCTCATTTGCATACCCCGACGCTGAAAACGACGCGAACTCCACCCAGCGGCCGCAAAAAGATGGCAGCGTAGATCCGAAGACGTACGGAGACGTAAGCCTGTCAGATCGAAGCCCAACGCCGCCGTATCATGGTTTGAGGATTCAAACTAGTGATACGGCGCGCAAAATTTGAACTTACTCCTGTCTAACACCAGTTAGACAGGCGTAATGGCTCTCTAAATCTGGCCCATAGTGTTTTCCCATATCCAGTCCACAAACAGGTCACGATTTGAAAATTTTCAGGCAAATCAGTGTTAATATGGGGACTTGTACGGGAAGCATTGATTCCTAAATTTGTTCTCGGGAAAGTTTTCCAAAACTCCAGGTACTTAAACAACTTTGCTTAGTGTTCTGCTTATAATAATTGTGCTGTGATTCTATGAAGATATCTGGAAAACATGCTCAACCCACGGGCCACATGTGACCCTCAGAGCCCTCTGATGTGGCCCTTGACCTCAAATTGAATGCAGGAGTTTTGTTGTGCTTTCAGAAAGTGCACCGCATCTGCAAGATATAACAGAGGTATATGGCAAAGAGCAGCTAATTTGCCGGAAAGTCACAGATGCACCATGCTGCACCGGCAGCATATCAGTGTGAAAGCAGCCTTATAGGGGCTCAGGACAGTAACGGCATGTTTTACATTTGGGAGGCAGTAAAACTCCATAGTTAAGGCTGGGTTCACACCACGATTTTCTATACAGTTTTTGGATACAGTTTTTTTTCAAAAAAACGTATTCTAAAAAACGGACCCAACCGTACTCAACCGTATGCTATACGGTTGCATCCGTTTTTTAAACGGAATTTTTTTTTTTTTTTTCAATAAAGTTTCATTTGTTCTATTGACATTTCAAGGGAAGCAAGGTTAACAACCGTATAGAAAAAAAAGGACAGAACTGCAACGACATACAGTTCTCATAGAGTCCTATGTTAAAATAACCGTATACGGTTAAAATACGGTTTTTGAACCGGACCAAAAACCGTGGTAGACCACGTTTTTTTTCCAGGAAAAAAAAAGGTAAAAACCGTATGGTTTGAAAACCGGATACAACCGTATGATTTATGGCAAATACGGTTTTTAATGTAAAGTCTATGGCCACGGTTTTCTGTACGGTTGCATACGTTTTTGTTTTTTAAAAACGTATCCAAAAACTGTATAGAAAATCGTAGTGTGAACCTACCCTAAGATGGGTTTTTACCAGGGTGGATTTGGTTTAAAGCAAGTTGCTTTAAATCACGAGTAAAAAGGCTTGATATAAATCAATTTGATTTAAATCATAATTTTTAAAGAGCACCTGTCATCTCTGTCCCACAGCAGCTCCTCCTTTTACCCGCTGTTGACTCACTGACAGTCTCATTCACTTTAATGGGATGGCTGGTGATGCGGCAGTGACATAAAGTGAGGGACGTGGTGGCAGCAGGTGAGTGGGTGCACGCTAACAGGCACTGCCATGATGGATCTGAAATGACAGGTGCCCTTTAAATGTAAAGACTTATTCTTTCTGGTAGTTAGAATCTTTAATATTTGCAAACAAAATGAAGGTTTCCTATTTAGAATAATAAGCTATCAGGTTAGTAAAACGGCAATATCAGAAATGATTCAATCATACTGTTTGTTGTGTACATAGATTTGCAGAACAATGAGATAAACAAAAGTTTAGGAAAATTATTTTATCTCATGGTTACCGTGAAATTGTGTGATTACATCAATGCAGTGCATGGTATGTCAGCTTGCAGAGCTTGGATTCATTGAATGAGTTTACCAAAAATGTAAATATTGCAGAATATACTGCCTTGTGCTACATAACTAAGCTCCATTTCATGCTGAATAAACTAAATTTATTGATGCATCCTAAATAGAAAACGATCTTTTTAGATAGATTTTTACTCTTTTACTCTTATCAATCACTTGCCGACCAGCCGTCGGTATTATACTGTGGCAGGTTGGCAAGATCCCGTGAACCACGCAGCTGTACGTCGGTCCCTTTTAAGCGGGATAGCAGGGGCGCGTGCACCAGCTGCATTGCACGGTTGCCAATGCTCATGACCTCTGGTCGCGAGCGATCGCGGGCACAAGTGTCAGAATATGGACGTGTGTGTAAACGCACACATCCCTGTTCTGTTCAGTGAGGAAAGAAGACAGATTGTGAATTCCTAATAGCTAGGAACCATGATCTGGCATTTCCTCTACGTCTGTCCCCTTCCTCTACAGTTAGAAACACGCTAGGGAACACAATTAACCCCTTGATAGCCCCTTAACCCCTTCCCTGTCAGTGACATTTTTACAGTAATCATTGCATTTTTATAGCACTGATCGCTGTATAAATGCCAATGGTCCCAAAAATGTGTCAAAAGTGTCTGATGTGTCTGCTATAATGTTGCAGTACCGATAAAAATTGCAGATAATAATAAAAAAAATGCTATAAATCTATCCCCTATTTTGTAGATGCTATAACTTTTGCGCAAACCAATCAATATACGCTTATTGCGTTTTTTTTTGTTTTTTTTTTACCAAAAATATGTAGAATACATATCGGCATACACTGAGAACATTTTTATTTTTTTTAAAAATTGGGAATATTTATTATAGCAAAAAGTACAAAATATTGTGTTTTTTTTTTTTTGCTATTTTTTTGTTTATAGCGCAAAAAATTGAATTAGCAGAGATAATCAAATACCACCAAAAGAAAGCTCTATTTGTGGGAAAAAGAGGATGTCAGTTTTGTTTGGGTACAGTGTTGCACGGCCGCACAATTGTCAGTTAACCCCTTGCCGACCGTAGTTTTACAGTGGCAGGTCGGCTTGGCTGCGCCAAATCACATAATATAATGTGACTTTGCATTCCAGTCGCTAGCATTCACTGCACGCCCCAGGCGTGATCACTCGTTACAGAGCGGGAACCGGGAGCTGTGTGTGTAAACACACAGCTCCCAGTCCTGTCAGGGGGAGAAATGACTGATCACATGGTCATACAATGTATGAACAGCGATCTGTCATTTCCCCTAGTCAGTCCCACCCCCCCTTCAGTTAGAAAACACCTAGGGAACATAATTAACCCCTTCCTCGGCCCCTAGTGTTAACCCCTTCACTGCCAGTGACATTTTTACAGTAATCAATGCATTTTTATAGCACTGATCGCTATAAAAATGCCAATGGTCCCTAAAATGTGTCAAAAGTGTCCGAAGTGTCCGCCATACGGTCGCAGTACCGATAAAAATCGCAGATCGCTGCCATTACTAGTAAACAAAAAATATTAATAAAAATTAATAAAAATGCCATAAATCTATCCCCTATTTTGTAGACACTATGGGCCAGATTCAGGTAGATGGGCGCTTCTTTACTTTGGAGTAACGTTTCTCATTTACGTTACTCCGCCGACACTTTCGGCGCAAGTACTGTAATTCACATAGCACTTGCTCCTAAACTTGCGCCGGAGTAACGAAAATGCGCTGGCGTAACCCGACGCAAGTGGAAGTGGGTGTGATCATATGTAAATGATGGGCGGAGCCCAGCGCAGAGGCTTACGTTCAGCGCATCATCCACGGAGCATGCGCAGTAAGTGAGGCTTCACTCGCCCCCTTGTGTGCATGCTCACAACTTCCGTCGGCACGACTTCACGGGAAACGTCAGCGCAATGCATTCCGTTGGGCGTTTAAATGCGCCCGTAGATGCGCCATTCCGGCACTAAAGTATATCCTGTTCCCCCTCCCCGCAGTGAAGTTACTTTTGTTCTGAGATGGCTGCTCCCGTTCCCCGCAAACACACAGGAGAAAGCTGAATTTTAAAGGCCAGGAGCTGTCAGCCGTCATCTCGGCTATGGAGACCTATGATGTCTTCCTCCATGGCTGTAAAAGTTGACAGACAAGCATGGACAGAGGTGTTGTCCTGCAAGTGGGGGTGCTCAGCTAGCTCTTATCGTCGGTAACGCTGCTGTAGCTGCTCTCCTGCTGACCTGTGGCCGTCTGGAGTAAAGATAAAGCAGCTATTTGTAGAAATAACTTTGCGCCGGACGGACGAGATACGCGCGGCGCATGTAGCCAGCGTATGGTGCTAATCCGTTCGCGAATTTGGAAATCTCCCTCATTTGCATATTTTCAGGGGAAATCAATAGGCGCGACTGATGCGCCAAGGGAAATTATGCGCTGACGAGACTCTGGCGTCGGAAAGTTAAGCCGATCGGAAATGGCCCGTTTTCTGTCGCATCTAGTTTGGTGGGTACGGCCACATAGAAACGACGGCGCATATTCACAGTTACGCGGCGCATATCGAAATACTCCAGCGCAACTCTACCTGAATCTGGCCCTATAACTTTTTACGCAAACCAATCGATAAAACGCTTATTGTGATTTATTTTTTAGAAAAATATGTAGAAGAATACGTATCGGCCTAAACTGAGGATATATTTTTGGGGGATATTTATTACAGTCAAAGCCAAAACGCTTGGTACCGCGGGGTAAGAGACTTTTGTACATTTCTCATGTATAGGGAAGCCCATTGAAGTGAATTGGCGGTACTGCAAGGCAGGCTTGACAAGAATCAAGTTGAGAAAAAAGGTTTTTTTTTTTCCATGACATTAAAAACGGTCGTGTGTACGCGGCATAAGTTTATGCGTCTGTTGAAAACACATTTCCCTCAAAACTCTTGTAGGAATGCTGTAAGTAAGCATAGCAGGTACAGGGAATGCATGCTTTTAAAGGAATGCAAGTTTTTGTTCTAAGCTGAAAATGAAAGCAGCATTCTTTAGTTTTCAGATGACGCATTCCATTTCAGCTGCATTGAAATGAGCTCTACTACTACTTGGCGGTATAAATGTATGGTTTTACAATATTGCTTTAACCCCCCTGGCGGTATCCCCGAGCGTGACTCGGGGTGGATTTTTTATGTAAAAATCGGTATCCCTGAGTCACGCTCGGGGTGAATATGCAGAGCCTGCAGCGCGCTGGCTTACCTTGTATCCAGGCAGGGTTACTGTACTTACCTTGTCCTTGGATCCAGCGATGCATCCCCGCTGTGTGAGCGAGTGGCGTCCTCCATTCGACTCACACAGTGCCCGTGCGCCGCCGATCTCCGTTCACTGCGACGTAACGGCGCACGGGGGCGGAGACCGGCGGCAAATTAAAAAAAGTAAACAAACACATTACATACAGAATACTGTAATCTTATAGATTACAGTACTGTATGTAAAAAGTACACACCCTACAGGCCTACAGTATAAAACGCAGAATTTCCATGCATAATAATTGTACCGCTTTTGGTACGTAATTCCAGACAGAATCATACCGCCAGGGAGGTTAAGAAAGGTAGCTAATACCATCACGTATGTGCAACTTGTAGCCTCCACTAAACAGTAATGGGGTAGCTAGAAATTCAGGGCTGCCAATTCAGCCATACAGAACATCTGAAGATTGATAAAACAATACTTGCCTTTCCCAATCCAGCAAGATATTTCTTCCTTGATTAACTCGCTGCTTCTAATTCTTCTCAGTTCGCCGCTTCTGATTCTTGGCAATATGGACAAGCTGTAACGCAACTGGAAGTCTAGGATCTGTATTTCTCTGGTAGTTGAGGTTGAAAGAGCAGTAAACAGGATCCTGGTGCTTGTAGTTCCTGATATTGTGATGTTATAAAAGCTAAACATGTCTTCTCTATGCTGCTAAAATGTGTAGATACTGTATAACATGAAGATGTTATTGTGTGATTTGGTCTCTTTTCCTGTTTCAGAGCAAGCAGAAAATATTTGCGGATTGGCTGAGAACCCTTTCATGGCCAGCGATTATTGAAGCTTAGATGCCTGGGCCAAATTTAGAACCACTTTAAAGTGATACCAAAGTCTTGTTTTTTTTTTTTTTTGTGAACCACTTCAATACCCTTCCTACCCAAACCAGCTTTCGGAGCTTTCACGTTTTAAATGACAATTGTGTGCGGTCATGCTACACTGTACTCACACAGAATTTTTATAATTTTGTTCCCACAAATAAAGCTTTCTTTTGGTGGTATTTGTTCACCTCTGCGGTTTTTATTTTTGCTAAACAAATAAAAATTCAGATTTTTTTAAAAAAAAAATTAAGTTTTTCTTTGTTTCTTTTATAAAATGTAAATAATTACGTTTTTTCTCCTTCGCTGATGAGGCTGCACTGATGGGCACTGATAAGGCGGGATAGATGAGGTGGCACTGATGGGCACGAACGATGGACACTGATAAACGGCACTGATTTGCATCACTGATAGACATTGATAGGCGGCGCTGATGGGCACTTATGGGTGGCAATTAGCGGCGCTGATGAACACTGATTGCCATCTGCCTGGGCACTGATTGGCATATCCCTGGAGGTTTACCTTCTAGCAGGACAACGACCCTAAACATACAGCCAGAGCTACAATGGAATGGTTTCAATCAAAGCATATTCATGTGTTAGACTGGCTCAGTCAAGGTTCAGACCTAAATCCAATTGAGAATCTGACAAGACTTAAAAATGTCTGTTCACAGATGCTCTCCATCCAATCTGACAGAGCTTGAGCTATTGTGCAAAGAAGAATAGGCAAAAATGTCATTCTCTAGATTTGCAAAGCTGGTAGAGACATCCCCAAAAAGACCTACAGCTGTAATTGCAGTGCAAGGTGGGTCTACAAAGTATTGACTCTTTGAGAATTTTTGAAAACCATTTATCATTTTCCTTCCACTTCACAATTTTGCGATACTTTGTGTTGGTCTATTACATAAAATCCCAATAAAATACATTTGTTTTTGGTTGTAACATGACAAAATGTGGAAAATTTCAAGGGGTATGAATGTATTCAAGGCACTGTATGTGAGCTGCCATTGCTTGCTTTTTTTCAAAGGTTGTCTCTACTTGCCAAAGCTTTATTACCCATAAGTTGCTGACTTTAGTTTTTCCATTTTCAGATTTTTTTTCCATTGTCGGTGTCTTGCCATTGTAACAGGAGAAACATGTATCACTTGTAGTGGTTATATTGGTGACCTAATGGGCCCTCTCCAGAGAAGCTGTTTCATATCTGTTGAAGTGAATTTTCACATTGCGGGAAAACAAAACAAAGGCCCAGAGCACTAGATTAAGCAACCTGTTACAAAGCACCTAACAAGATTCAAACTGAGTTCTCTCTCAGCCTGAGTTGGGCCCCATGCACACGGGACGCCGGTGCAAACTCTGCTAAATACACGTTTTTAAAGGCTAAAACCGGCGTTTAACCACTTAAGGACCGCCTCCTGCACATTTACGTCGGCAGAATGGCACGGCTGGGCACATGCACGTACAGGTACGTGCTGTGCTAGTACACCGTGACCCGGTCCGAAGCTCCGGGACTGCGGGATTTGCGGACCCGATCGCCGCTCCAGTGCGGCAATCAGTCCCCGGAGCTGAAGAACGGGGAGAGGCGTGTGTAAACACGGCTTCCCTGTCCTTCACTGTGGCGGCAGCATCGATCGCGTCATCCCTTTTATAGGGGGGACACGATTGTTGACGTCAGACCTACAGCCACACCCCTCTACAGTTGTAAACACACATTAGGGAACACATAACCCCTACAGCGCCCCCTGTGGTTAACTCCCAAACTGCAACTGTCATTTCCACAGTTTTGCTGTGAAAATGACAATTCTCCCAAAAATGTGTCAAAATTGTCCTAAGTGTCCAGCATAATGTCGCAGTCACGAAAAAAATCGCTGATCTCCACCATTGGTAGTAAAAAATTCAATAAAATAATAAAAGTGCAATAAAACTATCCCCTATTTTTGTAAACAAAATAAATTTTGCGCAAACCAACCGATAAACGCTTATTAAGATTTTTTTTTACCAAAAGTAGGTAGAAGAATACGTATCGGCCTAAACTGAGGAAAAAAAAAATTTTTTATAAATATTTTTGGGGGATATTTATATTAGCAAAAAGTAAAAAATATTGAATTTTTTTCAAAATTATCGCTCTATTTTTGTTTATAGCGCAAAAAATTAAAACCGCAGAGGTGATCAAATACCACCAAAAGAAAGCTCTATTTGTGGGGGGAAAAGGATGCCAATTTTGTTTGGGAGGCATGTCGCACAACTGAGGCAGTGCAGAATCGCAAAAAGGGGCAAGGTCCTTTTAGCTGCATTTTGGTCCGGGTCTTAAGTGGTTAAAAACGCCCGTTTTGCCACGAATTTCACGTCGTTTTACCACGTTTGCGTTTATAAGCATTTAGTTAAGAAACATCATAAGACCCTCCCTAAGCTCAAAAAACAGTACTATTTAACCATTTCAGCCATTTTGTGAGACCAGAGTGAGTAGCAGCTGAGAGCAGCAGTGTACTTGTATTTAGCGTGTCACTTGCCACATCACCTGCCACAAGCTGCTGATTGTCCACTTGCCACGTCATCTGCCACAAGTTGTGAATTGTCCACTTGCCACGTCACCTGCCACAAGTTGTGGATTGTCCACTTGCCACGTCACCTGCCCACATCACCTGCCACAAATTGTAGATTGTCCACTTGCCACATTACCTGGCCACGTCACCTGGCCATGTCACCTGCCAAAAGTTGTGGATTGTCCACGTCATCTGGCCACATCACCTGCCACGTCACCTGGCCACGTCACCTGCCACAAGTTGTGGATTGTCCACTTGCCACGTCACCTGCCACAAGTTGCGGATTGTCCACTTGCCACGTCACCTGGCCACGTCACCTGCCACATCACCTGTTCACATCACCTGACACGTCACCTGCCACAAGTTGTGGATTGTCCACTGGCCACATCACCTGGCCATGTCACCTGCCATGTCACCTGGCCACGTCACCTGCCACAAGTTGTGGATTGTCCACTGGCCATGTCATCTGGCCACATCACCTGCCACAAGTTGTGGATTGTCCACTGGCCACATCACCTGCCACATCAACTGGCCATGTCACCTGCCACAAGTTGTGGATTGTCCACTTGCCACGTCACCTGCCACAAGTTGTGGATTGTTCACTTGCCACGTCACCTGCCACAAGTTGCGGATTGCCCACACATACTTCAGGTCATACGCTCGATCTTATTTTCAGACAAGATCTGGAAATAAACATTCTGAAAAATGAACCGCTGCCATGGACAGACCACCATGCAATTAAATTCACAATTACCATAAATGCCCCCTTAACAAAAACGGTAAAATTAGTGACAACGCACTGGACTAGATCTCAGAAGAAGCTCTATTCAGAGCTCTTCAAAACTACTTTAGGGAACAAAATAAAAACAATCCAACTACATCAAACAGCCACAGAAACACTGGATGCCATAAACGCAGTACTACTGCAGTCAGCCGACTTAGTAGCGTCCAAACGCAAAACCTGCATCTGGAAAAACAACTCCAGCTGGTTTAATGACCAGCTATCGTTGCTAAAGCAAGAATGCAGAAGAGCAGAGGCAGCCTGGAAAAGAAGCTCTTCAGAGGAAAACTACACCAACTATAAGGTAATAACAAAAAAATACCACAAAGAAATCTTTAAAGCCAAAAAAAATGATTTCTCCAATATCATCACTAATGCCCTCAACCGTCCCCGCAAACTATTCAAGGTAGTTACCCAGACCATGAATCCAGTCTGTCTTGAAGTCCTCAATTCTGATACCCAAGAATTTTGCAATAAATTATCGATTATTTCGTCAACAAAATTGAAGGAATCCGTGAAAGCATTTAGCAAAATAGAACCCCCATTAACCCCCCCTCAATCATACGCCCAATACCCACATAAATTTGCCGTAATCAACGAAGTTCACTTTAAAACCCATTTCCATCGAGGCCACTAAAAATATAATCGATACCCTACGAAATAGCACAGCACCGAATTATATCATCCCCACCAAACTGCTGAAGGAATGTGCCGATTTACTGGCACCACCTATCACGCAGCTTATAAACCAGTCATTCAAGGAAGGTATAGTGCCCACCCGCTTAAAAGAAGGTATAATCAAACCTATTTTAAAGAAACCCACTCTCGACCCTGAAGACCCAAAACACCGTTGTCCCATAACAGCCTTAAATGTCCTCTCCAAGGTAATGGAGAAAGTAGTGGTACAACAGCTGCAAAGGCATTTAGACACCCATAATTTGCTTGATCCATTTCAATCGGGTTTCCGTCCCGGTCACGGGACGGAAACAGCACTGCTCAAAATATGGGATGATGCTCTCGAGGCCGCAGGCGAAGGAGAATCTTGTCTTCTAGTATTGAAAAAAGAGAAATAATGCGCATACCATACAATAACCAAAAAGTGAAAAAAGCTGCAACTCAAAAATTTTATACAACATAAATTACATAAAAAACAGAAAAGGGAGTCGCGCTAAATAATTGAATAGTTGTGTCTTATCAGAAACACAAATAACAAATTTGCTCAAGTGAACATCAATATAAACACTCAAATTAGTGAAAACAATATGTGATATAAATGAAAATCCAAACACAAAACTCAAATGGACCACCAATAATATTCCATATATAGTGAAGCAAATAAATAACTGAACATAGTCCAAAGCATGAAATATAGGTGAATTAGATCCTGTGATATGACTTGACAAGACGGTGTGATGGTTGAGACGACTACAAAGAACCTCCACCAACGCAAAACACTGACCCTTACCAGAGCCACAGGAACATTTCTGGACTTGTAGGGTGGTCTTTGCCAAGTATGTTCACTGAACGGTTGTAGAACTAAAAAAAAACACTACCTTTAGTTCCAGTTGCACTTCTAGAAATTTCAAAATCAAATCTTTTATTACATGCTCTATGGTAGGAGTAGTCTATATGCTCCAATGTCCATGCGGCTTACAATATGTGGGTAGGACTAAACGTCCCCTCCAAGTGCGTCTTAATGAACACATTGCGAACATCTATAGTTGATTTCCCAACCATTCTGTATCCAAGCACTATTTAACCACCCATAATAAAGATCCCACAGGGACTGTGTTTTTGGGTATAGACAAGTACAATGCCCACTGAAGAGGGAGCAATTTAGTTAGGAGTATTCTAGATCAGAAATGGCCTGGGTACACAAACTTAAATGTTATGAACCTCATGACCTAAATATAGAGGTCGATATAAACTGCTTTATAGACAATTCATAGGTAATTTACTTCACCATCTTTAGAGGTTCTCCCTCCTCTCATAAGTGCAGTTTGTCTTGTGTTTCAGGAATTGGTTAATGTAAGTGATACTTTGTAATTGTCTCAGTGCAGTATATTTTTTTTGTGTATGATGTGTCAATCTGGGTCGGGTCTCATTCGGCCGTATGGTACCACTTTAATAATTTTTTTTCATTCTATTCTATTTGTCAAATTATGAGGACTCTGTTCCTTTTCAAAACATTTTATACTTTAGTAATTTTTTCTTCAACATCCACGGCACCTTTGGGATGGTTTTGCAAATACCCCTGTTACTAACATTTTGCTTACCCTTAACAAGGATGTGATTTAATTTTTTATATAATGCACAAGATTTAATAATCTGGTCATTGTACGATATATATGTAAACTTATTCTGTTTGGGTTTATACGTGGGTCTTAAAAGATCCTGCTTCTCCTTCTATTTGTCTTCTAGTATTGTTGGACCTAAGTGCAGCTTTTGACACTGTAAACCACAAACTATTACTGACTCGGCTAGCTGAAGTAGCCAAAATCGCAGAAGGTGATCTATCATGGTTCTCCTCCTTTTTGGAAAACCGATCACAAATAGTAAAATTGGGACGTTTCACTTCTGAAAAACGCACGGTGTCATGCGGAGTCCCCCAGGGATCCCCCCTGTCGCCGGTGCGGTTCAATTTCTATCTCCGCCCCCTTTTGGAATCATCAGTAGCCAAAAGTTACTTTACCATTCCTATGCAGATGACACACAACTGTATTTTCGCATCTGCAACAAAAAGGATCATCATCTCGGTCTAGAGAAATGTCTCTCTTTGATAGAAAACTGGATGACAAAGAGTTATCTTAAACTCAACAGTGCGAAAACAGAACTTCTCCTGTTTCACGCCAGTCAAAAGAATCAACTTGCAACAACCTGGACACCCCCACCCATTCTGGGTAGAACTATCACCCCTAGCACCAAAGTCAAGAGTCTCGGAGTCATTTTCGACACCAACATGACAATGGATGCACAAATAGGGTCAGTAGTCAGCGGATCGCACCATCTGCTGCGCCTACTTCGCAGACTCACCCCCTTTATCCCGAAAGAAGACATTGCAGTCGTGGTGGGGACACTTATCAACTCCAGACTTGACTATGGATTTCCCCTGTATCTCGGACTCCCCAAATACCAAATAACTGGTCTGCAAGTCGTTCAAAATACGGCCGCTCGATTAGTGATCAACAAAAAAACATGGGAATCAATCTCACCTTCACTTAGAGCCCTTTATTGGTTGCCAGTAAAAGACAGAATCACTTTCAAGGCACTCTGCCTAATGCATAAGTGTATTCAAGGAAATGCCCCCCAATATCTACTGTATGCGAAAAAATAAAAGCTCACAACCCCAATCGCATTCTGCAGGTACCACGTTTTGCCGCGTTTTGAAAACTTTTGCGTCTGAACCCATTTTTTTGCTTCTGGAAAAACGAGGTTAAACGCAACTGCCTGAAAACGACAATAAACGAGACTGTGTGCATGGACACATAGGATAACATTGAATGTGTTCAGGGGCAGTTGAAAAAGCTGTCCAACTGCCTCTTAACACGCGTTTACCAGCATTTACCAGCGTCTCGTGTGCATGGGGCCTTGAATGCAAAGTCTCAGCTTGAGCTACTGTATAGCTAATCATATAGCTTGCAGACCGGCAAAAAAAAATTGCTGTTTTTTTTTTTCTTTTTAATGCAGCACATTGAGGACATTTCCACTTAGGGGTGTACTCAATTTTGTTGCCAGCAGTTTAGACATTAATGGCTGTGTGTTGAGTTATTTTGAGAGGACAGCAAACCACTCGCTGTTGGCAATTACCCATGCCTACTGTAAATGTTTTGTTTATACTTTAGCTGTCAGCAACGGTACAAAGCATTGAAAAGTTATTAACAAATTAAATCTTTTTTTTATTTATTATGTTGCTCTTTTTTTCAATGTGAAACATGTAAATATATGTTAAAGGTGTAAAAATACGAACGAACAAAGCAAGAAAAAAAACATTTTAATTATTAATAGTTAATAAAATATATGCGAACAAAAAAAAATCAGCAGGAAAATAATTAAATGAAGGAGAATAAGGAGTTTTAATCTTACTTGACAGGTTTCTTTAAACTGACTTCATCTGAAGATCGACGTTCATTCTTTTTGATCTGTAGCTGTGAAGAAAAACAGCAAGATACAAAAAGAAACCATGTTTCTTTTTATCTTCGACTGCGCTATCTTGTTAAACATTACCCGTCTGCTTTTTTTTTTTAAATTATTATTATTATTATTATTAATATTTTGACAGCTCCAATTGCTGGGACTTCCGTTTACACTTCAGCTGTCAACAGGGGAACCCCGCTGACAGCTCCTTAATAACCGATAATTGCTGGCATTTTTTTTTCTTAATTTCAGCTGTTAGTGGGAAATACCACTGTGAGCTGAGGCCGGTTTCACACTGGTCCGACAAACACTCTGACATTGGGAGCTCATGTTTCCCTATGGGAGCCATCTTAACTAGTCCGACACATGTTGGACCGACTTTGAAATTGCTCCCTGTACTACTTTGGTCCGACTTTGATCCGACTTTGATCCTACTTCACTCCATTAAATATCATTGAAGTCGGATCAAAGTCGAAACGCCATCTTGCATGATCCGTCTTTGGCATGCGACTTGTGCTCTGCTGATCTTGAGGGGGAACTCCACGCCAAATTTTAAATAAAAAAAACGGCATGGGTTCCCCCTCCAGGAACATACCAGGCCCTTGGGTCTGCGGGTCCTGCAGGCCCCCCACCCCAAAGCACCCTGTCCCCGTATTACAAGGAAAAATTGCGGCGATACAGAACTGGCAACCAAATGCTAGTATTAAAAAATGAAATAAAATAAAAAGTTCTTTATAAAACCCAGGATCTAAGTAAATAGATAGGGTAGTAGATGAAACAAATAAAGTCCCGAATATGTAGAGTCAGAACCCACAGACAGGATAAATAGCACCACCGTGACTTGGACTTCCGCTTACCGGAACCAAGAGGTTAATGAGCATTAAGCATATATCCATCCACAGGTTGAAGCACCAAATAGCAAGGATTCCAATGAGCGGACGTCCAATGGTAAAATTAGGTACTCGCAGATAAAAGGTCCCAGTTCATATACGCAGAGAAGAAACGGACCATAGCATAATTCTGTATAAAATGGTTTTAATAGGAATAAAAATATGGTACTTACAAACATATGAGTTTAAAAGCATGTATACAAATGCCGGCCGGCACTATAGGAGCCCTTCCTCCTCACGTTAAGGGTGGTGACGTCAGTGTACGCCGTCCCACATGTTGATGAGTATAGGGCCTCTTCCCGACAACACTGGCCGTTGGTTGTCGGGGTCTGCGGGCGGAGGGCTTATTGGAATCTTAATAAGGGGCCCCCAGATCCCGGCTCCCCACCCTATGTGAATGAGTATGGGGTACATTGTACCCCTACCCATTCACCTGGGGGGGAAAAAGTGTCAAGATAAAAACCACACTAATTTTATTAGGCAGCTTCAGGGGTCTTCCGACTTTGGGGGGTCTCATCTGACTTCAGGGGTCTTCTTCTGACTCCGGGGGTCTCTTCCAACTCTTCACTCTCTTCTCCACACTCTCCGGTGCTCTCCCGCTGTAATGCCATGTGCGCGACCATTTATATACCAAGGGCCTAGTATGCTCTTGGAGGGTTTTTTATTTAAAATTTGGCATGGAGTTCCCCCTCAAGATTCATATCAAACATAGGGCTGAAACAACTAATCGATTAATCGACAACTAATCGATTATGAAATTAATCGATCACAATTTTCATAATCAATTAATTCGGCCAGTAACATAATAGGGGTTAAAAAACTAAAATTAGCCCTTTATAGTACAAAAAAGCAAAATCGCTACTGTAAATATTACTTTAACTGTCCCACAGTAAAAAAATGAACCCCTTACAGTAGCGATTATTTTCTCTTTTTGTACTTATTTTTGTCTTTTTAACCCCATTACGTTACTAAACATCTCAGGCCGGGGTCACACCTTCTGTTTTTTGGTGCTTTTTGCAGAAACACACTACAGTTCATTTACCTGTTTTCCTATGGGGCACGTTCACATTCGTGATTTTTTTTCAGCTGCTGTGTATTTGGAAAGGGCAAGGACTTTTTAACACAAAACGGTGCTATTCTGTTTTTTTTTTTGGTTCAATATACTTCAATGGAGAAGCTGCAGAAAAGAATGTAATGCGTTTTTGTGGCAATTTGTGTTTTGTAATCTGCCCAAAAAAAATAAAAAAATGCAATTTTTAAATTTTATTTAGGCTATTATCTGATTAATCGATTAATCGAAACAATAATCGGCCAACTAATCGATTATGAAAATAATCGTTCGTTGCAGCCCTACACAGTGCCTGGTATTGGCAGGGATCCAAGTCAGATCACGGCTCATCGAAAGTCGGACGTATGTCGGCTTCAAGTCGCAGGGTAAAGTCAGATCCAAAGTAGTACTAGTGTTAAGTCGCACCAGTGTGAACCAGTGTGAATAAAAGCTGATTATTGTAAGCACCTGTCTGTGGTAATTGGTTTTCACAACCCTCTAAATGCTTGTTCACACTATCGTTGGTCTCTGAAAAGCAATCCAGCATCCAGCTCTGGCAGATGTAAACACTGAAGCCACTTACACACGACCATTTTTCATATCGTGAAAAAAAACAACGTTTGTCTCGACGTGATTCTTGCCAAGCCTGCCTTGCATACACACGATCGTGAAAAAAATATATCCTTGAGCGCTGTGACCTACAACATGTACAACGGCACTATAAAGGGAAAGTTCCATTCGATTGGCGACACCCTTTGGGCTGATTATGCAAATTTCCCTTCTCACAACCTGCTTCTGAGAAATGCGTTTTTTTTTCTCCGTCGTTAAAGTCTACACATGACCGCTTTTCTTGATTTTCACGGTTGTTTTTAATGACCAATTTAAAAAAAAATTCTCGTCATGAAAAATGGTCGTGTGTACGCGGCATGACCGTTTTTTCCCCTCTGGAAAGCAGGGATCAAAGTTGTGTTTTTTTTTATCTTGTGCTTTTCAGGGTAGATGAGATATTTGGCCTCAGATAAAAGAGGACCCGTTATGTCTTATTCCTATTACAAGGCATGTTTACATTTCTCGTAATAAAAGTGAGACATTTTTTTTTTAAGAGGCAGTGTAAAAATAAATAAAAATAATAATGGTTAACAATTTTTTTTTAATGCACCTCCGTCTCATCGTGTAAAGAACGTTCTCACCACCCATGTGAGGTACCATCACAAACATGCTAGTGAGAGCAATAATTCTAGAACTCTAAATTGGTAACCTGTAAAAAAATTATTAGAGCATCGCCTATGGAGATTTTTAGGTACCGTAGTTCTACTTCATTCCACAAGTGTGTGCAATTCTAAAGCATGACATGTTGGGCATCTATTTGCTCGGTGTAACATCATCTTTTCTATGTTACCAAAAATGTGGGATGTGTGTGTATATGTGTGTGTGTTTCTATATATATATATTGTAACAGTAGGCGCTACTGTAACTATAAAAATGATGATGAAGTGGACACAGAGTCTGCATTCAGCCAATATGCAGAGCTGCAGAGCATACATTTAAAAACAGAGAAAACTGCGCTGGCAGTTTTCTCATATTTTTCCTATTACTTCATGGGGCTCTATGGCTTGGAGATCCTTCAGAGATCTGGGTGGGACTGGGTCTCCAACCTGTGTCCAGGTTTTTAAGATAACCTGCAAGCTGCCTTCCCAGGTGCAGACAGCTCATTAAAGGGAAGGAAGGAGAGAGGAAGGTGGAGTTGGAGCAGTGGCTGCTGGTGAGTGTCTCTGTGTGAGGACAAACACTGTGTGCGTTGAAGGGCTTCAAAGCTGTGTGCGCCCAAGAAGCCTAAAGCTGTGTGCATTAAGGGACTTCAAGCTGTGTGCGTTTAAGAAGCCCAAAACTTGTGCATCCAGGACTGTGGGTCTGGAGGAGCTTATGGTTTGAGGAACCAATACCTATAACAGCAGTGCTGTTGAAGAGTAGCCAGGTGGGCTGGTATTTTCATTTATTTTTGGATAACGTTTAAACCCCTGCGTGGGATTCCTGAATGGACTTTTGTTTCTTTTTTTCTCCTTTAATAAACGTGGGCTACCAGGCCCTTAACATCATATGCCTGTTTGGTGTTGACTCACTGCACAAAAAACGCATCTGCCACAAGAGTTAATTACCCCCAACGTTTACAATATATATATATATATATATATATATATATATATATATATATATATATATATCATTTGCATTAAAATGTATGAATGTGTATTTTCTCCCTATAAAATGCATTTAAAAACTCACTATTTAAATAGTGTGACATAAAAAAAAAAAATTGCAACGACTGCCATTTTATTATCTAGGGTCACTGCTTAAAAAATATATATATATATATAATGCCTATGAGTAATTTTTTTAGCAAAAAAATAATAATAATTTTTTTTTTAACAGAAAAAGCTCTTTATTAGACAAATCAGCATTACAACTCAGACAATTTAATGACATAATAATGCAGCAAAGTAAGTTCAGAACGTCCGTAGGTATGTGGGGAGTCCCGCTCATACACAACCTAGGAGGAAAGCACCAATAACCATTTAGCGGTACATAATAGCCCAGTTACATCACCACCCCCCTCAGTATACAAATTAACATGTACTACAAGAGTCTGGGGGCGGGGAGGGGACCGGGGGCAAAGGTCAAGGGGATAAGGAGAGCAGACTGTGAAGAAGAATGGGAAGGGGGCCCCACCAGGGAATCAGGAGAGGGAAGGCGGGCATCACACCAGTCTCACTAACACTGCCTGCTTTCATAGGTCAGCCTGTACAATAGGAGCACCGAGGTCACCGACCTTCGCCAGGAGTCATGAGTAGGAGGGTCCTCCGACTTTAATTTTAACATAATTTCCCACCTAGCGTAGTATAAGAAAAATGTTAAGCATAACTTGCAGTACCTATCTCCCTCCACATCCCCCATGTAGCTCAGCAGTAAACGTTTCGGGTCATCACCGAGGGTAGAGGCCACTGCCGCCCAATAAGGCTGGAGCTTGGGACAGGACCAGACCATATGCCAAAAAGTTCCTACCTCCTGCTTGCACCTCGGGCAGTGAGGGTCTCTCTGAGGATACACCCGTGCCAATCTCTGCGGAATATAATAGGCCCTGTGCAAAAACTTCAACTGCGCAAATCGGTCCCTAGCAGCAATCTGAGAGGGAATATACCCAGAGAGGCAGTCTTCCCAGTCCTCCTCCCCCAGGGACGGAATATCCTCCCTCCACCCATCCCATGTTTTAGTAAGCTTAGTGTCATGGCCCACCGTGAGATACAGATACAGGGAGGAGAGAGGGCGCCCCATAACTTCCGAGATCAGAAGGCGCTCTATGGAGTCCGACTCCACGGTCTGGGGTTCAGGGAATTGAGCTCTAAAGGCATGGCGGAGCTGCCAATATCAAAACTGGAAAAAGGCTGGGTGTAAGCGCCACAGAGTTCCTGAAAGGCCCGGAGCCTGCCATCTGAGACTATGTGCCTGACCTTAACAATTCCCTTCCCAGCCCATAGGGCTGGGTCTGGGATACTATCAAAGTGGGGCAACACAGGGTTACCCCACAGAGGAGCGTGCGGGGAGACCTGATTCGGTTTTCTGTATATCGCCCTCGCCTCCTGCCAAACCCTCACTGTAGTGCGCATGAGCGATGTCATGGAGGGGCTAGCCCTGAGGCCTCCGGAACGGTAGGTTGCTGAGTGCTGCATACGAGCCCAAGACAGCCGCCTCCAGCGTTACCACCGGATTTTGTTTCGGTTGGGAGAACCACCACCTCACCTTCACCGCAGCCCAATAATAGATCTTAAAGTTTGGGAGTGCCAATCCTCCTCCCAACATGGGGAGGTACAAAATTTTCCTAGCCACCCTGGGGGGCCGTCCGGCCCACACAAAGGACAGGACCACACTCTCCAATCGTCGGAAGAAAGATCCAGGAAGGGGGGAAGGTGTGTTCCGAAAGAAGTATAGAAACTTTGGCAGGAAAATGATTTTCAGGAGGTTAACTCTTCCTACAGGCGTCAGGGGAAGGGAACGCCATACTGCACATTTAGACAATAGTTGTGACATTAGGGGTTGAATATTGTTGCCCACATAGTCCTCCACCTTGCCCATGATTTTAACATAATATAATATAGCAGGCCGGCACCCTGGATATCTGAACAGTCAGCATAGAGCTGAGCCGACTGGTTTATCTCATGCATTTAAATGCTGGAAACCTCTTTGGGCGTGACTCTGCAATAACTTCATAAAAGGAGTTAATTAGGTAGATAGGCCACAGTTTACAAATTAACACAGTTTGTGGTTTATGCTTCCTTCTTTGAAAATGTGACACAAATGAATAATTCTTTTACCAAACACTGTCACTTTTCTTCCTTCCCAGCCTTTCTACGCAATAGTGACCTGGTCACATGAAAGCACAAGAAGATGTTTACTTATCCTATGAATAAAATTGTATAGGAAAACAGAATTGCATGTTACGGTCAAAATATAAGTTACAGTTCAGGTTCAGCTGATAAGTATTAGTTGTTTTTTTGTAGTTTTTGTAGTTTCCATCAGAAAACTGTGTGACAGTATGATAACACAGGAGAACGCTTGGGAGACATTTTTACCCCCTTAAAAAAATGTTCTTTCAAGGCAGGCTCAAAAAAATCTAATATAAAAAATATACTCAAGTTTATTTAATGCATTTACTTTATTAAATTGTGGATAGAATGTGCCTTTAGTTTAGATTTTGTATGACCTCCTAAATGTCATTTCAAACTTGCTTTGGCATTGAGTGCGCTATATTTAAGTACATCTGAAGGTCTTCCTACTCATGTGATCTGGGAGAAACAATGGCATGCCAGCCTCAAAAATAAAATGTATTATTTGATTGCAGTTGCAAAATGACATATTTAATCATAAAACAAGATTTTATATTTCAGCTGCACGATTTGTGGCCTGATGGCAATTTGCTTGACCGGTATGAATGTGTACTTTGCTTACAAGGCCAAATGTATATTTGTCCTGGCTTTGTGTCAATTATTTTACTGATAAAACAGTAGCAGTCAGCGGTGCCTTTACAGTAGCAGTCAGTGGCTGTACGCAGTTGATTAATGACACGTCCATTAACTTATTAACCACTTAAGGACCGCCTCCTGCACATATACGTCGGCAGAATGGCACGGCTGGGCAGATCCACGTACAGGTAAGACCTGTACTACTACCCAGCCGTGGGTCACGGGCACGCGCCCGCGGTGCGCTCCCGTGACCCGGTCCGAAGCTCTGGGACCAGGGGACTCGCGGACCCGATCGCCGCTGGAGTGTGGCGATCGGTCCCCAGAGCTGAAGAACGAGGAGAGCCGTGTGTAAACACGGCTTCCCCGTGCTTCACCGTGGTGACTGTATCGATCGTGTAATCCCTCCTATAGGGGGACACAATCGATGATGTCAGACCTACAGCCACACCCCCCTACAGTTGTAAACACACATTAGGGAACACATAACCCCATCAGCGCCCCATGTGGTTAACTCCCAAACTGGAACTGTCATTTCCACAATAAACAATGCATTTTAAATGCATTTTTTGCTGTGAAAATGACAATGCTCCCAAAAATGTGTCAAAATTGTCCGAAGTGTCTGCCATAATGTCGCAGTCACGAAAAAAAACGCTGATCGCCGCCATTAATAATAAAAAAATAAAAATGCAATAAAACTATCCCCTATTTTGTAAGCGCTATAAATTTTGCGCCGACCAACTGATAAACGCTTATTGCGATTTTTTTTTTTACCAAAAATAGGTAGAAAAATACGTATCGGCCTAGACTGAGGAAAACATTTTTTTTTAGAAATTTTTGGGGGATATTTATTATAGCAAAAAAGTAAAAAACATTGCATTTTTTTCAAAATTGTCGCTCTATTTTTGTTTATAGCTCAAAAAATAAAAAACGCAGAGGTGATCAAATACCACCAAAAGAAAGCTCTATTTGTGGGAAATGAAGGACGCCAATTTTGTTTGGAAATCCACGTCGCACGACCGCGCAATTCTCAGTTAAAGCGACGCAGTGCCAATTTGCAAAAAGGGGCCTGGTCCTTTAGCTGCATTTTGGTCTGGGGCTTAAGTGGTTAAAGCTGAATTTCTAGTTTTTATTATTTTTTTTTTTTTTTGCATAGTTACCCAGATCCAGCATAGATCAGTGTAGGTAATCATAATTCATGCCTGGTAATTCCTGTGGAAGCAGAGAATCACAGTAGTAGCGTTTGTCTTTTGGCGGGTCTGCATAGTCTCTACAAGGGGGGTTACTTATATGGCACGGGTGCCATTCAGAGAACATTTTTCCTGAATGAATATAAAGCATACATTGATTGATTGGACAAGGTACCGAGGTGGGGCAGTGATACTTCACTCTTCACTTTAGTAAGTCTACTACAGTGATTCACCAATTCCACAGGGATGCAATATGCATACTTACACTGGTCCAAACTAAACCTAGGTAGCTAAGTTTAAAACAAAAACAAATTCAGCTTTTCAAGATTTATGCCGCGTACACACGGTCGTTTTTTGCGATGAAAAAAAACGACGTTTTCTGTGAAGTAAAAAACGACGTTTTTAAAACGTCACTTTTCAAAGACAATTTTGCATACACACCATCGTTTTTTCACAAAAAGCAAGGTTACGTTCACCACTCTTTTCCATTGAAGCTCGCTTCATAACTAGCTTCTGGGCATGCGCGGGTTGAAAAACGTCGTTTTAAAAGACGTTTTTGCTACACACGGTGACTTTTTGTGAAACAAAAAACAACGTTTTGAAAAACGACACAAAAAATTCAAGCATGTTGGAATTTTTTTTTGGTCGTTTTTTTTAAGACAAAAAAACAACGTTTTGCCCACACACGATCAATTTAAATGACGTTTTAAAAAACGTCGTTTTTTTTCATCGCAAAAAACGACCGTGTGTACGCGGCATTAGGATCACAATTCCCATCTATCTGTTTCCACTTTTGTCCATTAGTTGGTGTGCTTTCATAATGCGCTGCAGCACATTATTGTATTGGGTATCACAGCACGTGAAAAAATTCAGAAAAATGGTCATGCCTCACTTTTGAAACTGCAGCACAACGGACAAAAGAGATCTGAACACCCCCATTGAATAAAATTACTTCTTATGACAGACACATGCTTTATTTTGTTTGTCAACACACATATGAACTGAGCTTTAATTACAATACCAAGTTAGACTTTAATAAAAAAAAATATAAAAAAAAACAACATATTTTAGTCTGTGCCATTTTGCAAATTAAAAGTCTAGGTTCACCTTTTCACAGTAGGAAGTGTCATTGAACTATGAGGGCGGTCATGGGAGCCCTCAGGCGGCGTACAGACGATCGGACATATCCGATAAAAACGGTCCGCGGACCATTTCCATCGGATATGTCCGATCGGGAGTTTGATCCGATGGCGTGTACACACCATCGGATCAAATTCCCCGCCGCCGGACGGCGCGGTGACGCGGCGGTGACGTTGACGCCGCCGCGTCACCGCCACGTCACCGCACCAGGAAGTAAAACACTTCCGCGCATGCGCCGAATCCATTCGGCAGCGGCGCGGCGGCGGTGGGGGCCGACATGTCTGCTGGTAAGTGTACTAACCAGCAGACATGTCGGGCGGACAGATTCCACCGGATAGATTTCAAAGCTTGCTTTGAAATCTGTCGGGTGGAGAAATCTGTCCGCTAGCCCATACACACGAGCGGAGATGTCTGCTGAAACGGTCCATCGGACCGTTTTCAGCGGACATATCCCCTCGTGTGTACGCCGCCTCATAGTTTGCTGTCTGCTGTGGTGGCACACAGGACTTTGTAATGTTTTTTCGTTAACAGCTTTTCACCAATTTTAAAATGTGACAGCGGATTTGGGGACAGGATTCTCTGCCCACTGTCACAAGTAAAGGGATGAGGGGGGTGAGCAGGGCACGAGCTGGAACATGATACATGTTCCAACCTAAATACAGGAGTAACATGTTCTAAAGATGAACTTTTGTCTTTGAACATTTGAAGGATAGTTTCACCTTTAAAATAAATAAATGCACATCTATTTGCAGGTAAACAAATGTGCATTTACAGTGCCTTGAAAAAGTATTCATACCCCTTTAAAATTTTACACATTTTGTCAAGCTAGAACCAAAAACGTAAATGTATTTTATTGGGATTTTATGTGGTGGACCAACTCAAAGTGGCACATAAGTGGAGGGAAAATTATAAATGTTTTTTCATTTTTATTTTATTTTTACGAATATGTGAAAAGTGCGGTGTGCATTTGTATTCAGCCCCCTTAACTCTGATACCCCTAACTAAAATCTAGTCGCAGGAGTAGGCAACCTCGGCCCTCCAGCTCTAGTGAAACTACAAGTCCCATGAGACATTGCAAGACCCTAACAGTCACAGGCATGACTCCTAGAGGCAGGGGCATGATGGAATTTCTAATTTCACCACAGATGAAGGGTTAGGGTTGCCTACCCTAGTGGAAACCAATTGCTTTCAGAAGTTGCCTAATTAGTAAGTAGAGTCCACCTGTGTGTAATTTGATTCTCAGTATAAATACAGCTGTTCTGTAAGGCCCTCAGAGGTTTGTTAGAGAACCTTAGTGAGCAAACCGCATCATGAGGGCCAAGGAACACACCAGACAAGTCAGGGATAAAGTTGTGGAGAAGTTTTAAAGCAGGGTTGGATTATAAAAAAAAATCCCATGCTTTGAACATCTCACAAAACACTGTTCAATCCACTATCCAAAAATGAAAAGAGAATGGCACAACTGTAAACCTACCAAGACATGGTCGTCCACCTAAACTGACAGGCCGGGCAAGGAGAGCATTAATCAGAGAAGCAGCCAAGAGGTCCATAGTAACTCTGGAGAGATCCACAGTCCAGATGGAAGAATCTGTCTACAGGACAACTATTAAGCCGCGTACACACGATCGGTCAGACCGATGAGAATGGTCTGATGCATTTTTCCATCGGTTAACCGATGAAGCTGATTGATGGTCAGTCGTGCCTACACACCATTGGTTAAAAAAATGATCATGTCAGAACGCGGTGACGTAAAAAACAACAAGCATGCGTCGACTTGATTCTGAGCATGTGTGGATTTTTAACTGATGGTTGTGCCTACAAACAATCGTTTTTTTGCTATCGGTTAGGTATCCATCAGTTAAATTTAAAACAAGTTTGCTTTTTTTTAACCGATGGATAAATAACCGATGGCGCCCACACACTATCGGTTTGGTCTGATGAAAACGATCCATCAGACCGTTCTCATCGGTTTGACCGATCGTGTGTATGCGGCTTTAGTGCACTCCCATAAAAAAAAAAAAAGATTTGTGAAGAGTAGCAAGAAGAAAACCATTGTTGAAAGGAAGCCATAAGAGGGCCCGCTTGCAGTTTACAGGAAGCCAAGTGGGGGACACAGCAAACATGTGGAAGAAGGTGCTCTGGTGAGATGACACCAACATTTTACTTCTTGGCCTAAAAGCAAAACGCTTTGTGTGGCGGAAAACGAACACTGCACATCACCCTGAAAACGCCATCCCCACGTGAAACGTGGCAATGACAGCATCATGCTGTGTGGAAGCATTTCTTCAGCAGCGTCAGGGAAACTGGTCAGAGTTCATGGGAATATGGGTAGAGCCAAATACAGGGCAATCTTAGAAGAAAGCCTGTTCGAGTCTGCAAAAGACTTGAGACTGGGACGAAGGTTCACCTTCGAGCAGGACAACAACTCTATCCATACAGCCAGAGCTACAATGGAATGGCTTAGAGTAAAGCAGCATATTCATGTGTAGGATGTACCAGTCAGAGCCCAGACCTAAATCCAACTGAGAATCTGTGGCAAGACTTGAAAAGCTGCTGGAACATGGTACATGTTCTAAAAGGTGAACTTGTCTGTTGGAAAAAAAAAAAAATAGAAAATATTTCTTTTTAAAGCTGCATATAGACAGCCTGTATTACTCTATGGGGACACAGTTGCTAGAGACACAGCCTCTTGTCCTAATGTGACAGGCATGTCAGGATGACTGACTAGCTCCCGAATGCACACTGTCTGCATAAATAAGGTGCCTATTCATGCTATACAGGCCCCATCACCTGTGTGAGTAAGACCTCATGTACGCTGCTGCTGGTAAACAGACGTTTAGGAGCAGTTGGGCATTTTTTTTTAACTGCTCCTGAACTCTCCTCTAGCAGTACATGTACACAGTGTCGTTTATAGTAGTTTCTAGGCAGTTGAGTTTAGAGGCTTTTTCTGGAACCGTGTTTAGAGGCATTTCAAGCAATAAACGCAGTATTATTTAGCATTTAACAGCATTTTGTTTACAGACTTTTTAATTTTAACAGGAAAAAATATATATAATATCAAGTCAAGTTAAATTGTTCAGGAGAGGTTGATCAACATCCTTTGTACATGAAGCTTAAGGCCCTTTTCACACGATCTGACCGTTCAGGTCTGCCTGTCAATTTTGACAGTGGACCTGAACGGCCGCTCCATGCAGTCCTATGGAGCGTCGGATGTCAGCTGACATACGTCCCCATCCGTCCATATCGGATCGGGTGAGATCTGATGAAAAGGGACATGCTGTCCCTTTTCATCAGATCTCCCCATAGGAGACAGCGGCGCTGCACAAGCCCCTTCCCGCTCAGTGAGCAGAGAAGAACTTGTCATCCGCCGGCTCAGCGGAGAGATCTCCAGCTGACCCGGCTGGAGCTGGCGGACTCTGTAGCGACAGAGTCTGCCTGTGTGGAAGAGGGCTAAGGCCTAGTACTGTAAATGAGTTGAGTGATGTTTGCAGATTGTAAAACTGAGTTCATATTGAGTTTGGTGTACTCTATCTTTGCGTGTTTTGATTGTGTTCTGTACTAAATAATGTATTCAAATGCAGTTGGATATGAATACAATTATTGTGTGCGCATTTTCATGGATCTCCGTACAATGTGTACTGTTTTTTTCTTCGGCAATCTGTGCAATAAGAAATGATTATGCAATGGATTATTGTTTGTCTATATATTTAGAAGAGTTAACCAAATCCCTTTCAGCAAGTTATATTTTAGCAACCTGCCTCCACCCCAAACTTACTCATCCGTGTCTTCATGGACCTTGCTTTGTTCACTGGTCCAAATCAATTGGTGGAGCGGGGATTATGGTGTGGGGTTGTGTTTCAGGGGTTGGGCTTTGCCCCTTAGTTCCAGTAAAGGGAACTCCTAAATCCCCTTTCAGACGTCCGCCTCCATTCGTCCATTTTTTACAAGTCTGTAAACGGACTTGTAATGCATCCCTATGGGATCGCGTCCGTTAGCGGATGATGCATCCGCTAACGTCCGCAAAGATCCGCGTCCGTCTGGATCTGGTTTTTCGGACGGAAGAAAACCCTATTTTTCTTCCGTCCGGCGGATGGGATGAATACGGACACACGGTCCGTATTCATCCGATTCCCCATAGGGGAGAGCGGAGGAGAGACAGGGCTTTCCCTGTACAGTGTGCGGGGACCGCCCTGTCCACCGACAGCTTAGCGGGGATCCCCGCTCAGCCTTCCGAGAAGAGTTGAAGCTGTTATAGATGCAAGGGGGAGGGGCAAATCAATATTGAACCCATACGAACTAAAGCCCAGTACACACGGACGGGAATCTCAGTGGGGGGGGGGGGTTTTGCTTTACCCAACGAGATTCTTGGCAAGCTTTTCTTGCAAAGCCGAGTGTACACGTGGCACATTCAAAAGAACCGCCGTTGCCGCCATCTTGCTTCACCCTACACTACCCTTGTAAGCTACCGCGCATGTGTCGAAGTCTCATTGAGCATGCGCAGGCTTACAGGAGAACAGGTAAGCTTGTAGCCACATACACACACACAGTTTTCTCGTCGGGAAACAGGTCGACGAGAATCCCGGCGAGCAGGTTCTCTGGATTAGGACTGGGATGCTATTAAAGTGGATGTAAACCCTATCCTATACCCAGTGATGAGAACAGCCTCAGTTGATACACAGGGATGAAACAAATCTCCCTACATAAGTTTTAAAGACATATCTGCTGACTTTCCCTTTCTATATTCTTTAGAATTCTGATATGGTGTTAGAATTTCATTTTTACTTCCTCATTTAGCAGTAGGAGTAAAGTCTTGTCATACACTGTGTGACAGCTGATTGGCGGAAAGGCACCCCCCCCCCCATATAGGCAGAAGAACTAAGACACTTTCAGAGCTTTGCTGTCACAAGACAAGCTCTCTGCTAGTCTATTTATCACACCCATCCCGACACAAATTTCCAGCTTCTTTTATCTGCAGTCTTTGAGAAATTGTCTGAAGTTATCATGCTGATAACAGAAGAATGAAACTACAGAAAGACAGAGGATTTAGGGCTTCGAAGAGAGTTAAAGCGGAAGTAAACCCATCGATTTAACAGTTTAAAAAAGCAGTTCAATTTCCGGCATGCCGGGATTGCCAACTGTCACATTGGTTGTGCTCTCAACCAAACTGTCAAAAAATCCAATGGCTGGTGTCATAACTGATCACATGTGCAGCACCACGGCAGTTGAAGATTAAACAGAGGCCAAGATGGTAGCTTCCTTGGCTGAAAATGATAGAAGGGTTTACTTCCACTTTAAGTCAACATTACAGATGTATATGCCCAGTTCAAATTTCATGAATGGGGCATCCATCTTAAAGTTCATGTGTGTATGAAAGGCAGGTGTCACAATACTTTTGACAATTGTGTGTGTATGTATGCGTATGTATGTCTGTGTGTACAGTCAGGTCCATAAATATTGGGACATCAACACAATTCTAATCTTTTTGGCTCTATATACCACCACACATCTTGTTCGTTTCATTTCAAATCCATTGTGGTGGTGTATAGAGCTGAATAGATTAGAATTGTGTCGATGTCCCAATATTTCGGGACCTGACTGTATATATAATGTGTGTGTGTGTGTGTCTTTGCAATTTTAAGTTGACAACTTTTAGGCCTCATTTCCACTGGCGTTTTTACAGCCACGTTTCTGAGCGTTTTTTACAGCTTAAAAACGCCTGTCCATGTTATTCTATGGCATCATTCCCACATAGACGTTTTTGAGCTGCAAATGGCCTAGGCGTTTTTGAGCTGTAAAAAAAACGCAGGAGCAGGGCGTTCTAAAGCTCCTAAAACACAGCTGTAAAAACGCTCGACCTTAAAAAACGCGCAAAAACGCGCATAAACGCGCACCGCGGCGATTTTGAGCTGCAGGGATTTCATAAAAAATCTCATATATATAGCCTAGAGATTTTTTTTTCCAAAAAAACGCTGCCTAACGCTAGCGTTAAAAAACGCGCAAAAACGCGCATGCAAAACGCGGTAAATTTCACGTTTTTAACGCAAATTTTTCCAGGCATACCTAGCTGTTTTACAGCTCACTTTTAAAACGCCAGTGGAAATGAAGCCTTAGACATTAGCTTTTCACAAATTGGTGAATCCCTGCCCATCTTTATTTCTGAGACACTCTGTCTCTCTAAGATGCCCATTTTGTACACAATCATGTTACTGACCTGTTGTCAATTCATCTAATTAGTTGAAAAATCTTCTTCCAGCTCTTTCTTGTTAGTACCACTTACTTTGCCAGCTTTGTTTTGCCCTGTTCTTACTTTCTTGAGACATGTTGCTGCCATCAATTTCAAAATTACCTTATTTTTCGCTTGAAATTGTAAATTTTCTCAGTTTAACCACTTGAGCTCTGGAAGGTGTTACCCCCTTCATGACCAGGCCGTTTTTTTTTGCTATTTAGCACTGCACTACTTTACCCACTTCAGCCGCCGAAAGATTTACCCACTTACTGACCATTTTTTTTCCGATACGGCACTGCATTGCTGTAACTGACAATTGCACGGTTGTGTGACGTTGTACCCAAATTAAATAATGAATGTCCTTTTTTTTCCTTTTCTTTTGGTAGTATTTGATGAGGTCATACATCGATCATATATCAATTTTTTTTTAACAAATAAAATTAAAAAAATATATATGTATACTATATGCTACTGACACTTGGGAACCAGTCACACCAAATACAGTGATCGGTGTTAAAAAAATGCACTTTCACTGTACTAATGACATAGGAAGGGAAGGGGTTAACATCAGGGGCGATCAAAGGGTTAACTGTTCCCTAGGAGTGCTTTCTAACTCGGAGGGGGTGCTTGTTTCTTGTGCTTAGCATAAACACGGTATCTCTGTCTACCCTTGGCACAGAATGGCGATCTGCCTTGTTTACATAGGCAGACCGCTGTTCTGCCTCTGTCGGGAATGATCGGCCGGGGACATTGGGTCGTTGATTGGCTCTTGCTGTGTCCAATCACAGTGGGAGCTGGTCGCCAGAGGCGAGCGCACACAGGCGAGGCGGTCGGCAAGTGTTTAACTGGTAGTTTGCGTGGTCATGCAGTGCTGTACCCAAACTTAATTTATGGGTTATTTTATCAAACAAATAAAGCTTACTTTTGCTGGTATTTGACCACCACCGGGTTTATATTTTTTATTATATAAAAAAGAGCAAACCTTTTAAATAATTTTTTTTTTACTTTCTGCTATAAACCACATCTGATTAAAAAAATATATTTTTTTTTCATACATTGAGGCCAAAATTTATTCTGCTACATTTTCTTGTAGCAGAATAAATTATATAAATATATATTATTTGGTTTGTATAAGCCCCCTTTTTCACTTGTACGACTTTAAAGTTGCGCGATTTTACTGCGATTTAGCAGCCACGATTTTACCGCGATTTTGCCGCGATTCGCGGCCATAATTTTAATGAATGCCTGTGTAAGTGGCATCAACATCGGACCAAAGTAGTGCAAGGACTACTTTGAAGTAGGCACAACTTAAAGTCGTGCCAGTATGAATGGTAGTCATTGAAAATAATGGAGAATGACTTGTCATATGATTTTGCTGTCCAAAATCGTGGGACAAGTCGTATAAGTGTGAAAGGGGACTAAAAGTTATAGCTACTACAAACTGGCATATGTACTAAAAAAATTATTTTATTTTTGTATTTATTTTTTGTACTAGTAATGGCAGTGATTAGCGACTTATAGTGGGACTGGAATAGTGCGGTGGGCAGTCTAAAACTAACTGACGCTGGCTAATACAGTGATAATACTATATAATATACTATATACCCTATCACTGCACTAGTGACACTGGCTGGGAAGGGGTTAACATCTGGGGTTAATTGTGTGCCTAACAAGTGTTAATGTGTGTGATATGTGCTGATTCGTACAAAATATTTGTTCCTTTACCCTGCAAAGCAAGCAGATCATTCTGTCAGTACAAAGCCCTGTGTGTCAACACAGGGCTCTGGGCTGTGATTGGACACAGCCGTTCAGCAGGTCTCAGCCATGAATCATTGGCTGAAACCTGTTGAGAAAATTACATTTTATGCATTCACAGCAAGAGTCACCCTGAACCTGGAAGAACGTGCTGACGTACAGGAACGTGTGCCTGTACGAGCCACCCACCCACCCACAGTAAAATGTGGGTGGGAAAGTGGTTAAACATTTGATGTTTTCTATTGTGAATAAAATATGGGTTTATGACAGGGTGGATTTGATTTAAATCAAGTCTATTTAAATCATGATTTAAAATTACTAGTAAAGAGGCTTGATATAAATCAATTTGATTTAAATCATAATTTTTAAAGAGCAACTGTCATCATTCACTTTAATGGGACGGCTGATGAAGAGGCAGTGACACAACAAGGTGAGGGACGTGCTGGCAGCAGGTGAGTGGATGCCCGCTAACAGGCGCTGCCATGATGGGTCTGGCAGGTGCTCTTTAAATGTATAGATTTATTCTTGCTGGCAGTTTGAATCTTTAAAATTTGCAAACAAAATTAAGGTTTCCTATTAGAATAATCTGTCAGGTTAGTAAAACAGCGATATCAGAACCGCTTCAATCATACAGTTTGTAGTGTACATAGATTTGCAAAACCATGGGCTAAAGGAATAATCCTGAACTTTTTACTCCAAAAGTATTTTATTTAAATAAATTTGATAAAAATCCCAAAAATCTGATTTAAATAAAATAAAAATCTGATTTGTTCTTTTTTTCTTTTTCCTTTTAAATCATAGATTTTTATCCACCATGGTTTATGAGCAGCACTGCTGGTATCTCTCAGCGCTTGGGCACGCCATAACCCAATATATACAGTGTGGTGTGACATATATGGGTACAATGCAGATGATATGTGCATTTCCTTTTATTACTTTATTGAGATTGTTAAAGAACAGAAATTTCCCTAAATGCCAAGAGGGGGATATTACACTAGGTAAGCCTGCTGTACAGCATTGGTTATATAATAAGGAGAGACACAAAAAAATCACGTTAAAGTGTACTATGACCATACACTTGTCTCTGCTTCTTGCATTTCATTGTGCTGCTCTGAAAAGAAAATATTTCAGGACCTATTTTAAATGTATTGCCAGTCCATTTAGAATGAACACTTCTCTTATGTGTCCGTGACTTGGGCTGTCACAGGATAATCTATTGTACTGCTCCTAATAATAAAACGCAGAATAGCTACTGAATTACTAAAGATGTCATGGGCATATGTCGATTCTACATTAGATGGAAGGTTTGATTTAGTATGAAAAGAAAAGTAGTAAAGGTGAGCTCTCTTCAAGGTTATACACTAATAAAAAAAAAATGATTCATACGATACCCAGTGAATTCATCACCTAGAAGAAAAATGAAAATGTTTAGTTGGAATTAGCCTTATCACGTTATTTACTTAATCGGCTACTTTCACATTGAGTAGATTTTAAAGCGCTTTTGCGTTACAAAAAAAACACCAGAAAAGCTCACGAAAATTGTAGGTGCCAAAAAAGATCCTGCTTGTCGCATTTTTGGAGCATGTTTGGTCAGTTAAAAGCTGCACCAAAAATGCACCTCCCCATTGAAATCAATGAAAAACACGGCAAACACGCCTCAAATGCATTTTTTGGTGCAGTTTGTGAGTCACCTGTCCTTTACAAAACCTACCTCAAATGTTTTTGCTGTGTTTTTTCAGGCGGATCAGTGTGAAAGTAGCCTTACTATGTTGATTTATTAAATGTAGATCATATTGCAGCACAGGCTATTTTATTGCAGGTTAAGGCCATCCATAGCTGGTTCGAATCTCAGCCGGTTCATCAGCAACCGTCGGATTCAAATTTTGTGGGTAGTCTTAATGTACAAAGTTGATCGATCAACTTGGGTAGAACCAGCCTTCTGGATTTACTTGCTATAGCCACTAGCAATAACCATTATCTTCTCCCAGCAGGGACGGCTTGCCCCACCCGCCCCTGTCGGGATCAGACAATTGCTCAGCAGGAGGGATTCCACTGTCAGCACTGTCTGCGTTGATGGGGGAAGTGTGCAAATTTCTTTCGTGCAAACCGTGGTTGCAGGGAAGAAATTTGCACGGTCTACGGCCTGCCTAAGGCCCCTTCCACACAGGGGAGGCTCCGTTGAAGTCTGCCTGCTCAGGGGGGAATCTGTCTGCAGATCCCCACTGAGCAGGCGGATGGCTGGTCCATGTCTGCTCTGCTTGTACAGAGCAGACACCACCCGCTTTCCTCTATGGGCAGGTGGATGTGAATGGACTGCATGTCCGTTAACACCTGACTGCCTTTCGATATGCTAGATGGATGGGGAACCAATACGATCTGATGTCGATGGGTGTAAATGGGCTTCTTATGCCGTGTACACACGATCACTATTTGTGATGAAAAAAAACGTCATTTTATCTCACGAAACAAAACAACGTTTTTCAAACTTCATTTTCCAAAACGACGCTGCATACACACCATCGGTTTTCAACAAAGCTCTAGCAAAGCGTGGTGACGTACACCACGTTCGACGGCACTCTGTTCCATTGAAGCTCCGTCTCATAACTTGCTTCTGAGCATGCGCGGGTTTAAAAGCGTCGTTTTCAACATCGTTTTGCCCACACACCATCACTTTTTATGACACAAAAACGAAGTTTTGAAAAACGACACAAAAAATTCAAGCATGTTCGAATTTTTTTGGGTCGTTTTTTTGAAGACATAAAACGACGTTTTGCCCACACACAGTGATTTTAAATGACGTTTTTGAAAACGTCGTTTTTTTTTCATCACAAAAAGTGATCGTGTGTACGCGGCATAAGAGGATACTGGAGGGTCTGATCGGGTCTGCCTGAAAAAATTGACATGTGGACCCAATCGGTTTGTTAGTGTGAAAGGGGCATTAAAGGGTATTTTCTTCAGCTCCCAGTGATGAATGGAGTGGTGGGGGAGCAAAGGAACAGGGCTTTTTTTCTGGGGGAACTTGGTGGAACTCAGTTCCACCACCTTTGGCTCAGACCCTTTGGTGCCCGCTCACCACAATCACTTGTGAACACAGAAGTCTGGTTTCTGTGTTTACAAGTGACTGCTTTGTAACCCCCTGAACTCTGCACACTGTATGTAATGCAATTCTGGTATTTAATGCCCCTTTAAGACCCTTCTACTGTTTGTGAAATCTGAACGGGTCGTGGTTAAGTTCCTGCACCTATTTTTTGAGAAAAAAAGCTCTGCAAAGGAAAGATAAGTATATACTACTGGAATGGGAGAGGAGGATTAAAGCAAATCTGTTGCTTAGTCCTGAATGTTCAAAGCATGGTGTGCTTTCAGGGAACATGCCGATTGGCAACATTTGTGTGCTAACAAATCCAGAAAGCTATGGGCAGGACTGTGTGTTGCCAGGTGCCGATTGACAAGCTACGAGCAATAACAATTCCCATAGCCATGTCTGCTTCAACATTTCTTTCACCCCAAGTAGGTACCCACAGACATGGCATACCTAAGGATGGCAACTCTGCTTGAAATTTAGGATCGGTACAACATCATTGAGACACCATCACATGAAGCTGAATTAGGTAGATGTCACTGCCAGCTTCATCATGTATTTGTGGGATTTGCTTGGGGAACAGTAATTGTACATGCACTTATAATTAGAGAATAAATTCACCTTTGGATCATGTTACACAATGCATTATAATATTTAAGGTCTAACACCCCCCCCCCCCTTTTGAGAACCGACTGAGGGTTTTACCCCCCCCCCCACCCTCTGTCACAACATTGTTTGTGCACAGGAATCTGTTAATATGAGAACTGCAGGTCTCATATACCATTGCAACAGATGTCTTGTAGTTTGCAACGAACTGTGAGGATGCTGATTAGCTTGTGGTTTATTTTCAAGCCCTACAGCTTTCAAACAAAAACCCTGCAAACAGGTAAGGCCCCTTTCACACTTGTGCGACTTGTCCTGCGACTTAGAACTGCAAAGTTGCATCACAAGTAGTTCTCAGAGTTTTCAAATGAGTACCATTCATATCTGTGCGACTTCAAGTGGCCCCTGTACTACTTTGGTCTGACTTTGATGTGATTCGAGGTCTATAGACCTCAGTTTACACAGGCATTCCCTAAAATCGTGGCAAAATCGCATGACTTAAGTACATATTTTTTTATGTAAAGCCATAATTATAATAATTTTTCACCTATTTTAACAAGGATCACTCAGTTTGACTCCTAATTATGACTAAGCACAAGATGTGTGAAACATGTCAACCTTCCGTTCATTCCTGTGACTGCATCTGTCTGCATTACAAAAAATATGTTTTATTGGTAATCTGTTGCGATGTGCGGCTGTCTTTTCCAAGTTTTCTTGTTTGTTGTGATGGTAAATTGGGCCAGTATCTGTGGGGTTACCTGCGGTGGGATCTCCTCGGCTCACCTGAAGCGGCAAATTCTCATCTGCCTTCCTGCCTCCAGTGACCATATCACAACGATTTGTAAGGCCTCTTTCACACTGACCGCCCTGATCCGCCCCGTAAACCTCCGCTTGCTAAGCGGGGATCGCTCCGTTGATCCCCGCTGAGCCGGCGGATGACCTGTCTTTTCTCCGCTCTCCCCTATGGGGGGATCGGATGGAAAAGTAGGTTTTTCCTCCGTCACACTTTGGCGGATCGGAGCGGGTCAGATGTCAGCGGGCATGTCACCGATGACATCCGCGGCTCCATAGAGGAGCACGGAGTGCCCGTTCAGATCCGCCTAAAAAACTGGCAGATGGATCTCAATGGTCCGCCCGTGTTTAAGAATTTTATTGTAGCTTAAAGTGATATTAAAGACAATTTTATAAAAAAACAAAAACAAACCTGTTATAATTACCTGCTCTGTATAGAAGTTTTGCACAGAGCGGCCCCCATTTTACTCTCATGTACCTCCTTGGCGCTCCTGGCCCCTCACTCCTGTTAGGTGCCCTCATAGCAAGCAGCTTTCAATGAGGGTACCCAAGCAGGCGCGTGCTCGATTCGCTGCTCTGTATGTCTATTCAGACACTGAGCCGTGGCACGGCCTCGCCCCCTCTCTCCCCTCGCTGGCTGGCTTTTATTGACAGCAGTGGGAGCCAATGCGGAGGGAGAGTCCAGGAAAGCCGATGTTCTTGTGCACATCGCTGGATCGAGAAGGGGGGGGGGGGCTGAGGTTGGACTGCTGCACACAATAGGATTCTACCTTTATGCATAGAATGTATGAAGGTAAACAATCTTCAGTCTTTAGAACCACTTTGACTGTAGATGAATGTTTTCAGACAGTTACAAATCTTCATTTAAAAAATTGTTAGATATATTTGCAGCTGTTATCTAACTCTGTTAGCAAATCGCCACCATAAATTTGTTTCAATTCCGTATAGCTTATAAGGTTATTGTATAGCAAGAATATTAGAGATACTGATCTTTTACCTTTAAAAGATTTTTATTGATCAAATTTAGGGTACAAAACATAGCGTTATGCCGTGTACACACGATCGGAAATTTCGACAAGAAAACTGTGGATTTTTTTTTCCGATGGAATGTTGGCTCAAACTTGTCTTGCATACACACGGTCACACAAATGTGGTCGAAAATTCCGACCGTCAAGAACGCGGTGACGTGCAACACTATGATGAGCTAAAAAAAATGAAGTTCAATGATTCTGAGCATGCGTAGGATTTTTGCACATTGGAATTGCATGCAGACGACAAGAACTTTTCCCGTCGGTAAATTTGAGAACCAGCTCTCAAATTTTTGCTGCCGGAAATTCTGACAGAAAATGTCCGATGGGGCCTACACACAGTCGAAATTTCTGACCAAAAGCTCACATCAAACTTTTCTTGTCGGAAATTCCGATCGTGTGTACGCGTGATTTAGGCTGGTTATACATTATACGATTTTCTTGTACAATGAATAGATTTACCAAAACCATATAATTTGAGGTCAAACCTAAACACTTTAAATTTGTATGCGACCAGGCAAGCCCTTGCGCTGCATAGTTGAAGGTAAATGTAAAAGAAATGTAATGAATAAGAATATTGTATAGCTAGCATAAACTTTTTGTAATTGCCAAGAAGATGTTAGACAGCTGGAACGTAGTTCCAGAGAATCTAAAAACATCCTGAGATCCCAATCTTTCAAATACTGTGTTCATGTAATATGTTTATCATTAATCATTAGCAGTCATCAGTTACAATTTATCATCACTCAGCAACTAATGGGCGTTCAAGTGAATTTATGTTCGAATTGCGTTCTGTGGTGTGGTGTGTGGCAGGTTACCAGTTTTATTGGGATAGTACTTTCTGCAACCTCAAAAATGAGAATGGACAAAATTGAGAAATAAATTCTACATTGCATCAAAACAATTTGAAACAGTACACATGTTGAGCATCGGAGTGCAAAACATAGTGAGTTACACACCTATAGAGATCTGCCGACAGTCTGAGGTGACCCTATACATGTCACCAGAGAGCGGGTCATGCCTAAGCAGAGCAGTACCTTGGCATTGTTGCAATCAAAATGCAGCTCTATCGTAGTGATACAAGACACCTAAATGTGAAATGGTACAGTTTGCTCCAGATGAATGGGAAATTTGCCCTGGTTTGTGGATTTTTCAAGCCATGGTATAAACAACTGGGGTATATTCACACTTCTGTCTTTTGATCCTTTTTTTTAAAGATATTCTGCTTGCTGCATCTTTGAGGTGGTTTCCAGAAAAAGCACTTTCCATAGGAATGACAGGTATGGCATGAAAATGCAAAGCAGTGAAAGCTGGACTACCTTAAAAATGCATTTTACTGTGCTGCGTTAGAAAACTTGACAGGTAATTTTTCAGTGCTGTTTTTAGAAACATACCAAGTCTGTTGGTATCAGTACAAGACTTATGTTAAATGTGTGAAAAACACATCTAACACACACCACGTTGTAAAAGTACCACATGTGGGGCAACACAGTGGCTTAGTGTTTAGCTCTTCTGTCTTGCAGCAACTTAGGTCCTTGGTTGGAATTCGGACTAGGAAGTGTTGAGTTATGAATGTTCTCCCTATGCTTGTGTGGGTTTCCCTGGCTACTTCGGTTTCCTCCCACACTCCAAAGACATGCTACTAGGTTAATTGGCCCCTATCTGAATTATCCCTAGTATATGTATGTATGTATACATGGGAGATAGGGACATTAGATTGTAAGCTCTTTGAGTGCAGGGACTGATGTGGAAGTACAACATACATGTAAAGTGCTGCTATATAAATGTCTGTAATAATGTGAAGAGATGAAGCTTTACTGTGTTGCAGTTAATAATTATTTCTAGGAGCTATCAGTTGCCTAGCATTGTGCCTTAGTAGCTCCTGAAAACAGCGACTGTACAAAATCCACTAAGCAAACTGTTCCATAGAAGTACAGTGTATGTATCTTTAACATGTTTACTGCACTTATGTCAAATTCCTGCTATAGTGTACAATGAACACTTCTTATCTTCTAGGTCAGTGACTCAGCAAGTCTCCAGTTTTCACTGTGTACACTAATCTTTGTTATAGATTTTTATTATCCCCTTGGCACAGGCACCTGCCCAGAAAGAGAAAAACATTTAAGGGAATGGAAGCCGTAGGGCTAAAAAAGAATGGTGTGTAGAACAGCAGTTTGGATCACTATCATATCACTTGTATAACTTTCCAAATGGATAAACTGGGTTATTCTTTGTTTTCATTAGTATCCTGTGTAAATCTGTCTCTCTACAGACATCTCCATTGTAAGCCAAGTAGGTCAAATTGAGATTGTTTTTTTTTTTTGGATCAGAAGAAAATAGTTTTATATGTGTCCTAGTCACACCATACATGTGAGGTTAACATGTTCATCTTGTGACATTTCAGTACCATTAAAAATAAAAATATAAACCATGCATTGCATTTCACACTGGGTCCCTCTGCAGGTGCTATAATTCTAAAAAATAGTGCCTTCAAAATGCCCTGAAACAGCCGCTGCTCTCTCTCCAGTGTGAAAGCCCCGAGGGCTTTCACACTGGAGCGGTGCGCTAGCAGGACGGTAAAAAAGAGTCCTGCTAGCAACAGCGGTGAAGGAGCAGTGTGTATACTTCTCCTGCCCATTGAATTTGAGGGGCACTGTGGCTATACCGCCAGCAAAGCACCTGTGCAGAGACGCTTTGCGGTGGCTTTAACACTTTCTTTCTCGATAGCAGGGGTAAAAGAGCCCCACTAGTGGCCGAATAGTGCCGCAAAATTGACGGTAAAGTGCAGATAAAAATAGCGGCACTTTACTGCCGACGCACCCACCACCCCAGTGTGAAAAGGGCGTAATCGTGTTACAAGGTGTAGACCGTGAACTTTTCATTTTTTAGCATTTTTTTTTTTCCATCCTTTCCTTAAAAGTGATCTAAAGTCACAGCATGGACCTTCATTGTATAACATCTGTATTGTAATACCAATTCAAATTATTTCATGTTGTCAATTCTGCCTATCTACTGGCCACCTATTTCTACAACTTCCTGGATTCTCTGCATGTTTTGCAGCTTTTCGTGATTCTTTCTTTTTGGTTTACTTTTGATTTTTACAGACTACATGTCCCGTAGTACCTTGCTTATAAGCAGTAATGTTGTCACACATGATGTGTTTCCTGTACTGACTGTCCCTCTTGAAAATCTTTCTCTGTAGTTCAGAAAGCAGGCTCTGTAAATTCTGTGACACAAGCAGTATATATTTACAAAGCATAATTAATGTGTCTGTTTTCTACAAAAAGTAAGCTATCAAATAGTAAGATTGTTCAGATTAACCAGTTGCCGCCTGCCCCACCCATTTTGGGTGGATGTCACATGACGGTGCAATCGAATGGCCGCTCCAGCCCCCCCCGGGGGCTCGAAGTTCGATTCAGCTGTTTAACCATGTGATCGGCTATGTCCAATCACAGGCAGTCACATGTAAATACAGGAAGTGCCAGTAATTGTCTCTCATCGCTCCTCACTGAGTATGTGGTGAGGAGAGCCGATCAGCAGCATCTCCCTTGCAGGACCTGTAATCAGGGCACTGATCATCAGTGCCCTGATTACCAGCATTCCTTGCCCACCTGTGCCACCAATCGGTGCCCATTAGTGATGTTAGTGCTGGCTTTCAGCACTGCCTATTCATGCCGCCCATCAGTGTCCACCAGTGCCACTCATCAGTGCTCATTATTAGTGCCACCTATCAGTGCCCGTAAGTGCGGCATATTAGTGCCTCCTCATCAGTGCAGCCTCATCAGCGCACATCAGTGAAGGAGAAAAATGAATTATTTGCAAACGAAGACAAACATTTTTTTATTTGGTCTTTTTTTTGTAAAAAAAAAAAAACCAGCAGTGATTAAATACCACCAATCTGTATCTGTGTGAAGAAATGTAAAAGAATTTCACATGGTTACACTGTAGCATGACCGCGTAATTGTCATTCAAAGTGTGGCAGCGCTGAAAGCTGAAAAATGGCCTGGGCAGGAAGGGGGTTAAAGTGCTCAGTATTGAGGTGGTTAATTGAAGCCTAGAGATAATTTTATATAATTTTTTAACAAATAATGTTTTTATTTTAACTCAACTTTAATGGCAAAAAAACGTCTGTCAAGTGGCGTAAAAAGGAATAAAAAGGTGAAGAGGCAGAGGGAAACTCCCACTCTCCAACCATGAAAATATTAGCATTGACAGTTTGACACCCATGACCCAGAGTAAGAGGCACCGAACCAAAGATATGATACATCGCATTGTCAATTTTCTAACCTAAACCCAGTTTGCCTAAACCCAGTTTGCCTAGATTCTATCAAACTTTTTGGGACAGTTGTGGTTCATATAGGTACGTTTATACAAAGGGAGCACTGCATTTAAGTGGTTGTAAAGGCATTTATAAAAAACTATGCAAGCCCCTCTAATAGAGGCAGGCATAGCACACTGTGTCACTAGTTTTAAAAAAACGAGCCGTGTAAATACCTAATTTCAACTGTCATCGAGCAGGTCACGTCACTCACGGCCGCTTTACAGCTCTGATCTATTGCTTCTGAGGGAGGGGCCGTGATCTCCCTTTGACGTCAGACGGGGAGATCACCTGGCCGCTAGTCTCCGCCGCAGAAGCCATGTATCGTAGCTGTAAAGCAGCCGCAAATCAAGTGGCCGGCCTGAAAACAGCTGAAATTATATATCTACACTGCTCCTTTTTTTAAACTAGTGACACAGTGTGCTATGCCAGCCTTTATTAGAGGGGCTGGCAGTGAAAATGTGGGGATGACAGGCAGGAAAGAGGGGGAGAGAGAAGAGCAGAGAGCAGGCAGCCTATCATGGAGGGAGGCACTTTGACCATGGTGATCATGGTTCAGTATGGTACAGGAAGTGCCAGGTTCTGTCTTTTTTTTTTTATAGTTTAATCTGCGTCTTTTTTTTGGGGGGGGGGGGGGGGGGGGATAACAAACACTTTAATCCTAGATCTCCACATAAACAATAGGAGGTTCTGGTAGTTTCCACCTAAAAAATGAACAGCCTCTTATGGGAAATTGTGACATTATGAAAATACCTTAAAGAAGGATCAGAGGATCTACCACAATGGACAGGCCAGCTGCTACTTTGATATCAGCTCGACCCCACACCAGAAGTGCTGAAGTACAGGACCAGACTATATGTAGGAATGTACTGACCTCCTGTTGACATTTAGTACATAGCACACAGGATGTAGAAATTAAATTTTTATGAACTGATCACTAGCTGAAATCATAAGGGACAGAAATTGCTGCCCTCCCTCTCCCCCGTCAGCATCAGAGTTGGGATTTTCCCCTTACTAGAAATGGAAAAGTTGGGATATCCTATCAGTTTCCACACTAGTAATCCTAAGGTTCAGGAATGAAAGGATCTTGCTTTAAAAAACACTTGACACAGTGGGAGGCCAACCTAATAGGCACAGAAGATTGAGACTGGACTGCATGTTGCAGTTAAAGAAACCTTAAAGTGGTACTAAAGTCTCTCTTTTTCTCTTTAAAAATACCAAATATGTTATACTTGCCTGCTCTGTGTAATGGTTTTGCCCAGAGCAGCCCAGATACTCCTCTTCTCGGGTCCCTCTTCTGAGCTTTTGCCCTATCCCTCCTGTCGCGTGGCCCCATAGCAAGCAGCTTGCTATTGGGTCCCCCGACCTGAGCCACAGCTCTGTGTGTGCATTCAGACACGGAACCACATTTTGGCCCTGCCCCCTCTCCCCTCATTGGCTAACTGAATTTGATTGACAGCAGCCGAGCGCCACTGCTGTGTCTCAGCCAATCAGGAGGTAGAGTCCCGAAAGGCCGAGGCACTTGTGCACATCGCTGGAATGAGATGGGCTCAAGTAAGTATTAGGGGGGCTGCTGACCTTTTTATCTTAATGCATAGGTAACGATGGATTTCCCCACCATGCAGTGTAAGGAGAGATACAGTTCAGCTCACCAATAGTCACACTACTTGAACAGTAGTCTTCATAGGTAATGTAATATCCGAGTTGGAATGGGGCTTAAATACGAAGTTGCTCAGTTTAGAATTAGAGCCCAAGAGAGCAGCCTCCAGGGTCACCACAGGATTGTTAGCAGTTTGGGACAACCAGCACAACTACCCAATGAAAAAGCAGGGGAGAGGAAGTTGTAAGGTGAACCTGATCACCCCTGGAGTAGAATCTGCCCAAACAAAGTAAGAGACTACAGTATTTGATCAAATTTTATTAAAAAAGGATTTAGGAAAGGGAACAAACAAGTGTACCAGTGTAATCCTGAAAACATTTAAAAAAATTCTCAAGGAACGTCAGTTTAAATGGGTTGTAAAGGTACAATTTTTTTTCTCCCTTAAATAGCTTCCTTTACCTTGTGCAGTCCTCCTTCACTTACCTCATCCTTCGATTTTTCTTTTAAATGTCCTTATTTCTTCTGAGAAATCCTCACTTCCTGTTCTTCTGTCTGTAACTACACACAGTAATGTGAGGCTTTCTTCCTGGTGTGGAGTGTCACCCCCTCCCTTGGACTACAGGAGAGTCAGGAAACTCTCTGCATTGCAGATAGAGAAAGGAGCTGTGTTTTTGTTTTTTTTTCTGCCTCAGAGAACTATCAGAAGACTTAATCAATTTTGCGTTCATTCACAGTCTCTGTCTTTAGTTCTCATCATAGTTGGAAAGACTTCAAAACTTTATTATTACGTAAATATATTTAAATATAATGAGCCTATTCCGGCCTAGAATAAATATACAAAATTACAAAAATACTTTCATTTCCCCTATTTTAAAAAAGACCTCTACCCAACCTTCCCGCCCCCTCTCTCCGACTATCCATCTCATGTTATGTCTCCTTTTGCCAATTGCCCTTCCTGCTCTATATCATCCTGTCTACAAAACTCGGTGAAAGCTTATAATTAACCCAGTCCTGCCATTTCAATTTGAATCCCCAATCTCCTTCCTCCCCCATGAACCTAAGCTGTTCAGCATAATAAATATTGTTAACTTTACAGAGCCAATTCCTCACCGATGGGCTCTTAGGGTCCTTCCACTGTCTGGGGATCAGTCTCTTTGCTGCATTTAGTACATGAGGAACCAAGGTTCTCATATATTGTTTATTAGGCATTTTTGTCCCATGGAACAAACAGACCCACGGATTGGCAGGTATTTTAATTCCTGTGATTTCCTGTGACAGGTCCACCATAAGTGAGACATAGTTCCCATTTCCAAACAGCCCCTCCAACAAAATTTGGAGGTTGCCCTTTGGTAGTGGTGTTGCCCTTTGGTAGTGGTGTGCTATGGCTGGAGTTATATACCAACCTGCTAGGCATTTGAAATTAATTTCTATCAACGCGCAATTAGTTGATGTAATGTGCGTCATCTTTAATATTTTCACTACATCTCTCTCAGTTTCGCCTTTTTCCAACTCCTCTTCCCATTTATTAATATACGGAGGTAGCCCCAAATTTTTTAATCCCATCAGTATCTTATAAATTGAAGAGATCCCGCCCCTTCCGTTCAGCGCTAAACACAAACGCTCCAGTGGGAGCAAATTTCCCTCTGTCCTAATCAGATAAGGGAGGGAGTCCACAAAGTGCTTCAGCTGAAAATATCGCCACCATTTTTTTTTGTTTTTTACTTAGCTCCTGATAAGTGAAATTGTTTCCATCTTTTAATATATCCCTTTATTGTGCATCTGGTGTGGAGTGTCGTGCTCACCCCCTCCCTTGGACTACAGGAGAGTCAGGAAACTCTCTACATTGCAGATAGAGAAAGGAGCTGTGTTTTAGTGGGCGTCCTGACTCTCCTGTAGTCCAAGGGAGGGGGTGACACTCCACACCAGGAAGAAAGCCTTGCATTACTGTGTGGAGTTACAGACAGAAGAACAAGAAGTGAGGATTTCTCAGAAGAAATAAGGACATTTAAAAGCAAAATGGAAGGATGAGGTAAGTGAAGGAGGACTGCACTAAGGTAAAGGAAGCTATTTAGGAAAAAAAAATACCTTGTACCTTTACAACCCCTTTAATAGAAGTAGTGATTTCCAAACCGCACATTTGTGGGTTAGTTGTGGAACTGGATAAATATTGTCAGATAATTAGCTGGAGAGGTCTCATTGTACAGTTAGTTCTAGGCACTTAATAATTTTTTTAATATTATTTATAATTTTGAGCATAAATACATTTTGATTTATTTTGAGTAAAACATTTTTTTAACACCCAAAGTATCTACATTAGTCTAACAATATAACCCTGTCATACATTGTATGGTTTGTTTATGTCCTGGGGCCTAAAGCAGGCAATACAAGCAGAGTGACATTGTTTCTCTTTTATTAGTTACTGCTGTTTCTTCAAAAAAATGCTATATGCAGCTTATACTACAAAGGTTGGCTGCAGCGTATTTTTGTATTCAAAACAAAGGATTTTGCATAGGTCAGTAAACATTTTTTAACTGTTGCTGTGACTTATATAATAGACCATTTTTAGTAATTGTTCTTATGTTTTTAGACTATGTTCAGTCTTTGTTATTGGGAAAACGTTCTACCCATCTTCTGGATGTTTTTGGCAGGAGAAGTAATAAATGTGAATAACTAAATAACACCACTAATGCCCCAATCTGAATGGTTTGACTCTGTATCCAAGCCGTTTGTGTGCAGGGTGCTTTTCTATGGTCAGTACTACCTCCCAGGTGCCCCTTTTCCCTCCCCTGTATGAACTTATTTTTTTATGGCATCACTTATGTCTTGAGATACAGTCGTGGAAAGTATACCCCACCCCATGAAAATTGTTGATTTTTTTTTCCTACATATTTGAACAGGTAAAGATTAGGTATTAATTTAATCATTAATTTAATCAATGCCCACAGATAAAAAAAAATGTACTTGAATTAAAAAAAAAATGTCTTTTCAATTATTTGACGGCATCAATAGATATGAAGTGGTGATAATAATGTGCTTTGGAGAAAGTACAATCCCAATTCCAAAAAAGGTTGTGATTCTGTGTAAAATCTACATAAAAACAGAAAGCAATGATTTGCAAACTTCATAAACCCATATTTTATTTAATAAAAACATATCAAATGTTTAAACTGTGATTTAACATTTTATACAAGTTTATAAAATTAATGGCATCATCACCTCTCAAAAAAGTTAGGACATGGCCATGTTTAGCACATTGTAGCATCCCCTCTTCTTTTAAAACTCTGTAAATGTCTGGAATGGGGGCACACGTTGCTGGAGTTTTGGGAAGGGAATATTGTCCCATTCCTGCCTGATATAGTATTCTAACTGGTCAACAGTCCTGGAAGAGCTGGAAGAACATTTTGAAAAGAATTCACTAACTAATTGGCAACAGGTCAATCAGTAACTTAGGTGTAAAAAGGGTATCTTAGAGAGTCAGATTATCTCAGAAGTTAGGATGGGCAGTAGTTCATCTATCTGTGAAAATTGTCAAACACATTTCAGCATAACGTTTCTCAACATAAAATTGCAAAATCTTTAAATATATCATCATCTGAATCATCTGATATTCTTTTTGGCAACCAAGGACACTGCATCCTACGGTGTCAAGTCAGAACTGATGAAATAGGAATTTGGATTGGCTTCTGTGGGTTTTTGCAGATTTGTACCATCTTATTAAAAGATCTAAGAAAGTATCTGCCTTCCTCTCCTTGATATAGTAAATTCTTGTATATTTACCTAGGAGTGCTTAGTACAAAAGTTAATTTTATTTTTTGAAACTTTTAATGATTAAGAGCATCAAAAAGTCAATGCCTTTTTGGGGGCTTGAACAATCGATGTTAATCAAACCATGATGGAATTGTGTTAAGGCTTGATGAAGACTAGTGTTTGTGATGATAATGAGGTCTGAGCACCCCAAAAACTCTGTGGGCACACACATGGCAGCCTTGTTGTTTTAAAATTTGAAAGCAAGCAGTGGCAGTTTTTAGAAAAGACGCAGACTCTCAGGAATGCATCTCTACAGCCATTAATGAGCACATCTTATGAGGTTAGTAAATTTATGTTATCAGTTTTAAGGCAGAGCACTATTAGGCAAGGTATTTCTTGAACAGCTCAAGTGGGATAAACACTTGTTGACCATGTTTGACTGAACTTTACCAGAATGCTAAACTTTAAAAAGGAGTTTTAAAGGACTTTTAAAAAATGGACACTTACCTCTCCATCGCGCCTGTGATGTTGCAGGCGAGGCCGAGCAATCGCTCGTCCCTCAGCTGCCCCGCCGCCCCCTCGGTGATGGGAATCAGGAAGTGAAGCGTTGCAGCTTCACCGCCCAGTTCCCTACTGCACATGCTCGAGTAGCGCGGAGCGCCCTTACTGGTCCCTGTTTTCTCCTGGGAACAGTGTGTTTCCCAGGAGATAGCGGGGGGGGGGGGGGGGGGGTGAAGTGGCGAGACTCCTACGGGAGTTTATGCCAAATGTGACACCGGAGGGGGGAGGGGTTCCAAAAAGCGGAAGTTCCATTTTTGGGTGGAACTCAACTTTAAGTACTTAGATGCTTCTGGATGCATCCTGCCTCTAAAAGCTCCTGCCACTAAACACAGCTACACGCTTATGTGTGCATGGACACATAGGCTAACATGGAGGGGCATTAAGAGGTAGAAAAAAAAAACACCAGACACCCCTGGAAGCAGCTGTAAAAATGTCCAGTGTGCATGAGGACTAAAAGTCATAATTGTTATTAGTGGGTGTTTGGTGTTTCCAATAAAACAACTGGCAGCTATATCATGTGTAAAAAGTTAGTGATTTGTAAAGACTTTTATTCTAAAGAAAAAAAAAATCCTTGTTACACGGCTGGATGTTTGAACATTGATGTGCTTGCCTTCACATCTTCCTTGCCAGGCTTTTTGTTGTTGCAAAAGAGTTTCACCTTTTAATTTTATGCATATTTTGTTAAATTGGAAACCAATTTTAAAGATGCAGCAGGGAGACATTTCCAGTGATTTCCCAGTCCATCAAATCTTCAGCTTGATCCATAGCAGGACTGGATTGATTGATGCACACTGTCAGAGGTGGCAACCCTAATTGACTTAGGCCCCTTTCACATTGAGGCGTGGAGCCGCGGTGACGGTATAGCCGCGCTATTTGTAGCGCCGCTATACCGTCGTGTTTACCGCGATATTCGGGCGCTAGCGGTGAGGTTTTAACCCCCGCTAGCGGCCATTGATTCCAATGGGAAGGCGCGCTATAGGAGCGGTGAACACACCGCTCCTATACCGCGGTAAAGATGCGGCTAGCAGGACTTTTGGAGCGTTCCTGCTAGCGCACCGCTTCAGTGTGAAAGCCTTCGGGCTTTCACATTGAACACTACAGGGCATGATTTTTCATGCGGTATAGCAGCGCTATTTTTAGCGCTGTACCGCATGAAAAACGCCTCAATGTGAAAGGGGCCTTAGGGTCGGTTAACCAGAGGACAATGGTCTGATGGACCGTTTTCATCGGTCAAAACCGATTGTGTGTAGGCCCCATCGGTTAATTAACCTTCGGTTAAAAAAAGACAACTTGTTTTAAAATTTAACCGATGGTTGCCTAACCGATAGGTCAAAACCGATCGTTAGTACGCACGACCATCGGTAAAAAATCCACGCATGCTCAGAATCAAGTTGACGCATGCTTGGAAGCATTGAACTTTTTTCAGCACGTCGTTGTGTTTTACGTCATCGCGTTCTAACACGATCGGTTTTTTAACTGTTGGTGTGTAGGCACATCAGACCATCAGTCAGCTTCATCTGTTAACTGATGAGAACGGTCCTTCGGATGGACTGATCGTGTGTACGAGGCTTTACACTTAAAAATGCTGTAGCATACTGATAAAAATAGTCAAAGCTCCTATTTTTATCACAGTCCCATTACAAGTTGTTGAATTCCGCCATTAGTAGTTTAAAAAAAAAAATTCCAGTATACAGTATCTCACAAAAATTAGTACACTCCTCACATTTTTGAAAATATTTTATTATATCTTTTCATTTCAACACTAAAGAAATTATACTTTGCTACAATGTAAAGTGCTGAGTGTACAGCTTGTATAACAGTGTAAATTTGCTTTCCCCTCAAAATAACTCAACACACAGCCAATAATGTCTAAACAACTGCTGGCAACAAAAGTGAGTACACCCCTAAATGAAAATGGCAAAATTGGGCCCAAAGTTTGGGCCATATTTTGTGTGGCCATCATTATTTTCCAGCACTGCCCTAACCCTCTTGGGCATGGGGTTCACCAGAGCTTTACAGGTTGCCATTGGAGTCCTCTTCCACTCCCCCATGACGCAATCATGGAGCTGGTGGATGTTGGAGTCCTTGCGTTCCTCCACCTTCCCTTTGAGGATTCCCCACAGATGCTCAATAGGGACTATCTAACATCCAACAATGGATGGACACAAACAGGCTAGGCCTTAACGCCGACAAAACTGAGCTTTTGCTGATCGGTCCACAGGCCAATTCTACCTTTTTACCTGCCTGGCCATCCTCGTTCGGCCCTGCCCCAACTCCAGCTAAGCAGGTAAAAAATCTGGGTATCATTTTTGATGCTGAACTAAACTTCATACCTCACGTAAAATATTGCATAAAATCAGCCAACTATCATCTGCAATTATTACGGAAAATTAAGAACCTTTTTACTCGGAACAACCGTATGATCTTAGTTCAAGGACTTATCCACACTAGGCTAGATTGTTCTAATGTGTTCTTTCTAGGGCTTCCACAGAAGTGGACAAAACGGTTGCAGATCACACAGAACCACGCGGCAAGACTAGTCGCAAACTGCCCAAGGCGGAATCACATCTCCCCGGTGCTTAAGGATCGACACTGGCTCCCGATAGCAAAACGGGTCGAGTTCAAGACTCTCTGTCTGGTGTTTCGGGCCTATTGGCAACTAGGCCCGATGTACTTATTGAACATGACACAACACTACTGTCCACCCAGAGAGCTTTGTTCAACTGACGCCCTCTTAGCGATTATCCAACCTTGTCGCTCAGCTTCAAAGGGTGGCCGCCGGCTCCAAACACTGGGTAATTCTCTTTGGAACCAGCTCCCTCATCAGCTCCGAGCATCCTCCTCCTCGATGGCCTTCCGTAAAGGCTTGAAAACACTGCTTTTTTCACAAGCCTACGGATAGAGACTTGGCCATCCAAGCTCTTAGCAGGACGCTGCCTTAATCCCAGGCTGCGGTCCATGGTCAGGGAGTAGGGATAGGCTCCTTGTGTCCTGCCCCCTACCCTCTTTTTATATTTCTGTTCACTTCTTGCTTGTTCACCTCTTTCACTTAGATGTCCTAGTCTCTTATCTTAGCTCCTGGGAATTGGATACCCCCAGCTTGTTGGCCAGTCCATCACCTTTATCCTCAGCTACTTTAGCAACACAGTGGTCGTCTTTGGGGTCGTTATGTTATGATACTGCCTTGCAGCCCTGTCTCGGAAGGGAAGGGGATCATGCTCTGCTACAGTATTTCACAGTACATGTTGGCATTCATGGTTCCTGCAATGAATTGTAGCTCCCAGTGCCGGTAGCACTCATGCATCCTCAAACCGTGACACTCCCACCACCATGCTTGACTGTAGGCAAGACACACTTTTCTTTGTACTCCTCACCTGGTTGCTGCCACACATGCCTGACACCATCTGAACAAAATCAGTTTATCATCAGACCACAGGATATCTTTCCAGTAATCCATGTTCTTAGTCTGCTTGTCTTAAGCAAACTGTTTGCAGGCTTTCTTGTGCATCATCTTTAGAAGAGGATTCCTTTTGGGACGACACCCATACAGACCAATTTGAGGCAGAGTGCGGCGTATGGTCTGAGAACTGACAGGCTGACCCCCACCCCTTCAACCTCTGCATCAATGCTGGCAGCACTAACACATCTTGTTTTCTCAGAACCACCGGAAAGTGCTGGTTCAATCTCTCGTCAACTCCCGGATTGGCTTTAACAACATTGTGTATCTGGGTATGCCTCTAAAGTGGCTGAAGAAAATCCAGCTCGTCCAGAACCAGGCCACCAGACTAATCTCTGGCCTACCCTACGCTCACTGGTAGATCACGCTGAGTTTAAGGCTTTTTGTCTCGCCTATCGTGCTTATCATGGGATGGGCCCGCAATATCTGAATTCCTTGATAACGCGATATGCCCCTGCACTAGCACTCAGATCACTAACAGCCGGTCTTGTCATTTGGCCATCTGCCCGTTTGCTTACCTTTGGGGGCAGACGCTTCTCTGTGAGAGCTACGGCTCTATGGAATAGTCTCCCTGCTTCCATTCGGTCACTCTCTTCTATTATGGCCTTTTCGTAAAAGATTAAAAACTTGGCTTTTCGAGAAAAAGCAGGTTGAGTTATGTTAGTTCTCCCTGTTGTTCCCTGTTGATCTGTCTCTTGGTTTTTCTTGCTCTTCTCCTTTTCTCTTTTGTCTACCTATTTCTCTCCCTGATTTGATTTACCTATCTCCGTCATGTCTTCTGCGCTTAGACACTGCCCTGATGGGTCAGTATTTGGCGCACTATAAATCCATTAAATCAATCAATCAATCAATCTATTTCCCAAACACAACCTCTGGATATGACACTGAGCACGTGCACTCAACTTCTTTTGACAACCATAGCAAGGCCTGTTCTGAGTGGAACATGCCTCTTAAACCATTGTATGGTCTTGGCCATCGTGCTGAAGCTCAGTTTCAGGGTCTTGGCAATCTTCTTATAGCCTAGGCCAGTGATGGCGAACCTGTGGCACGCGTGCCACAGCCGGCACGCCGAGCCATCTCTGTGGGCACGTGAAAAAATCTTGTATACTGATGTATATCGCATCCACAGCTCCCCTTCACATAGAACTACATCTCCCATAAGTCTCTGGAGCCAGGGATGATGTGTCTAGGATGGGCGTGGACAGATGAAGGGTTGCTCCGGGTTGGATGGCAGGCGGAACATGTTGTGGGGATTGAGCCAATGGGGGGCAGTGTCTAGGATGGGGCGTGGAGGAGATGAAGAGTTGCTCCGGGTTGGATGGCAGGCAGAACACGGTGGGGACTGAGCCAATGGGGGGGCCGTGATGGTACCTACTGAAGCTGCCCAATCACAGGCCGTTCTTATGCACCTGACCAGCGGTCAGTTCAGTGAACCGAAAGTGTGATGGAGTACGTAACAGCGCTGACACGTGAAGGGGCGTGACAAACACAGGACCCGACGGTGTAGAGAGTCTTGCGCCCTCTGGAGGTGGACGGATGTCCAGAACGAATGTCACACACAGACAGGCTGGCGAGGTGCCTTATCCCACAGTACATAAACTGACAGCAGCGTTCATACACAAGTGTGTATGTGGGACTCCAAGCAAATGCTAGTCAAAGGGGTGTGGAGAATATTTTAAAAGGGGGGGGGGGTAAAAACCGTGATTTTTGAACAGTCCGGTGCCCGCTGTGACACAGCTGCTGCTGTCCACCATCTTGATCCAGTGTCATCTGTACCATCCTGCTCTCTGGCGCCATTACACGACTGTCTCCCGGCGGTCGGTGTGATGGATTCTTACAGATCTACACCGCATGTGCAGCCACCCACGGTGACGTGAGTACATCAGTTCACCTGAGTGATCTTCCATCCCCACCACAGCAGTATCCCCTTCTACCATCTAAGGTACTGTGTCCTTATGCATGGGTCACTAAGTCTGATGAACTGACGCCCATACAGCAGCCCAAGTGATTGATATCAGTCTCTGATTTTTACCACTCCATCACAGGACTCCTTTCAATGCTATGCAATTGGTAGCTATTTTATGTACCCTAATTGTCCACCACGGCATATTAACTTGTGTACATTTGTTTGATGTCCATTTTTTACTTTTTCAACTATAACGTTTTTATTACTTTAACTCATAGAGCGCTGCTTGTTTTTGTTAACTATAACTTTCACGCAAACTAATCAATATGCATTTATTGAGATTTTTTTTTTTTTTATAATCATGTAGCAAAATACATTTTGCTCTAAATTTATAAAGGATTTTTATTTGTTTTTACCATTTATTTATTTACAGGCATACCCCGCTTTAAGTACACTCACTTTACATACACTCGCGAGTAAGGACATACCTACGAGTGTATTTAAAGTGCCTTACAAGTACTGTAAAAGGAGCTGAAGCTCCGAGAGCATAGCCTGCCCTGTTCTAGTGTGCCCTTGACACCTCAACTACAGCCCCTGAGACCTCAACAGCAGCTCCTGACACCTCCACTACAGCCCCTGACCCCCCACTCCACCCTAGAATTGAAAAAATGTATTGTTTCACTTTAAGTACATTTTCGTTTTACATACATGCACTGGTCCCATTGTGTACTTAAAAGTGGGGTATCCCTGTATTTTTGTTTGCCTTAGCTGCATTACCAGGGACTGAAATGCTCCAGGAAAGCACTTTTTATGCTGAGCTAATCATAATGACCACAGCTGATCACAGCTGAATGTCAAATGGCTTTGTGTGCCATTGAGAAGGTTTCTTTTAGGAGGGGGGGATTGATCCCTTTTAAAACTCTGTGATTCTGTTTTTGAATTTTTACTTTTTTTTTGGACATGTTGGTTTTATGTCTTTCACTTTTGATGTTATAAGTTGCACTTACAGCTGGATAAAACCAAAATGGTGTCTGTCTTCATTTAAGGCTGCAAAGCAACAAAATGTTGTTATTTAGAGGGAGGGGGGGGGGATTCTTTTTTTACCCACTGTAAGCTTGTCGACTATCAAGCAGCACTACAGTTTTCTGTGTTTTTTTAATTATCCCTAACCACCTTCTCTAATGACTAATGCCGCGTACACACGATCACTTTTTGTGATGAAAAAAAAAATTAATTTTATCTCACGAAACAAAACAACGTTTTTCAAACCTTCATTTTCCAAAACGACGTTGCATACACACCATAGTTTTTCCAAAATGCTCTAGCAAACCGTGGTGACGTACACCACTTTCGACGGCACTCTGTTCCATTGAAGCTCCGTCTCATAACTTGCTTCTGAGCATGCGCGGGTTTAAAAACGTCGTTTTTAACATCGTTTTGCCCACACACCATCACTTTTTATGACACAAAAAACAACGTTTTGAAAAACGACACAAAAAATTCAAGCATATTCGAATTTTTTTTTGGTCGTTTTTTTGAGGACATAAAACAACGTTTTGCGCCCACACGGTCAATTTTTTTTCATCACAAAAAGTGATCGTGTGTACGCGGCATAAGTAACTAGAGAATTTAGAGCGATTTTTATTACCAAAAATATGTAGAATACATAACAACTTAAGCTGAGGAAAAAAAAAGTGCTTTTAAACAAAAAAAAAAGGGGGAGGGGATATTCATTATAGCAAAGGGTACAAAATATTGTGTTTTTTATAAGTTTTTTCAAAATGGTCACTCTTTTTTTGTTTGTAGAGCAAAAAATAAATGTTGTTTGGGTACAGTATCGCACGACCGTGCAATTGTCAGTTAAAGCGATGCAGTGCTGTATGGCAAAAATGGCCTGGTCATTGGGAAGCCAAATCTTCCAGGGCCGAAGTAGTTAATTCTCTTCCATCTGAGCACAGTGTTGTCCAAAAAAGAGGGCCACTGATAAAGACAAATAACAACTAATCTTAGAATCTTACAGCAACACCTACCTTTAAACGACAGGAGCAGGCAGAAATAGAAAACCAAAGATCAGGGACAGGGGATTTCAAGGATGGATAGAAATAACCAAGTCAACACCAAATATTTACACAGTAAACACAATGGGCCAGATTCACAGAGCCATTTCTCCTGTTAGACCGGAGTAATTTCAAATGACCTGTGTCGTATCATTAGTTTGAATCCTTACGTCTTCGTACGCCGTCGGAGCTACGCTGCAATCTTTTTCTGCCCGCTGGGTGGAGTTTGCGTAGTTTTCAGTGTCGGGGTATGCAAATTAGCTTTTTCCGGTGATCCACGAAGTTACGATCGGCCGTCGCATTCTCTTACGGCATCTGTAGTCATCTTTTTGCTGTGTAAAGTTAGGGAAGCAAAAATCTGGTCTATAGTTAGACAGCCCATGTTAAGTATGGCCGTCGTTCCTGTGTCGAATTTCAATATTGTTTTTTGTTTTTGCGTAAGTCGTCCGGGAATTGGAATGTACGTAAACTACGCTACTCAAAAAAAACCTGACGTAACGACGTTATTTCGCGCAATGCACGGCGGGAAATTTCTGAACGGAGCATGCGCAGTTCGATCGCCGCGGGGACGCACCTAATTTAAATGCTTGACGCCCCCTAATCGCGTATTTTGATTCCGCCGCAAGAAATACACTACGCCGCCGTACCTTACGGGCCGAAATCTACCTGAATTTGTCTTAGAGCCAGGTAAAATACTGTGGTGTAGTGTATCTCTGATACTCTGCGCCAGGGCAATTGTACCTGAATCTGGCCCAATGCTCCTGATAAGCAACTTTGGGCCAGATTCAGGTAGCTTTACGCCGGCCTATCTCCAGATACGCCGTCGTAAGTACAAATGTACGCCGTCATACCTTTACGCCGATTCGCGAAGCTAGATACGCCTAAAACAAGGCTTCAGCTGCCGGACGTTACTTTCCTACACCGGTGTATCTTGGGCGCATAGTTACGCTGGACGTATTAGGCGTTCCCATGTTAAATATGCAAATAAGTAAGATACGCCGATTCACAAACGTAGATGCGCCAGGCGGAAAAGATATGCGGTTTGCGTAAGGATTACGTCCGGCATAAAGTTATTCCACCATATAGGTGGCGCAACCCATTCAAAGGTATGGACGTCGGAACAGCCGGCGTCTTTTACGTTGTTTACTTAGCACTACATGAATAGGGCATGGCGTAGGTTACGTTCACGTCGTAGGCATTGAGCCGACGTATCTTAGGGAGTATATGCGACGTGACTCTGAGCATGCGCGCGCATGCGCCGTTTAATCGGCCATTAGTTTGCATGGGATTACGCTTACTTTAAATAGATGACGCCCACCTCCTTCCTACTTTGAATTAGGTGGGCTCAAGTGCTTTGTGAATACTGCACTTGCCTCTCTAAGTTACATCGGCATAGCGTATATTCGATACGCTACGCCCGCCTAAAGATGCGCAAAGCTACCTGAATCTGGCGCATTGTTCTTTGACCACTTTAATGACATAGGGGGACTAAGTGGGAGCCACATATATTAAAGAAAACAGCGACTTCAATAATATATACTGGCTTGGCAGCATAAAGGCTCACAATTATGACTCTAATTTGGTGCTTGATTCCTAACATGGAAGACTTCATGGCTTCATTCACACTGTCACTTCTACATTTAGCTTTTCTAAATGCAAGAAAAGTAATCTGGAAAGTATAAACAACTTTTCAAATTACTTTTTCTTGGATTTAGATGTTCCTGTTTTAACATAATTTAGATGTGTTTACATGCGTTTAGAGTGTTTAATCAGGATGCACAGAATTCTATTTTCTCTAAAGACAGCTAAACTGACCTCATGTAATAGCAGGTAAACGTACATTGTGAATGCCATCATATAAATTGTTAATGTGCGTGTAAAAATGTCCTCTAAATGCCTACAAGTTTGACACTGCAATTGCATAAGTGAAGTGTCACTTTTGTGCACTTCAAAAAAAGTTTCTAAAAAAAGGGGAGTTGTGTGATGCATTGAATTGCACACCACATTGCCCCCTACTGCATTCGGACCGCACAGCTGCCAGAGAGGTAAACCACTGCAGTTTAAAGGAGTTTTAAAGGAAAATGTTTTTTCACCTTAATGCAATCTATGCATTAAGGTGAAAAAAATCTGATGCTGCTGGCCCATCCCCGAGGCCCCCGTTAGACTTACCTGACCCCTCAAAAGACCCGCTCGATCCCGAGATCCTCTTCGCCGCTCAGCCTGGCCGCTGATTGGCTAGAGCGGATGGATTGAGAGCAGCGCAGCCATTGGCTGGCGCTGCTGTCAATCACATCCAGTGACGCGGCGTGCCGAGGGGTGGGGCCGAGTGATACAGTGAGCGGCTATGGCCCTTCACTGTATAAGGGAGCGCGCCCGCAATTAGTGACCACCATGCGAGCTCTCGCATCACTGTGGTGACTAATTGCGGGGAGGACCAGACAGCCGCCCAGGGACCCCAGAAGACATGGAACGGGGGCACTCTGTGCAAAACAAACTGCACAGTGGAGGTAAGTATAACATGTTTGTTATTTAAAAAAAAAAAAATTGCCTTTAGTAACCCTTTAAGTCTCCGTTCAGTGTTGACAGGCTCTACAACTAATAAACTTGTTCTCAACAAGTTGTAGGTGTGCCCCAGCGGGCACTGTCGAAGGCTTTTTTTTAAGAGACCTACAAAGTCTCCTACTAAAATAAATAAATATACTCTACCTACTAAGAACAAATTGCAGCCTATAGTACTGCTTTACCCCCACAAAACATTTTTTACACACTTGCTAAAACTCAAATTTTTTGGACTAAACATTACCTATTACCCCAAAACATTTTCTTTAGGCAGACCTATAGAATAAAAAGGCGTTGTACAGTATGTTTACCAACCTGTATTTTTGGTAAAAAAAATAAATAAAAATTGTGTGTGCAAACACAATATAATCTCCAAAACGTTTTTAGTTTATTTTTGTAAAATATAAAATATGAGACTGTGTTGAGTAAGTAGATGCCATATATGTCAGGGCTCAAAATTGTGTGTGCCAATGGTGGAAAACTAAGATACTTTAAAAAAAATATATATAAAATTATACTCAGGTGATGCTTTAACTGATTCCCGACGGCCGTACGACTTTGTACGGCCGCAGGGTGGCTCTAATTCTCTGGGAGGCTGTCTTTAGATGGCCTCCGCTCCTCCAGGCACGTATGCCCGCCGCATCCCTGAGATGCCGATGCGCATGCCTGGCGGCAGCGATGTCCGTCAGCCACTCGCGATCGACGGTACACAGACATGGACATGGATCTGTTTATGTAAACACACAGATCCACGTCCTGTCAGGGAGAGAGGAGACCGATCTGTGTCCCTTGTACATAGAGACACAGATCGGTCACCTCCCCCAGTCACCCCCCTCCCCCCACAGTTAGAACACAATGCAGGGTACACATTTAACCCCTTTCTCACCCTATAGTGTTAACCCCTTCAATACCAGTCACATTTATACAGTAATTAGTGCATATTTATAGCACTGATCGCTGTATAAATGTGAATGGCGCCAAAAATGGGTCAAAAGTGTCCGATGTGTCCGCCATCATGTCGCAGTCCCAATGAAAATCGCAGATCGCTGCCATTACTAGTAAAAAAATAAAATAAAAAAATTAATAATAATTCTGTCCCCTATTTTGTAAGCGCTATAACTTAACCAGTGGCTTACTGCATTTTTTTTTATTTACCAAAAATACGTAGAAGAATACGTATCGGCCTAGACTGAGAAAATGTATTTATTTCTTTTTAAAATTGGGCTATTTATTATAGCAACAAGTAAAAATTATTGATTTTTTTTTCAAAATTGTCACTCTTTTTTTGTTTATAGCGCAAAAAAACGCAGAGGTCACGTCGCACGACCGCGCAATTGTCAGTTAAAGCGACGCAGTGCCGGAAGCTGAAATTTCACCTGGTCAGAAAGGGGGTATTCGTACCCAGTAAGCAAGTGGTTAATAACCCTTAGGGCCAGTTCACACCAAAAGCAGTTTTGTGCACTTTTTTTCCTGCACAAAATGCATGCACAGTGTTTTCCATGTATTCCAATGGCTCTAGTTCACACCAAGCAGTCAGTTTCCGACTGGAAAACCATGCACGGAACTGCATCTGGTGTGAACTGGCCCTTACTGTTAGTTCAGAATTCACTTTTTATAATGACCTTCGAATATGCGCTGCAAAAATGGCTTAACCTTGTGTATGTGAACCCTAGGTGTGCATTATTTTATGTATGTTAAAAGCACACATGCTGTAGCTGTGTTTGGTATGTTGATGCATATGAGACAAAACTGCACATTGAAGGATAATCCTTTAGCATGGACTTTGGCAGATCTGTGAACACTCGGCTAAGCTGTTGATAGGTTGAAGGGTGGGGTGTTTGCTGACACACTGGAATTGTTAGAAAGTGCACAGTTCATAAACACAAGATATCTTGACTCAATATTGTTTCCATCAGGTAAAATTGCATAACTTTGTAGTAAGAGACATGTTTTCACATGGTATTGTGACTTTCAAAAATGTTGCAGCATTTTTGTTTATTCCAGTAAGCTTTACTTTAAAAATCTTTTTTGAAGCACACCACCTACAGTAGAAATATTTTTCATTATTTTCAGTAAGCCTGCTTACATGTTTACACGTGTGTGTATGCGCAACACCCATTGCTGCATGCAAAATAAAATACTGCAATTTCACTGCAGGGGTATATGTGAAAACACACCAAACCCTCACATATACCCAGTAAGGGAACAGCCTCAGATGATACACAAGGATGAAACAAATATCCCTACATACGTTTTATATGTATATCTGCTGTCTTCAGCTTTATATACTGTTTAGAAAGTGTACATTGTGTTGGTAGATTTTCTATTCCTAGTTAACACTGCAGTGAAGTCTGGGCATACAGCCAAGACAGCTGATTGGAGGAAAGGCACACTTTCATCTCTGTTTGTTGAATCGTTTCGCTCAATGCTAATCTATTTATAGCATCCTCCCCAACACAAAACTCTGGCTGCTTTTATCATATGTGCCGAAAAACTTGTCAGAAATTTTCTGGCTGATAACAGAAGAATGGAGCAGGAAGCAGCTACAGGACTTAGTGCTTTGAAGAGAGATAAGAAAATACTGCAGATATATGTGCCCAGCTCAAATTTCATAAACATACACTTTAACCACTTGCCCACGGCGTCATGTTAAAAAGACGTCATGACTTTAAAGATGGATATCTCGGTAACGGCAGCAGCTGCTGCCACAACCGAGATATCCATCTTTTCCGTGGGCAGTCCTGTACACGATAATGGCGGTCTCCGCGGCGGATTAGCCGCGAGATCGCCGTTATCGGTGGCGGGAGAGGGCCCCCCCTCCCGCCGCTCTTCCGCGCCCTCCGCCGCTTACCGGAGCCGTCGGTAGCGGTGGAGGGGATCGGGTCCTGTCGGCAGCTGTGTTGGGATACGAGTGAGGGAAAAATCGCACCCACCCGTTCCCCATAGCTCTGCTGGGCGGAAGTGACGTCAAAACGTCAGTCCCGCCCAGCGTCTTAAAGAAACATTTTTTTTTCTGAGATTTGAAAAATTACATTTTTATTTTTTTTATTTTTTTGCATTTAAGCCTAAATATGAGATCTGAGGTCTTTTTGACCCCAGATCTCATATTTAAGAGGACCTGTCATGCTTTTTTCTATTACAAGGGATGTTTACATTCCTTGTAATAGGAATAAAAGTGATTTTTTTTAATTTTTTTTTTATTTTGGTGTATAAAATTATAAACTAATTTAAAATAAATAAGAAAACAAACAAAAAAAAAATTAAAACGCCCCATCCCGACGAGCTCGCGCACAGAAGCGAACGCATACGCGAGTAGCGCCCGCATATGAAAACGGTGTTCAAACCACACAAGTGAGGTATCGCCGCTATCGTTAGAGCAAGAGCAATAATTCTAGCCCGAGACCTCCTCTGTATCTCAAAAAATGCAACCTGTAGAATTTTTTAAACGTCGCCTATCGAGATTTTTAAGTGTAAAAGTTTGACGCCATGCCATGAGCGGGCGCAATTTTTAAGCGTGACATGTTGGGTATCATTTTACTCGGCGTAACATTATCTTTCACAATATATAAAAAAAATTGGGCCATATTTATTGTTGTCTTGTTTTTTTATTCAAAAAAGTGATTTTTTTTTCAAAAAAAGTGCGCTTGTAAGACCGCTGCGCAAATACGGTGTGACAAAAAGTATTACAATGACTGCCATTTTATTCTCTAGGGTGTTAGAAAAAAATATATATAATGTTTGGGGGGTTTAAGTAATTTTCTATAAAACACCGTAAACACCGAATCTGAAAAACAGGCCCGGTGGGCAAGTGGTTAAAGTACTCTCAAGGGCTCCTTTATGGCAGTCTGAACAAATCCCAAATCCTGTTGCTACACTGCAGGTCACAGTGGGAGGGTTTCCGCTACAGAGGCAGTGCTGTCAATCCAGAAAAACTAGGTGTGGCCAAATGCAGGCTGAAAAGTTGCAAGCTTGAGAATCAACAGTAATAATGCTGATAGCAAGCTGCTGCCTGCATTGTATTGAAGGTCCATCCCAGAGCCTTCACCCAGTTCCCTTTTTTTGTTGCAGCAACTAGATTGCCTTCAAAACCAGTTCCTGTAATATTAGGTGCAGTGAACAGATTTATGTTCGATTCATTTGTGACTTGTCTTCCTGCTCGTCTCATCTCCTTATTGGCTCCATCACTTTCTCCAACCTATTGGGAGTTGAGGTAGGAAGGGATAAATTACATACGTATCATTAAAAGACCTAGTTGCTTTTTCCTCTATTTATATGCTCAGTTTGTAAGTTGAGCAGGATGCTTTTTCAAAAGAATGTATCCATGTTTTCAGGCTCCAAGAGGCTTCTGCACTATTATATAGGCAGTGGTTGCCTGTGACCAAAACGACCAAGTGATTGTTTTAGGATGCTAACCATGAAACAAAATTGTAAGCAACTCAAAGCTAATCGTTTCCATACACTCTGTAACTGCCAATGTCCTTTTTTGGTACTAGGTGTGCCATTTTAACTCACGCATTTACTTAATTGTAGTCTAAAATCACCAGCATGTGAAATATACGGTATACAGAATCCCACAAAAGGGAGTACACCCCTCACATTTTTGTAAATATTTTATTAGACCTTTTGATGTGACAACACTGAAGAAATTACACTTTGCTACAATGTTACAAGGTCTCGGGTGTTAATTGGGGGCAGGTGTGTTACATTTTATGTTGTCGCTCTCACTCTCTTAAAATGGTCACTGGAAGTTCAACATGGCACCTTATGGCAAAGAACTCTGAGGATCTGAAAAAAAAATAATTGTTGCTCTACATAAAGATGGCCTAGGCCAGGGATGCCCAAACTTTTTTCAAAGAGGGCCAGATTTGATGAAGTGAACATGCGTGAGGGCCGACTATTATGCCTGACATTCTTTGAACCATATAAATTTGGTCTAAGTGTGTTCGTTCGAGCACTAATACACTGCCCAACAAGAATTCTCTTGCATTTGTGGCTGTGTGTAAGGAGATGAGCTTGAGCGTATTATTTGAATATATCATATTTATTGGCGTATAACACACACCTTCACTTTAAGAGCGAAGTTTCAGTATTTTGTTTACATTTTAAATAATGAACTGTGAAGCAAAATGAGGGTCAGTGCCCATCTGCAGCCTCACAGGTGCCCATCTGCAGACCCACTATTGCCATGAATGCAGCACCCACTATTGCCCGGAGTACACTCACCATTGCCAGGAATGCCGCACCATTGCCAGGAATGTACTCGCCATTGCCAGGAATGCTGCATCATTGCCAAGAATGCTTCATCATTGCCAGAAATGCAGAACCATTGCCAGGAATGCAGCACCATTGCCAGGAATGCACCCACGATCGCCGGAGTTTACCTACAGGAGAATCTCCTATTTACACGGCGGCCTCTTTAATAGAAACGGGACTTCCTATTACAGAGGCTACCCGTAAACAGGAAATTGTATATGTGTATGTACGCTCCTCCTCCCGCTTTCTCCCTGTCCTCCAAGGCATATACATCTTTGTTGCCCCGCTGCTGGGAGATCGTGGGGGGCCACAAAAGATATATATGTCCAAATAACCAGGCGGGCCGTTCAAAACCGAAACGTGGGCCATGATTGGCCCGCTGACCGGACTTTGGACATGCCTGGCCTAGGCTATAAAGAGATTGCCAAGACCCTGAAACTGAGCTGCATCACGGTGACCAAGACCATACAGCGGTTTAACAAGACAGGTTCCACTCAGAACAGGCCTTGCCATGGCCAACCAAAGAAGTTGAGTGCACGTGCTCAGCGTTATATTCAGAGGTTGTCTTTGGGAAACAGACCTATGATTGCTGCAGAGGTTGAATGGGGTGGTAGGTAGAGACTAATACCAGAGACAGGAAGATCCTATTCCCAATACAGTTATACATGGAATTTACTGAAAAGGGGTTCCAAATCATCCCTAAAATAATTCTCAATATCTGACAATATCTCTTTTACTCCAAACGTTCTACAATAATCAATAGCTAAGACAGTACAATATTCTAGTAAACCATAAAAAAAATAAAAAAAACACAAATGTAATTTAAAACCTAGATTCATAAACTTTGCTAAATGTTTCACTAGAGAACACATACGGTAAATACATTTGAATGCATATATTCATAAACTTTAGTGGGGGTACTATGAAAACTCCAAATCCAGTGCAGCCTATTTAACAACTATAATATATTGCTGTTCATTAACCACTTCAGACCCAGAAAAATTGGCTGCCCAATGACCGTGCCATTTTTTGCAATTCTGCACTGCGTTGCTTTAACTGAGAATTGCGTGGTGGTATGATGTTGTATCCAAACAAAATTGACGTCCTTTTTTCCCACAAATAGAGCTTTCTTTTGGTGGTATTTGATTATCTTTGCGATTTTTCTTTTTTTTGTGCTATAAACAACAAAAGCGTAATTTTGAAAAAAGAAAACACGCTATTTTGTACATTTTGCTATAATATCCCCCTTTTTTTTCCTTTTTTTTTTAAAAAAACTATTTTTTCTCAGTTTAGGCCGATATGTATTTGTGTACATATTTTTGGTAAAAAAATCGCAATAAGAGTATATTGATTGGCTTGCGCAAAAGTTATAGGGCCAGATTCACATACACTTAATATTGCACTGCGTAATTGAAATACTCTACGCTGCCGTATTTTACCAGGCTCTACACCGAATTCTGGTAGATTTTTGCCCGTACGCTACGGCGGCGTAGTCTATTTCTCGCCGCATAATCAAAATACGAGATTAGGGGGCGTGAAGCATTTAAATTAAGCGCGTCCCCACGGCGATCGATTTGCGCATGCTCCGTTCAGAAATTTCCCGCCGTGCATTGCGCAAAATCACCTCGTTACGTCATTCGTTGTTTGAGTAGTGTCGTTTACGAACATTCCTATTCCCGGACGACTTACGTCAAAAAAAATAAAAGACGTCGGAAAACGTAGAAATTCGACGTGGGAACGACGACTATACTTAACATGGGCTGTCTAATATTAGAGCAGCAAAAAGCTGGTATAGTGTTACGCAAAAAAAAGATGACGAAAGGTGCCGTAAGAGATTGCGAATGAAGATCGTAATTTCGGGGATCGCCGGCAAAAGCTCATTTGCATACCCAGACGCGGAAAACGAAGGGAAGTCCACCCAGTGGCCGCAATTTTATTGCAGCGTAGATCCGAAGGCGTATGAACACGTAATCCAGTCGAATTGAAGCCCGCACCCGTCTATTCATGGTTTGAGGTTTTCAACTAGCTAGAAAACGCGCGTAATTTGAAATTACTCCAGTCTAACACCAGTTAGACAGGCGTAATGGCTCTCTGAATCTGGGCCATAATGTCTACAAAATAGGGGATAGATTTATAGAATTTTTAGCGACTATCTGTGATTGTTATCAGGACTGCAACATTATGGCGGACACATCGGACACTTTTGACACATTTTTGGGACCATTGGCATCTATACAGTGATCAGTGCTATAAAAATGCACTGATTACTGTAAAAATTTCACTGGCAGGAAAGGGGTTAACACTAGGGGGCAATCAATGGGTTAATTGTGTTCCCTAGTGTGTTTCTAACTGTAGAGGGAGAGGGACTGACGTAGAGGAAATGACAGATCGTGGTTCCTAGCTATTAGGTCTGTCTTTCCTCACAGAACAGAACAGGGATGTGTGTGTGTGTGTGAGTTCTGCCTCTCGTGCCCACAATCGCTCGCAGCCAGCGGTTATCGCGACCGCTGGTCACAAGCATTGCCACCCCTGCGATGCCATCCCGCTTAAAGGGACCGATGTACATCTACGTCAGTTTGTGGGATCTTGCTGACCTGCCGCCATAAAATGATGGCGGCTGGTCAGCAAGTGGTTAAAAGAGCACATGATGAAAAGAAACAGAACATAAAAGGTATGAACACAAATATAATCAGCGGGAAAAAAAAAATCATATATATTCAAAGTGAAACTTAACAGTATTTAAGCACCAAACACTGAAAAAGATATGCCGTTTATTTTTTATATTGAAGTGGTTGCAAACCTCAGTCATGAAATCTGTGCAAAGCACATACTGTATATATGTAGCATTTACTTATCTCTCTAAAAAGCTTTAAGAGCTGGTTCACACAGGGGCGATCTGGGATCCGACTTCAGGTCGCCCCTAGTCGCCTCAAGTCGCACTGCATGAAGAAATGAATGTAAGTGAATGGAACCGTCTTAATGTACACTACTGCAGTCGCTCTGACTTGAAAAAAGGTTTCTGCACTACTTCAATCCGACTTGTAGTCGACTTGTACACATTGATTTCAATGGAAGTCGCCATCAAGTCGAATCCCCATTCACAGTGAGGCAACTTTACATGAAGTTGTCCCAGTGTGAACCTGTTCTAAGCCAAGCCCCTCCCTCCCACAGGGAAACTCAACGCCAAATTTTAAATAAAAAAACGCCCTCCAAGGGCATACCAGGCCTTTAGGTCTGGTATGGATTTCAAGGGGAACCCCTACGCCAAAAAAACAGCGCAGGGGTCCCCCCAAATCCATACCAGACCCTTATCCGAGCATGCAGACCGGTCAGGCAAGCAAGCAAGCGCTCCCCCCCTCCTGAACCGTACCAGGCGTCATGCCCTCAACATGGAGGGGCCCCCCCACCCCAAAGCACATTGTCCCCCCACCCCAAAGCACATGGCCCCCAGATCTCGGCCCCCACCCTATGTGAATGAGTATGAGGTACATCGTAAACCTTTTCCATTCACCTAGTGGAAGAAACTAAATAAAAAAACAGTACACAGGTTTTTAAAGTAGTTTATTAGGCAGCCTCTGGGGTCTTCTTCCGACTTTGGGGGTCTTCCGACTTCTGCCGGGCACCTTTCAGCTCTTTTACCAGCGGGGGCCCGGTCTTCTCCCTTCTGACTCCCGCTCTCCGGTTCGTTTTCCCTTCTGCCGGGCACCACTGCTGTCTTCTTTCAGCTCTTTCACCAGCGGGGGGGCCGGTCTTCTGCATTGCCTTCATCTCTTCTTCGATGTTGACGCTCCCTCCCACTGTAATGCCGGGTGTGTGGTGCGCAACGATTTATATTGGCATCTTATGACGTCACAGTCATAAGAGAAGGAGGCGATGCAGAAGACCGGACTCCCGGTGGTGAAAGAGTTGAAAGAAGACAGCGGTGGTGCCCGGGAGAAGGGAAAAAGAGCCGGAGAGCGGAGAAGTCGGAAGAGGACCCCCCAAAGTCGGAAGAAGGGAGAAGACCGGGCCCTCGCTGGTAAAAGAGCTGAAAGAAGACAGCGGTGGTTCCCGGCAGAAGGGAGAAGTCGGAAGACCCCCGAAGTCGGAGGAAGACCCCTGGAGCTGCCTAATAAACTACTTTAAAAACCTGTGTAGTGTTTTTTTATTGACATTTTTCTTCCACCAGGTGAATGGCTAGGGGTACGATGTACTCCATACTCATTTACATAGGGTGGGGGGCCGGGATCTGGAGGCCCCCTTATTAAAGGGGCTCCCAGATTCCAATAAGCCCCCCGCATGCAGAACCTGACAACCAACGGCCAGGGTTGTCGGGAAGAGGCCCTTGTCCCCATCAACATGGGGACAAGGTGCTTTGGGGTGGGGGGATGTTTTTTCGGCATAGGGGGTTCCCCTTGAAATCCATACCAGACCTAAGGGCCTGGTATGCCTTTGGAGGGGGGAACTCATGCCGTTTTTTTATTTAAAATTTAGCGTAGAGTTCCCCCTCCTGGAGGCGACTTCAAGTAGCATTGTGATTCATACTCAAGATCGTGTTCAAGTTGTCTCCCAAAGTCATGCTGAAAGTTGTGTTGCCCCTGTGTGAACTGACTCTGTGTGGATTCTCTCTGGTGCTTTGTTCCTCTGTTATCAGCATGAGTCACTTCTGAGAAGTCTTCCTGACACATGAGATACAATTTGTGTCAGGGAAGGAGCAACACAGAGCTTGTCTATTCAGAGCACAGTTATACTGTGTGGGAAAGAGGGTGTGTTGCTTTCCTCCAATCAACTGTCATACTGTAACTGCAGCCGCTCCCTTCCCCCCTCTGTGCTCCTGACTAGTGTTGCTCACGAATATTCGCATTGCGAATATTCGCTACGAATATTGCATATTCGAGTATTCGCGAATAACTCGATTATTGCGGCGAATATTCGCTATGGCGAATATTCGCTATGGCGAATATTCGTATTTTTTCAAATTTATTTTTAAAACAGATCACATCCTAGTGATCTCCATCGACGTCTAAAAGCATTGCTGGTATGATTAGAGAGAGACCCTGGGCCGAGTAGCTGATGCGACTCTTTTATGTTGCCGAAAATTCGCATTGCGAATTGTCGGCAACATAAAAGAATCGCATCAGCTACTCGGCCCTTCTTTTGCATCAGAGCCAATCAGAATAACTTGAATATTCGGCAAAAGGAATATTGCGCGATATTCCTTTTCCTGAATATTCAAGTTATTCTGATTGGCTCTGATGCAAAAGAAGGGCGGAGAAGAAAATCGCGCAATATTCCTTTTGCCGAATATTCTAGTTATTCTGATTGGCTCTGATGCAAAAGAAGGGCGGAGAAGAAAATCGCGCAATATTCCTTTTGCCGAATATTCGAGTTATTCTGATTGGCTCTGATGCTGCATCAGAGCCAATGAGAATAACTCGAATATTCGGCAAAAGGAATATTGCGCGATATTCCTTTTGCCGAATATTCGAGTTATTCTGATTGGCTCTGATGCAAAAGAAGGGTGGAGAAGATAATCGCGCAATAGGAATATTGCGCGATTATCTTCTCCGCCCTTCTTTTGCCCCCTTATTCTCCTTTCTTTTAAGTAGAGTTAGTGTAGAGTTAGTGTTTAGTGCATATTAGTTTAGTAATACAGGAAATGATCTCCGTTTATGAGAATTTCGCAATCATTTTCGCATTAGCGAAATTTCGCAAAATTTTTTTTGGATAAAATATCACGAATATTCGATATTAGCGAATATTCGCGAATATTCTTCTATATATTCGCGCAATATCGCGAAATCGAATAAGGCGTATTCCGCTCAACACTACTCCTGACAGATGAAGAAAGACTTTAACAGGACCTTTGTTTTTTACCCTTTTAACCACTTAATCACCGCCCTATAGACAAAATACGTCTATAGGGCAGTTCCTGTACTCTAACAGGACGTCCATGGACGTCCTCCGTTAGAGTCAGGTTTGCGCGCCCGACCGGGCGCGCACACGCGATCACCGGTGCTCACCGGGTCCACGGGACCCGCAGCATCGATGATCGCGGGGGGAGCCAATGGCGGCGGCTCCTTACCACGTGATCGCGCCGTCCAATGACGGCGCGATCACATGATGTAAACAAACCCGGCCAGCGTCGGATCCGCGCGCCCGAGAGGGCGCGCACACACACGGTCACGGCGCTCGGCGGGTCCACGGGACCCGCAGCGTCAGTGATCTTGGTAAGGAGCCAATGGCAGCGGCTCCTTACCACGTGATCGCGCCGTCCAATGACGGCGCGATCACAAATGTAAACAAACGGCGTCATGTGCTGACGCCGGTTCCTCCCTCCTCTCGCTGTACCGATCGGTACAGTGTGAGAGGAGAGCGCGGATGGCTGCAGCAGTGTGGGATGGATCTGTGACTATTGAAGTCACAGATCCATCCATCCCTGCTCAGCCATCTGCCTGCATTAACTCCTTCCTTCCCTGCGCCCTGCAAACTCTGCATACCCCCCTGCAAAACTCTGCATACCCCCCTGCAAAACTCTGCATACCCCCCTGCAAAACTCTGCATACCCCCCTGCAAAAGTCTCTGCATACCCCCGGAAAAAGTCTGCATACCCCGGGAAAAGTCTGCATACCCCGGAAAAAGTCTGCATACCCCCCTGCAAAACTCTGCATACCCCCTGCAAAACTCTGCATACCCCCTGCAAAACTCTGCATACCCCCCTGCAAAACTGCAAAACTCTGCATACCCCCCTGCAAAACTTTGCATACCCCGGAAAAAGTCTGCATACCCCCGGAAAAAGTCTGCATACCCACGGAAAAAGTCTGCAATACCCCATGCGCAATACTCTGCAATACCCCATGCGCAATACTCTGCAATACCCCATGCGCAATACTCTGAACAATACTCTGCAGTACCCCCGCACAATACTCTGAACAATACTCTGCAGTACTCCCGCAATACAATACTCTGCAATACCCCCGCACAATACTCTGAACAATACTCTGCATACCCCCGCACAATACTCTGAACAATACTCTGCAATACTCTGAATACTCTGCATACCCCCGCACAATACTCTGAACAACACTCTGCAGTACCCCCGCACAATACTCTGCAGTACCCCCGCACAATACAATACTCTGCACTCTGCAATACTCTGAACAATACTCTGCATACCCCCGCACAATACTCTGCAATACCCCCGCACAATACTCTGCAATACCCCCGCACAATACTCTGCAAAACCCCCGCACAATACACTGCAATACCCCCGCACAATACTCTGCAATACCCCCGCACAATACTCTGCAATACCCCTGCACAATACTCTGCAATACCCCCGCACAATACTCTGCAATACCCCCGCACAATACTCTGAACAATACTGCGCCATACTCCCTGCGCAATACTCCCTGCGCAATACTCCCTGCGCAATACTCTGCGATCGTTTTTTTTTTCAGGCTTCCCAGCCTAGAGGTGAGATGTGGGGTCTTATTGACCCCCAATCTCACTGTAAAGAGGACCTGTCATGCTATATTCCTATTACAAGGGATGTGTACATTCCTTGTAATAAGAATAAAAGTAATCAAAACATTTATTTTTGGGGAAAAACATGTCAAACTAAAATAAATAAAGTAAAATGAACAATAAAAAAAATAAAAAAATTACAGCGCCCCTGTACCCATGTGCTCGTATACAGACGCGACCGCACATGCAAGTCCCGCCCACATATGAAAACGGTGTTCAAACAACACATGTGAGGTATCGCTGCGAACGTTAGAGCGAGAGCAATCATTGCACACTGCTCCCCAGCCCCCCCATGCTGTCTAGGCCCCCCACTGCTCCCCCCCTCCACTGTGCTGTCCAGTCTCCCCAATGCTCCCCAGCACCCCCCCCCTTCACTGCGCTGTCCAGTCTCCCCACAGCTCCCCCTCCACTGTGCTGTCCAGTCTCCCCACTGCTCCCCAGCACCCCCCCTTCACTGCGCTGTCCAGTCTCCCCAATGCTCCCCAGCACCCCCCCCTCCACTGTACACTGTGCTGTCCAGTCTCCCCACAGCTCCCCCTCCACTGTGCTGTCCAGTCTCCCCAATGTTCCCCAGCTCCCCCCTCCACTGTGCTGTCCAGTCTCCCCAATGCTCCCTAGCACTCCCCCCTCCACTGTGCTGTCCAGTCTCCCCAATGCTCTCCAGCACCCCCCCTCCACTGTGCTGTCCAGTCTCCCCACTGCTCCCCAGCTCCCCCTCCACTGTGCTGTCCAGTCTCCCCAATGCTCCCCAGCACCCCCCCTCCACTGTGCTGTCCAGTCTCCCCAATGCTCCCAGCACCCCCCCTTCACTGTGCTGTCCAGTCTCCCCAATGCTCCCCACCCCCCCCCTTCACTGTGCTGTCCAGTCTCCCCAATGCTCCCCAGCACCCCCCCTTCACTGCGCTGTCCAGTCTCCCCACAGCTCCCCCTCCACTGTGCTGTCCAGTCTCCCCACTGCTCCCCAGCACCCCCCCCTTCACTGCGCTGTCCAGTCTCCCCAATGCTCCCCAGCACCCCCCCCCTCCACTGTGCTGTCCAGTCTCCCCACAGCTCCCCCTCCACTGTGCTGTCCAGTCTCCCCAATGTTCCCCAGCTCCCCCC